>JAECWI010000005.1:10022500-11222500 GCA_018150345.1 Drosophila equinoxialis
TTTGAAGTAATGCGGTGTGCGTTGGGCGTGGCATAGTCAGGTGTTTCACATTGCATTGCATAATTAATTGCCATTAGGCGGTTTTTGAAGACTGGGACTAGAAAACTAATGAAACATGTGGGCTGGGGGATGTGGGATGTTGGATGGTTGGGTGGAGGCTTTTAATTTGTAAAAGTTTGACCCGTTCATTGTGTTGAAATGTTGAACATTTAATTTATGGCGACCAGCTGTTAAATGTTGCACTTTGTGTGACAAATAGCTTCCAAAGTTGCATATGCACTTTGCATTTTTATGCAAAGCTAATTAAAAAACTTCTCTGCCAGCTCTGAAATGTATGCTACGGTTTATGGCCAGGTGTCGGTGAAACGCTTGGAAAACGTGAAACATAAAACTATGAAAATGAAACATGACTCTTTCAAATTGGCCTCATTAACACTATCAAAATAGGTGAGAAGTTAAAAATCTACCCATGCATATACATAAATGAATAGCAATTGAGGCGGATTGTTGTGTTAAATTGCATGTACGAGAACAGATTTCAAAGGCAAGTAAAGTTAAAATATTTCTATAAATTAAATTGCTTTAGTTTAAATAATTACATAACGATATCAGATTAAATCAAGGTTAATCTTTTATTAATTTTAATAATATCTATCATCCGCCATGTTATCCTCTTAAATAATACTATGTTTATTAGCCAAATGTTGAGCTTTCAAAATCCAAATTTGTGCACACTTTCGTTTCTAGAAAGCCTTGGCCTTGACTACCTATCTAGCGGTTGCTGGGTATCATTTTATTTATTTTTGTAGTATTAAAGATCTTAAATTCAAGAGCATTTCATATTATTTTATGATGTTTTTACAATATATTTATTTGTAAGCCTCAAAATCACAATATTCTTCAATTGAATTCATCTTTCTATTGCGTCGAAACACAATTTCATGGCATTTAGAGCAGCTTTTGTCGACTTGGTGACGTAAATTAAATTAGTGTCAAAAGAGCATTGTGTGTGCCTGCTTGAGTGAGTCTGTGAGTGAGTGAGTGAGTGAATGATGGTATGTGTGTGGATGGGTGGGAAGTGTAAGTGTGAGTGTGCGTGTGTGTGTGTGTGTGTGTGTATGTGTGTGTGCTTGACACGACCGACAAACATAATGACCACCAGAAACGAGTCACCAACATACTGACAAAAGCCAAAAGCAAAAATTGTATTCAAATTATGCTTGACATTGTTTCAGCATACATTTTCCATTTTTTTGTTGGCTTGCGCGCCAAGACAAAAGCTGACATTTAGCCCAAGGAGAAAATGAGGAAAAAACGGCACTACAAGAGAAAGAGAGAAAAAAAGAGAAAGAGGAGTAGAAACTTTGTGACATTTTTTGGCGCGCACAGCGGAAACGTGCAAAACTGGCAAATTTATAATGAGCCGCGGGTTCAACGCCGCGTGGCAGCCAGAGGCAACATTTTCTTTTGCTCCGCTAAACACTAAGCGTATTTGTCGTTTGGCTCTTCTCGCAGCTAAGGCAAAATTTCCCCCACACGCAGGCAAGCAAGCAGGCAGGCAGGTAGACGGGATGGTAAATGAAGTGGGCAGAGAAAGAAAAGAGAGAGAGAGAGATGGAAGATTTGAGGCCGGCATCTTCACGAGTTTTGTGCTTCACTCTGGCTTTGTGCTTATGACTAATACCGAAAAATGCTTTTAAGAGTTTCATACTTTGATTTATTGGCCATGTATTTATGTATGTACATAGATATAGATATATATACAAATATATATGTATAAATATATATTATCCTCACCAGGAAGTATGACCTTTCCCCGTTAAGTATTGAGAGTTTATTGCCAAAGCATTTGCATTTCAAATATGCCAAGTCTAAAGAGCCAGAGCCAACAACACAAATTGATGTATGGGATTGAAGTGGTGCCTGGCCGTCGCTTGCAAAATGCAAACTCAATTTATTGCATTATCGATATTAAATGCCGACAGGACGTTGCCACCGTCCTGCTCTCACCAACTGGCACAGCCTTCTGATCTCTCGGTCTCTCTGTCCGTCCTACTGTGTAAAACTGCATCTGTTTGCTGCTGCTGCTCTGACTCGTATTTTGTTATTTAAGTTTAAATTTTAATGCAGACAAAAGAATCGCATTGTTTTCACATCCCTGAAAATGTTGTTGTTTCTCACGCAAAATAAATATATTTCTGTGCTTAATTACGATGACTCTTCACCTTCTTTGGGACTTGAGTGCGAACAACAATTTATTTACTCTTTAAAATTGTTAAATTTACCCTCCTCTTTTTGCTCTGACTCTCTTTCCCCCTTTTTGTCCATTTGCCAATTGTTCGCAAACTTGTTTGTGCCAAGTAATCAGTTTGTACCTAGCTAACAATGAGCAAAAAAAAAAAAAAAAGCAAAAAAAGGGGAACAGAGTTACCCTGACTTTGGGTGGGGGTTACGGAGGGGTTAGGCTGCTGACAAGTTCACTAACTTTTAATGCGGCTCACTTAAAAGTTCCTGGCCGTAGCTGCAACTCAGCTCAGAACAGAGTTCGCTTTATTAAAAAACAAAAGCAGAAAGAAAGATGAAGCGCAACTTGACGCCATGTCAACGCGAAACAATTTTCCATACAAAATGTTTGTTGCTTAAGTGAAAATATTTGTTGTCTTCACAGTATTGCGCAACTATTTGGTTAGGTGTGAGATATTATGCAAGTTTGCCATTTTGCCATTATTATGAAAAAGTTCTTCTGAAATTCTTTTTGTTTTTCCAGATGATCTGCTACAAGTTCTGCTTGATCTTCTATCATCAGAATATCTGAATCTATTTTTTTGCAGACTTTCAGAATGATTTTAGTATGTAAATAGAAGAACTTTTTGTAGAAATTTAAAGAAAAAAAGAGACTAAGACTGATAGTTGAAAAAACGGATAAATTGGACAGTAAAATTAAATCATAATGTTGATGCAGATCATAAATATATAATTTACCTTACTTCTTGCATAGAACTAATGTCTGTATGTAGCAAAAACTTTCTCATGCATTTATTTTCGAAAGAAACTTTAGTTTATTTAAAATTTGAAATGTCAATTTAATGAATCTTTTAAATCCATTATGATCCAACTTGTACGTACTTGCAGTTTGTGAAAATTATTAAAGTGACAGACTTGCTCAAGCGTTACTCCCATGTAATTAGCACATCAACTTTAATTCTTGGCAATTTGTGACGTTTCCCTTATGGGTAAAAACTCTTTCTTCATCATCTACAAAATGGACTAATGCTATTTTCATTTTGTGTGCAATTCAAACAACATTAATGTCTGTAGTATGCAAACATAAACTCAGAGCGAACAGAGAACAGCTCGAGCAAACGAAGCGAATATGAACAGAGTCAAGTGCACATAACCAGCATCAGGAAAAGGACCAAGACCAAGAGCAGGACCAGGACCAGACGACACTTGGTCAGCCAGACGGTTTGGCCGAGCGAGCACATGGACACATGTAATAATTCAATTGTGTGAACATCTATTAAGGAAGATTGATGACAACGGGTGGTAGAAGGAGCAGTTGTAGTAGCAGAAGCAAAAGCAAGCCATCCATGCTTCAGTCCATGAGGCAGTCGCTTGTCAGTTATCCGGCCAGAGTTGAGTCCGTGTCGACAGTATACAACAAAAAAAAAAAAAAGAAATACACAATAAATAAATAAGTGAACGAAAGCGAGAGATAGAGAGAGGGGCAGAGGGAGATGAAATTGTAAAGACTTCAGTGTGTGAGGAATCTATCGTACACTCGGGGCATTGCGTTTCCTTTATTCTGCTTTTCAATGAGCATGACACGAACATACATACATATGTACATATGTACTAGTAGTTGAGGTGTGTGGCGAGTTCTGCTCTCATATATATTCAACGGCACACCGCAGTATCGCATGTCAAATAAACTCTGTCAAATGGAAAATAATTCAAGCTGGGTCAACCAGAGCAACCATTTTTAAAGTGTCCCTCGTTGGCTTTCTCTTCTCCCTTCGTGCTCCTTCTCTGATGACTGCGGCAATATTGACTTACTGCCGGGCATTTTCTACCTTATTAAGTTGACATTGGGGCAAGCTTAAAGAGCGCGGTTGCAAGTTTAAAGTATGCTAGAGGATGAAAAATAACGGAGAGAGAGCGTTTGAGTGGTGGCTCCCTTTATGGCAATACGCTTGAGTGCCCTCCTACCCAACTGGCAAAAGAAAAGAAAAGTGTGCGATAACTGGAAACAAGCTGACATTTATGCAGTTTGCCCAACAAGCCTGCAGGCAACTGCTCAAGCATGGCACACAACATACACATCTCCATCTCCAATGCCATCTCTCAGCTCTAAACAGGGTGGTACATATTTTGCTGTTTCAGCAGCAACGGCGACTGCAACTGTGGCAGCAACAAAGCCAATACAAGGAACTAACGAGCTTATTTCCAGACAGCAGGCAGCACATCGCACTCAAGAGCCTGGCGGCTAGATCACATGCATGATTGACTGCGCAGTTGTGCAGTGCCACCGTGAGAGAAGACGGGTGAAAAAGCGAGGGGAAACTCTTGCACGACCGGGAACAGGTGCCGGCATCGATTGTCATAAACTTCTGTCACATGTCTTGAATTTGAAGGAACTTTATCTATAAGTTTTTTGCCCCACTATTCCATTTTTCTAGCACATGACAACAGTTCGAGCAACAATAACAAGGACAACAACAACGTAATCTTCAACCTTTAGCTAATTAAACCAAGTTAAGCTAATAAGGGTCACTTAAGGCAAGTTGGAAAACGGTGCGTATACGTAATATCAGGTCAGGTAGAAAACAAAAAAAAAAAAAAAAACACGAAAAAATAAACTGGCATTAATAACTAAAAAATGCAGTGAACCAAGAGAGAGAGTTTCTTTTTTTCTCCCCTTCGTTAATTAAAAACTCTTTGGCGAGGGATGCAACAAAAGGTTGCAACTTGTTTAGTTCCCAACCAAGCAAAATAGCCAATGTTACAAGGCTAAGGTAAACAGTTTCATAAAATAATTGGGTTTTTTTTAGTAGTTGCATGAATTTTAATCAATTCTTTAAAACTGAAACTGATAGAAAGATTATTTGCAGGAATTATTTAAATGGAAAAAAATATCTCTACCGGACATCAATTAACTTGAAAGATTTTCATTAACCACGTTTTTTTTTAGTGCCACCATCCCTAGCGAAATTTTGTAATTATAAGAAGCTAGGCAACCAATTCATTCTATTTTTCCTTTACGCCACAATGAGCTGCATAATACGATAATTTAATATACTATAATTAATGAAATTCTAGTGCAGTTATGCCGTTAATGGCTGGCAGATAGGTTGTTAAGTAGAATAGCACGTAAACTAGAAGTGTGAAACAAGAGAAAGGATTAAATAGAAAAGGGTTTTGTCTGCCATTCGTTTAGACCATAATACGCTTTCCTACTAAACTCAATTGTATTCTGTTCCCAGCAGCTTAATCGACACACGCACAACGATGAGCAACAATTAACAAGCAATTAACAGACGATCAAATTGAGTGAGCTTCTTCCCATATATCCTGAACAACTTTTTCTTTGCTCTTCTCTACACGTCTCTTTGTTGGGTTGAGTTTTATGTTGGGCTTGTGAAAACCAATGCGAATACATGACAAGAGCAAACAAGGAAAACCAATAAAATGAACTTGTCATAAAATTAACGCATTTATAAAACAAACAATGCGGGATTAACAAACGCAGCAACAGAGAAAGGCAGACAAACGGACAGACAAAGAGAAAACAAAATGATGACAATAACAGAAACACTCTGGAGAGGGGGCCCGCCCGATAAAAACTCTGTTGAACTGTCGAACTAAAGCCATTTATAGGCCATTTTTATTTACATGCTGCGGATGAGTTGCGTGAGAAATAACTGCCACTTAATTTGCACAAGTTCTCCATGACAAGCTGATAAGACAAACATCAGCACCAAATACAACAACAACTACAACAAACACAGTAACAATAAACCAATGTTTATGACAGGCACATTGGGTGTCATAATCAAGTGGGAGAGAGAGAGAGAGAGAGAGAGAGAGAGAGAGAGAGAGCGGGCGAGGACTCATTAAATGAAGCATTCATTCAAAATTAAAAGCATTTTCAATTTAGAATTAAATACTTTTGTAATGCATTATATTAAATGATTAATTTTAATATAATTAAAATCAAGTTCGTATGCCTAAATTTTTAAATTTTATTATTACTTTAACTAGTAATCCAGTTATTAGATCTAGAAGTAACTCTAAAACTTTACATTTTAGATCAAGATTAGTGTGGTTTATTCAGGCCGTTTTTAAAGTACATACATATGTATGTTTGAAGCAATTTGAGAAAAATTTGAATTTTTTTTATAGGAATCAAAAGGGTAACACTTTTTCGACTTGAATAAAGCAAGTAGAGCGAGTTTATAGTCGAGGAGCATGCCAAAAGTGATTTCTGTTTTTTCTTTCTTTTAGGTTTTATTTTGTTGAAGTTATGACGAAGTTGTTGGTCGGTTGGTTGGTTGATTCGTTGTTGGTATTGTTGTTATATGCACGACAGCTGGCGCACACTTTGCGCCTTTTGCCCACAAATTACTGCAGTCAAATTGATCGATTGTCTGAAAAGGAGTGACTGGGAAGCCAATGGGTTTGCTTTTGCAATGTAATTGAGTCGATTCTCAAATAGAGCCACAAAAAAGTGAGATGGAGAATATGCGACAGCAAGGAGTGAAACAGACAGCGAGACAGAGAGAGAGAGCGAGAGAGAGAGAAAGACAGCCAGAGTGAAGAAGGGAGATGAAGAAACTTTTATGATATAAAGCAAAGGCAGTGAACTGTAGTAAGCGATTTGTTGTTGTTGTTTTAACTGGTATTGCATGCCACAAACACGCATACACAAAAACGACCAGACATTTTCTCACACACACACACACACACACACACACACACACACCCAAACGAATTGAATTAAATTGGATTCGTTGAGTTTGTGTAAACAAAATTTTAATGTCTTTGTGCTTTTGAAGTCATTCACTCAAACTGAAGTTGAACCAGAGGAGAAGCTACATACCACCACACACACACACATATGGTAGAAGACAAAAGCAATGACTGGCAGGGAGTGGGGGTGCATGGAGTAGGGCAAGAGTCACCATGATGTTGATATGTCTGACATAAATTTCATCAACTGTCTAAGTTAATGACAGTAAATTTGTTTGAAAATTGCTTTAAAATGGCAGGGCAACCAAGCAGCGCAAAAACAGAGAGGAAACATTTGGATCTGAAAGGAAGTAGGGAAGATGGCACGGGTTGGTTAGATGGTTGGTTGGTTGCCTGGGTTGTTAAGGTAGGCACAAAGACGTACACACATATATACATACACACACACTTAAGAGGGCAAGAGACAGATAGAGAGAGCAGAGAATTCACTGGGGCGCCATGTAGCTGTGACAGCCATGTGCCAAAGATGCTAGCGCAAAAGAAGTAAAAGAAATGACTGAATCCAACGAAATGTGTCATGATAACTCAAATAAAGAATGGAAAGGCAGGCACTGCTCGCAGGTTGGGACCCAATGCTCATCCGCCTCGCAAGTCAGTCAGTCAGCCAGCCGCGAAATGCAAAAGGCAGGCAGGAAGCAGCAGCACATGAGGCCAAAGAAGAATCAAAGAAGTGCAAAAAGGATATGCCAACCCAGAGACGAACTTATTACGTAAAAGTGAATTTATGAAGTGAAACGAGTTAAATGCCAAGCTTTTATACACACACACAGACACAAAAATAAGATATAGAACCCTAAGGGGCATAAAGCAACAAGAACAAGAACAACAACGCAAAAGCAAGAAATCATTTTAGCTTGTTTTCTCACCCCCATTCCAATTTTTAATCTGATGATGTCAACACAAATTGTGGCCTCTTCCGCTCTCCATTTCCAGTTTTAACCCTCAAGCCGGAGACCGCAGCCAAAAAAAGAAGCAAAAAAATAAATGCCAAAATGGTACTCAAGGACTACACAAAAATTCTCTGCCTGCAAAAGGTTAGACGGCGAGTGTCAACTGAAGCTGGCTGGAAGGATGGCTGGCAGCCTGGCTGGCTGGCTTACTCGCTCAGCTGCGAATGCCGCGCACCACTCCGCACCATGCTACTTTAGCAACTGCAACAGCAAGCAACTGCGGCCTTGTAGTGTCACTTACAGCACATAAATTTGCGCGGGTTTTATTATTTTTTATACTCTGCATTATACAAGTGCAATTTGCAGTTGCCGCTGGAGGCGAAATCCTGCAGAGGGTGTCATGGCAACCAAGTATCGTGCTAATGTAAGGCACCACAGCATGAAGGATACATTCCCTACATTACTATATATGTACACAGATACTTCAGTATGTATGTATCTATGTACATACCTAATAGCTTACAGAAGAAATGGCGAGGAGTCCTACCAAGCATTTGGCTTTCCTTCGCACAGGTAACTGAGCAGTCTATAGAAGATGCCACAAGATGCTGGCAAATCAAATGAAGGTCATATGAGTTGCCCAATGTAGTCAAGAGTCAAATGAATCTGCCATATCTGTTAAAGTTAAATTTAAAAAAATTAAAACGAAAATTTAGTACCTCTATATGAAACTTACTAAATAAAATGACAAAAGAAAAATTTTTTACTTTTCAGGTACACAAATAGGGCCCTGACAAATGAATTATGTGCGGCCAATGCTGCGTATACGCATTTTGTTCTAAGGATGCCAAACAAAATATTTCTTATAGCTCTAGCGATTTATTATGGCGAATTTGGTTTGTTTAAATACTTATTACCTAAACATGAAACAAAGTTAAATTCATCTATTGCATTTTTGTTAAACATTTTTTTTTTATAATTATCCTTGTGTGCTGCTTAATTGAGGTAAAAGTTTACATTAAAGTCATTAAATCATATCATAAGTATAAAGTTCATCTCTGTTTACCAATTTGCCGTGCGATATGCACAATGAGTGAGTTTTATGCAGATGGTTGATATCTGTCTAGCCATCGGCGATATCTGTCAGATGTCCCTACCATTTAAAACGGCCACCATCTCTAGGAGTGTGTGTCTCTCTCTGTCTCTCCCTTCGTTTGGTTGAAAGGCTGCCTAAGCACAGCGCAATTGCATTTAATTAAACAAGAAATCGAAATGCAATTAAAGCATGCAAACACGACCAAGCAGTGAAGTCGAAACCGGAGAAGGAATTCGTCCCTGGTTCGCTGCTTGGCATGCCATTGCCAGCGGGTTCTTTGCTAATAGATACCGTTGTGGCAACATTTGCTACATGCACCTCCATCCCCCATTTTCCCACGCTCACACAGCCAGCAGCTGTATGTCCAGGAGCATGCCAAAAGTCAGAGGCAAGTCCTTGTGTGTCCCTGTGTGTGTATATCTGCCATATCTAGTTTAAATTATCGGCACCCACAAGTATATCAAATTTACGGCACCCACGGTGCATGCATAACAAATTGTGTCTCTCTCTGTGTGTGTGTGTGTGTGTGTATGTGTTTGGAGTCGCCGCAGGCAACCAGAGTGTAAGAGGTAACAAATGCAATACAAAGATAACAATGACAGGGCCCCAAACAACATTGTCCAATTAAATTGCATTCTGGCCGCATTTTCGCTCTCTCACTCGTTCGGTTGGCTCAAATTATGGCCAGTCGGTTGAATGTATTGGCAAATGCCGTTTATTAAATTTTTTAAATCAATAAACAACACACCGAAAAAAATTTAAAAAAAAAGACTGTAAAAAGAGACAACACAAGACGATGCCGGCGGCCAAAGGAACTGAAATTTAATGAAAGTATCACAATGATTGGTTTCTGCTAGCGACTAAGCAGCGAGACAAAAATGTCCAGCATAATGAATGGCATTGGCAAAGACACTGGGCGCCATTGCTATGGTCTCATCTTCGTTGTCCAAGTTGCATTAGTCGCCAACATGGAAATGCTATATATAAGTCCGGGTAGATGCAGGAGCAGAGTAAAAGAGCTCGGCCTGACAGGCAGCTTAAATCCTGCCGAAAGCAGGAACAGCAGCAATAGCAGCAGCGGCAGCAACTCAAGCAAGATGCATTGTTTGGCGTAGAATTTAATTTTAGTTTAACTTTGTAATTTATCGATGCCGTATGTCGTCGAGCAGCTAAAGCTTCCACGCTTCCCTACCTCATCCAACCCTCTTGATACCCAAGGCAAACATAAAAAAGAAATGCTTGCTGGAACTGCAAGAAAAATTGGGCAGGGCTGCCTCCCGACTACCTTCATTAGTGTTTTGTTTGGCTTTGGCTAACCATGGGGGCAGCAGGCAAGCAGTTTTTGTTTTGATGTGGGCAAGGGGTTTTTCTATTTTTATTTTAGGGTTTCTTGTTTTTTTTCTTTTTTTTTTTTTTTTGGCTCTCTTGCTCAGTGCGAAATGCATCCAAGTTGGCATTGCAACATCATGACTAACCCACACAATGATCTTCTTGCTCAGTTCAAGTTGTGAGCTCTGAAACTTGCATTTGTCTTCATCGACAAGCGCCAAGTTGCTAGCTCTTTTCATGTTTCTTTTTGGTCGCAAAAAGTTTTGTTCCATTCTTTTCTCTTTTGCTAGTTTTGCCAAGTCTGTCAGTGGGCATCAGTGGCTAACTCGTTTGTCTTTTCGGTTCACTTTACGTATACGTAATGACAATTAGAATTGACATACACACATTCAAAGAGAGAGGGAAAGAGAGAGAGGGAGAAAGAGTACGATGGAGATTGAAACATACCAAAAAGTTATCCCAGTTGCTTCTGTTATTGTTGATTGCATCTAATCCCAAAGATTTAATAGTTTGATGTTGTAGTTTTTACCCTCCGCATCACCAAGCGCAACTCCTTTGTCATTAGCCCATCCCATTAGCTCTTAATGAACCAATGGAAAGTACACCAACAAAAAAGGGGATTTCGACTAATGAATGCCCTATTTTTGGGCTTACTATAGATAGAGAAATTATTAGACATATGTTTGTATATAAAGGATTTAAGCTTCAAAGCTCGAGATGGCAAAGAATGAAAAAGGTTGCAAAAACAACCAACATGCCATGATTTTATGGCAATACCTATGTGCTAGTTTTAAAAAAAAAAATTCTAAAATCAAAAGAGTAATTTACATTTAACAAATAACGTTTTAAGAACATTAGCAAAAAAGATGCTTGAATCAGTTTACTCTGACCTCGTAATGAAAAAAGAAAGTTATTTTTTATTTCAAAAGCACTTTTCGATTTCATCAAATAAATAACTTCACCTTATCGACATTCTTTCAGGAAAATACCCTTTGACCAGTAAAATAGAGATATTTTGGTGTACGATTTTCAACTTGTTAGCAGTCACATTACGTGCTTTTTGCTCTTATTTTTGGGGTGTCGACATACAACACTCTTGCCCCGCCTTAATCAGAGCTGTGAGTGTGCTTGCAGCTCTTAAGAATACTTTCAAGTACACTTGAAACATTTATTACAAGTAGTTCAGGCCAATTAATATGCTCGCATTACAAATATGCGCTCAATTACGCATAATTAGTCAAGCACGTGTAGGCATCGCCCATGTCCATCTGAGAAAGTCATGTGAAGGGTGGTCGGCAGGAACGGGTGACTTTGCCATTTGGTTCCAGACTGTCTGTCATGTACATGAAAATCCAATTTCGCGTGGGTTTCATTAGCAACTCCAGCCATGACGAGAAAGAGTGAGGAGAAAGACGTCTAAGCAATTTCGCCTTTGCGCTGTTATGCCACAGAAAAGGACGAAACCGCAAAAAATAATTAAGCACTCTGCGACTTTGGTATTTGACAATGACAGGGCACAGGACGAAGAGCTCAGAGTCCAACGAAAAGTGGAAATAAAAGACGATGTTATTGAAAATATTTGCAGCCTTTCTTCCCCCTTTTTTTTTTTTGCATTTTTGTGTTGTTACGACAAGAAGACTACGCAAAATTGAAAATCTCATGCCTACATACCGCAGCAGGAGCGGCAGCAAACATGTGTCGTTTAACATTTAGCCGGAGGCATACGCGATATTGGTTTGCTATTGAGTTGTATTTCTTGTCTGTCTATGTGGCACTCAGTCAGCCAGTCAACCAGTCAGTCAGTCAGCCAGCCAGTGTGTTGGTCGCAATCAAATGAAGTGAAATCGATGTGCCGCTGACTCTATTCATATGAGCCATTCTACTACATACAACAGGATAGCGGCAGGCATGCGGGCAGCTGTCAATGTGTCTATGGAAAGCGTGTACAACGTACATTTGAGTGGATTTGCTAACTGATTTTGTCATACAATCGAATGGCAGCGGATGCCTCATGCCGGCTGCTGATGCCAATGCCGATTGTGGCACTCTCTCAGTCTCTGACTCTTGACTGTCCAAAGTATGTGTGTGTGTGTGTTTGCCAGTGTTTTATGCTGACAATCGAATTTGTTGACGTGGCTGGATTATTACTTCATAAGCAGGATGAACCCACAAGCTATGGCAAACAACAGCAGTTGTAGCAGCAGCAGCACCAGCACCAGCACCAACACCAAAGCATTGTCAATTATCAGCAATTTCTTTGGTCGTGCCCCGCCTCCTTAATAAGGCAAACCCATTAAGCATTTCATTTGATTTTCGCATTGCGAATCTCATTTGCCAATGGCGTTCATTTTCTATTACTTAGATGCCTGGCTAAAGCTAATTTTCTCCCAAAAATAAATTGGAAAATCGTGAATCAGATGCGATGATGTCAATTCAAGAGCATCAGCGCTAGGGTGCGTGTCTGAATTATCATAATGAACTGACAAACCGTCAAAATCAATCTGATCTAACTGCCAGTGTGTTAAGTGCATAACAAAGGGCAACCAGCGAATATTTATGTGATTAAATTTAGAAAATGTTTAGAGAAATATATTTATTTCAAATTTGAAAATATAGAATTCGTTTCGCTTTGATGAGATTGACAAACGGTTAGAATGTCATTTACTCCGGAAATACAAAACAAAATATTATGGTAAAATTTTTCACAAATTGAAAAACATACGAGTATTATTCTTATTTCATCTCAATTGATTTTAGTTTCTTTTTCGTTTTTGTCCGCATCAAAAGCGAATCTGGTTTGATGTGAGTGACAGACAACCATGTGATAAGCCATGGGGCGCCCTGCCAGTTAAAATGTTATTATTGTTCTCGTGCACAGAAAGGGCAGATATTATTATTTTTTTATTATTTAAAATTATGCGGAAATAAATGTTCATTCACATGGAGTTTGAAATTTTGACAGCATCATAGTGGATGGAACTTTAAATTGATTTTGCATTGATACTCATTTGAATCTACAGTCGTTAAAGGAAATTGCATTTACATACACAAAACTTATGGAACAAAAGCGACTTAAAATGTTATTTATTTAATGTCAATTTAATTGCAAAATGGCGACTATCTGAGTATACTTCGTATGTACTTTTTTCTTGAATGATCAAGAATTTGTTTTAATAAAAAACAAAAAAAATTTTACTAAATCCCTAAGGCAAAGTAGAAAAAATTAGAAATACAAAGGGTATTCCTGTGTCTAAACTAAGTTTTGTGGGTTGTAAAATCGAGTGAGCTGGTAATCGCATATACCAGGCCGCAAAAGCAGACACAGATAGACACACACACATATTATGCTCTACATACATATGAGTGAGCATGGGGAGTAAATGTGGGTAAGTGTACAGTCGCCAGACCCGGCATAAAAAGCTTGTTCTATGCAGTCGTTTAGCTTAACCGCAACATTATGTCGAATGCCGGAATCTTCAATCTGCTGTACGAGCTGAGCGCATAGTTTGCTGATGGGCTTTGGGTTTGTGAAGCGATGGCTTGGTCAGGGGTTTATGTGTATTTTCGTTGGGGTCAAGCATGAAGGCGCATTCATTTTCATTCCCATTTACCTAAAACTGCCACTGAAATATGCAGAAGAACGACGAAACCACCATAAAGAGAGAGTGAGAGATAGAAAAATACAGAAGAAATGAGACAGATGCGTTTTTGTGTTGCTTAATTTAAAAATTCTTAACGTTTAAAACGTCCAAGGCTAAAAACGAATACTCATCTTAGTCAGTCATAATGCATTTAAGCAAAGAACCTCCCTTTCGACCTTTATCAACGGTTGTGGCAATGGCATTCTAATAGCAAATTTCCATTTAAATATTTATAAAAAGTTTTCACTTTGAGAAAGAATTTAATTCAATTGCCGCTGCACTCAAAAGGAAGTTTTTAGCTGCGAAAGCAAGCAGCACCAACAGCAGACAAAAACACAGACACAGACACAGAAGAAAGGGAGACTCAAACTCCGAGCGAGTTTCCTCATCGAGTCACTTAGAGAGTGCTCACTGTTCGGGCACAAGTCCATTAAGTTGCTTTAATTATTTAGCAGTCTTAAAAGCAACGCAATGGCAGCAGCATCGCCAGCAAAACGCCTTTTGCGTTTTTAATGCCAAAAACACAAGCGTTTGCATTTAATTATAACCTATTTTGCCTATGGAGACAAAGTTCACTCCACTGTATAAACCAAAACTTTGACCCGCTAAAAGAGAAAAGGGCAAACTAACATTATTTTGTGGTAAATTACGCTTTCCAATCCAAAAGGAAAAATTGGCAAATAAATTCGAAGAAATATCTTTAAAAAAAGTGGGTTGTGTGAGTAAGGCAAGGCAAGGTAAGCCAAGACCTGGCCGATTGGCTTTTGCCACCTGACAGTTCAAAGTTTGGCACATACATGCACGAAATCATATTCACGCACAACAAACACAAATTCTCAACCCACACACACATATATACGCAGGGCCACAGACACACGGTAGGTTGATCCCCGAGTAAAAGGAACAGCAGCGAGAGCCTTCAACGGCACAATTTCGTAATTTTTATGGCAAAAGTTCTCTAATCAAATTTAATGAATTGTGAAAAAGGCAACAAATATACGACAACTTTCTAGCAAAGAAAGTTTGTCCTGGCTAACACCCCTCCACAACTCCCTCCAATAGCCAAAAAAAAAAAAAAAGAAAAGAAAAACCATCTCTTCTCCTTTCTAGCTCTGATATTTCTTATGACTGTAGACGTCGCCGCTGTCGTCGACGGCGTCGTCATTTGATGTCGATGTTGGAGGACCCTAGCTTCGATTGGGTTAGCTTTCGGTTTCGGTTTTGGTGTTGTAAATTGGCGGATGTGATTTTTTGTGGGCTGGCATTATTAAATGCGGCATAAAATCAGTCTGTCCACAAGTCCATACCGTCCGCTCAACAGTCATCCCATGTTGAAGTCTAACAAATGCGCACAGTTAGCACAGGGCAGCCAAACAAATTGTTGTACACATTTTTTTTTTATTTTTTTTTTTTTTTTTTTGCTTTCTCTCTTCTTGTGGCTTGTTGCCCTTTTGTGTTGTGTTGCCAGTTGTTTGAGTGTTCTGGCTTGGCTAAAAGTTTGTCAATGTAACGGAAAACTGCGTTTAAGTAAATTTTTCATAAATTTTCTTGCCATACAACATTGTGGCATGAATTGGCTGAGCGGCAGGATGGGGACACAAGTGCGTTTGTCAAGTGGTAGAGGGCCAAAAGCTAATATTTACTTAAATAGAAACGATTTCAAACTTAAATTTGACACTTTTTGCTAGTTAATTGAAAGTTTTCCACAAAATTTCATAGCATAATCAGTTTTCTTTAAGCAAACTGGCGAACATTGGTTAGTAAATTCTTTTAATATAATTTTTGTAGGTTTATCCTTAGCTCATTGAAGTTTTTCTTTTGTTTAAGAGAGGGAACATTTTCTTTAGCAGCTTTTAGCAGGAAACTATTTTGTGTCTTTACAAAAACAAGAAACTAAAAACTCGTCGTTATTTCACATGGTGTAAACAAAAAAAAAAAAGGTTTCTCTGAGATTTCAGATGTAATTTGAATCTAATCAATAAAATGTCATGAAATTAAGAGTGACGGAATGTAAAAGAATGTTTTTTCAAGGTATATAAGAAGGTTCCACCACTGTTTGTTGTGAACCTTAATTTTATTTAATTTTTTATGCTACCACCTCAAACATTTAATTATTTAATTTACTACATTTTTAAATACTATTATACTTAACCCTTGTGTTGTTATAATACAATTTGACTTTTAAGAAATTTTGGAGATTGCTCTAACTCCGACAGATTGCAAATAACTAAAATATTCCATTATAAAAAAAAAATATTGTCTACCAAAGGTAAAGAATATATGTAGAAAACTATTGACATTTTCCTAATCTATTATGTATAATATATTTTGTATATCTATGAAACCCCCTGTTTGGTATAAAGAAATTGGCATACATGTAAGCGTTTTAAAATAGGATTGGGTTATGTGCACAATTAGCCGTTTAGGATAGGAATTTTTTAGAAAAATCGCCTTTTTCAAACAGCACCCTGTATACGTCGATTGTTAGACATGTATACAAGTGCGTGTGTGTGTGGGTGAGTGTGAGTGTATGTTTGCTTTCATAATAAGCAACCATAAATTGTTATATTTTATTAATGTGCCTTGAACGCGTCGAGTTTTGTAGCTCGTTTTTGCCATATGAAAGTATTAATCATAAAAAAAGAAAAGTAGAAGGAGAAAAAGAAAAAAAATCGTCCCGCGAACAACAAAAAGCACAACATTTTGGCGCTGCAAAATTTAGGCAATTTCTCATAATATTTTCGGGTACTTTAGCAAAGTTTATACCCATTTCCACACACACAAATATTGAATGGATGTGTGAGTGAGTGTGGGTCGATGGATGGATGTATGTGTGTGTGTGTTTGGCATGATTATGATTACTCATACGCTGCGTTGGCAACAATCATACACCACATTATTAGCTGTGTCAGGACTCACAAAAATAATGACAATGAGAATATGCCACGATTATTTGTATTATATTCGTTCTCTCACTCTTCTGTTCTCTTTCTCTCACACTAGACGGCTAAGCGATAGGGTAACGGTAGTTGCCAGCTTTTTGATGCTGATGAAGCCTTAAGCCCCTCATCTTCAACGTCTTCTACTTGGTTGCCGTTGTCGTTGCCATCGTCAGGGAGGTCGTCATCTAACTGAAATGTTGAGATTTATGTCTTGGCCCGATCTTTTGTGTCAGCCAGCTAAGAAAATATTTTATGAAATAATACACACAAAAATACACACACACATAGTATTAATATATGTACCATATATACATATATTTTGGCCGTTAAGTGCTTTCTGCTGCGTCATCTTTTGAGTATTTGCAGCATAATTAGCTCACCGAGTGCGTATAGAAAGTTGAAGCGAAAGTAGGAGTGAAAGTCTCGACCCGAGAGTGAAGTTGGTAAATTCAAAAGGTTTCTGAAGCACGTTTGATGACTCGGTACATTTGCCGTGCATGTCTACATACATATGTATGTCAGTGGCCTTAAAGTGTGTTGCTAATTATGCTAAAACTTTCAGCCTTTTCGGTGACGATTTTCATGTCTAAGGAAATTCAATTTTGTTGAAGTAAGTAAGTCGTCTCGCCGACTTAGGTATACCTTACAACAGTAAGGCAAATATTTCAAATTTATTAGTATCTCGCTCACCCATGCATACGAGCACCCTAGCGCCCCCACCAGCCAACGGCCAACTCCGGCCTTACGGAAAAACATTTATATGCATAACTAACTTAACGGAAAGGATCGTGGCAAAAATTTTAATTAAACTTGTTCACTCTACATATGTACTACATGAGCCTACATACCAAATTTGGTGGTTGGACGGACGGACGGACAAACGGACATGGCTAGATCGACTTGATACTGATCAAAAATATATATACTTTATGGGGTTGGAAAAGCTTCCTTCTACCTGTTACATACATTTTGGCGACTTTAATATACCATTTCACGCTATGGGTGTATGGTATAAAAATAAACTTCAGCTCACAAAGAATTAGTTACTATTTAAATAATTCAAATTATCTATATTTAATCTAATTCTTCTTTAAAGAGTTAGCATATTTTACTGTGATATTTAATGAAAGCCAGAAAATCATCATTCATTAATTTGAAAAGAAACATATTTTTAAAAATTGTATGCGTTTAATCATTAAATTCAAAATATCTAGACCATTGTCAAAAAAAAAAAGGGGGCGTCGGTTGAAAAAAGAATAAAACAAAACCACATCAAAGATATTTTTAAGAGACCTTTTTTTAGCCATTTTTTTTTGCTTGTTCGCTTTTCTTTTTATTTCGTTTTGTACTATAAATTTAAATGTTGAAGCTAATTAAACAAAACGGCTGGCTGGTCATTTAGAATGCTTTGCTCATAATTTTGATTCGTTTGGTCTCTAAATTGAGTTCATTGCACTGGACAGGCTGCAGGCCATGCGGCGTATGCGCAATATTTGCTGGCTATGCAGCATTTCTTTCTGGCCAAAAAGCGCAGTCGACTGAACTTTTTGACAGTCCTGGGGAGGTAATTTATGACTTGTTTTACAACACTCCTACACACCCACACACACACCAAACCACTCCATCGATAGAAGGCGCCACTCGCGAGCTAGAAACTTGAAATATTTATGGAGTTTCTTTTGGTTACATTTTTCTCTTCACCGCGAGTATGTGTGTGTGTGTGTGTGTGTCCTTTCATATTTTTCTTTAGTCCGTGCTTTCTGATGTGGTTTTATCTAAGCGACACGCCCACGATGATACTGATGCTGAGGCTGATGGTGACGCTGACGCACTGGGTCGCTTAGTCAACAGTTGACTTTGCCTTTGTTTATGACATGTCCCCTCATTCATTTTAATTAATTCTTTCTAGCATTTCGCGCCCATGGCAATGACGTCGCAATGCAAACAATAAAAAAAAGAAAAAAATAGGAAGCGAAACCAGAAAAACAAGAAGCAAAATGAGAAAAAAAGAATGATGAGGAGAACAAGGACTTGGACATTTCTCGACGGTGTTATGTAAAAATCACGCAGGCGTTTATACTGGGCTCCAACTATTTTTATTCTCATTTTCATTTTTATGCTCATTCTTGGCGGCTGCCTTACAAGTTCGTCCCCCCTGCCATGTCGAGGCCATCGTGGCATTGGGGGGCATTATTGACGTAGTTTATGGAGCCATTTATGACGATTCAACATTTTTATTTCAACCGCAATGCAAGGCATCTGCGCTTAGTGTAAGAGAATCCAGAATGTTGCTGGTAGCTGGGGAAGCGGAAACTGTGCGGAAGCAGCATCAACTTAAATTTACTGCTTGTAAAAGCCGCCAGCTCCGGTGTGGGCAAATAAAAACAAAAGAGACCAGCCAGTCCCTAGTTAGAGAAGGAGGAGTAGGAGCAGCAGCATTGGGATAGGAGTGGGTGCTCGGTGTATAAACAATGCCAAAACAACCCAGATAAAGCTTAGATGCGCAAAGCGTATCGAGTTTCTATTATCTTTTTTCGGAGAAAACGTCGCGACGTCTAGGAGTCGAAAAGTTTTTACGTAAAAGACAGAAAACTTAAAAAAAAAAATTGAGAAAAAAAATATCTACCAAAAGAAGAATAAATAAAGCAGCCCATGGAAAAAAAAAGAAAATACACAAAGCAAAAGCGCCAGCAGCTAACATCCAACAGGAGCATCCGCCACTCGTCTCAACTCAACTCGACTCTCTCTCACACAATCGCATAATGAAGCGCGTCATTATCCTTAAAATACATAAACAATGCCAACAGAAGGTAGCTGTAGCTCTACAGCTATAGCCTAGCAACTATGCTCAACTATAAGCCAAGCAAACAGCAACACCAACAATAATAACAACAAGAACAAGAAAAGCGACAAAAAGAAACAACAATAACAAAAACAATAGGCAAGCGAGTGGAAAATAAGCTGTGCATTGTTTTTATTTTCCATGCGCTTAATTACCAAGCAAAAATAGTTGCTCGAGTCATGCTTAAGTTTCCACTTGTACATATATATGAATATAAGCGTACAAAAGACACATAAATATGATCACAGTAGACAATAGATAATTCGCATGAGCAGGTAACAAGTGCCACAAGGCACAAATTATGTTATCTCTTAAGATTTTCATATATTAACTAACTAGGTTTGGCCACAAGGCAGAATTTTTAAACACTATGAAGTAAGAGTTGAAGTAAGAGTTTTACTGAAAAATTGATCGAAAATCAAAGCCATTTTATTAATTGTTTCTTTGAAATAAACTTCAGCTATGTTTAAAAGGTTTTTTTGTTCCCTTATTTAATTAGAACGTCAAAAACTTGGACAGGACATACACCGTAAAATAAACTCTTATTAAAACTCCTTTAACTGAGATGAGATTTAGGATACTAATTATTGAATGACAAATATTAATTCAGTTTTAGTTTGAGAAACAAAAACTTACTGCTAGTTATATTTTTAAACGCATTGTTGTTATTTGTTACTTCTTTATCTGTTGTTAAAAATCGGGTCTTACAACAATAATGAAAAAAGATAGCAATTAAATAAGGATGGGAAAAAAATTCTGCAAAATAAAACGTAAATAGGTACAACATTTTGATAAGCTAGCTAAATTGGGCTTCTCTTTTACAAACCAAATTGCTATTATCTCGATAGAAGCTCAAGTAGTTGACATGAACATAGAAAACCTATAAATTACTTGTTTTCAATGGCGATGTATTTGTTGTTATACATAAAAAAGAAAAAAAATCTTTAGACCTCTGATTGATTACGCAATATGCAATTAGCTAATGCAAATATTTTTTTAAGATATGCAGACAGTTGAATGAAATAACAAAATTAATCGATAAAAAAACAAAAACTGGTTAGAATAATATGCAAGCGGAATATTTTTAATGCATATAAGTTTATTTTCTCAGGGAAAATGCTGTTATTCTTTTTTATGTTTTTCGTTTCTTCTTTTTCTGTTTTTTGGTTTTGTTCTTGTTTCTTGGTAGTGCGCTTATTGGTTTTTGGATTTTAATTAAAATTTGATAGCTGGCGGCGCCAAAAGCTTTCAAAAATGTGTACGCCATATAGAGATGAGACCTCGATGAATGTGTGTGTGCTGGTTATGGGTAGTGTGCGTGTTATTGTTGCCTAATATTTTTGTGTGTGGTTTTTGGTTTTTGTTTGTTAGCTGCGTTTTGCAGCTACGCAGATATTGAAGCTAATAAAAAAAAAGAAATGAGGAAACGTTGATGAAGCCATAAACACAGGACAAGTGTTGCCATGAGGTCGCTGTGAAGGGGAAAGGGGTTTTGTTTGACGAGTGCCGTCATAAAACTCAATCAAATTATGCAAGCGGTTTTGTGTTTCGTTTTGTCGTCAAAAACTCTCATTTGCGTTAAGCTTTCAAAATTGTTTTCCTTATTATTTTTGCTGTTGCACATGGCGTATGAGTAATGTTTATATGAAAATTATGCACGAAACAAAAGCAGCAGCAAGAAAAATGAAAAAAATAAAAAACAGGATCCCAAAAAGGGGTAAAATTCGTACGTACACTGCCCTGTTAAAAAAATGTGAGCCAAAAGCTTCTTAAGGATTAAAAACGTCAGCAATTTTCACAAAGCAGCAGACAAGCCAAAAACAAAAAAAAACAAATCTAAAAAGGGTAGGGTAAAAAAAATGCAAAGGCAACAGCCGCAAGAAAAAGCAACAAAAAAAGAAAGTAAATATTTAATAAATTTTTACAAGTAAATAACCAGACACAACCTGTAAGCCAGGGCAAGTTGTAAAATCTGCAGCAAGCGTTATCCTGAATAGCAGCGGGTGTGTGTGTGGGGATAGAGTTTTTTGTCGATTTGCATGGGTGTGTGCGTGTGTGGCCGCATGTTAATGATAGTTTGGCAGCTGCAACAAATCTGTAGCTACGGCATGTTGCTGTTGTGTCGGTGGTATCGCTGTTGGCTGTCGTTATACTATGGCATGTAAAATAAAAGTCAAGTGCGTTGCGTTCCGTGGTGACTTGAAACTTGTTGGCGACTTGCAGTTTCTATACGGTACATTTGGCTTTAATGCTGCATAATCGCCAAACAATTTCATTTCTCACACTCGTAGCCATCGACACTGAATGTCAACTGTTTTGTCAGGCTGCAGCACGCAAACCCATAAACAGAGGCACACACACAGACACACAACCCATAGAGAGGCAGATGAGAATGTGGAAAGAAGAATTGTGTTTTTTTTTTTTTTTTTTTTTTTTTTGAGTGTGGGGTTCATGTAAGATGTCCTGGGCTGGTTTCGGCTCACTTAAGTTTTATGTGGCGAAACGCGTTACCAAATTGCGTTCAAATTGCGCACGCAGATAACAGTTTTTCATTACGGCACATAAAAGTGCTGGAAGCTGATGACTTTTGTTGTTGGAGCTGGCTGTCCCTTGCAAATTGCTATGCCAACACGTGCCTCACTTTGCAGCTCATGTCAGCAGAAGAAGCATCAGCAACAGGCATCAGGCTTTGGTCCACTCAAATTGCAAACCATTTTCACATCTCTCATTGACTTCATCTCACCCTCCCGCCTTAGCCCTACTATAGTACCTACGACATTGTCACATAGTTGATGCTTCGCTGGCACTTAAGGTCCCAAAAAATCCCTAAAAACTGGTCTGATTTAGTGGCGCCAGTTGTTGGACAAGCTAATTTTTCAACTGCCTAAGCGAGTGGAAGTCCTCAGTTTTTTTTTTTTTTTTTTTCGCCTAGAGAATGTTGATTTAAATATGTTGTAAGAGATCGGGATCGGTGCGGGGGTCATCAGATTGATTGGCGCCTGTTTGACTAGCAAAAACTTTTCACATGCTTTTAGGCGTTGACAATGAAAAACTTTTGTGCTTATCATGCGTGCAAGTTTCAGTTTCAGTCTTGCGACATTTTAATTGAAAAATACTTAGCAAACTGTTGGCATAGTGTCCTTGTAGTTGCTGCTACTGTCCTCATCGCAGTTCTTGTCCTAAGTTCAAGAGAGTGTCAAATGGCAAACACTTGTGCTTTGGTTCTGGGTCTCGGCTTTAGTTCAGCAGCCGCTCAAGTGCACTCAGGACTGCAGCAAGGTGTGAAATGCACACGCATGCCATGGCAACGGCAATGCCAGCACCAACACCAACACCAACGATGTCCTTAGTCAATAAACTCTGCTCAATTTTAATTGCTGGCTTAAGTTGAGAGCTGCCGGCGAACCGGCAAAAGACAGAGACGGAGACGTAAGTGAAGATGATGATGGAGACGAAGACCGAGACACGGTTGCTAGTGTTGCCCTACTAACCCATAACGTGACACGATGAACTGTAGTTGCTCTTTTCCCTTGCTCTCTTTAATCTATGGCGCTCTTTCTCTCTCATTCTTTACCGCTCTTTCTCTCTCTTTCACTACTCATACTCTTTGTCTGTTACATTCGCTATGCAAGCTATCGATGGCATTTTTAATTTAGCCAGGATTATGGCTAGCAACCGTGCTTAATTTAAAAACTCGGGCGTGTATGTGTGCATCACGTCCGTTGTGGCACGTCTCCTTCTTATGAAGGACTCGTAAAAGCAAACGACCGACTTGGCCGACTCGTTCTGGATTATAACCATTAACTTTACCATGAACTTGTTGGCCGTCATTTTGCCAACAAATTGTTGATGCTTAACCCTTTTCCAGTTGACACGCACGTGTCAGCGAAAATGAAACAACAACAACTACACAAAAAACAAAAAAAAAGCACAAAAATAAAATAAAACAAAAAACCAGGAGAAAAAATGTACGAAGCATCGCATAAATTTTTAAGTGATTAAAAAATAAGATGCAAAAAAACAACACACACAGATCGCCCCCTCTCACCCACATAGACAGACAATAAGTGAAAACATTTAAATGCGCGCAACGTGCAAAAAATAAATTGTTGTCAAACTGTTGTCGGGTCGCGGGCAGAGGGTTGCAACGGAACCTTATCAGCATCCTACTACAACTACTGGTGCTGCTGCTGCCATTGGAACATTTTGGCAATGAAACACAGCATCCACAATGGATTACGGTCCACAAGCCGGTTAAGTTTCGTTTTATTCGTTCCTTCGTTTTGTTCACTCGTTTAAATTGTTCGTGTTGTACGATGTCGTGTCCTGTCGTGTTTTGATTGAAGGATTCGTTTAGCATTCCGAATTACTGGTTTAGTTTAAAAACGTACATCGTGCGGGTCGGTTTGGCATAACGGTCTCTTTACACCAGACTTTTAGCCGTATCAACAATACATATATACACACTCACACATATATCTATATATTTAGGTATATTTGGTCATGCTCTAAAAGTAAACAACAACAAAAGAAATAAACTCCAAGTGAGGTGCCATGAAAGAAAGCAAAAATCTATTTGAAAATGGAATGATGCCATCCTCAGCATTCTAATCTAAAATCAACGAATTGTAACAAATCAGACAAAAAGAAAGTTAACCCACCGTGCCCCACTCAAACACACAGCCGCACACTTACACACACACTCACACACACAAATACATACTGCCCCCCATAACTGTCTTTATCGCTTGTCGTGGTTGCTGTGGTTCCTGCTGTGGTGGTTTCACTGCCAATTTGCATTGATGAACTGGTCTCGCGACGTGCATAACAAAGATAAACCACCATATCCCAATAATCAAAACCCCAAAGAACTGCCTGTCTATATACCTTTACCTTTGAAGTCCTCCGCTTCGCTTGTGGTGTAAGTGTTTTTTGTGTTTTTTGACGCAGAAGTGTGAAGAAAGGCAACAGCAAAAAAAAAAAACAAACGCGCAAAATAAATATTAAAAGCAAAACGTGCGTGGATTAGAAAGCATCGACAGCGATCCATTGAACTTTAGCAGCCGGCAGCTGCAGGAGTCCGGGAATCAGGTTCGTATCATGTCCATGTGGCTCACGACTTACTTCAAAGTTCAATGCACCATCTCCAGAATTTTTTTTCTTTTTTTTTTTTTATCATTTTTATGGTCAGGGTCTTTTTTTCAGTCTCAATTTCAGCACGTCGTGCGGAGCGGGTGTATAATTTACGCTAACTTTTTTTCTCTTTTACCTAAAGTTTGTGTGTTTCATTTGAATTTTTATTTTATTCATGCCAAAACATATGCCACACACACACAACAACAATCCGTTCAGAGTAAACCTGGACAAACCACTCGGCCCTCTCTCTTTAGTTGATTTATGATAATCGAAGATGGTGGCCCACGGACTCGTAGGTCGGTGCCTTATGCTCGCCACTCCAGTTTATGGTGGTAAGCAATTTCCTTCCAAGTGGAAACTAAATAATTATGCGGCCCAGGTGGAGTCAGAGTAAAGTCCCAGTTGCTTCTACCATCTTCCCGACACCATCTTGGTCTCTGTTTCTGACTCTGTCTTTCTGTTTTGGTGTCGGGTTGAGTTTAACGAACATTTATGCTATGTGCGGTTGGTTGGTTGTTTATGCTGAGCTCGAGTTATGTGGCACTTTAGAGGCGTGGCAGGGCACAGGGCACTGGCACATTTGCCAGCAGCACTCATACGCCCCGTATATCTGTCTGTGTGTATATTTGTATGCATATGTTCATCAAGAATGAATTAAAAGTTATTTTAAATTCGTGACACTCGCCTAATTTTGCATGTGTGAGTGCGACAGTGCTACAATCTAGGGACTATGTAGGGACTACCCAGTTGTTCTTGTACTGTGCTTAAGTGTCTGTGTCACATTGTGCCGGAAAGTGTGAGTGAGAATATATATGCGGGGGAGATGGGAAGAGTGTCAGGATCTGACACCTGCCAGACATATACTCGCAGTAGCAGCTGCTGGCTAAATTCTGTGACTATGACTCTGCCACTCACAGGTACCTACTAAACAGGCAGACATACAAACTCAGAGAACTTGCATGCCACACACTTACACACACACGAATACTTCCCAATGGGCCAAGTGAATTAAATTTCAAATGTTTCTTAATTTACTTTTTCGGTTTCCCGTTGACAGTTCAAATTGCTATAACAAATTTTCTAGCGTTACGCATGCCATTCATTCATTCATTTCACTTTACTCACACTTACACACACACACACACATACAAAGGACTCGCTCACACAAGGACTCGAAGGGCCGCACATGCATAAGTGAAATATTATGTACAACTGTCGAGTTTGTTTTTCTTACTTGTGCGCATTTTTTTTCTTTCTTTTTTTTGGCTTCTTCCCCCATCTTTCTCGCTTTTTTGGCTTTTTCCCTTTTTTTTTTTGTGCGAAAATAAATGAAGCTATTCGAGCGCAATCAGAAATTCGCATTAAAGCGTGGCAAACTCGCACGCATTGGCATGCCATGATTGTCAGATTGGGAGAGGTACATGGCCAAAAAGCAAAACCAAACCATCGTATGCCAAACGCATAACGATAATCGGCTTGCTTTGCATCGAACACAGAAGCTAGGCAATACATAGACAGAGTAAACCCCGACCAAGGTGTTTTTTATCCTTCTTATTTATTTTTTTTTGGTAACAGTACTAGCTTACCTACTACCCAAACTCAATGTAACTGTAGCTAAAAAAATGGGAAAATTAATGACAGTATCGATTGAAATTTGGTGTGGGGAGTGGAAATATGTTAAATTGAATAACAATTGAGTCAATGGAATTGTCTTCACTTGGGGATTTGAATATTGTTTTAGATTGTCTATGTCTGCAACAGATGCGGGGGAGAAAGTGTAGTTGTTAAGTAACTTTCAAGATGAAAGCAAATTGAAAGCCTTTCAACTGTATACGAATCCCTATGAAATGCATTTGAATAGAAACAATGAAGTTTTTTTTTTGTTTTTTTCTTTTTCATTTGAGCATGAGCATGTGGAAAATTGTTTTTAGAAATTGAATTGTTCGATTCACTATCTGTCAACGTCAGAAATGACTAAAGAAAGAGCTTTAAGAATTGAAGTTACTTTTGTGTTGAATTGCTTAATTAAAATCTTAAATAATTTACTTCATTTGTAATGAGAATTCTAAAGAGTTTGTGGATATTATAGGTTTTTTCGTTGCTCCTAATTTGACAATAAGTTAAAAGATTCATTGAAAAATATTAAATGCTAAAACTACTATAAAATGCTTAACAAAATTAAGATTTTTTCTTATTATTTGTAATTTTATAAAAACAAAAGAAAAGCAAAATATTTAATACTAAATAATTGATTATTTAAAGCGCCACACTTCTCAATCGATTTAGCGATTCTCTTAGCGTTTGCTTTCTTTTCGTAAATAAACCAATTTCAGAAATAGTTTACATTTTTCCTTTTGAATAGAGCATCAATGCCAATTGCACTTTCCCAACATCATTTAAGTTTGTTTTTCGTGATGTATACTTTGCGGCGCTTACGCTTAAAATATGTACATTTCCATTGGGAGAAAACCAAAAAAAAACAAAAAAAAAAAAACAAGAAAGAAAACAACACTTGAGAACTTAGTTAACCAATGCGAAACAAGAGGCAACCATCAATGTCGGTTTGTCTGTCTGTCGTCAGTGGGTTTCCCGTTTCCGTTTGTCTTAACCGCATAGCGCTAAAAACCATTTACAGTTTCCAGTTAACTCAAATGGCAAACAAAAATTGCTGCGTGCAAAATAAATAAATACTTGAAAAAGTTTCTGGCACTACGAGTAGTCTTCGTCGTTCTCGACGTAGTCGTCATTGGGATAAGTGAGTGAGTGGATGAATAAGTGAGTGAGTAGGTAAGTAAGTGGGTGGGTGAGTGGGTTGCTGAGCTAGTGATCTAACCGTACTTAAATGTAGTGCAATGCAATTACAACTTATTTAAGCAATACAAGCGGAACAGATGTACGTCAGTTTTGGTTGCCGTGCTAACTCATCGCATCCCATTGCATTCTATCGCATCACCGTGTCTGTTTCTTTGTTCCATCGAGGTTGCCTCAAAAAATGCTTCAACGAAAATGAAATTAGTGTCAAAACGTTGCGTCGCCAAGTGCCATCACTGAATGTCATTACATAGATAGTGAGAGAGAGGAAGAGAGAGTAAGTTCTATGCCTTGTCAAATCCATTTCCGCGGCAAAAGCTGGAGAGAACACTGGGCGACAGACAGGCGACATGCTTAGGGCAAACATTTTGGGCGTAATCGCTGACATCGTCATGGCTCTTTCTCCTGTCTGTCTCTCAATGTCCTGCTCCTATTTCTGCTGGTCCTAAGTAGCTACCCAGCAACAGATACATCTCTAAATTCTATGCTGGCCCAAGCTTAAATCTTGTTTGTGCTTCTCCATTTTTTTTTTTTTTGCCCATCCTTTTGCCCCTTTTTTTGATGTTGTTGGTTGCCAAGGCTTTTTAAGTTGATTATGGGGTCTAGGAGTAGAAGAATAGAACATAACGGAGAGCAAGAGGAATGAGCAGGCAAAAAAAAAAAAAGCGGCGCCGTTATGTTGAATGAAATTGATGAAGTAGTTGCCAAAGCCGCTGCTGCAGGTGGACACAAAAAACACTTCCCTTAGCAAGGTAAATAGGCGTTGTTTTTTGCCTTCTGCTCTTTGCAGCTTGCAACTTGTTTGCTGTTCCCGTTTGCTTTTTTTTTTTTTTTTGCTCTTGCTTTCTCCTCCGTTGAGCTCTATGCTTTCACCTGCAAATTGAATGGGTTTTAGCGGTGCAATGCCCCAGCTTCAGCACCAGCTTCTGGCTACATTCTGTGCCTAAATGAACTTGCCGTTAGTTAACCGAATGGAATTTAAAGATTTCGTTTAAGTTGAGTTCAATTTAATTTAAGACTCCATCAAAGTCGGCTAGGGGATTCTTCTTCTAACTCAAAATTAAAATTTATTGCCAATTTGCGGCAAAATTCGATTAAGCTTAAATTTCGCGGCAGGCACAAAGCAAATCTGTGTAAAAAACACTCAGCACTGGACATCGGCCAGTGTGGCGGATGAATCGAATCTGCTGGCATTTAAATCCAATATGTAAATGGGAAAAAAAAATAAAGTGTAGATGGAAAAAATAAAAATGAAAACACAAGCCACCCAGAGACCAGGGCCAAGACCTACTCAGACTGTTGAAAAGCTGTTGAAGTTTATTGGAAAAATATTCAAATCACGTGGGTGGTCTCAGTCTCTCGTTGTCTCGCTCCTGTTCTCTTTCACATCTCACATTTCCCAGGCAACGGCAAACTTTCTGCCTTTCTGCTACAGCTGGGTGATAAAAATGGCCAAAGAAATTACTTATAGATTGAATGAAATCGTCGTGGCTCAAGGCTAAGGCCGTCTTCTTCTTTTTTGATCAATTTAAATGCCCAGGCTAAGACAATAAAAAGTCCTATTGCGGCAGCTTAGTATAGGATTTCTGAGAGGTCCTCTCGTAAATAAGTATTTAGCTAAGCATGCAATTAAAATTGTTGCTAGCCAGCTCAAAAAAAAAAAAAAAAAAAAAAAAAAACAACAAAAGCCAAAATGCCAAAATGATGAAGACTTGGCTTCTATCATACAAAAAGAAACTTATCTAATAAGTGTCAGTTGGACAGCCAGTATGAAAACAACGACGTGCTGTGGCTATTGCTCCCCTTCTGACCTTTGTATGCCACCTTCCCTTTTCAAAACGAAAGAAAAAAAGTTTCACTTTCATTTTTAGAGGACTCAAGACTTTTGTCACTTTGTTGGCCTGACCAGGCAGATAGACAGGAGAAGTTAACGGGGGAATAATAGAAAGGCAAGCAGAAGAGGTCTAAAAATGGTTGAGTTTTGGAAATTCGATGTCTATAAATTGCCCAACGCCATGCGCCAACTCCTCCTTTACGCTTTATTTATAGCATAGGGATTTATGCTCGGCATATTTATTTATGAACAACAATTTGCCGGCTGCTTTAAGGCCTCATTGATGCGTAGAGTCGTAAATTAGCAACGGGCATCGGCATCGGCAGCGGCAGCAACAAATGTAAATAGTTCAATAACAAAAAGCAATACCCAATAACAATAACATCATGCTGCAGGGCATCAGAGCAAAAGCCCAAACCGTCTGCTGTCTGAGTCAGGCAAGCAGGCAGCAGCAGCAATAACAAGTTGACATGTTTTATTTATGGAGAGCAAACGTAGACGCCGACGACGACGACAACAACGACAACGCCAAAGGACAAAGGACACAGAGAATAGCTGTTAAAATTGTTTTAATTTGCCAAAACCAGAAACAACAGGACGAACAAGCATAAACACCAAGGTCGTGTTGAATGAATAGGTCGCTCTGTCGGTCAATTGGGCAACATTAGCAGCAGCGGGAACAGTGCTGGCCATGTTGGCTTGTTTTATAGCCAAAATGAAATATTGAGCATGTACCTTGATTGTATGTATTCTTTGAGGCAACCTATAAAAGAATTTATAATCGGTTAAAGCATAAAATCTGAAAACCTATTTCTAAAACGATAATCAGCAAATGAAAAACCAATTTATGGATACTGATTACTTATTATCAGGTTTTTCTTGTATATATTGAGAGAATTTAGATGTTTATGTTGGAAAGAAAGATATACATTACAAAGGGATCAAAACAACACAATAATCATTATCACTTTTTCAAAGTAATGTAAATTCTAATGTAAATCTGAAGATTCTTTTGTTATAAATAGATCACTAAAAAAGTGATAAGATAGTTATCATTTGCATTACTTGGTGTGCTTTCTTTCTTTAAAAATTTGTTATGTTCTACGTTCTCAATTGCTTTCTGCAGATCTAATATCGATTTAAAATAACCTTGAACATATTTACTTTCCTAAAATTTTACCTTTTTGCAAGTTATTTAAAATGTTTCTCATGAGGTCTTGTATTTTAAGAATAAGTTGTCTGTATGTTAAGTTAATTTCCATTTGTTTCCTGAATTCAAACCGTTCCCAAGACTTATTGACCTAACCGTATTTAGGCCGAGCGAACTTTATTGTCAAAGCAAATTATAGCTTCAGCTATAACTTGGCTATAGTCAGTTATAGTTGCCATAAATCAGTAATCATTTTCAGAAGGGGAGCAGAAGATGAAAAGCAAACATCGCAAATGAGATGGTAGTTAGTTTGTGTACTTGTTGTTTGTCTAGAGCGATGGATATGTGTATGGGGTTTGGGTTAAGTGCCCAATGGCCAAGCGTCCATGTTCGACCCTGTTGTAATAATTCAATTGTACATAGAGCCAGAGGAGCAGTAGCAGCAGTAACCGAACCGAACCCAACCAGGCTACCCCAAAGATTGATGGCGCGCATTCAAAGACTGAGACATTGGAAGGGGGGGCGGCTTGAACTTGGAGTTGCTTTTGGCGACATTTGTGTGACGTGTTGCCAGCGTCTTGTTGAATTATGTATGTGTAAGACTGTTTGTTTGAATGTGTGTGTGTGTGCGTGAAGTTGTAAGGATATGTGTGTTTGTATTGGTGCGTTGAGGCGCAAATGTTCAAGCCAAAAACTTTGCCAAGTTTAGCCAACAGAAAACAGAGAAAAAAAACCCAGTAACTGAAGCAGGCAAACACGTGAAAAGCAAAGCCAAAGCCGTCAGTGGATTTAAGTTGGCTTTTTGAGCAAGAGCAAGACAATCCCATAGATGGAAAGAGAAAACAAGAGCCTAGCCATCTAGTCATACTCTCATATACTCGTTGCTAGAGATAAGCATTTATACGCATAAAGCGACAGTCAACTTTTTGACCAACTTTTTTGCCTCTTCTTCTGGGCAAAGTTATCAAAAATTCCACTTGCGCAGTGAATCAAGTGCCATTTACTGATTGTACAACGAACAGAGCAACGCGGAGCGGCTCGGCACACTGAAAGAAGCGCCTAATCCGCTTCACATTTTATCAGTGCTGTGACACTGCTGCCTCAATGTATATATATGTCCCTTTCAGTATCTATCTAGTATGCGTGTGTGTGGGAGTGTATGCGAGTGTGTATATACACATATATATAATCGAGAAAGCACGCGCTTTCATAAGTTGGCTTGAGCCTGGCCTGAGGCGCTTTTAGGCGCACTTAGCTCTTCCTTAAACTTTGAGAGCGTGTTAAATCGTCTCCTAATGCCACAACTAAGCCCTTAACTACAACATTGGCAACTGCCGCCGCCAAGCACTCCCATTCTCATCCCTGCCTCCATTCATTCTGGTCATCGAATGAATCCAAAGAGCCTAGTATAATGAATTAATCGAAGGGCAAGTGGAGATTTACATTTTGGCCACGGCAACAACAAAAAACTATTATTGAAAGAGCTAGTAAGGTTTTATCTTATTCATCAATAATAGGAAACAAAAGTTCTTAAGAGCTTTAGTTAATTACTGTACTCTATTACAAACACTTTCTTCAAGAAAATATAAATTAAATTATAAGCGAAACACGACCACCTTTTGATAGATTTACTTGGTGTGACAATTTGGGAACAGCATGAAATTACATGGTAAACACACAATGAAAATGCAACAAAAAGGGTGCAATATACATATAATATGTATTTATAGACAATTCTTGATAGAAATATTAATTTACTGCCAATAGCAACTCAAAAATGATTTAAGTTATCATTCTTGCAGTCAACTTTGAAATGCATTTTCAATTGGAATTGTGTTTTTTTTTTTTTTTTGATTTAATTGCTAGACATTGCATCATTCAATTATTGTATATATATAATAGGGAAGGCTTCAGCAATGCAACAAAGATAACATTTGTACATATTGTCCATGAAATATTGCTGTGCATGCAACTCAAGGAAAAAGGAAAAACAAGCGATTTTTGGGTAAAAATCAAAAATCAAGCCATTGGCTTTGAACTATGGCAAACATGGGACTTAGAGCCAGCAAAATGGAAGAGATTTGTGTGAAGAAGGGGACAACAACATATACTTCGTATACATTCTCGTTGTAGTTGCTCTCGTACGTAACTAAACATTTCCTCAATTTATTGCTGAAATACGTTCTGTGCCAAGAGACTCTTGCGTACGGGCTGATTTTGGGTTTTTGCTTTTTGACGTTGCCGTTGCCGTTACGATTGCCGTTGCTTATGCTTTTTGTGGCATCAGGGCATTTTATGCAAATGTGGCAAGTTTATGGTCTTGTGCAATACACTCTCCAAAACATTCCGGGCATGTGATTTGGAAGTGACTTTTTGTCATTATTACGATAGCCGACGCACTTATAAGCAGGAACTGAATCGATGTTCAACTGACATTTGACGGACATTTTCGACATTTGAATGGAATGCTAGAGAGAGTTAAAAAAAAAAAAAAAAAAAAAAAGAGGATCTTGTATGTAAATTCAGTTGAGTTAACAATTGCAATTTTTACATTGAGGCACTATTTTTTTCTTTTGCCAGTCATTCTTTGCTCTAGCTTTTGCACATCTCTAAAAAATGTTTTCTTCTTGCTTTTGTCGAGTTTTAGTGCTGTGTGTTGCATTTGCAGCATATTGTTGGCTTTCTATGTTTGGAAATATTGACAGATAAATCAATCAATGTTTCATATGTGTGTGCTTTGATGTAGACAGGGGGCAGATAGAGAGCACAAAGAGAGAGAGAGAGAGAAAGCGAGAGAAAGAAGAAGAATCTTGCATGCATTTTGATTTTTCGTTATTTCACAAAAGATTTTTTTTCTTTTTTTTCAATTAAAACTCAATTCCTGTTTCTCGAACAATAGTCCAAAAATCTTTAAATTAGCTAAAGGCATTTTCTCTTCCGCCTTTGACTTCATCCCAAAACATACATACACACACACACACATAAGAGTGTGTGTGCGTTTGGCAGCAACTCTTACATAATCGAAAAACTTTTACACTTACAATGGGTTTTTGCTTTGAGGGAATTTGCAGAATTGTTTGGGTAATAACGATATCCGTTAGTGTGTTACGTCTCTAACTCCAGCCACTTTTGGTTAAGTTTCATTAAAAACCTTAAAATAACATCAGAAAAGCAAAATTCATGTCCCTCCTTTTTTCACGTGCAACTTTCAGGCCTGGGCATAATTAATCATTTTCAGTGTGTTTCAAAAAGTTACCAAAAACTAAAGTTAAAACTAAAAAAATCGACATCGACATCAATTATAATTAGCCGCAGAGTAAAAGGCAGGGATGGCGCCCTTAATTATACAATTTGCGGTTTTGCTTTTGTCGATGGTAAAGTTAGTAAACCGAATCGCAGTCATAGAGAGAAGGTTTAGGGGGCTAGAGGCACAGTCAGGCAGAAACTACTACTTTTTGGCTGATTGCCAATAATCAAGTCCATAGACTTGACAAAAAGTTTGTAAAAGCTGCGTGATTTGCGTGTTTTACGCTCTTAGTTGCCACAATTTGTCTTGGTCCCACAAACTCACACACACACTCACAAAGAGAGCTACATAGAGTGAGAGAGAGAGAAAGAGAGGGGTAGAGTTTTTAAAACAATTTTACTAAAAGTGGGCGGGCGCTATCAATATTTGCCGAATGTGTTTTGAATATAAAATGAGTTTGTGGGAAAATCCGTGCGGATTTTCAGTTTGAGGGCTGCTGGTTGTATTCTTTTTTTTTTTTTGTTTGTTGGGCTTCACTCGTGTAAATTCATTAAAAATTTGCTTGCCACACGGCGAACAAAATACAAATTTTGTGGCCTACAAATGTAGCCAGTTGAGAACATGAAGAAAAAAAGGACAGAAAACTATTTGAGTATCTATAAATAAACACGGAAGCTGTTGAAGAGTTTTTTTGCGTCCCCCTTTTCGATAATTCTCCTTCTACTTTATTTTTTTATTTCCTTTCTGTTTTTTCCCCTTTTTTCTGTCTTTTGAGGGTTTACAACATAAATCGAATCGTATTTATTTTGGTTTTGGCAATTTCTGTGTGGCTCTTGCACACAGATAAAATGTATTGAATCCCCTAAATCGTTTGTACGGACCCCAAAAATACAAATATGTATCTACTATATATTTGTATGTATATATATGGGTATGCTTTAGACTAAGTCCTTTTAGCACTCTACCAATTGATAGGAGGCGACAGAAAATCTTAACTTTGTTCATTTTACTGTGGATATTTCTATGCATGTATTTTGAGTGCCATTAAATTCTGGACAGGGTATTTGAGATTCGTATTTATATTTACAAATATTGTCGCCATCTTGTTGCTTTATTTATTTGCACACAGCATAAGCGAAAGTTTAGCCAAAGAATTCGGGTCAACATTATGAGCGGAGTGAAGCTATATGCCATACATGCCATATATTTTTGAAGGCAAGAAGAGTCGGCTGACACGGTCACAGTGCGTGTTGTGTCTCTTCTCACTAGGGCCGGCCGCTGTCGTGCCGCTGCTGTTGCTGTTGCTACTACTACTGTGTTTTGTGTTTGTTTGTTTGTTAAATTCTGCAAAATCCTTTCATACAGAAAATTGCAAACAAACATACACACACCCACGCAGAGATACACCAAACACATGGATATATATATACACATTTATACAACAGTAGGGGGAGCAGCGAATGAATAAATAAATATGCCCGAGCCGTTGATGTTGCCATTGCCGTTGCCTTTGCTGCTTTTGGCATGTTGAAGGAGCATTGTGACTGACTGTTCTGGCATTTTTTGGACAAACGAAATGAAATGTACCGCGCAAGAATTTATAGAAATTTATTTATGTGCTTCGTTGGCCGTTCCTTCTGGCCTCTCTCTCCCCTTCTCGCTTTTCCACACAGCATTCGTCGCCTGCTCTGGCTACAAAGTAAACAAATCTACGAACGTGCCTCACATAGATTTCAACCCACGCTGATGTATGTGTGCGTATCTCTCCTTCTCTGTCTCGGTGTGTATGTATGTACATGGCCAACACGCACACACACACATTTGGCGAGCCATGAAAGCGAACCAGGAATTAAATTTTCGTAAATTTGATTTGAAATGCGTGCGTGGAAATTAATTTAACACAAAATGCCAAACAATTGAAACAGCTTTTTATGTTTAATTGCCTGTTTATGCGTCAATCAGGTCAAGCCTGTGGTTTCTTTAATGTACCACACCCTCTTCCAAATACGTCCAGTGCCCGGATAAAACCAGGCCTGGCAATTTCTCTAGCAGTTTCTTCACGTACTGTCACGTTCTTGAAAATATGAAACGTCTACGGATTTTTAATGAAGCAAAACTTGTTGTGGTTCCAACATTCGTTTCCCAACGCAACTAGCAAAACAACAACAGCAAAAGGTACTAAAGTCAAACAACAACAAGGAAAGAAGTCAAAAAAACTTCACTGTCCTCATAGGTCTCCCTTTCCCTGCAGGACTTCCTAATTTTTTTTTTTTGCTTTGCCTTCCCCTTACCAGCTTTCCGTTCTCTGTGTCTTTGATTAATACGTGCACTAAACGAGCTCGGTCATGGTAATACCTGCTGGACCCTAGACCACATCTTCTCTAAAGTCTCGGCTACATCGTTACGGTCATGTACGCAATAATTAAAAGTATCGAAACTTCTATATATGTGTGTGTGTCGAATGTGTGTGCGTGTGTGTATTTGTAGCACTTGTCGCCTGGGCGCGCGGCCAGCCACTCACTGCGGCTGATTGCCTGGACAAACATAGTGAGCAGAACCGATGCCTGGGCCAAAGATATGCTGGGTTACGTATACGACATGTGGTTCCTGTATGTTTTTGTGTTCATTCTATGGTGTGTCTGTGTGTGTGCGGTACGTGCGCTTCAACAATCGTATGGGATTCAGCAATTCTTTCTATTTTCCTCGCACTCTTTCACTCTATCTACTGCCCGCCTCCTGCCTCTTCTTCATCATCTATTTTGGTTGTTCGGTTGGGTTGGGCAGTCAATTTAGGGGTTTGGGTCCTGGCATAGATTGCCAGAGCACGAAACAAAGCAAACGACAAATAAACAAACAAACAAACGAATGAAACGAAACAAACGAAACGTAGCTGCTGCTGCTGCACACTGAACGTGTGTATAAATAAAAAGTTTGCAGTAGTCGCCCAAAGAGGAAAGAGAAGGTATGTAGGGTCACACACCATAGAGGAGCACAGAGGCTAGCGAGATAGTCAAAGAGCAACCGATGCTAGGATCTTCTCCAATCGCCCCTCCTTCGCTAATACACAAACACACTTAAGTTATTGTTACTGTTATTTAGTTAGTTTATGCCACTTTGTATTATATGTGCGTGTGTGAGTATGCGTGTGCGAATTTCTTTGTGTGTGTGTGTATGTTTGCTCTTTGTCTGGGCCCGTATTTGCTTTTTATTGTATTGCATTTTCTTGTGATTTTCGTAGCCGCCACAAAAAACCAAACAACTTCACTTTGATTTGATTGATTTGCGCTGCGTCAGCTGGGCGCGTGTTAAGTACACGGAAAAGAGAGAGAGAGAGAGAGCCGGAAAGGAGGGCATATCAACGAATAACAAATAAAACAGAAACAGCATATGGAGGAAGTGTTTCAAACATTATTAAAAAAGAAAAAACACATGAGAGTTTCTTTCTAAGAGAAAAAAGGTCACAGTTGTGAAACTCTTGAGTGCTTTAAGGACTCACTAGCAAGTAAATACTTTCAACAGCCTACCAATCGATGGATGGATGTATATGTGTTCCTTGCGCACTTACTTCACATTAACGAAGGCACTGATTAACAATGCAGATAGACTATGACCAGTTCGAGACTTAAATCGACAACTAACTAAAACTGTTTCTAAGGGTTGACTTTATATTTAATTAAAGTGCTAACTTAAGTTAGTTAGCTTAAGCGAATGAAAAAAATGATTGAAATATACCTTTTAACAGGAAACTTTTACCTTCATGTCGATTGTATTTCTGTTACCTTGTTTGCCGTAGTGTAGAACTATGTATGACAGTCAATAGTAACTTTAAGCCACATTTACTCGGTGATACAATCCCATGGGCACTTCCACAGCTTTGGCTATTTCCATTAACATCATCAATGGGAAATGATAAGATTCTTTTTTTTTTAGATTTGATTGTGTATAGCTTAACTCTTACACCAATGGTTCAATATGTATAGCATATACAATATATATAGGCTTAGAATCTGGCGTATTATTTTTTTTCGGTTTGTGTTTTGGTTTTTCAATTTTTTTCTTTTACTTTTTTTTACCACTCATCCACTTTTATTTGATGCCGCTGATGTGGGTAACATGAAAATTTACTTTGCATGAATTTGTTCGTCATGCTTGATTTTTTATTTATACATCAAACTGGCAAACCAAATATGTCACATGGGTGTGCGTAGGCTGTAAAAGGGATAGGTATGCACACCAGTGTGTGTGTGTATATGAAAGGGAATGTGTATGTGTGTGCGCAGCCAAGCTTTTTTTTTTTTGCAGTCTACTTTCAAGCACTTTCAGCTTAATGTCCTCACCACACTTTACGTGAGCAAAGGCAAAAACGAAATAGTACGACATCTGTTCGACCATTAAAACTCAGAGAATTAGAACAAGATTTAACTACGCCAGAGGTAGTACACCCTAGAATGTTGAATGTATAACTGTAGCATTTTAGAAGAGAGAGTCAACGGAAAACACCAAAGATTTTAGACGTTAAATCAAAAAAATAATTTAACTATCATAAATTTTTGAGTATTCTATAACTTCTGACCAGATGAAGAAAATTAATTGATAGTCATACGCCAGTACTTTTAAACAAGTCAAATCACTTAAAAGATATAAAAACTAACTTCTAACTTTAAAAATTTGTATTAAGATGTAGTCTCAAATGTTTAACTTTTAAAATAAGTGTTAAAAGATTTAAACAAATACTCATACGCCCCGTTTTTCTAAGCTTTCAACAAAAAAAAAAAAACAGAACGGCCGGGGTTAAATCCACCCCCCCCAAAAATTTTTTACACCCCTAAAATTTTTTGTTAATCCCCCCCTACCCCAAAAACAAAAAAAAAAAAAAACTTTTAAAAAAAAAATTTTAATTTTAAAAAAAAAACCCCCTAAAATATAAAAAAAAAAAAAAAAAAATTTTTTAAAAAAAATAATTTTTCCCCCTTATATTTTTTTTTGAGAAAAAAAAAATAGTTACCCCCTCTTTTCAAAAAATTTAAAATTTAAAAAAAAAAAAAAAAAAAAAAAAAAAAAAAAAAAAAAAAAAAAAAAAAAAAAAAAAAATATTTTTTTTTTTTTTTTTGTTTTGGGATTTTTTAATAAAATAAATCGAATTTCAAAAAAAAAAAAAAAAAAAAAAAAAAAAAAAAAAAAAAAAAAAAAAAAAAAAATTTAATATATATTTTTTAAAATAAATAGGTGTTTTTGAAAAAAACAGGAGGGGAGAGGGAGGGGGGGAAGGGGCTATTTGAACTCGTGTGTGCTGATCAAGAATATATCCACTTTTTATGGTCTGAGAGCTTCGTTCTATGGTTACATAAGCAAAATTAATATACCCTTTTTCAAGGGAAAAAAACAGAACAAAGCAAATTACTCATACGCCTAGCTTTAAAATAGAATTTTCGGTCTACAGCCAATTGACAAACAGTTTGAAGAAGAGAAATACCCTCTGCTTGGACAAGAAAAAGGTCTGGAAATGCACAAAGTAAGTCCAGCCCCAAGTCAATCCTGCTGGGGCTTATTAAAATTTTATTGCTCAACCCAGTTGTCTGACGAAGTAGTTGACACGAAGGCGTGGAGCTTCTACTACTATACCAATTGACGACGACGACGACGACTTCACAACTGACTTCTGTGATGGTGGACGTTTGTCTTCATTGACACATAGACAGAATACAAACACACATACCGTACACACATATACAAACAAAGGCGGACACCAGACCAGACTGGAAGTTGTCCATTGGCGAGACAAACAAAAGGCAGGTGGAAATGGCGCACAAAGGAGCACTTACCCAGCATCTTTTGTTGAGGCCAAAGATCATCATCAGAACGGCGACGACAACGACTACCACGACAAGCACGATGACAACAAGAAAGAACCAAGAATGGCTGGGAGATGATGATGACAAATAATATGATTACGAGCCAAGGCCAAATAACCAAATGAGCAAAAGCAGCAGCAAGCAGTAAGCACCAATGTACGACAGTTAATGTTGAGACTGCGGAAATATTTTAATAAAAATGTCAGCTTATGTTCGTTGACAGGTCGCGTGACACGCTGCCAGAGACAGGCGGTGCTTCAAGTGTATTCCACCATCCACTTTCTTCTTCTCTCTATCTACTCATCCCGGCTGCATATATTTATGATGAGCCAAAAACCGATCTCTGTGACCTGGCGGAAAAGAAGGGCACCGGAAAGAAGAAGTTGTATGTGTGGCACGTTTTGTGATTTTGTGATTTTTCGCTGAAAATCCATTTGGCAGTTTTTCGCCGCGCACATGAGCTTACACACAGTTTAGTTTATCTGCGTAAAAATATTTAAAAGGGCCCACGTGGCAAGTGGTAAGCGGCATGGGACGGGCAGCAAGTGGCAAGCAGCATCAGAAATCAACGCATGTAGGCCTCATAATTCTGTCAGCGTCATAAACGCGTCGCTTGGCTCAACATGGCGATTGCATGCGTTCAGAATAATAAAAGAGGACACCCAACTCACATCCCTCCATCCACCTTCTTCGCCGCTCTGACCCAGCCCAGATGCCACATATTCTCACACACACACGCACAGTGTCCTGGCCTGGCTTTATGTTTTAATTTGATTTGATTTGTGTTGTGCACACTGTCGTATGTGCAAATATTGTTAAGGCAACCAAATTTGATTTATCACGCGACCTTCTGTCCTCCCGCACTCAACGCAAGGCAAAAGGGGCACGACAGCATGCCGCGGGCGTCTTAATTGGTTTTGTGTGCAAAATTTTGGTTAGGCCAAATGCTAGGAGAGGCGACAATTAGCTGCAATCCAAGTTCCTCTCCTTGTGTTGAGTCAGCTTTGGCGTGGGAAAATTGTTAAGTGGCCACAACGAGCAAAAAAGCTGGCAAGCCAGCTTCAAGAGCATTTGACAACTGTGGCCAAGTCAATGGGACGTCATTGCCTTCTACTCGTTCTCCCATTCTGACACTGACAAAAGTATTGTTAACACTTCAACAAAGTGCAAATACTCTTGCTTTGGCAAACATTTCATTAGTCTGGAAAAATTTATCTTAATGGAGGGCGAAGTGAAAAAGTGCTGCATTTATGAACCATTAAATCATTAACATTAACATTAAACTTTTCTTTTTAGGAATTCGCAGCTTGCTTTCTTGTAAACACGGTGAATTTGATTTTTCATTCAGCTAAACCCATAAGAGTGGTATATTAAATCAATTCACTATTTTGCAATGGTACCTTATCCTTGGTCCAAGTTACCAAGTTACAGTGTAGTTTACTATTTTTAATCAATTTGTTAATAAGTTCAATAGTTGTGTTTTCCTTTTTTCTTCTAATGATTTGATTCTCTCATATAATTCGATTATGTAAGCAAGAAGAGCCTTTACGGATTTGTAGCAATACGATAAACACATTTGCTCTTTGGCATCAAAGGATTTATCAATCCAAATTATTTCACTTTACTAATTGACTTGTTTATCTACTCCGTTGTCATTTATTAATGAGGATTATGTTGAGGTTACTTTATAGTATTCAAAAATGTGAAAAATAATGAAACATGGGAGAATCTTTAAACAATTTAATTATACTAATGATTTTAAGAACTTGTCGGTTACATTTGCGTTTGACAATGTCTCGAAGAAAAAATGATTCAACATTTTCGAAATGTGTATTCATTTGTATTTAATAAAATAATATGTCAGATATTTGTAATTTTCATACGAATCGATAAACATTAATTTTTTATCTGGTGGTATTGAAAAATTTCGTCACTTAGAACATTTAAACATTTAGACATTTCTTTCCTATCTATATTGTATATATGCAACAGTCTATGCTATTAAACAACAAAAGCTGAGTTCAGGCCAGCTCTATTTCAGTTATAAAGCTGAATTACGATTGAGAGATAAATCTGCAATGCCGAATTCGAAAAGTTTCCTTATTTTTTTAATGAATAATGAAGAATATTCTTTAGTAATACACTTTATTCTATTCCTAAAAATTATCATAAAGAGCTAATAATTCAATTTAAATTATCAATATAGAGTAATTATTTGTATTATATTTTCTTCTCCTTTTGTAACAACAGTGTGAAGAGATTCCTAAGAGTTCTGAGCAGATGTTCATTTCTCTGGTTTTTCCTTTCCTTTTGTTTAAAAGCTTTTGAACAGCAGGGTATGCTTTGGATTGAACTCCCATTTTAATTATGCAGCAGAAAGAGTGAGAGAGAGAGGCGGACAGCCGCCAGCAACTTTGGGATCCTATGAGCTCAGAGCGGACGCCTTGCAGGGCCAGGAAAATTAATATAAAATAGCAAAAACTTTGGCTAGTGCATTACGAGATTGCGCCGGCCAGACAGCCAGTTCGCACATTGCTGGGCCTCGCGATAGATGCCTGGTGGCTCAAACTGCAAGCCACCAGCTGCATAAAATGTAACGAGCCAGTCAGCCAAGGAGCCAACCAGCCGGGGCCACGGCATGGCCAGGCAACCCGACGTTCGGTGGCAGCATTCAGAAACAATTTGCTACAGATTATGAAAATTGCTTAAGAAATTAAATTGCTGCAATGGGCCACAACCAGTGCGAGGTTGTGAGGGAGCAAACGATGACGATGTGGCTTAGACTTAGGAAACAAGGGACGCAATGGGTTAGGTTGTTGGAGGGTTTTGGCGGGTTGGCAAAGGTCGCAATCGCGCGAACCACGGGGAAAATTTGCATTTCCATTTGCGGTTTTGGTCTACTGCCGCCACCGACTTTGCCTTTGATTTGCCTGGCACGTAGCAGCATGCCAAAAGGGAAAATGGGTAAAAAAGATATCTGCTGCCGCTTGTCCACTTTCTACTGTGGTTACTAATTCAATTTGCAATAACAGCAGCAAAAAAAAAAAAAAAAAAACGGCAACAAGAACCACAGCAATAGGCAAGGGCAAGGCAAACTGCCTGACTAAAATTCTCTAATTATATATAGCGGTCGGTGGTTCGGTCGTTTCGTCGTTGTGGTCAGCAAAAGCTGCTTATGCCATGAACTTTATTAAAAATATTTGGTCAGTACATTTACATACTTTTTCTCTGTCTTCTTCTTCTTTTTGCCCGCGATGAGTAAAATTTTTATGAGGCCTAGACCATTTCTGTAGCAGGGAGAGTGGGTAACTCGCTCTGTCTTAGAGCACGCGCTGAGCCTATAAAGTTGCTCCTTTTCTTTTTTTTTTTTTTTACTGTTCAATTAGCATAATGGCCACACAATGGAGAGGGTCAGAAGACGCGACTGATCCTTTTGGCAAATAAATAAATGCATAAATATAAATACAGTTGCGATGGGAATGGCAAATGGGAATGACGATGGGGTGAGGAGCAACAGCAATATCATTATCATCATAGTCATCATCATGATTCCACTTGCCCTTTTTGCCTTTTCGTTCATTTTGGAAAATGGTCAGCAAGCAAGCAAACAGGGAAGCAGGCAGCACATCATTTCCGGTTTGTTTACGCAAATCGAGCACATTTCGCATAATTTCCTATTGCCAGATCAGGAAGAGGGTAAAACGAGTTGGTGGTTTCGGTGGAGGTGGAGGGGTGGGTTTTCTCGAACCTTTAGATTTTGTAGCCGGAGATGGGGGCTGGCAACCTCAAGCTGAAGCTGTGCATGGCATGCCAAAGTTTCTTACATATTCCCATGTATCTCTACATATTTATATGTGCGCAATGTTTTTCTTGTGGGGAAATTTTATGAAAATTCTTTCCAAATTGAATGAAAACATATTGACTATGCGATGACGACAACGTCAACGATGGCAACGTCAAGAAAAACAACGTCGTTGACGACCATTTACAAGAGCCAAAACCAGAGACGAGAAAGTACAGATGAAGGAAGAAGGACGATACATCGACAGCAGCAAAACGTTTGATGTTAGCTCTGTAAATACATGTATATTTGCCTATAAGTGTATATGCGAGTGTGTCTGTGTGGGTGTATGTCCTTTGTGTGTATTTGTGTTATCGCCTGCTATTTGTATTTGCCTCCCGCTGTGTTTTCTGAAGGTTCAGTGCGATGGTTGCGGGATCTGTGTGCGGTTTTTGGAATATGTCTCATTTAAAATTGTTCCTTTTTTCCCCTCACTTGTTTTGAATGCCAAAATCTTTGGTATTTGATTTTTATAAAAACATGCCTGTCATGCGAAATTTTTGCTTTTGGAGCAAAGAAAACATTGACCCCAATTTGCTAATAAACAACAAAGCGCATAAATTCTAAATGCTCCCTCTGCCTGTTGTCTGCCTTCGCCTGCCTACGCCATGGCCAATTGCCTGCAATTTAGAAAAGTGCAACCGAGCGAATGTCGAGAGGCAAACAACAACAACGGAGCAACAACAAAAAACTGGCTAGAAAAAATCCAAAACTAGAGAGAAAGCAAATAACTACAGCAACAAATAAGAGGGCAAAAGTGCGAGAGGGAGAGAGACAAAAAAAGGGGACCAAGCCCGATAGAAGCAGAATCTAAAGGACTCAAAGGACAAACATAATAATAATAATAATAAGAACAAAAAAACCATCCACTATAACTTGAGGAGAGCGCTTTCCCCTCTTTTTTTTTCTTAATATGCTGGAAATTCATGACCATACATAGCTTCTTATCAGGCTGGTTTTTATAAATGCTTATTTAGATATCGTACAATATGTCGGGTTTATTGAAAATTTCTTGTCCCACCAATTCGAAATCATTCTATATATTCTTATTTATGACATTTATCAATAAAAATACAGTAAAAACTTTATTTAATTAATTGGTGTCACATTTGGTTTAATAATTGCAGAAGAATATTATCCATATTTATGAAATTTATGTCATGTATCTATGTAATAATTAATTATTAAAATAACCTTTTTCTTTCATTTCTGTCTCATTATGGTATAAAAAACAAGTATTAAAAATTTGTTAAATTTAGCTCTGCAGTGGTAAGGAGGCTGTGGCTTCAGTCTTTCAGATCATAAAAAAATACACAGAGTCGAAAAAAGACTATATATAAATCAATATTGTATAAACATTTTCTCTAAATAATTTACATTTATATGTACATATGTATATGTATGTATTTATATAGGTAGATACATTTGTATGTGTCAAATGTTCCGCTGTTGTTGCTGGTAAAATCACATTATTTGTCAGCCTTCCGGTAAGTTGTGCCTTTCTGTGTTTTTCTTGTTTTTTAGATTGTTTGGCAGGATGAGTGGCACCTCCATCACATCTACATACATAAATAACATCTTCATCTTGACTTGCTGTGCATAATTAAATCAGATCACATTTTAAAATTCCATTTATATTTACCTCTTGTCTGTCTGACTGTCGTCCGTCTTTTGCTCGTAAATCATGATTAAAAGCTTCGGGCGACAGACCCCACCAAAAAAAGAGACGAACCTCCAACGCCAACACCAACAACAACAACATTACCAACTATGCCTAACACGTAGTCTTCTTAGAGGAAGGAAAAAAAATACAACACCAAATAGGGCAAAAACAATGAAGAAAAGAAGAAAGTTGAAATAAAAAGCGCGGCGACCAGTGAGACGGCAAAGCGGGCAGCGTCAGTTCTTCTGTGTGCGATGTTGTGTGTTTTGTTGTGTAGTCTAGTGTAGCGTAGATGCTGGGTGAGATTCAATTCTAGCGATACAAGTGGCAAAACAAGCAAAGGGCAAAAAAAAAGGAAAAATAAGAAGGAAGCACAAACGTTACCAAAGTCGAGCAGTCACAGCCAACAGTGGTGAGTCACTTCACACACACACAGACAAACAAGAAAGAAGTGGCGGCATCGGCTAAAACACACAGGCACAGCAAAAAAAAAAAATCATTTCTGAGATAGTACAGCAAAAACCAACAATACCAACAACTTGAAGAATATTGCACATACAAGTCACCCATATATGTATACATACATAGATATGTACATATGTACATATATATGGCTGGTGGTACATAAGGCGAGATAAATCAAATGTGGCGAGAAATTGCAACAACAATGCTTTTGCTTTTGCCTTCGCCTTTGCCGTAGAGACATGGCGAGGCGTCGTACAAAACAACATAAGCAAAAAAAATAAAACTGTTTAAAAAAAGCGAACCAAACCGGGAGAACGGAAGAATGGCAAAGCGAAAATGCGAAAAATTTATCCAATTTGGTAAAAATTTAGGTCACAGCCGGGGTTCTTGCTCTCTCTTTCCTCTGTCTCTCTATTTCGTGGTGTTGGCTGCAAAAGCGCAGCCACTGCTCCGTGTCCATGTCCGTGTGAGTGGCCGCAGGAAGAGCTCAAGTGCAGTGCCAGTTCTGCTATTGTCTCGTTCTTCTCATTTTGTTGTTGTTTTAGATAGCGTAAATTTGCCATGTCCAAAAAAAAAAAAAAACTCAACTGAAAGATGGGTCCAAAGTGAACAAAAAGCAAGGAAGAAGAGTGAGCTAAAATATAAATATAAAACATAAATGTGAAGGCACCAAGCAATGAGTAAGGCCAAGCCACAGCAACTGCAATGGCAGCAACATGGCAAACGACACATGCAATTTATGGTGCAACTGGCACACTGGCAACCAACTGCTGACAGCTAATAGCACATGAAATGAGTAAATTATCGCACACACACCAAAGATGGTAGCTGAAGCCAGTACAAGCCAGTAGCACCAATACCAGCCAGCTAATTTGCAGTGAAAAGTAAACCAACAAGCCACAACATTGCGTATACGTGATATTTGCTTTGCTCCACCCATGGTACATGCCTTTTCAGCGCACTGTGTATGGGTATGTCTGTTAGTGGGTAGATAAGCACAAGGAAGAAAAAATAACAGCAACGTAAAAAATCGAATGCATATTTCACAAACACAAATGACAAGGCATTCGTGTAAAGAGAGAGAAAGAGGAGCGGACAAGTAGGAATTTGCCCGCCTTCTGTTTTCTTTGAATTATTTGCAACGATGTGAACTTTTGCAACAAGTCTCAGTAATTCCTGAACGGCCATTTTGTGGCATTAAGGTGTAATGATGGTATATCCTGCCCACTCAAACTGTCTCTGCCTGACTGGGCTGTTGCTCTGCATTAAATCAATGAATGAATGAACGCGCAACAAGGATGTCAGCACATTGCCAGTTTGAGAAATTAAAAGTGTCCATTGCCGTTTTCATTTCCGTTGCTGTTGCCGCTTGATTTCCTTCCGTTTTGCCGCGATCTCCTGTGACACTCTTTATTCCATGAGTGTCCACAGAATCTTAGTCTCAGGTAATTCCCCAAAACACAATCCTATTAAAAATATATATACATATATATAAATATAAAGGACAAGAAAAAGTGCGAAGAAGAAGACTAAAATTACTTCTGCCAGCAAGCCACAGAAAAGCACTCGATAATGATGCCCTAACCGTGGCTCTGTCTCCACCGATGGCCACGATAATAAGCTGCCTAATAACCCAGGGCGTCGAGGCAACCTGCTGAGGCAGTTATGGTCACTCAGCCCACCCACTTTTACACTCAAGCATTCCCTAGATAAAAATGGGAAGGATGTCGATGGGCGTGTGCGGCGACAGCAGCGGCCGTGGTGGAGGCGGCAGCTTCCTTTACAGTTCGTCAATTTTAATGGGGCAGGCAGGACGTACGACATACTCGGAAATCGCTGCTAAAAGTAATTCAGTTTTATATTAAAAAGATTTTCGCTATGCCCCGGTCGATGCTCATTTGCATTGCTATGTTTCGCTCACTCCTCTCCCTTTAGACCGATTCCACTGAAAAGTAATAAAATAAACAAGTGTCCGGACCAAAGTAAAAAAAGAAAGTAAAGAACGCAAAAAAAAAAAAAAATGCCAGCGCAGAGCAAAGGCTCCATGCAGTAAAAGCTGGGTCCGCAGCCGACAAAATGGTGTGAAAGTGATTTATATTTTAATTCAAAAATGAATTATTTAGCACACTTTTTAATTCCTTTTGCTCTCTGTGTGTGTCCGTCCTTCTGTCTCCTGATTTTCTTTTTTTTTCCCATCGCTATGCTTCAATCTTAATTTTTTTTTTTTTTCGTTCTTTTTTTATTTTATTATAGGGTCCCAAAATCTGAAATTCTGATTACTTTTTATTTGCTTTCATTTGAAGAGAGTTTATTGCATTTGGTTTCGGCAAAAAGAAATGCAAATATTCGCTTGCCTCATTATTGTGCTACATTTAACTCGTAAAGAGGCCTAAAAGCTGTTGACACTTGGGCCCCTTCTCGCAATTCTATCAACAAATTTGGCACTCAACCGTGCAATGACATCGCGTGAAGGAACTTCCACAGAAGAACATGCATAATAAAAAGTAACAAACTTTTGCATGGCAAGTTGAAACGACTAAGTACACACTCGACTTTAAAATGTTCTTTCTTCATTTTTTTCCCTGTATGTATAACTGTCAAATACTACATACATACACTGTAGAAAAAAAAAACTTGTTGCCAACTTTACAAAGAATAAAGTGCGTTACTTAAATAAGTTGTAAAAATCTTAAACTAAAGTAGGTATGTATCAGTATTTTCGTCTGTGATTTTAACAAAGAAAATAAGTTCAAGTGTTTCTGAAGTTCTGAGTTCAACATTTTTGTAGATCTTTTTCATGAAATAGGTAAAATTGCTATTTGAGTTCAGAAAATTCAAAGTCGTTCTAAAGCTAGTTTTATAGATGGACAGCCCCTATCTAATCCGTTCTTTTAACCTCTTAAGCATAGTAACTAAATTGTTTTCATTCTGAAACTCTCTAACTCTTATAATATTTAATTCCATTGGTTTCATTTATTATAATGGGAGAACTTTTTCAAAAGATTTTCGTATACTTTTTGCCCCATCAAAATGCATATTTGTAGAATAGCTTTGAGAATGAATGCTTCTTCCTAATAAATTTTGCACAAATCTTATTTACTTTTCCCTAGTTATGGTAGAGTCATAACTATTTCGGGGCTTTTTTATGCGTGTGTGTGTGTGTGTCGTCCTTGTGTAAGTGCCTGTAAAATCGGCAGTAAATTTAAACGGGGGGCGGGGCTGCATTCCTCTCGTTTGCAACTGATTATTATGAGAGAAAGAGCACAAAAGGATCTACGGAGCAAAGGCAAAGCGAACTGACAACCCTCAAGCCAAAGTCAACTGCAGAAAAAAAAGGAAAAAAAAACCGAATGAAACAAAAAAAAAAAAAACAGAAGCAACTGCGAATAGTATTTGCAATGTCCTGGGCAGGCAGACTGCAGTGAGAAAAAATTTGAATATAAAATGCGTTATGTGGCGGGATAGAAGCAGGGAAAGGGCTGAGTAAAAGTACTAGAATAGAAGGACGAGAGAATAGCAAGTGCAGGACTAGGACCAGAACCAGACCAGCAGGATGACGACAACGGCCAGATCCTGCGGCAACAATGAAATTGCGTATGTAAATTTTATGTCGTTACCAGCAGCAGCAGCAGCGGCGGCAGCAGCAACATTGCTGAAATAATTAAAGTGGAATGCGACAACAACATGAAAAAATAAAGAAAACTATAAGCGGGGGCAGCATCACAATCAGTGGCAGCAGTTGAAGCAGCAGCTACAACTTCACTTGTAGTTCAGACTCCGCTTGGCTTAGCTTTACGCTTTGCTTTTGGCCTGTTTGTCTATTGCCAACTTGGCAGCTTGTCCTTCTCCGTCCATATGCAAAGCAGTGCTAGGAGCAGCAGCTGCTTCTGCTCCTGAACTCGCATTGCAAATGTGGGGACAACGATTCAACGACTGAGACTGCAACTTGTCAAAAAAATATCGCAACAACATCCAGAGACTAGAAGAGCCAACGCTTTGCCTTTGCTTTGGCATAAATATGAGTGCCATCAAATTAATATGCGCGGCATATGGCTGACGATTTTGTGGTATAACATGTTAAGTGCATTCGAAGGCAACTGCTGCTGCTCCTGCGGGGCATCTGCATAATGCAGGCTGCATTACTCTAGGACTTAAGGATGACTCCTCAACATCTTGGCAGGTTTTTCACGCTGCTTGAGTGACAAGACCGTTTGGTCGTCTGTCGTGAGTTACGATGCTTAGTCGCATTGCTGGTTGTGCCACAAATATAACTCTCACACACATCTCCTCGAGCGGTTTTCAAGTGTGTGCATGAGCAGCAGGTACAACAAAATATATATATATATATATTTACACCTTTACATAGACACAAACGCACATACTGACAAAGTGAGCGTTTAATTTCAAAGCCGGAGTTGGCAGTCACAACTGTCCACGGCACAAAGCTTTTAGCGGAATTGTCTATGACACCCGCACATGTTGCACTGTCATCTCAAACGCTGCATGCGAGCGAATGCATCCAACATATTTTGTATAGAAGTTGTTGTCATTCTTGTTCTGCTTCTTCCACTCTTACTACTACCACTCCTTCTTGCCATTTTTTTCGTTGACACCTGTGCCCTTTGTTAATTTTTCAAATGGGTCTCAAAACGCCACATTTGTGGTTGTCATTGCCGTTGCTGTTGATGCTCTTGTTGCTTCTGTTGTTGCGGTTTGCTAAAGTAAAAAGCCCTTCATTTGCGCAGTTAACCAAAGTACCAAAACCGAAAAAAAGGACAAATTGTAAAAAGATGTCAAACGCAGACTAAAAACAAGTCACATCTCTAAATGGTGATATTTTCAACTTTTTATAAGAATTTTCTAAATTCGTGTTTTCCTAAAGCGTAAAACCAACATATGAAATGTGGAAAAGACAAACATAAACCTTTCCTGATAATCACAAAAAGTTAAATGTCAAAGAAAATATTAAACTTCCACCTAGCTAAAGACAAATCATGTTTCTATCACTTTAACTTTTCTTCTGTTTTGATACTTCAAATAAATATTAATATATAGATATTAATATATAATGTATAATATAATATATAGATATTATTTTATTTCAATCAAACTAGGTATACTCCATATCAAATCAAATGTTAAGTTTAAAATGTTTCTATATGTACTAAATTCTCTATTATTGTTATTAGATTCAGCACTACTAAGTTTTATATGGAATACGCTCAAGCTTAACTTCATTCAAGGACAAACTATAAATCGAAAGTCATTTCAGATCTATAAATGATACGAAATCTTTTTGATAAATACTTTAGTAGAAAATGTAAAGAAAAAAGGAAGTCGTTATTCAATTTTAAGTCTTTGCTGTGCTTCAGCCACTCTCTATCTCTCTCCCCCTTTCTCCATTCAGGACATAAACTTGTTCTATTGGTTAGCTAATGACATGTGAAATGTGTTGATAAAAAGCATAAGAATCGCACTAGGGCATTATAAATTTGCGTGTCAAACGCTTGGCAGCTGTTGATTCAGTCAACTCAACGCTTCAATGAACAGAAAGTGGCCCATCTAAGGACTGAGGTCCAGTGGCTGAAAGTGAGAGTATTGGATGAGCCGCAACGAAACGAAACGCAATGCCACGCCTCAACCGTCACGCAGTTGTCCAGTGTTAAGATGGGAGGCGTGGTGATGCTGCTGCTCCTGCTGTTTACTCTGCCGCTGTCCATGGCCAACGGCATATTAGCAACGCATCAATGAACACCAGCCCTGAAAAGTGGCCCAGGAAAATGGCAAAAGCATAGCATGAAAGCGATAGAAAGAGGGCGAGAGTTAGAGCCGCAAAGTAGGAAGGAGACTCAGGCAGGCAGCTGTCGCATTTGATTAGAGTTTGGCCTGGGCCAGCTTAAAGGATATTGATAAAGGCATTGCCATAACAGTTGTTGGTTGTCTTTCTCAGCGTGTGTGTTGGTGCGTATGTGTGTATGTGCAAAGGTATCTTCTGTTTGGCCCAGTCAAAAGGTTGCCTTTGACTTGCAATTAATTCGCTTTGTTTTTCACGCTTGACTGGACAACACAAACACAGATACAGAGACAAAGAGAAAGGCAGAGTGACTGAGTGTGGGGATAAAAAAGGAACAAAAACAAAGAGCAAAGAGCCACAACTCAACCGGACGCGCCATTCTCAACTCAATGGCCGACAACATAAATTATTTTATTAAGCCACTTCGACCGGGGCCCCTTTTTTGGCACAAGCCCCGAAGTTATGTGAATTATTTTGTAAAAGTTAATTTCATGCAATAAATTCAAAATCGCGTTGCCAAACATTTCATGCTCCGTCTGAGCCTCACTCTTAGACCGTTTCGTCGACTGTTTTATGGCCAGAAAACATTGAAATGTGTGAAAAGGACAAGGGTGGAGGGCCAGCTAGCACGCCAAGGACGACGTGGTCCAGACAAAGTGTGTGGGGCGGTGTGGTGCGGTGTGTGATGGCAAGAGTCTGCCCAAAAGTATGCAACATAATTACATTTTCAGCAGGTGATTAAATGCGCTGTAATTGTTTTTGCCTGCTACTTGCTACTTCTGCCTCTTTTACTAATAGCCGTAATTAGTGGCCGATCCAGTTGAGAATATAGGGCGTAGGCTGAGGTGAGGGAGAGGACTGGGAATGTCTGCCAAAGGTATCCCAGAGAATTGACTTTAATTTATGCCCGCGTGTCTTCAAGTCGTTTGTTGCTTCTGGCAACATTTAAATAACATTGATGCTTTTACATTTTCTTTTCCGTTTTGCTTTTTTTCAAGCTTAGCAATAAAACTTTTCACTCAAAACGATAATTGCCGGCATTTGTCGTTGTCGATAGAGACACACACACACACACACAAAGGGAGGGATTGGGGTGAGGCATGGTTTGGGTAATGCCCCACTTGACTTGCTTGTGTGGTTGTGTGTTTATTTGTGTTTGTCCTCTAACATCACTTGGGGGCATCAATACGAATCTCCTGATAAATGTCCAATTTAATTTTGTTCTTTTACTTATCTCTCTTTCTTTATCTTGGTCTTCATCCCTCCCTCTGTCCCACCATTCGTTCGTTACCGCCTTCTACATGAATAAAACTTTGCTGGCTTTTTTCCCAATTTGGTTTTCCCTACGTCTTGACTCAAATGATTTTTTCTCACACTTATGCGGCTTGGCAATCAGTGGAAAAATAATAAAATGGTCATATTGATTTTGCCATTTATTTGCCATTAACTAAATATAATTAGTCACAGCCACTTGTATCTACTACCTAGCAACCATCAAGTGAAAGATCAATGAAATAAATTTGAGTTCATTATGTAGATGGAATGTGCATTAAAGTGTATTATTGTAGTCGTTCTTGGAAAAAATTAGAATGCCAATTTCAGCTCATCATCATCATCGCAATTTTTATTCTGCACTTTTCTTTTTTATTTTTTGGCTTCTTCGTTTGGTCAATTTCAGTTTTTCCCAACTTGGGCTGCTTTAAATGTAATTTAATTTGTCTTACAATTTTTACTTGCAGACGTTGCTGCCAGCAGACGACGGCGTCTGGCGCCGGAACTGTCTAGCGGGTAAGAAATATGCTCGGGCTTTGATTTAATTGAACTCGCTTTAGTCGAACTAGATGAAAGTTGTAGTGGTGTGGAGGGATACGTGTGTGGCAGCTGCTCCATGGCATATTTAAAATGCGGCAACTTATTAAACAGGGAGAAAGCTGAAAGCAGTACTGAGCTAATGGAAGTATGCCACTGATATTGCTTCTGGCCTCGCTCTTGCTTGCTTGTCTAGAACACATGTGGGACAGCAGATAGAGGAGGAGAGTGGGTGCCAGCATTAAGGCCGGTAGCAAATATTGTCTCATTTCGTATGCTGTATGCCGTGGCTAAAATCAATAAATCAAAGCCAGCCAACAGACTGTGGGCAAATGCGGTCGATGGCAAAGGTGAAGGAGATCTGGGTCCAAGGAACGGCGATAGCGTTTGGGTCTTGAGAGCAACGTCACGAATGTCGCACTATGGCGCGTGCCTCTTAGTCCCAGCTGGGGCTGCTAACATATTTGCGTGTGGCGCAATGCAAACAATGCTGTCCCCATTTCCCTCGCCCCAAACACCACTGCCCTCCATGGCGCCACGATCCCGCATAGCCTTCAAGGCCGCATGTTTATGTCTCGCTATGCCGCAGGCCACAGCCCGCAGGCCGCATTGATAGCTTGTCCTAATGCTGCACTACCGCCCACGACGGCAACGACGACACCGACAACGACAACGTCGGGCAACAGGTTGACCTCTTCTTGCATGCATGATATGCAAACTTTTTAACATTGCAATAAGAGTATGTCAGCTAGGGAATGGCCTCTATGTTTGGGTATAAGGGTGGAATGGGGCTTACAGAAGCTGGCCACAAAGGCAAATACGCTTGGCTAAAACTTGAAGCGGCTCAAAAGTTTTACGTTTTAAAGGCTTAACTCAAACTCAAACCCAATTCCAATCCCATTTCCATTCCCACAACGCTTCATTCGCAAAACCGAAACCATATACCAAGCCCCCAGAGTGCGGATCTGCTGCTGCTTTTGCTTCTTCTTCTGCCAGTGCTGCTGCTGCTTTTTTATGCGACGCTCTGTGGGTTTAAAAAGCAATTCCGCAACTGTTTTTGCAATGGTGCACACACATACATGGAAACATATGTGCCGCTTACTCCTCCACCACCACCACCGAATGGAAAGGAGGATTCCACATCCCAGCGGGTGAGACAGCAACAAAGCTACATTCAACCCAATCCCAACAATGCTGTCGTTATCGTCGTTTTCACTTCAATTAAAAGTTGGCAACTTTTCTTGCCATGTTTACCTAACTTGCCAAAAGGACGAGAGCGAGCACGAGACACTGAGTATGAGGATGAGTACGAGTGCCAGGACGAGTAGAACGATGAGGATGTCGCCGTTGCTCCAATTGCCATTATGCAGATTCGTATGGCTGATTACCAAATTACAAACTGTAATGGCAGCAATTGTTTTGCTGTGACGCTAGCATATGGCACGCAAAACGCGCAAGTAGGCCGCTCAATTGTCACAGAGTCGAGAAGAAACAGAGAAATAAAAAAAAAAAAAACTAAATGCAAATGTGGGGAGAGATGGAAAAGTAGTAGGCTCAAACAATGCCAGACTACAATTTCCATCGCATATGAGAAACAAAGACAGGGTAATATAGGGGCAACGAATGGAAGGTCGGGTCACACGGCCATTGCTAAGTCATACTTTAAAGCACGTTCGTACAAGGTGGCCCCCACTGCCCCAACCTCCCATCCAAACGACTTCCGTGCTGTTCACGCCCGAATAACTCGACTATAGCTTCTGCATTCCCAGAGCTTGTGCCTGCCAGGAATTTCCGCGTACGTTAATTGCGACAAGCGAACACTACATACATACCTGTGGTAGGTGGAGCCAAAGGGATGCCATCTCTTTCGTATGTGTGTATGTGGATGCACCTGGCAGACGTAAGAGAAATGGAAACCAAGATGTTTTTTACAAACTTGCCTATAATTAGAAAGTATAGAAGAAACAGAGAGAGAGATTGAAGTCCCACAAGGACTGCAGTCTAATTCCTTTGACTAACTTTATACCCTTTCGCGGAAAGAAAAAAGGCGTTATATATTGGGGAGAGGGCCCAGTTATGACCCGGGTTTTGAAAAACATCGAAATTTTTTCTTCAGTTCAGGAAATTGAAAAATTAAGAAGACTAACATTTTAATATTAACCAAACGCAACTTTTTTCCAAAGAAAGTATGTTTATTTGAGTTACTCAAAAAATTTTGGAACAGATTTAATTTGGATAACTTTTTTGGGGCCAAAAAAAAGTGGCCCAGTTATGACTCACCTTAAGAAATTCACTGAATATAAGAAAATATGAAAGGAATGTCACACCAATTGTTGTAATTTAATGGTTTATTTATTATGTGGGCCTTCAATGGCAAAAACAATGAAAAACACAAAAGAAAATGGACTCCTATGACCATAAATGACAACGATTTTTATTCCTCGTCGTCCATGTCACTTTCGCAGTTTTTGCATGTAAAATAACTTGCTTGCATGTTAGCGCACTTTGAATGAAATGGACGCTTGCATACATTGCAATGGATAGAGTTGGCAGCGGTCATTCCCGATCGAGATCTTCCAGAATATTCTCAGACAAACTGATCTCAATATGTAAATTTCCTTTCCTTGTTGTTAAACAACAACAAAAATGTTGGAATTTGACAATTTTACATAATCCAAGTGCAAAAAAAAAATGGGACATAACTGGGCCCCCAGCTGAGTCATAACTGGGCCTTTTTATAGTTTAAAGTTTATATGTATATTTTTTATAGACACTGCATAATCACATAAATTTTTATAAAATCACGAAATATACGGCAAATACAATATTTTTATGCATTACACTCACCTTTTCACTGTTAATTTCACATAATTTTGGTACTTTGAAAAAAATGAAAAAAAAACTTTTTCGCGCGATTTTCAACACGATGTTTGGTACGCGTATATACAATACGATTATTAACGTTGGGGTCTGTCCAAAAACTGCAGAACGTCTAACAAACATGATTTACAGGGCTCAAACTGTCATTCAATACCGCATTTCAAAAATATTTGAGAATGACATAACTGGGCCTGAGTCACAACTGGGCCCTATCCCCTATGTATATACAATACTAACAAACTAATTTAATACTTTAAAGTTAATCAAGATATCCAGTGAATAAAATTGACAACAGCTCTCAGAAATTAATTGAAAAAACTTAGAAACACAGAACTGCTTTAACTGAAACAATAAAGAATATTACCTAGTCGACACTCCGACTTGCTTCTTTTTACATTTTCTTCTGTTATAATCGATTGCCGTAAAGTAGCTGAGCAAGATGTTGCACAGACCTTCAAACCTTTGGCCTTTGTTTTCTTTTTCTTTTCTTATATTATTTGCTACTGCTCACTTGAACCACACACAACAAAAGCAATGTCAACCTGCATATGTTGCAATGAGGGCAAGCATTTTATAAATGTGCCATTTACCATTTACTTTGCCGCCTTACGCTTCACTTCCTTTCAAATGCCCCTCTTAGTGTAGCTTTTCCTCTTGTTGGATGCTGGGCAAATTTAGCGTTCGCATTCTCTACTTCGTATCATTAAAATTGAAAGGTGCGTTTGTGTGAGTGTGGGCAGGTGAGCTGAGTAAGAAAACCATTCTATGTTGGCTTTTCTATTTGCCAAACGCCAAGGAATTTGCTAAATTGCTTTTCTTGCTTACCACCCCCGTAAACAGACCTGTTCGCCTCCGAAGCCACTTGGAACTCTGTGCGTTTGGTTTTGCAATTAGTTTTTTGCCTTTTGCTGAGAGCACACACACACACACAAAAAAAAAAAAAAAGAAAAAGAAAATAAAAACGAAAAAGTTGCAATGGCTGCTTAGTCATACAAAAGAGAAAACTAAACGAGTGGTGCGGGTGCAGGCACTGTCTATGGTGTTCTGTGTGGGTTGAGGCTTTAGAGGTCTGGGCTTCAGACGCCCAACACACGCACGCCACATTCTTCTTTTTATTGTGTTGTATTGTCAAGTTATTGTTGCGACTTTGGGCAACTGTAACAAAAGCGATTAAAACTGCCATAAAACCTGAGCCCATTAATAGCGCAATAATATTATCAGCTTATGTTCAATGCCAAACACACACACACATACACGCACGAAGCCAGCCAGTCAGTGTATATCCTGAAACTAAACTTTGTCTCTTGTATTTTCATTAACATTTATTGGTTTTTTACTTAGACGTCAGAACATAATAACTTTTGGGGGAATGGGGATTGGGGATTGTAGGGTAGGGGGGGTCTTGAAAAGCCAGTGCAAGTCCTTCAGCTTCTCTTCTGGGATGCTGTGAGCCACAATATTTCGCGGTCGTATCAGCGTCATCATAAAATAACGTTAATGACGGCAACAAGGTCGTAAAATCAAAATTTCTGCTATTTCAACACTGAAACCGCTGCGGTTGGGAGTCGTTTCTGCTGCTGAGACTGAAACTGAAGCTAAAGTTGAAACTGAGGCTGAGGCTGATGCCGGCAGCTTTGGCAACATTGTTGATACGACGAGATGATGGCATTGGGGATCAGACCGAGACCGAAACGTAGACCAAGAGTTGGGACTAATGGAGGGAGGGGCAAGGTTTGCTCATCACTTGCCCTTGTTGCAAACAGCAGGCGCCGACATGGAGGATGCCCTCAATACAAGCCTCTGACACAGTGTGGTTGACTGCCTGCACCATGTGGTGTATGCGTAATGCCACTCAAATTTAATTACTTTAAAGGCAACTTTAGCGGTGTAGCTGATCTGGGTTATATAGATAATCATTTGACAATAACAAAAAAGGGAAAACCATTTATTGAAAGCAAATTTGACAATGTTTCAATTTTATGTCCTCTTTTAGTAAAATTTATTGAAAAATATGAATATTTCTCCATTGTCTTTCAATGCATTTGAAGCAACCAACAATTTTTGTGGTTTCTCTCACATAAATTACACATTGACTATGCCAGTAAATTTTAGTTTAATGCTCTACCACCCAGCAACCAGTTGGAGGAGAAAAGAAAAAAATGATTCTATATCCTCTCTTCATGTGTTTGAATAAGGGGCGTGCAACATATTAAATATTCATTATATAAAAGGATAGTTGTGCCAGCCCTAGGAAGGCACAGATGTCTGCCACATATAGAGATAGACAGACAGACAGAGACATGCTGACTGACTGACTGAGATAACTGAACTAAACTGCCTCTGGCTCTGTGTGGGGCCATCCAGCCAGCCAGTCAGTCAGGTCAGGGTCGACAGGAAAGTTCGTTTTCGGTTGCAGCAAGTGAGAAATGATATTTGAAATTAATTTAAATCACCGAAAATTTGAGCCACAAATGAAAATGGGGTCTAGAGAATTGAAAATTGCCATTTTATTGCGCGATTTCGTTTTTGTGTATAAACAACTGTGCCAATTTATCTATCTAGTATGCTATGTTTATGTGCCCTGGCCCAGGGTTTATTTTATTGCATTGGTACTCTTGGATTTTATCGCACGAGCATTAAAATATCGTAAATGTCTGCTACTGTCCTGTGGCCTAAGTAAATCAGCATAAAACCTAACTAAATGAAGACAATCAAAATGTGGCCACGCCTTGAATTGTTTGTACATATGTCTGTCTATACAGAGACATCAGAGACCAAAAGGCCACTCCAATTGAGTCACACAGAAACAGCTGGTGCTCTTGCTGATGATTTTGGTCCGGACTCCGGACTTTGCTTCTGTTGTCCTCCTGCTGTTGTTAGCTTTTCTTTGCACTCGAAATTATGCTGTGGCTAGGACTTTGCCTTTTGGCCTCATTTCTCTCAAAATATTTGCAGCAGAAAAGGAAAAAAAAAAGAAAGCAACAAAAATGGCACAACAATATGGTAAACTATATAAAAATTTGCCAGGCCAGGACCAGAGCATACTAAGGCAACTCCTGCTACTCCTGCTACTGGTGCTTTTGATGGACAAAAGGTCGGGATAGCAACATCGTCATTGTCGTCATTGTTCTGAGTCTGGTCAAGTGGCTAGCTAGCTAGCTAGGCAGGCAGGCAAGCAGCAGCAGTAGCCGCAACCACGACAACGATGGCGACGATGACGACGACGACCGGCAAAAGCAACAACAACAATAAAAAAGATTTTTACTGTCCTAATAAAAGACAAACAAAGGACTTTGGGTGCCACCCAATGGAGCTTTTTCGTATCGCAATTTTCATTATTTTATTTGCCTATAAACGAGGCAATATATTTCTGTCAGTGTATAGAAGTGCACATAGATAAATATATACATACAAACATATGTATATATATATATATATATATATATATATATATACACGATACGATGTCTATATGTCCCACACATTTTGCCAGTCCATTTGTTTATTTGCCTACACTACACAATTTTAAGCAAAATAAGTAATTAAAAAAGTCATAAAGTGGTCTTGGCATGCTTGGGTTTTTGGTTTCTATCTGGACAATGACCACATATGGGCCAAGCCGGGCCAGGCCGAACTGAGCTGGACCAACATAAAAATCAATGCCGGCAAACTGGGGCCACTAGCTAGTCGCTGGGTCAGACCCACTTGACTTTAAACATTAAAAACATACAGACAACAGTCTGTCGGTCAGTTTGTCGGCCAGTCAGTCAGTCGGCCAGTCGGTCGGTCGGTTGGTCGGTTGGTCGGTCAGTCAGTCAACTTGTAAGCAATTAAGTCAACGTATTGACTTTAACAAAGCGAGAAAAAGAGTGTGAGATAAATGGGGAGCAAGAGAAATGGAGAAGAAAGGACTGAAATACATATGTATAAGCCTGTCGCCATGCGTCTGGTGGACAACTGCGACAATATCGGCTTTGTTGACATGCTGGTAGTGGTTTTATCTTACCAAAAAAACTGGCTATATATTTATTTGAAAGCGTAACATGTGCAATGGAAAAACGTATTTCAATATTTATTACAACTTAATTTTTAATGTTTTCACTTTAAGAACTAAAAACATAAACTGTAATACTTAACAAGAAAACAAAAGTGGCATAAATACTCACATTCCATTTAGTATTTTCTTGTAGAGTATTGTTGCTTCGTTAGGAGGACAAGAATTATTATTCGTTTTGTATTGCTGTTCAATGTTCATTTTTATAGCAGTTAACTGGCCTGCTCTTTGGTTATTGTTGTTATTTTTGTTTTTAGTGTTGTTATCATTGGTCAATGGAGATTGGACGCCTACGTGCCTCACACACACTCACACTCATACATACATACTCAAAGAGAGTGAGAGAGAAGTAGCATTGAAGTAGCTCAAGTGCTATTTATAAGTCTTTATATTTAAACTGTAGCCTACTATTTTGGGCGCCACTGGCCAATTAAGAATTTTGTTTTCTATTCATATTTGATTTATTTCACAATTGTTTTTTATATCTGTGTTTATCATCTGCATTTACTATACATATATAAATATATATTTGTTTGATATATTTCGTTCGTTTTACCGCACAAAGTTAAACGTTTTGTATTTTTATTTTGCATAAAAGTGTTTATGCGCTCTGAATTGAGGTCGTCAGCGCTTTTTGGGATATATATGTATATGTACACATGTATACATATAAGTATGAGTGGTTGAGTATGTGTGTGTGTGTGTGTGTGCGGCGACTGTGTGTGTATAAGTGGCAAGTTGTGGCTCATGGCTGAAGTGCCTGCCTTTGCTAAATGCTTGGCGACAAGCAGGCAGAGCCCAAAATGAAATTCTCTGCCCGTTTGCCACAGTTTTGTGTGTGTCTTGTTGTTGTTGTCGGCTGTTGTTGTTATTGTTGCAGCGAAGTTGCGCTGTGTTAATGAAACGCGCTTGGATTTTTAACTGTGGCACAAAGCAGCGCACAACAACATACCGAGGCCAAGCGCAAAGTTTTGCGACTCGCCTCCGCCTCCATTTTAGTCGTAATTAAATGCAGAGCATAACTGCTTCTCCTTTCTGCTGCTGCTGCCACATTTATACACAAGTGTACACACAACACACACACACACATAGTCATGCGTTTTTAAAGGTTTTTTTTTTGTGTCGTGGCATTTTGACCTAAAAATTTTTGTGTAGTTCCTCTAATGTCAAGTATGCTTTAAGCAGCGCTGCCAACGTCGGCATCAGCGTTCACATCTCATGTGCGGCAATTATTTGGTCTCCCTTTTCTCTACTGGCATGTATGTGTGAGTGTGTACATGCCACAAAATAACAACGACAACAACAGCAATTGCGGGTAATCAAGTAATGCTCATTTGGCGAGCTGTTGGAAGCGAAGTGAAAGAGAGAAAAAATAAATTCTGAAAACTTGTATCGTCATGATAAAGACATCATGAGGCGGCAGCAATGCGGTCGCGTCAAATGTGACATGTTAATTCCAGGCGAGAAAACAGCAAAAGGGCAACCACCCACCACCTGGCACAACAACAAAGCTGATTGAAGTGAGATGCCTTGGCGATAAGCACATTTAACTGTGCAAACGTGTCTTATGAAAATGTCTTTTGCTGTCTACATATGCGTAAAAGGTGCCTCACTTGAGTGCCATACCTGAGTGCGTGTGCCTGTTGGGGGGAAAAAAACAACAACAAATTCTGGTCTTACTGCACTCAAGTGTAAATGAGGAGGCTGCGATACAAGAAAAATTTTCTAAATAAACAAAAGCAAGTCAAATGAAAAATGAGCACACATATTCAAAGTTGCCTCAGCAATTGAAGTAAATTTATTTGCCAAAGCATAAACAACTTGAACAAAATTTTAATTTAACAAGCTCCCTTTTTTTCCCACTCATTCCCATCAATCAATAATAACAAGTCGAAGGGCGGTTTAAACGACAATGACATGAGTATACAACAAACAGAGATAAAGCTGTGTGCAAAGATTAACACTAGTTGGGTAATTATTTAACCAATTAAAGCACGAAAAATGTATAACTGTTAAAAATATGTGAAACTGGTTTATCTAATAATTATTACATTAACTTCGTGTACCTTAACTTAAACTCAAGATCTTTGTTAGTCATGCTCTAATATGAAATCAATAAAAAGTGTGTTTGCCTTTTCAATCCCAATTGGCATTTCAATATTGTGGAAAATTGAAATTGGCTTTTGCATCAATCTGGTTTAACTTATAGAGCTACCCTCGAGTTTCTTACATTTATTTTAATTTATTTGCCATTCTTTTAGACATACAAACACACAGAGAGAGAATCAGGATCTAGCAAAAGGCTAAGAGAGTTGCCTTTTCATTTCTCTTTTTTTCGTTGTTTTTTTAAAGCAAACTTTTGCTTTGCCTTGTGCTAAAACAACAACGTTTAGCTACACGAGTGTGTGTGTGTGTATTGGTATGTGTGTTGAGCAGCAGCCTGTCAAAAAGTTGCTTATTTTCTTTTAAAAACTTGCATGAGACTTTTTGCTTTCTGCCACCAATGCCGCCGTCGCTTCCTCTTTGCTCTCTTAGCTTGTGTTCACGACCTGATTGCTCTGCCCTGTATGATGTTTACACTGCTTTTGCTTTTGATAAGGTTAATCAAAAGTTTTTTAATCCATTCAGCATACATACATAGACCGACAGCAAAAGCAGCATCAGTATCATCATCATTATCATCATTATGATCAGCATCCTCAGCCTCATGTGTCCTCATTATCCATTACCAAGTGAGCGACCGACCGAGACGTGGCTGGCGGGAAATGGCGGGGAGGCACTTTGAGCTCGCGGCTCATTCGAACTTTTGATGCTCCAAAGTGAATTTCATTAATGCAAAATTATATGTACATTTGTTTTCTTCAAGTTCTCTTAGCCTTCCTCCACACCTGACTCTGTTTCTCTGTCTCCTCTCTCTATCTCAACTCTCTACTCTCCAATGAACTCACGGAAAATCGCATAATTTATGTGCCAAAGTTCAGGAAAATCACTTTCGGCCATTGCCGGTGCAAAAAAACTTTGCAATTAAGCTCCGTTAGAGACAAAGTGAATCGAAGCAGTGGCCAGGCAGCTGCAGGTTGCTTCTGCTGCTCTCCTGCAACTTTTGCGATAACTTTAAATCATCTAATTATGAGTAGCAGCAACAGAAGCAGCAAAAGAACAAGCAGCCAACCAGCCAATGGATAACAACAATATCGAAGGAGTAATTTGGGGGTAGTAGCGAAGATGAGGGGAAAGCGAGAGAAGGCTGATGGTCCTGCTGCCACTGGCAGCATTTAATTTCCGCTGCCTCAGCCTTACTTCCACTTCCCCCTCTCTCTCTAGATCGTTACTAACCCCAACATAACTGACACTTTACTTCATTTCTGCTGACTGGAATTAATGGCTTTTGTTGGCATAGTTTTAACGCTTGAAGTTGTATATAAAATTTATGTTCGAATTTATTGCAAAGTTTATTAGACAATTCCCTTTTTTCTTTTGCTCAATTTTTTTTCACCAGCGAAAGAGAGAGAAACAGAAGAGAGAGTAGCGACGAGCAAAGGGGGGTGGAAAAAAACAAGAAATTTATGAGCTTCATAAATGACCAAAGCATAAAGAGCCAGCTGAGTGGTCCATGCGGCGTATGAGCAACGTGCCAATTGCCATGATTTCTGTGTGTGTGGCTGAGGTGGGACAAAAAGGAGAGAAGGAAGTGGGGATGGTTCCGAGGGCAGTTACGGATATGGTAACGGCAACGGCAACAGAGTAACAGCTCTTCACATTACGAAATGATGTTGAACTGAATGCAAAAATGCCATAAATATGAATGAGCTGGACGAGGCAGAAGCAGCCGCATCCTTTTTGATCCTCTCCCCTCCAAGCCTCCGTTTTTGCAATGTTGTTGATATACTTTATTTGTTACAACATATTTAACTGTAACTGTAGTTTTGCTGCCACCTGACTACTGCTGGGCTCAACTTGTAAGTGTGTGTGTGTGTGTGTGTTGCCCGTGGCATCATGTTTAGTTTTGCTGCCTCGGCCAGGCCAGGCCTGGCCGGCTCTGCCTTTGCTTCTGATTTATGAAGGCAAAACATTTCAAAAGCCAACCCAGAAAGCTATGTGGGTGTGTATATCTTTTCTGTGTGTGTGTGTGTTTGTGAGTGCCTCATAACTTGCTGTCCCTTCGCTTGCTGCCACTTGTTGTGTGTCTCATCAAAAATGTATTAACGAGCTTGCATACCAAAAGATTTTTATCTGCCAGCGTTGATTTCATTTTGAGCTTTCCCTCACCATTTTCCCTTCATATCCACGACTAACTTACACATGCCGAGAGAGTGAGAGACTAAAGTTTAGCTTAGATTTGTATCGCTGGCATTTTCAACACGTGCATGCAAAGTTGCTGTTTTTTGGCCGCAGCTGCCATTTCTCTCAGCCTTGGCCAGGCGCCATTCGCTGCTCATCAGTCCGCCTCCTGCACTCTTCCACACCCCACAACTACCCACTCATCCTCACTCACGCTCCGTCAGTGCTTCACTTGCCTTTCCGCTTTCCGGGGCAAAACTTTTAATGGCGCATTATTTCATGCTATAAATTATGACTAAGGCGCGGCGGCGCGGTATTAACCGCGACCAGATAAAAACTGTTAACATTTAACAAAGTCAAGCGGCGCCAATGAAGAAAAGCACTTTGACATTTTCACTGAAAATGGAAATGCTGATGAGCGTGGCTGACAAAAAGCAACAAAGACCAATATAGTGAGAGTGAGAGAGGCAATGAAAAAGATTAAGAGAGTGAACGAGTGAAAGAGTAGAAAGACACAAGTGAAGAGTTCAACTAAATGTTGCCCCGTTCAAAGAACGGAAATAACAAAAACTAACTTTTGCAACAAAATAAATCGCAAAAATAAGTAGAAAGTTATCAATGCCCAAGCATTTTAATACAATAACTTTGCCATAGACTCCTGAAGTTACAACTTCTCTCTCAGAGTATAAAATAAATAGTGCTACATTGTATGCATTACGATCAGCTATATGTAGGTATATAGAGAGGCAGCTCACCTCTAAACTTGATAATATTTAATAACAGGTAAAACATGTCAAGCCTTTGACCAAGACGGAGCTTTGTAAAACTAAAAGTCTTTAAGAGAATATGTGTATTATGAATTTGAAATTACGAAAATCCAACGATATACATATGTACATATCAAAAGGCTCTTAAATCTATACTGCAGAATGCTGGCAACCCTTTAACGAAACATGTTTTTTATATGCATTATTAGATTGATCTATTGCTATTTAGTCGCAACCACACCATAACATTAATATGCTATAACCACAACGAAGATGAAGTTATTTTTGATGCTAAATGATTTGACACTTTGAAAGTAGTTTACAGTTAAAACTTTATAGAATCAAGCTTTTGTGTTAGATCAAGTATATTATATTGCATTCGCTATTCATCGCAAAGTTTTAAACATAACTTATATACCCAAAGTCAGAATATATAAAGGATGGAAACAACAACTGGAAAAGTGTAGTGAAAACAAGTTTCAAATGCCACTTTATCTTGCGTCCATTGCCAGGCTGGGGCTACACCTTATTTATGAGAATGTGTGTGTATGTGTGTGTGCCCCGCCACAAACGACAATACCAGCGACTTGTCAGTGAATTTATGTGGCAGACTTTTCAGCAAAATAAGCAACTCTGGCCCCACCCACACAGTTTTGGCCCAAAAAAGAAAGTAGAAAAAGAAAGTTATGAGTTTCGTGTCATAAAGTGCCACAGAAATAGCGAATGCCAGTGCTAGAATCCTCCTCCTGCAGGATCTAGTGCAGGTACAAAGCACCCCTCTACTCGTTTGGCCATGTTAGCTGCTGAAGATGTAAGATGTTTATGCAAAAAGCTCATTTCATGCTTCCGTTTCCGTTTTTTTCCTGCTGCCATGCAGCAAAACAAGCAACAGTCCCAATCTAACCGCCAACTTCCACTCATCCCCTCCTCACTCTATTACTCACATGTTCTCTCATTTTCGGAGAAAAACAAAATCATAAATTTGTAATAATATAAATAATTCCTTTATCCCAATGCGAAAGCAAGACCATAACTTTAGCTTAACATGGCAAATGGATGAGCAAACAATGTTTCAACTTAATCCTGGAAAAGATATTCTTATCGTTTGATAAATACAAGAAACTAAAATTAGTGCAAATTAAATTAAAATCTTTTTGGTTTTTTTGATGCTAATCAAGTTGAATGCAGTTAGCAAAGGGATAGGCAAAAGATAGAAAAGGAAAGACCGAAATAAGGATGAAGCAGTAGCCCATTAACCAGAGAACGACTGTGGCATGCTTCAATCTCAGCTTTTTGGCTTCTTTCGCTGGTTATTTTTGCTGTTGTTGTTTTTGTTGCCGTTGTCGTTGTCATGCCACGCATCGTGTCGCCTACAATGTGGCAACATAAAACTATTACCACGACGACATGAACACACACAACTCCTAATTACCCAGGGATTTGCATTTGTCTTGCGGCGTGCACACGCACACACTCACACACACTGACTATGTGGCACATGCAAAGAGATGTAGAGCAAACGAGATATGTGGCATGTTTGGGGCGTGGGCGTCGGCGTCATAAAAGAATCTTATCTAGGCAATGACTGGCTTTCGCAGTTGTTGGGTTTCTTTTTTCCTTTTTTTTGTTTCCTCCACTTTTGCCACGCCCAACTCTTGCCTGTCTTTGGCATGCATTCGGTTTCGATATTCTTACTCTATATCCTTCTCAATTTAGTCTTGTTGTTTGTGTTGTTTCTTTAATTTTATGGAACGACAGCATCAAGGCAAGGCGCCATTTTGCTTTTCACTTCATTGCCAGGGTATCCCCACCCCCTCGACTTCACGAAACCCCTTGACTGTGAAGGCGGCTGTTTCTATTTAGCCCCCAAAAAGTCATTAGCTTGTCTCGTTTATCTTTTAATGAGTGTAAAAAAAATATATACATACATATATATATATATAAATTGCATAGAAGTAAAAGAGAGAGAGCCCAAGACCAAGGCCGCCAACAAATTCGGTAGATGGAATCAAATTATCAGACCATTAAGATAGAGTGATGGAGCGGGGCCAGCAAGAGATAGAGGAGGTTAAAGTTGAAAATATAATCTAAAGGTTAACTACATAATAGACATTAATTTTTTATTAAACCTACAAATTAAAAGTAATGCAAACCAAAATTAAAGCTGCCAATATGAGAAGCTCTTTACTAGAAACCTGCAAAAGATTGCCTTTCTTTTTATATACATACGCACACGTTTTGTTTTTTTCGCATAATTCGCCTTAAGGTTTTATTCGTTCATTTATTTGGTTTTCTTTAAAGCTGAGAGTTGACTGAAGTGAAATGGTGTTTATCTAACGCTTTCTGCCTCCCCTTGGCTTGGCTTCTATGTAGTTCCTACTTTTACTAATCTACTACTCTTAGCGTTTTCAACTTAACATAAAGCTTTGCCTTTAACCGAACGTTTGCTTGTCCACAAATCAAGTATACGCACTGTGGAACACCCACCCACCCTTGGCAATATTCTCATTCCTCTTGTGAATAGCTTGGCGCTGCCGCTCCTTCTACTGCTGCTGTTTGTGGCGTTTTGCCTATTTATGCTTAAGCTGCCACTTAATCCAGCCACTTCATCCGCTTCTACTCCTCCCAAAGCCACGCCCTTTTCCTTGGTGTGTGTGGCTGTGTGTTTGCGTGCTCACCGGGGCATGCATTTTTTTTTTTTTTTTGTTTGGGCACTTTTTTTTTTTTGCTGCTGCCGTTGTCGATGTTGTTCCTGTTAGCCCTTAATTAAATATTAAATGCGCCTAATTGCGCATTTCATAACTCAGGCAACGGCAAGTAATTAATTATTTATATTCAACTAAATTGAGCAGCTACAAGCACGAAACACAGCAAGAATACACAAAACTTTACTCTCCTCACCTTGGGGCGAAGCGAGAAATCAGGTTTCTGTCCTGGCAACATATTTTCATATTTACTTCTTAACTCATGTTAGTTCAAAATGTCAAAAGCAGTTAAAACATGCACACAGCCAGAAGAAAAAAACCCCTTTAAGCCATTTTCGGATCAATTTCAACACCTTATACCACACATACACTCACACACAGCCACACAGATATGAACATTTAAGAGAAAGTCAAATGACTTTGAAGTGGAAACTTAAACAAACAAAGCCTTTGGGGCATTTAATTATGGAAAACTACATGGATTCTGTCTTCGTTTAGGTACTATTACCAGCTCGTGCATAAAATGAATAGACGAAAATTTTAGAGTATAGCCACGAACTTGATTAGCTTTCATCCAGGAAAAACAATTCTAAGCATCGAAATTAAAACCGAGAAATCACAAGGCACCATCCCGCTTTCATTGTTCGGCCACAATTTGTACAACTTTTGGCAGCCAGTGGTTAGAAAACTTTCACAACACATTTATACACACACAGAAAGAGAAAGAGAGTGAGAGACAAAGAGATAAATAGAGGGAGAGTTAGAGACAAAGACAAGAGAAAGTTGCTCTGAAAACTATTTTCATAAATACATAGCAGGGACCAGAGCCAAATGCAAACACAATTCCGGCGACGTCTGACGACGTTCCGACCCTTTCGTTTGTTCTTCGCCTCCAGGATAGGAGTCCTGTCCCTCTGTCCTTCTGACAAGCGGACAGTCAGCGTGAATCCTTTAAATTTCTTTTGTTTGAAAATGTACTAATGCCAGTTTTTCACTGTGTGATTTATCGGTTTCGTGGTTCACAGTTCGAGTTTCAAATGCATTTTCCATGTTACCGCCACCCGCTCAGTTCGCCCCACTAGAAACGAGACCAAAAAAACCATTCCATGGCCATTCCAATGGCAACAAACAAATTTCAAATGGCTCTTTGGCTCTACCATTTCACAATATTTCTTTTGCTTGCCCTCAGTTTCTCGGTGTCTTTTGCTTTTATCTCATTTGGTCTGTGCGTCGTGGGTGAAGGCAACAGGAACGACAAAAAAAGAAAAAAGATTATTTTTTCCCAATTCCGCCTTTCGAAATGTCAACTCATATTGCAGTAGGCGCAACTATGTGAATAGCAGTAGAAGTGGACTTGGATGCTTCATTAATATTTGATTTATTTGCACTGTATGAATAAGAGACATAGGTAGGTAAGTTGGTCAGATTGGTCAAGCTGGCAATTGAAACTATAATCAAACCCCCGAGGTTGTTTAATTGTAAGTCACAATGACAAACCACATTTAGGGCACATGATTAAATATTGAATCGAAATTGCTTTGCCAAATGGCCTGTAAGCACAAATACACACATGGCCTCATCTTTTGGCGGAGTTCGCTTGACGCGAGGAGACTGCAAACAATTATGGTTAAATTCATTAGCGAGTCATGCATAATTAAAGGACAAATGACCACATCACGCCTATGTTGCCTGCGGTTGGTCGTCCCGGCGGCCTGCCATGCATAACTAAGCGGAAAGATAGACGAGAGAGATTAAGAGAATAAGAGATAGATATCTTTTTTCTCTAGGAGAAGGGGTATCAAAAGAAACCACTCAAAATCAATGTCCTTGCAGGAAGTGCCTTGGCAATTTGCAATCCTTTGTGCCATTACACAAGACTTCCGCAGGGTCTTGGACTGGAGGTTGTGTCGCCTGCAGCGACATGCTACTGCAATCAAAGTATTACGGAATAGCAGAGGACCAACCACATTAATCCTTCATTGGCAATCAGACGAGAGAGAAAACCTTGTCATGGCCCCTTTTTGGTGATCAACTCAATGTATTCCATACCAAGGTTTCCAGGCAAAAGGCGGAAGTTGTAAAAACGCCAACGCCGCACACAAAGCAAACATGAAGAAAGAAATTTTTGGTGCCTGCTGCTGCTGGTTTGCCTTTTATTGCCCTTTCTCTCTCCCTCTTTTGCTCTCTCTCTCTCTCTCCCTCTCTCTGTGTTTCTCTACTTTGGGGCAGACTCCACCTAACCAGTGGCACGGAACCGATTATAGTATTCCGTATTTGGATTTAGATTTGCCTGAGGGCATTCGTCAAACGACGCAGCTACTGAAGCAATTGTTTCGCCAAGTTTCCTTTTTGCTTTGTTCATTATGTGCTGCTCCTTGATGCTGCTTGCTTTCTTTTCCATTCGTTCATACCGTCGTTCGTTCCTTTGTGTTGAATAAACACTGATTGATTGATTAGAGGCTTGAGCTTGAGAGATGTGTAGGTTTCTGGGGGCTGGGAAGGGCATACCCAGTCTCTTATTCCTATATGATGGTGGCACTAAACTTAATGAGAGACCCTCAAGCAAGTGTCGCATCAATCAAGAGCGCATTTAATGCGTTATAAGTGTGTGTGGCAACAATTTCTCTTGATTTGCGATTATTGTTTAGGTGTTTTCTATGTGTGTGTGTTTGAGATACATCTGACAGCTGGCGATTAGCAAGTGGATCACTTAAATGAATGGATTCTTCAAGCAACCACATTCATTTGCTCCCTTTTACTCATTCTCTCACTACTTTTCTTTAAGCCGAGTCACCTTTAAGGCCCAATCTCCTATCCCTAAACAACAACTGAAAAAAATTGGCTACGTGGCCAAGCTCAAGTGTCAGGAATGGCAATCAACACAACTGAAATCGATAGTGGCGAGTGTTCTGTTCCCTGCTGGCTCAGCATTGTGGCATGTCATGGCTTCCGTTTCTCTCTCTCTTATACTTATCCACCTCAATCTTTCTCACAGTTTCTCTGGCTAAAGTCTGACCGTGTCCATGTCATTCCACAGAATCATTTCATCAATAGACTTTGGCCACTAGTTTTATACAGTTAGCACTGCTAACATATCCTACTCATCCTCTCATCCTACTTCCTCTCCCCTGCCGCTTCCTACCATTCTTTTTCATTTCTCTTCTTTCTATCACTGGGTAGAAAAGTGCTCATTATCAGTTGAAATGTTGTCAATTACGGATTTTCGTTTGTTTTGTTTTGATTTGACTTTCAATTGAATTTCGTATTGGCATTTGAATATCCGACATTGTCTTCTGTCCTTGCCGTTGCCATCGTCACGACCAGTTTGCCACCCAATACCAAAGCAATCCCAGTCCCCGATTCCAAATCCTCCCGCCCAATCTGTTTTGCCATTAAGCTAGAATGCTTTTTCAAAATCTCATCGCTTATGATGAGTCCCTACTTGTTTCCCCACGCTTCCTCGTTTGGCCTCGTTTCGCTCTTCTTCTCATTGATAAACTGCAAACTTTGTACATAAAAAATTAATTTGATTATTTTTCTTTCTTCGTGGCCCGTAGAATTTGCCTTAATGATGCCATAATCAACTGTTTTACTGCACTTAGCGAACAGAAAGACAGTAAAGTTGACTTTACACCGATAAACTCGCATAAAACATTTCACAAAAATTTCTTAATTTTTGTAATTAAATTCTTTGGCAAAAACAAAAAAGAAAAGAAGAGAATAGAAAAGCTCCATCATAAAATCTGTCAATTTATTTTTCTTTTAAACAAACTATGCATTTAATGTTTTCAATTGAGACTATCTAAACGGTATCTAAATATGCATATCAAATAGAAATTCCCAATGCAAAGCACTTGGTTATTACATTCTCTAGGAAAGGCAAAAAAAAATACCCACATACAATGGGGGCGTATGATTGAAAATTTCAATTAAAATCATAAAGGAAAATATTTTGCAAATTTTGTTTGTTGTTGCTCCTCTCTTGCTCTTCCCTTTTTATTTAAGGGACGCTATTGTTGTTGTTTTTGTAGCTTCTAAAAATTATGCGTAGCACAAATTTTGCTAAAATTCCAATGGCATCGGCCGAAAAAACAATAGCCAAATAAATGGTAGTGCTTGTCGTCGTCGGAGTTCCCGTTGCCGTTGCCTGGTTGGTTGGCCAACCACAAAATAATTTGCTTTTGTGCTTCATCATAAAGGAGATTATTTTAAGAGAATGCTGCTTCTGAACTAAGTTGAACTTAACTGAACCGAACTGGAACAATAAAGCCAAAGCAAACGAGACATTAAAGTTCAAAATGATGGCCCAACAAACTTAATCGACTTGCCTGCAATAATATTTAAATTTAATTTAAATGCTCACATGAGAGCATTTAACATGGCCAAACGAATCGATGACCATGCTGCTCCTCAATCTGCACGACAATTTGCAAAATGGAAACGAAATGAAAGCAAACGAAATGAAATGAAAGGAAAGGTCTTTTAGATATCCATGGCAAATGCAAAGCTATAAAGCTTCTGAGCATTTCAGAATTTGTTTTGGGTTAATGCGTTTGTTGTTCTTATTCTTGCCAGAAGTATATATTTTAAAGGGGAAGTTGGGCGGGTGAATCAGACAATGGACAATGTGAACCCACAGTTTAGTTCAGTTTAAGCTAATGACATTTTATTTTCCCTCCCTCTCTCTTCCTCTTGCTGGCTCTCTATCGTCGCCAGGGTAAATGACATTTAAATTCAAGCTTAAGACAATGAATATTTGTTTTAACGTAAATGATACATAAGACCTAAGCGGGGTATGAGGCGTAGTTAATGCATTGATATGATGAGATCATTATCGAAAATTTCTTGCTAGAGTTTGCTAACTTTTGACCCATTAGCTCTTCTCATTTGCAATGTTTTTGCTGCCGCAAATGAAAGGAAAACAATTGCTCTTGCTTCTGGCTTCGTTGCTGCTGTTGATTTTGTGGTCTAATTGATACAAGAAGATATCAGAGTCCAGATATATATGGATGTGGCAACAACAATAACCCGGGCATAAGTCACCAGGCAAAGTTAGAAATGCAACCAGCAGCAGCTGACAATTGACAATTGTTTTCAATGCTGTTGTGTGTGGTCGGTCCGACGGTCGGTCGGTCAAATGGATGCTATCCTATACGTTTCTCCTCACACATTCAATCTATTTCAGTTGTCAGAGACACAGGCGCTGTCAATCAGTCGAGAACGTTTGTGAGAGGAGAGAAATGAAAGCTGTAGGAAATGCTGGCAATGTGTGGGCGGAGGTGTGGGTGTTTAGTAGATTGCATACACTGCGTATGCTTAATGCCATTTGGCACACACGTCCGCATGTTGTGTGGCTGTTTAGTTAAAGGTTTTTGTCTTCCTGCAAAAGTTTTTAAGCACGTCGAGCTGTTGAAAACTTACGAACGCGTGTCATTGAAAGCCTTACAAAGTTGTCACACAGACATAGACCCTGGCGATAGATAGATAGACAGTCAGACAGACAGATGGACTACAGTTAGAACGTTGTACCAAGAGCTACAATTTCAATTTGTAAACTCTATGTGTGTGTATGTGTATGTGGAAAACTTTGACAAGTGGTCGAGTTGAGCTTAGTCAGACCAACGATGTTATCAATAAGCACCCAAGCAGCATCATCTCATCTCAAAATATGATTATATGCTGCTTCAAAAAACTTTACCCCTTATGCATTCTACTCTAAAATTCTGGTTTCTCTTCTTTTCTACTTTTTGTTCGCTTTCTACAGCAGCCACAACAAATATATACATACTGCCATGCCCGGCCAAGTGAGAGGAAAACAAGGTGGCAGCGGCGGCGGACCTGTAGCTGGAGCTAGAGTCATGCATGCAACATTCAATATGCTGGTGCTGAGCTGGATTATAATCTCCGACTTATTGCTCAGTGGTAAGTGTACAAAGAGCTCTTACTCATACGCATACTCATATTTATACTTAAATTCATACGATAGTATATCCCATCCGCAGCCATTCACATTCATGTCCGTCTGTCATGTTCAACAAGCTGAATTTATTATGCCAACTGCGTGCGCCAATGTGGTTAAAATTGATTATTTAATTTACCCCAAAATAACTGTTTATATTATACATTGAACTGCCCACAATTCGAACAGAGCTTACCCTTGTATCTTCAAACCCCCTCTTGGAAGGCAGTCAATTTATTAAATATATATAACATATACACACACAAACACCCACTCACACACACATATTACCATAATACGAGCATGAGCCGCTCTCGCTTTTGATTAATATTGGTTTGTCCAATTAAAGTTGCCATAATTTGCCCAACCGCATTCGCTCAATCCCGGCCTGATTCCGACCCCGGCTGAACACAAAAAGTGTTCGACGTGTGGCCATGCCAACGGACAGCTCATTTATTTTTAAATCAGTTTTTCTTTGTGTATGTAAATACGAACACAAGTGTTTTGACCCAAAATAAGTGTATATATCCTGGATAATTCTCTTGAAAATTACATACATTATTTCATAAGATAATTGCCAAGTACATAGTACTTAAATTATGACTTTAATTATAACTGAATAAATTTTAAGTAGATTTCTGTGACTACACATTTTAATTTGACCTTATAAAGTTGTAGAATAAATTGGGCAAAAATTAACTAATGAGAACAGTCCATAGCAAAATACTTGTTCTTTATTGATTCAGAAGATTTGACAGGTAATCTGAAAGGACTTGTTTCTGGGGCATGATTTAAAAAAGCCGTTTTATGTTCGATATTGAAACTAGTAACAGTAATTTATTAAGGAATTAATTTGAAGTTGTCAACTTTGAGGATAAAAGTTGTAAAAATCCGCCCAAGAAGAGTTTTTTTTAAAATTATTTTTATTAAAAAATAGAGTTATGAATTTATTAAATCGCGATGTAGGCGATACACAAATATTCCCAAAGTTATTGACTTTAAAATAAGGATGTTTAAGAGTAAAGCAGCACTATAATTTACTTGACTGATTGCTAATTGATGTAGTTAAAATTAGAATCTAAAGAACGAATCAGAGTAGGTGTTGCAATTAACAATACTCATGCTCGCATACAAAAATATTATGATAATTATGGCATCCGTTTTATACACGAATTGAATTGCAACATTTGTTTTTAGCAAACATATCTGAATCCGTCAACAGTTAAGCAATAGTTAGTTCTTAGATTTGAAAAGCATTTTTGATATTAAATGCTACATGCTTCAAGTTATAAGAATATCGTTATTTACTTGTTTATATTTCGTTATTTTTTTCCATTTATTCTTTTGGCTTTAAGGCAATGGCTGTGAGCTGAATGTGTTAATTTGAGTGCAAATGAAATAAAATTGCAATATTAAATAAATTACATTAAATATTGGATAAAAGTTGAAATGTGAATACAAATGTATGCATGATACGTAGGAGAGGGTTTGTTCGGAACTGGGAAGGACAAAATAGCCAGGGGCTGACTGTGTCATAAATTAACATTGCAAATGGATGCCAGACAGATGAAATACAACTTTTTGGGCCCTGGCGAATGCGTCGCGTAATTAAGTTTTTCTCGCCGTGTGGCTTAATTGAATTCAAATTGTTGCCACATGCACCACCATTTTCGAATGTGAATGTACTCTATTATTGATGTTGTTTCTCGTGTTGCTACAGCCTGAGGTGTGAGGCTTTTAAACGGCTTACTTTAATGTCTTTCCTTTCTGTTTACAGTCCATTGCTTAAAGGACCTGAAAATATTCGTACCGGAGGCTGTCATAATGGGCAATGCAGCGACATTGTCTTGTCAATATGATTTGGAGCAGGTAAGTGACACTTTCCGGCAGGAAGAGTGCCAGCAAGAAACAATGAGGTGGCAACTATTTCGAAGCGGCATCTCGGCGGCAATGGCATACTTAATTATTATAATTACTTGCACTTTGTCTTGTCTCGCTCTCGTCGTCGTTGTCGTCCTTACTGTTGTTTTTGTCTTGGCTATCCATCCATTCTGGCTACGCTTTTCATTAACGCATCTGTTTTCCCTTTCTTCGCTTTTTTTTTTTTTTTTTTGTCTTTGGTCTCATTTCTTTTACAGGCTGCACTATATTCTGTACGCTGGTACTTTGGTCAGGAGGAGTTCTATCGCTATGTACCACGGGAGGCCAAGCCCACATTTGTCTTTGCCGTGGCTGGCATTAATGTTGATGTAAGTTAAATTAAGCATGGAAATGCAACGCATGTGTCAAATTAATGCGGGAAAGGGGGTTCCGGTTACGGGCTCGGTTACACTCTATGGTTTGCTGTATCTGGTTTCTGTTTTTAAACGAAAGTGCAGTGATCTGAACGACATTTCAGTTATTTTATTTGTTACCCAACAACGTCAGAGCCCATTGTCAATTTAATGAACAAATCATACAAAAAGCTTCCAGAAATGGAAATATATATTCAAATGTTGTGCAAATATTTAAATAAATGTGGACAGTGGTGGCGGACATGAAGCTTTTGCCATCAGCAGCAACAACAATAACAACTGCCGGGCAAAGCGACTTACTGACTACCTATCTCACTCTTACACCATTCCCTTGCTCACTCTCACTCTTTCTGTCTCATTCTTTCGATGCTGTTGTGTAATATTTGTACACCATTTTTATTTACAATTTTTGGATTTTATTTTATTTTTACATATGTATATGTGTGTGTATGAAATATTCGGCTGCACAATTTGAAAAGTGCCACAACACACACACACACATGAAACACACACGGGGAACACAAACACATATGGGTAAAATATTGCGCAATGTGCAAAATAGTTTATGGCGGCTGCTGGCCAACAAAACAAACAAAAAAAAAACATATAAATAGAAGCACCTAGTGACGATGACTGCAATTGTTTAGTATTCGCTTTCGTCATTCGCATTCCCATTTGCCATTGCAATCGCATTCGTTGTCCATGTCATCCATGGAAAATGCTCCTGTGTGCCCTCATTAATAAAAACAACAGCCTCAAAGTATGCAATAAATTCTTCGTTGAGTGCGGCAAGCGAAAAATCATTTTTTGGACAGCTTGGTTTTCTTATTTTTGTTCTTCTTTCTATTCTATTTTTCTTGATTCTAAAATACTTACGATCTCTCTCCCCAATTTAAACCGTACAATAAAAACACCGCAATGAAATACACTCTGACACTCGATTTCCTTCAGACGACTTTAAGATACCCTTTAGTGACAAGTTAACAAAAGTTGTAGAAAAGTTTTTTGTAGGTCAGGTTTAAGCTCATCAAATTCTTCATTAAGATTCAGAGTGCTGGCATTTATCTAGGCTTTGGAATTCCTAAGCACGTGGAAATGATTAAAAGGTCTCACCAGTTTTGGTTCTAGGAATTGCAGCTTTATTTATATCAAATTTGCCATTTAAAAACAGTTCCTTCGGATCTTTAATTTACAGACAAACTTTTTAATATTGAAATGCAAAATAATTTAATTCAACTGTTCAACATTTTTGCCGCACTTTGTGTGTTTCATTTGCAATATTCAAATATGAAGGTTTATAAAAAATATGGAAAATTACTGGTAAATACAGCAATAATAAATCAAAATGCATAATAACCTCAACTTGACTTTTCAAATATTGCTTAAAATACAGAATTGCTTCATACACTAATACTTTACATTCATACAAATGGATATTTATTGTTAAATAGCCAATCATTTATTCAATCGATGGAATGTATAAGAGTTTGTCAAAGTTATTTTCAAACTTTTAAAGACATTCCATTTACTCCCATAGGACAATTGAAATTCCTTTTGCCTCAAATTGCCCTGTGCCCGTGTTAAACGAGCAGCGATTTTCATTGTGGCACTGAAAAGCAGCAAGAAAAAGTACAATATAAAAAAACAACAGAGAAATAAAAAAAAAATATATATATGAATCGCTTGTCGTATAATCATAAATAAATAAAATTGAATTTGCCATGAAAAATTTTTGTGTGCGAAATATAAATTGAAAACTCATTCGTCCGCACATAAAACTCCAAACTCATTTGCCAACACTTCATACAACATTTTTCAAATTTTCCCAAAAAACAAAAGCAACACAAAAAACCAAAAAACAAAAAAAGAAATCAGGAGAGAGGGAAGGTTCAGGGGTGGATGGAGGGCAACGTTAAATAATAATAAATAATGGCATAAAGAACATCGAGAAGGGGCGAATGATGGAGTAATGTTTGTTTTATGTAAGCGAAACAAAGCAAAACCAGAAAACCAGTGGGGACGGCGGAAAGCTTATAGAAATCATTTACCAGGCTTCCGCCTAGTTTTGTCTTTGTCTCGCTCACAAATTCGCTGTCTCTCTCTCGCTCTCTTTTTCCCTATCTTGATTGCTTGCTTTCAACTGCTCTGTCCTCTATCGATAATCGCAATGGGGCTAGCCACATCAATCAGTTTGCCCATGCAGAGTAACCGGAATTGATTAATTTGCTTTGATTGTGTCTTTAATTTGCACTGAAAGTGGAAAACGAACGACCAGAAGCAGATACAATATGAATTAAAAAAGAAAAGAGGGTTGGACAAAAAAAAAGAAGAAATGCGGTCCCCGAATGCGAGGAATTCTGCTCGAATGTTAATTTGCCACTAATTAGCATTCAAAGGCATTTTTGTACTAATTAAATATTTCGATTGCAACCGAACTCCGCCCAAAGGGGCGTGGTGAATCAGTTGTGCATGTTAATTTATTTTTTCGTTTTGTTTTTTGTTTCGCCTTACATAGCCAACGAATTGGAAACTATTCAAAAGCAGTAGAAAAACTATAGGTAGAAAAAATTTAACCATTTGGCATTGACGTTAGTGTTTGTAAGGTAGTTTTTTTCGTAGCCTACTTATGGGAGAGTGGAAATAAAATTTTTAATTTAAGCAAATTTACACTCCACCTGCTGCTATGAGCCAAACTACTTGAGATGCAATCAGCTATGAACCGCAAAAGGTGAAAAGCATAAGAAAGACTAAAGAAAGACTACAATGCCAAACGTAGAAAGCAAGAGTGGAGCCAGATGGTTACGAAGCGAAACAAGGACAAGTAGCTAGTAGAAGGATGCCTGATGGCGGATGGCAAATGGTAAAAATGGTAGCTTCATTTAGCCATGGTACTTCTGTGTGCAATTAAGTTTGAAGGTTAGCACAGAAGCCATATTAAAAGGTTTACTTTTCAGAAATAAGCAACCCCAAAAAGCTCAGCTAGAGTCAACTTCTTGATACCGCTTAATAAGAATCCAAGCGAATGAGATGCAGACCTTTTTCATCTGTGATTATTATTATTTCCGAAATATATTCCATAATTTACATATCTCTTACATTTGTTGAGTACACTAATAAGAATTTGTAGTCAGTAGGACAGAATTCAACTTTATATTTAAAGTAATGACGATTTTCATTGTTGATTATAATCGATCGATTATTTTTAGATGGTCAAGATTTCAGACATGTCATTCCATTGTGAATCGTATGGTCCTAGATCTACTAAATATGAGCAGGCTAAGCTAATGATCGGTGTTCCTTGATTTATGACATGTTCATCTAACCCTTTTTAAGTAAAGGGTATTAAAAGCATGTACCGCTGATGGTAACAAATCAAAATGAGGCGCTGAGCAACCAAGTTAGGTTTTCTAATTTAAATTGATATGTAGTTCATAGGAAACTAACGAAGGCAAATAGTCAAAGGCCAGGCCACAAAATGGAAATGGAATTTTTAAGTTATGCCAAGGCAAATATGTTTCAAATGCTTACAAGGATAGTGGGAAAGAGGTGGGGTTGGGAGATGGAGCAAGTGCCGTAATTGAGATTAAAACATTATAACTTGACTTGTTTTACTTTTGCTAAATCATTTCAAACAGCTAAACACACGCTTAATGAGAAAAGTTCTACACCGTGCCAAGTCATCGTCGGCTATTATGCATATGTGTATATTTGAATGGGAGGGGTAAGGTAGGTGGGCGTGGCAAATGTATGGGTTGGAGAGTATATCTCTCTTTCTCTGGCGTGGCTGGCTGGCACTCGGGACCACCAGCACTTGAAAGGCAAGCTGCTGCTTTCTCTGATGCTGACATGCGATGATGCACTTGTGGGCGTTTTTTTTTTTGGAGGTGGAGATGGACGACGCCAACGACGCCAACGACGCCGACGACGACGACCAAGTGCACTCCTGTCGTCCACTTGAGCGTTATTGGAATGTAAATGTATGCATATTAAGGTGCGGGGCTCTGAGTCGCGCCAACCAACTTCAAAAGTCATTCAGTCCACCCCTCCACTATTCCTGCACATATTCGACAAACCATTCACACACAAACACGTCAGGCACATGCGAAACATAAAAAGCAAAGATCATCATGTTAAATGTAATTAAATTTTTAATTTAGAGTCATCATTGCTTGCCTTGGGCATGGGCATGGGCTCGGCGTTGGCAAATCTTCAATTAAAAAATCACAATTAAGAGTACCGCCCGCTGAGTTTGCTCACAGGACACAGGAATAGGATATGCCAAGTGCTCTAAAGTTTTGCGGCTTATTCATTGTCCGCAACAATAAAAATCACAAGCCAGCACAAGCAGCTCCTCCTCATGGCTCATGGACTGACTGTGGACTGTTGTATGTTGTGCCTCTGTGCCCCGAAAAGTTTTTTGCACACTGTCAACACGGAAGGAATTATTCCGCATTAAGTTTGCGGTAATGGCAACGGCAACGGCAACGACTGTGGCAATAGCAATGCCAGAGTCACACACACGCACACCAAATACAACTACAGCTGATGTTGTTGTTGTGACTGGAGCATTTGCTTTTAACATTGTTAATAACCCGACACGCCTCACATTTATGCACAGAAATGTGCGCTTAAAATTAATGCACTTGGCTCTGGTAAAAACGAGAGCAAGAAAATGAAGAGGACCCCGCTGACAATGCCGGCGACAGGAATGGCCAAAAAGTTGTTCGGAACGACTCTGAGTGGACTGAATTCGTAGGGCTTCCACTTTTGCCCTCTCTGCACTCTTTGCATTCTTAAATCTTTCCCTTTCTTCAGAAATGTATTTTTGGATGTAGGCAACCCATGTGGGTGAGTAGAGAAAGGAAGAGTTCTGGGGCTGTTATTAATTAGATGCACCAGGGGACCAACTGGCACAAGGGAAGGAAGAGTAAGATTTTGGTACATATAGTTTTATCCTTGTAAGTTGCAAAAGTTTAATTGAGCACTGGTTGGGCAAAGATAAGTAATTAAAGCAATGTTGCCGCCACAGCTTGCTCTTAAAGCTCTAGTCCAAACAACAATGCACTCAAACTAATCTCTTGTAACTCCCACGAGAGTAAGAAAATGTTAAAAGTGATCAAATTTAAAAAATGAAAACCATCCCCATTTTGTCTAAAAACTTTTTGATTCAGAACAATAACTATGTAGAAAATATCATCGGCTTTTCAATCAAAATGTCAAACTTAAAGTCACGTTACACAAAGGTATGAAAGAAGTTATGAGCATGACAAGCAATCGCCGTAGGCTTGAGCTAAAATTTTCGTAGGTTCTTCCTAACAAACGTCGTAAAAACGAGACTTTTAAGGCAAAAACATAGTCCGTATCGAACAACGTGTTCCCCAAAAGTCATGTGCCTAATAAGTGAACCACAACTTCAATCGATGAAAGCATAACAGATAATTGGAAATGGCAACTTAAAGACGTACTTAAAGTTTCCAGGTTGCAAATAATCATGTAAATATTGAAAAATGTTTTAAATTAAATATATCGATATACACAAATTGTCAGAGGATATTTGATTTAAAATTTTGCAATTCATCAACCATCATTTCAATCTCTTGACAGTCTGTTTCTCTTGTACACTTCAATTACCGTTATTCTCCAAGCGAATTGCTTGTTTTTTTCGCCTTCTCTGTTGGCCTTGGCCAAAAAGCTCTTGTGACAAATGGCAACAAATAAACATAATAAATATAAATGCGAATTGCATGCAATGCACAGAGTCACAGTCACAGAATAGACTGAAACTAGCCATTTCGTTTTTCCTACTGTCTCCATTCCTTTACCTCTCCAGAGGACTCCATACACCCGCACAAAAATCTCCACAACAATGAGCACAATAAAAAGCCATGCATTTTCCAAACACCAAAAATTGTTCACAGCCAGCAACAGCAACAACTACCGCACCGGAAACATCTCATTCACTAAATTTGTGGTCGCTCCCGTTTTTTGCCCAAAAGCGTTAGGCAGTCGAAGTTGTGTCGAAATGCCAACGGCAACTGAACAAAAATGTGGAATGGAATACGACTGCGAGGAGAATGGGTTACGGATAGAGTGGGTTACGGTTAGGATAAAGGGTATGGATATGGCTATGGGTATGAGAATCGGCCGTTAGTTACAACAAAGCTCGAGGCAAACGGAAATTCGGCATGACATAATACGTGCACACATGTGTGTGGGTGAACCTAACAGCAAAAGAGTAGTCAGGGAAGAAGTGCAGCAAGGAGTAGTGAAAGAGAAGTATGTGGTGTGGCTGGCTGGCTGGCTGGTTGGCGGGCTGTCTGCCGCGACTTGAGTTGATACAGCAATAATTCATAATGTGTTGCATGCAAACGAGGCTACAGCTGAGGCAAACAAACACACATGGAGCAGTCCATGCGACACAGCGTTGGCAAAAATTAAAATTGCTTTACAACAAACAGCGGAAACTCAGCGAGGAGCCAAGCGCAGAAAATGAAAGGCAAGGCTATGCCAGGCGAGGCAGTGAGGATGACTGGAATAAAATTCATTGTATTCTTACTACTCTCGACGAAAGCGACTCCTGCAGCACATGTAAAGGAGGGGATGCAACTTTTTTGCTGCCTTTTTTTTTTTTTTTGTTGCAGTAAAGTTATTATTTCATAAAGCCAGAATTATTGAAACAATACTTTACTCTCACACACTCATGGCTTGAAGAGGGGAAAGAACACTTTTATGTCTGTGTGTGTGTAAGCTATATGGTATGCAAAATTAAGCTTTAGTAGCTTCATATATATGCACATGTTGTTGTTGTTGTTTTTGCTGCTGCTGCTGCTGCTTGCCTGCCAGCAAAGTTGCAGCTGCGGCTGCTAAAGTAATATAAAATATAAATAGAAATTAAAAGCCAACAAATAAAAATAAATAAAAACAGGAAAAAGTGCTGCAGCAGCAGGAACAGAGGCAGAGCAAAAAAAGAAGTAAACTTTTTGCACGACAAAAGCAACTAAAGTTGCGTTGAGTTTTCCTCGAGTTGTTTGCCGAGCGGTAACAGTTACAACAAAATGGCTACGAGTTTTCCATACATGTATGTATGTACGTATGAGCAACTAAAAGTAGATGATGCCAGGCAGGCATATAATTCCTCAAAATGGCAGACATTTGCGTTTTTTTTTGTTTGGCGCACTTCCTGGCGCTGCCACTTCCGTTTCCGCCCAGTCACACACACAGACAGCAACAAACAAAGTCACATGCAATTAAAATAATATGACAACAATAACAAGCGACAACAACAATTACAGAAAACGTAACGAAGCCACAACAATTTGCTGAATAAAAAGGCAGTTGCATAAATAAAACAATAGTTAAACCTGCTTCCATTGCGTTTTTGTGTCCCATTTTTTAATTGAATGCCTTCTCTCTCTTTTTATATGTTTGATCACATAATTAGTGTCATTTCATTAGAGAAGTTTTTATTCACATTCACCTCTCGTACAGGAACGGAACTGGTTAAATGCGGGGATAAACAAAAGCTGTTTTCAAAACTTTTCTTTCCCTTTTGAACTAGAATTTAAAGAACTCTTAAGTTAAGTTTGAAATCTCTACCACATATATTCCATAATCTAATAATCTTTGGTATAGTTGGTATGGTTTTAAAAGAACATATGTATGTTTCTTTTAAGACTATCGCAAAGAAAGCTGACTCGGGGTAAATTTCTCGACATCAAAAAAAAGTGAGCAAGAATTCTGTTGAAAACCCGCCAACATTAGACTTTGCTAAAGACTTAAGAATTCCAAAGGCCACTTCATTGAATGTGAAATCTGTCTATCTAGACATGACAAGAATCCCTTGCGGCTTCAGCCCAAAATAGTTGAAGTTTGCCCCTAAAACACGTTCAATGCTAGTCGAAAATTACAACTAACAGAAGCGATAAAGAGTGATGCAAAGCATTGAATTATTTGTACTTCAGCACAAATAGAAATAAATTGAAATTAAATTTCATTGTTTTGTCCAACCATAATTAGTTCATTAATCTAAAGATTAAAGCAATTCTCTCAATCTAAAATTGGACAAATGATTCATAAATGTATTATCTAACTTGCTCTAATTTAAAAATACATTCCATTGAATCTCCTATTCGATTTAAACTATTGTATGGTGTTTCCTTTGAATGAATGGAATAAAATCCATCCTGGTCTAAAGCATAAATTTCATAGTGCATATGCAGTTAAATATATGTATATTCCACAATTGTTGTGATTGCTGATTTGTTTAAACCTGCTCTCTGCAGGTCCACAATTCGGCTTATATCCAATGTGCACACACAGACACACAGATAGAAACACACACGCTAATACAGTGAGATGGAAATAAATAACTCATGTAAACTAATTCGAAATTAATGCGGAACTATCAGTGGTCCAGTGGACATTATTCATGGCTCATACGACATAAAACAACACCCAGGGTAGTCCCACTATGCTTATAGGTACTCCTACTACTGCTACTGCTCCTTCTGCTTTTCATGGTTGTGCATACATATAGACAACCTTATCAATACGTTTCGCATTTGTTTTCATTTTATGATTGCGTAACGAGATCAACGACAAAAGCCACTAAGACCACACAGTTCGTTGGAATTGGTTAGAGAGTTCTAGCCAATATGCCAAATGGATGGTTGCCCTGGAGCTAAAAATGGGTGGGACTGGGTGTCGGTTATCGAATGTTATCTGCTTGAAACTACAAGAGAAATAAGCAACAACAACAAAACAGAGACCACCATACATACGTATAGAGACAAGTCTGAAGAGCAATGCGCGAAAGTGTTGAAACAATCGTAAAAAGCAGTTGTGCGCCTCAGGCACAATACGAAATGGCAACAGGGTTGGTTGTATAACGTTAGAACTAGAAATGGGACAACAATGAGAGGATTAGTCGGGATGCAAATGAACAAAACCATGGGGAGAGAATATGTCGAACCAGCCAACGCACGGACGAACGAACAAACGAACGATAGAACCTTTTGGCGGCATATGCAAAACTCAAACCAGCTAAAATACAAAAGGCCACGTCTGCGATAAAAGGACCAACACAAGCGCGTTAATCGCGACTGCGTTACTGAAGTGGATTTTGAGAGTACGAGATTGCTGCTGTGTTCCACCCAAAGTGGCAAACTCTTGCTGGCAATTAACAGAAAATGCTAAATTGCAACAACGACCAAAAAAAAAAAAAAAACCCCTGATAAGACTGAGCGAACATTTAATACACTAACCAATTCTAAAGAGAGAAACCTTTTCAAGCAAAAACATGTTATAAAATTAAGTTAGATTGAAGAAACAATGTTTTTGAAATTATTAAGGCAGAGAAAAAAAAGAGCATATATATTATCCCTAATATTGCTAGAGCAAAATGCACTTACACTCATTTCTGGTCTGTTGATTATGTCTGGCAAAAAAAGACTGTCAAGTGGTTCCTTTACCAAGGAAAATGCAATTTTAATTTGCGGTTGCCAGTGGTTTCACAACGTCATTTTTCTCATTTGCAGTTATCCAATTCGGATGCCACATCCGTCACACTGAAGGGCGTCACTCGGGAGCTAAGCGGCACCTATCAATGTGAGGTATCAGAAGATGCACCACTCTTTCACACAGACATACGTTCGGCCCATATGCAAGTGATTGAATTGCCCAAAGATGATCCCGTTATGCAGGTGGACAAGAAGGTGATTGGTGTGAATGACAACTTTAAGGCAGTGTGCACGGTGGGACCATCATATCCGCCGGCGAATATTACCTGGTACATCAACGGACGCAAGGTAGGTTTATATGGCAAAACTATAGTCGTTATGCTCCCTGTGGCACTTTTCTGAATATATTTACACTGACACTTATGTCTTATTTGGTTACTGCTTTTGTTGCCTAATTTTAGGTTTATAAGACACCGTTACAGCGTATCACACAGGATGCTTTTGAAGGTTCGACTACATACTCCTCGCTGGAAATCTATCCACACAGTCAGGTGCTGCAGGGTTTCTTTCAGGCCATGCCCAAGTATCATCCAAGTATATTGCTGCTTTGTGAGGTATCCATACTCCATGTGTTCACAAAGAATGTTCAGCAACGCATAGGACTAAGCAATGCGCCGCCAACAACCATTTCACCCAATTTACTGGGCCTCGAAGGCTCCAAGCGTTATGTCAACGGTGATCCGGACAATTCAGCTCTGACGGGTGCCTCGCAATGCACCTGCTGCACTGGTGCTTTAGGCCTTCTCACATTGACACTGGCCACCCTGGCGTTAGCTCATCTGTGACCACCACATGTGGCGGCACAAGCAGAGGCATAAACAAAAATATCGGAAAGCGAAATGGCAATATGCAGCGTGACATCCAGCCAGGCTCGAGTACACTTATATAAAGTGTAATTAAAACATAACACAAAACCGAAAACAAAAGAAAACAATAAAAAATTAAAAAACAAAAAAAAAAAATTACGTGAAGCGTGCAAAAAAAAAAAAAAAGAAAGAAATGAAAACCAAAGAAAATGAAATATTTTAAAAATATATTTGCAAATCGTTGTCAACGCCAAGTAGCATGTGTCGATGTATCCTTTTAGTTTTTGTTTTTAATACCCTGCAACCAAAAGCATAAAAGAATACCTAGAAATCAGCAAGCAAAAATGTGGCACAAAGGGACCGCTCGTTTACCCTATGTCTGTATGTCTGTTTTTAACTGGTGGCTATGTACAATTCCCTGCTGAATTCGCTAGAAACTGAGCTTCTTATCTTTGCTTTCGATCAGTTAAAATATTGCCACAGCAATGTTTTTTGTTCATCAATATTGTTTTTGTTTCATGGAACTAGAACTAACTCTACTTTTAAATCCAGAGTCATTCTTTTTATAACAATCACCAAAGTGGGTCAAATGAATTAGGTGATTATGAATTCCTGGATTAAGTTTGCTTGGTATGGGGTAAATTGTAGTCGGTTCACCGACCTGTTAGCAAGACTATTTTTTATACTTTTTTTTATGTTATTATTGTTGTTTGCTTAAAAAAAAAAAAAACAGCACACAGCGGGTCAGGAGAGACATTTAAAATGAATATTTTCAATACATTAATTAATTTGCGGCCGCTGCAAAACAAAAAAAAAAAAAGACGAAAAGAAAATCAACAATTTCCGATAATAACAAAATTATGAAACACGAGTAAGCCAGACACGAAAATAAAAAAAATAAACAAAATTTAAAAAACAAGAAACGCAAAAACCGAGGCAAAGAAGAAATTTAATTATCTAGTATAAATAAAATACGTAACAGAGGCGTAAATTAATATGTTGTGGGCGTGGTGTGATGTTGCTCTAAAATAAGTGAGCATAAAAAATCCAAAAAAAAAAAAAAAAACAAAACCAAAACCGAAATCAAACTAAAAGCATAAAATACAAAAACAAAAAAATCCAAAATCGAATCGATAAATAAATAAAACTAATTAACAAGCACACACACACTTGCAAAAAGTTAAGTAAATTGCAAAAATTAAACTGAGAGAAATGGAAAAAGGAAATATGAGAAATGAAAACAATTAATAAGCATAAGTCAGACAAATTTATGAACTAAGTACACCCTCCCCCTAACCTACCCTCCAACAAGAACAACAACAACCGCAGCCTAGTACCATAAGTTATGTAAATAATAAATTGTAAAAAACAAAAACCAAACAAAAAAAAAAATAAATATGAGATGAGCAAAAAAAAATTATTGTGCAAGGCGTAAATTAAACAAATATTAATTAAAGCAACAAACACAAAAAAAAATAACAAAAATGAACTAATTAAGTCCTAAAAAGAAATCAATAATTATAAAAACAAAAACAAAAGCGAAAACAAACTGTCGTAAATGATTGGGAAAATTAATTTGCATTGCGGTTTTCATTTGCATTTCACATTTTTAATATTGTTTTAAACAATTCTCTGTGTTAGCTGCCTAAGATGAACATTATGAAGTTTGTTTTTTTAGTGAAAATTAACATAATATTAATGGATAAACCGAAAAAAAAAAAAAAAAACAAAAAAGGCAACAAATAAAAGTTTAAATATATAATTTAATGAATAATTGTAAGCAAATAAATGTTAGTTTAATTACTAATTGTAAGATGTTAACTTTAGAGTTCTATGCTCAGCGCAATTGATCTAATCGATGTTTGCTTAATCAATAACTTTCTTTTGATTTGTTTTAAACAATTAACCATAATTAAAAACCGATGACTAGGATGAATTGCGCTTGGCATGGAGTTCAAAATGTTACAAAACAAAAAAAAAAAAAAAACCCGGAAATCAAATTGTAAATCAAAACCAATAAGACCCAGAAATGTAGCAAAAGAAAACTAAAGAATAATAAGTAAAGAGAATGAGAAAAGGAACGAAATTATTTTAGCCTCGAATTTGCAAACCACAAAAAAAAAAAAACAAGAAAAAAACGCGATATATAACTAAATATGTATGAATAAAACTACAACTAAATAATAATATGTAAAATCAAACTTTAATACAGGAATAATGAACAACAACAGCAAGAAATACCAAGAAAAATGCAGAAAAATTCACAATGAATCATATATGTATGTTATGTATGTATACATGTTGTATGTATGTATGTGCATAATTATGAATAAACTAATCGAAGTTAAGCCGAAAAAATATAACACTAAATCAAGGCACACACACTGACACAACACACACACACACACACCATTGAAAGGCAACTAAAGCATGCAAAAGTTGCGTGAATTTAGCTCAAAATGAATGCCAAGAAAATTATATGATGAAATAAATCAAACAAAACCGAAAAATAAATATATAAAATGTATGCAAAAGGTGTTTTATTTCATAATCATATAAATTGCATTCTTTTGTTTCGAAGATTAAGTTGTCAATGAGGTAAGATATCTATTATCAAGGCTCCAAACAAAATCCAGGTAATCCAAGGTAATTACCTAATCCTTGACAGGTGGAGAAAAAAACTCCAAGTGTTAACCTAATTCAGTTCAATTAGGAAAGTGATTTAGAGGAGGCAAAACCATTATGAGGCTGTTTCTTGGTTTTTTGATAGCCAAAATTTTTTATTAGAAACAAATTAATAATCTATTATTCTATCTATTCAAAACATTTTATTTTAGCAAAATTTCCTTCAACTTTTTTTAATTGCTTTGGAGAAGATGATGCTTCTTATATGATGGAATGACTTCAGGCTTAGATTTTATTTACATATTTATGAAAAATATTGAGCAGCATTTTACAGTAATTTAACAACAATTAAGTTCACAAAATTTGTAATTAAAAATATATTTTGTTTACTACTTTATACGAGCACCGTTAAGCATGTTGACCATTCTATAAATCTGGGAACTTAAATGTCTTTAATTTATTGATCTCTTAGCAAATAACTGCCTTCTTTCGCAATAATCTTATTTTAATATATTTATCTATACATTCTAAAAGCTTCTATTCTGGTCCTCTTAATAATGCGATAAAAATGCTTATACATTTTTCAAAAATTATAATTTATTGCCTTTAATTTGGTTTTAAATTATTCCCGCATTTTACTCAAATGAATTAATAAATATCTAAAATGAGGGGATATTAATGAAAATTTTCTTTACTTTCTTTACAACTTTATGAAAACAATAGTAATGGCTAGTCAGTAATTAGTTAGTTAACCCTTTATTGTTCGTTTTCAAAATTCCACATATTTCGCATATTGCTATTTTTAGTTTTTGATGTTTAAAATTTATGAGAGATTTCTTCATGCAGATAATTAAGACAATAATCTTGTTATTAGCACACAACACATACACACACTCAAACACACACACATGTTACAAGGCAAGATATATAGGGAGCCTGACATTGCCATTTGCCAGACCGATACCAAAGTTGGGTCCATGTTGTTATGTTACCATGTTACCAACAGCTGCACTTATGTTTGTATGTACACAGATAGGTACTTGCAGTGCCAGCTAGATTCCGAGTCCTGATGCTGATGTAGAGATGCTGAGGCAGTCGGCGAGTTGAGCAAACATTTAACAGGGAATAGACATAGCCCTTGGGTGGGGGCACATTTGCACGGCATTGGCAATGTTGCTGTTGTCTTCCTGCTTCTCCTCATCGCAGTCGACGACGTCGTCGTCATGTTTTGTAAATTAAGCAAACAAATTAAGTGCACTTGGCGCCCGAGTCTTGGGGCGCACTGTTGCGCTACATGTAAACACATTGTGATTGTAACAAAGCCATATATCAAAATACATACACAGCAGACTGTAACAGTGGGCCATCGTGGGGGAGTGTGTAATCGCCCTTGAGTTAGAGGCACCGTTACTTACCCAAGGACACGGAGTTTTTAGTTCGCGACCCCATGAAAAAACACATTGCCACACACGCACTGCACACGTTAGTTTGTCTTAATTAGTTGAAGCGCCACCAGCAGAGAGGGCGACAATTCCTTCCCCTCCAACTCCTTCAACATCAACGTGTATCGGTTGCATACACCACAAAATGGTAAAGTCAACCTTGGCCACCTGCTTTTACACGTATTATTTACAAGCCATTGGCTGCTGTTGCCTGATAATGCTGCTGCTGCTACCAAGACTCAACCACAATTTCAACTCCCTAAGCGAACGGTCCTTTCCCCATAATTGTGCAGTCATCGTGCTGTTTAAAGTTTTGCGCACTCGCATATTGTTGACTGCTTGGCTGGCAACACGACGTATGCGTAATGCGAAATGAGTAGGCAAAATATATACATATGTATATGTAGACAGTGCCACGCGCAAGAGTTAAAGTGAGCACGTGCCACAAGAATTTACAACTCGTCCTCTACTAACAATTCACTCCACTTACGCACTAAATTAAACGGCGAACCGAAAAAAGTTGCTGACACAGCAACTAAGTCAATACTAGGCACTGTAGATAATATTCTTAATATGTATGTACTGCTAGTATATACATATGTTAATCTTCTCCATCACAACTCGAAACTCTCTGTGATGGGATGATGGTTTATTGATTTTATAATGCCCATTGGTCTTTTGTGTAAGTTGGCATAATTTGAATATAGTAGGGCATATATTTGTAGAAACAAACAGCTCTGACCTGGGTAACTCTAGTCAAATATCCATTAAGTGCTTGCAGGATGAAAGATAAACCAAAAGTCGCATCAAGTGAGTTGCGGTCTATTTTATATTTCTGTTATTTTCAAAGGTACCATTCTCTAATCAAATGAGAATCATATTTAAAAGCAAAGTTTAATATACATATTTTTCAAATTTTCCAAAAAATAATGAACCTCCAGCACACTGAATTTTTAAAATAGAAATATTTTTGGCTATAATTTATTTCAGGCGGTTTGCTTTTTATTCCAATATTCCCATGTGGTGTATTGAAAAGTTGCTTTGGCATTCACTACGAATGGAAAAAGATAAATAATTTTATTTTTAACGGGAATAAAAAAGAAGAAGTCGTTTTTGTGGCGAGTTCTTATTCCTTAATTTATTCTGAAGACGAGTGCAGCAAAAAAGACATCGTATTTTGTTCAGTTTTTTGTACGAACTCGAGCTGAGTGCAGTTGCCAGAGGAGGTTGGCCTTGCAAGATGAAGAATGTTCAATTATAAAACTAACAGGTGTTACCCAAAGATTTTTCCGGATCACAAGAATAGCACACAGAAACATTGGTAGAGAACCCATAACCTCATTTAGTCCGACCTAAACAGAAAGAATTCACATCGCAAGAGGGCAGCCAAAAAGATGGGACAAAGTTCTAACTTTCGTTAATAATATGTACTACAAATGTTTTTGTCGAAAATAAACTTAAAAACTTTAAAGTTATATCCCTAATATGAACTTACGCAAATAATTGAGCTTATGCTTAAGGCTTAAACATACATTAGCAATGCTGTGAGAGATAATTTTTTACACATATTTGGTCAGCATAATTTTAAAATGAATTTAACGGAATTTGGAATAAATTATGCAACCTCAATCAGCAATGTGCAGAAGGTAATTTAGTAGTAGATTTTGTCATGTTTTATTTGCCTGCAACTGCCAATTTTGTCCTGGTTTTCAACGTTCATGTTGCGAGTATATATAGGAATGTATATATACATTGCTAATGCAATTCGGAATCGGCGCAATGCTAATGTAAATGCGATGTTATAATTAAATGCGTATCGGGTAACGAATAAAACTGCCGCTTGCCAAAAACATCACCAAAATGAGTTGCATATTTTGAATCGTTTTGATATGGGAGCTTTCCTCCCTTTCGCTCTGTTCTTTCGGTGACCATGTGCATGAAATGTAAGCGGCTGGGGGACTATGTTTTATAGTCTCGCAATGGGCGTGGCTATGCTGAATGATTTGGTTTATGGCCTTTGCATGCATTTAACAACACAAACAACGGGAGGATGAAGAGTATTGGCCAAAACTGCCAGAGGCAAAACAGCAACAAAAAAACATTGTTAAAATGCAGAAACATTTGTTGGATTTATAGCGCGCTAATCGCGGCCAAACAGTAAAAAGGAGACATTGGGCCGCCCCCAGTGGGTGGATGTCCAGCCCCAGACTGTATGTGTGTGTGTTTGTGTGTTTGTTGCCGTTCCAAAAATGTAAAATTGTAATGGAAATTGAAATGCAAATGCCTGGCTTGACATTTACGAGTAGAGTGGAGTGGAGTGGAGCAGCAGCAGCAGCAGAAGCAGCATCAACATCAGGCATTGCCAAAAACTCAACAATAAAATGTTGCAACTAAATGGGCAAGGCGCCGTATAGACAAAATTCTTTACTCTATACACATATATATTCTATATATTTTTCCATTTTGCAAATGCAAAACAAGACAACCAGCCACGCCCACGCCCAGCCAAGACAGCCTATAAATTTTATGTTCTTGGGCACAGCAATTAGTGATGGAAAGAAACGAAAATCTAATAATCTGAAAATCTTCAAAAGAAGTACAGACGTTGCTTAAAGATATAAACGTTTTATGATACCTCCATCGCTATGGCCACGCCCAATTCCCTTACCCACACCGAAAACTGTGTGATGAGCATCTTTTATGACAACTATCCGACGCCTCGGACATGCCACTGACGGCTGATGCGATGTGATGAATGCTACTTGAGCTGCAACGATGACATTGCATCATAAATTCGCCAAGGCGACAGCACCAGCAACAACACCCACAGACAGGCGAGGAGGAGTTGCCAAGGTTGAAAGGGGAGTGGCCGGAGATGGGTGATGGCTGAAGTTGAAGATGATGGCCATGTCATAAGGCTATTACGTGCATTCGATTTGGCTTTGATTCGCAAGACGTACATAGATCAGAATTCAAAGGTTGCCACTTGCCAGTTTCAGAATTCAGTGATGTTGCCTTAAGCATAGATACACACACTCGCATCATACATTATATTATGAAAAGTTTACCGTCGTTTAAGTAAATGAACTTGCCTGTTTTGTCAGCCGTTGTTTGGCTTGGCAATTTGTTAATTTTGCCCTGAATTAAGATAAAATCTGATTACATTGGGCTTATAAAACCAAAGTTCCCAGGCAACAAGACCAAGAGAAAGGCGGGTCTGACTGGCAGGGAAACAGACAGACATTGTCTATTGTTGTTGCTGTTATGGGCTTTGACTTGATTGTTTTTACATCGGCATCAGCTACAGCAGCAGCAGCAAGAACAATAAGGTTACAGTTTATTATTTTTGCTCATCAGACTCCCACAGACTTCTCGCCCAGCTATCCTTTCTATGTAAAAGTTTTTTTTTTTTTTTTTTTGCTTTTTTGCCTGGCAACCTTACTGTTTCATGTTTTGCTGGGGCTGTTTTGCCAAAAATCCTTTTTTGCACCAGCAACAGAAAAGATTACAACTTTTAATTTGCTTTTAATTAATTAAGTTGAAAATCGCAGCTAAAAGTCACAAGGATTTCTCACGCCCAACTCATTACATTTGCACGTTGCACGCATCAACAAGTCAAAGCCGTTCCCCCTCGAAAATCACTTTACCACCTCGCCCCAACTTGTTTAGACAAAAGGGCGGAGTGTTGTATAGTGTGAGGTATGTAAATTAATTTGCCTTGCGGTTAGTTTGTTATCATTGAAGCTAAGCAACTTTAAGTGAGTGCTTGCTTACTTACTCAAAACAATTTTGGAAATGTTAATTTAGTGAAATGTCCATGTGAGTTGTTTGTTAGCAAAACAATCAAACGCCTTGTGGTACACACCAGAGGCAGGGAGTGAGAGAGAAACAGAAGTGGAAGAGGAAATGTGTTTAAGGTAAAAGTTGAAAAGTTTTTTGTTGGTCTATTTAAGTAGCAAAATTCAATTTGCATTTCCATTTCAACCCGTCCGCCTTGCTTCTAAAAGTCAAAAAACTTTACCCCACAAAAACCAATTGAAAATTATTTAAATTCCTATTTAGTGGCTTAAACTGTTCAAAGCACTTTAGAATAAGTCCATTTTTTGAGAGTTCTCTGGGGGATTCCATGCCGATGGCTTTCATTTCTCAGCATGTATTTAGTTTGAAATAGCATTTAAAATATTTTTCAAACACACACTTCAAATAGCAATTAAACGTAAGCAAACAGGTTAAAATTTCCCACGAATATCAAAAGAGATTGGACAGGGAACTTCAAAAATTTGATTTTGTTGCAAACTGATTTAAATTTTGGTATTAAGGTGCATTCGCAAGCATTTAGCCTGGATCAATTAGCAGATAAATGAAACCAAGAGAAACCAAGTAATACATGGTCTTAAATTTGATTAGTTGTATTTTAATTTATATCCCTAGTAAAGAAGCAAAAATTCATGAAACCGTAAGATTTCACAACTTTTTGACTTTTTACCCATGCAGGTCCTTAACTTCAGCTGAAAAGTATGCTATGGGAAACTACAACTAGACACACACACGCACACATGAGTATCCCAGATTCTATTGTTGAACATTACCTTTTTGCTGTGTTTCTTTTACCAATTGGCAAGTTCAAGGATATGTATGTATGTGTACACCTGTATGTGTATTATTTTTTCTTCTTTTAGTGGTATCCTCACGTTCCTTGCCGCTCCTTTGTGTGCTCAACGTGACGGAAATTAGCGTCCTGTATGTGTGAGTGTGTGTGTGTATGTCGAGTATTTATTTTTCCACTCTGCTGTAGTTATGATTGTACACACACACACACCTATAAACTCACACTGGCAGACATATTCAATGCGCATCTTTTGAATTTGGAAATTTTCGCTTGCTTATTTTGGTTTTTTTTTTCCCTGCCATGGACTAGGGTTCTGGTCTTGGTCCTGGTTCCTGGTCCTGGTCTTGGTGCCGTGATTGATGTATGCGAACATAGAGAGTGGGCCAACTCCCTTTTTTCGACAGCCGCAAACAAACATTTTACGTTTGAGTACGCGCCACTTTTGCTTCGCTTTGCCTTCGACTAGGTTCTTGCCACTGCCAAAACACGAAATTGCGCATATTTACTTTGCTTTTGCCCGCATACAGAGAGCATTGGAATGAGTTACATAGGGAATGGTATGTGTGGTATGTACAACACACCCAAACACACACACACACAAATACTTCAATCTTTTATCATAATTTTGATGCTGCACGCCTCATAAATTTGTTTGCTGAACACATTTTCACTTCATTTATTAGAAAGACAGGAACGAAGACCAAAAAAAATAAACCGAGGAAGACCCAACAACCAATGCCAACTGCATTCCATATTTCATTCTTGCAATGGTTTTTTAACCATTTGCATATTGCAAATTGCAGCTGCTTGCCCAATTATTTGGGAAAGACAAAGACAAGGTTTTTTTTATATTTTGTTTTATTTTATGCGTTAATTGCTTGAAAATTGAAATATGAAATTAAATGAAAACAGCCTTGGCAGTGTCTCATACAGACATATGCATGGAGTGCCACCGAGTGGTCGGACGACCAATTGCCCGGCCCACCGAGCCGCTGTCCGTTGCATGCAGGTAATTAATAAAAGTTCACTCCTTGTCCTGGCCAAACCGCATACGTTACGGGCGTGCGGGTGTGTATCTCCCTCTCTCTCTCTCTCTCTCTGTCTGTCTCTTACGCCGACAATCAAGTGAAATTTCTCAGCGACTCTGGGTCTGAACATCCGGGAATTATAAAAATGCCAGTTGGCCAACGGACATAACGTTGCACCGTGTGACAAGTGACAAATAAATGCGATTTCAATGTGTTCGTTGTCCTTTCCGCCTGCTTTTGTGCCTGCTGCTGCTGTCTGTTTACTACTTGCTCTTCTTTGCTCCTCCAACTGCTCCAGTTGCCAGTTGACAGGACAGTTGCGTACGTTAAATATTGCAAAACGTTGAAAATTATGAAAAACTCGCAACGACGGGCAACGTGGGCGTAGACTTTTCGCTCCTGTTTGTATCTCTCTGTGTGAATATGTGTGTTTGTGTTTTTATGCCGCAATATTGCTCGCATATTTTAATGAAACGTCTACAGGACACGACTGTCCCCAACAACACATCGCAGTCAGGCTAACAGTTGCTGATCTGCAGTCCAGCCAGGCCACACGTTCTGTCCTTGGCAGTATTGACTGACAAGCACGGCCACAGCAATGAGACCACCCACACCCGCAGACCGCCCTAAAAATTAACCCACTGTCCGTTCGTTAAGTCTCATGGTGATTATCATTATAATATATATAATAAAATATATGTAAATATAAATATTGTTATTCCATTAATTTTGTATTCTGCCTTTTGTTTCCTAAAGATCAGGGTTCTTCTTTACAAAAAGGGATCTGGAATATATTTTGGGAAGGTGTCTGATCAGAATATTAAAATTGTCAAACAGCCATCACAAGGAAAAAAAAAAGTACAGCAATTAACAATCCACCAAGTTGGCAGCCCTTGTAGCTCGAAATTGTCACTTGACAAAAAAATGTTTAATTCTTTTACATAATAAAAACTTTTTAACGTATAGCTCAACTAACATTTTAATATTTTTAATTTGAATCTGAAAATTTACTCACCGCATCATTCATCTTCTCAGTTTTTCCCTTTTTATCCTTCACACACATGCGTCTTCCGATCAGTCTTTCTCTATTTACCGTTCACCATAAACACAAAAATGTAGCTTACTTAGCTACACATAAAGACCCCACACACACACACATTTACATCTCTTCTGTTTAACATTTTGAATTTCTTTTTACTTTTTTGTAGTTTTAATATTTCAAAACAGAAGCTAATCAGACATCAGACAAAATCAGACATGACTAGCGACAAAAAGAAATACTCCGACGGCGTTGCCAGACTTTCAAAAGTAGCTATGCTGTAGCTAAAACTCGCTAGATAAGCATAGCTAGATCACCAGCATCTGGTCACATTAACTTTACTCTGTCACAAGTCGCATCTACTTGCCAATTGTTTTTTAATTTAATGCATAATTTGCAGAAAAGTGCATGCAAATTGAATTTTCAGAAAGTTTTAGCAATTGTAGTTCAAATGGTTCTATTCACACTAAAAACAATTCAACGGTTGTTGGAATATTGCAAAAACTTTCTAATTGGGAAGCAAGAAGAAGTAGAAATGAAAAAATGGTCAGATGCCACCGACTCGTCTAATATTTGTTGGTGTTGGATTGAGAGGTCGTGCCCTTTGGAGGGCAACCAAAAATGCAATATTTGTATGTGATGTGGTAAGTTAAGATTGGTACCCAGACTAGCTTTTAATACCTAGATGCAATATATGTACATCTGTATGTATGTAGTTCAATTAATCCCAGCATCACTTACTTCCAGAGATCAGATCGCTACTTATCCCCTTAGAGAGATGCAAGTTTGACTTGTTGTAAGTACAACCCAATAAAGGATTACAGTGGTTTTTGAAAACATCAAAATTGATCACTAGGCAGAACAATCAAAGTTTTCTTATTAATAGTGTCAGGTACGCCAACTGCCCTTCTCAGCCTTTGTATCCTAAAACTCGACGTCAGCCTTTCATTTATCCATAGTTTGTTTCGTGGATCATTTTTAAATTATAAAATCATTCTTCAATTTGCATGAACAAATTCTACAATCAATAACTGTTCGTTCATATGGCATTCATACCATATATATTAGTCCTCTAAGCTAGACAAAACAAAAAATACGCTATTTTTATAAATTTATTAGTTCTCTAGTTGTGAAACAATATCAAAATATTGCCAACTTTTGGTATATGGCAGCTATAGCAACTATTTGTTGAATTTAGCTGAAAGAGCAATGAATATTTAAATTTGATTGCTTTCAGTTTATTTTTTAGTTTAAGTATATTTGTACGATAGAATTTTCTTTGCATTGTAAGATTTAAAAAAAAATTTAAACCAAATATTTACTGTTCAATGTAGAAAATGATTCTATCATTTTCTTCTTTATGAAATTTCCATCAAAGATATATACGGAATTTGTTTCTTTGGATTTCGCTTTGGGTCTCAAAAATTTATCAATGCAATTGATTTCATCTGAAATCACTTCGTTTTCTTTTTCCTCTTGCACTATCTGCTGTGTCTGCTTTTTAATGCCGCACTCCTCCATCTCTGCAATATTATTTATGAGTCAATGACGTCGCCTGCGAATTCCGTTGACGTGACAACTCATCCAAGAGTTCGGAGCTCGAAGCGACTTCCTTTCAAGCACTTGGCATAAAACGAAAGGCGTCAAATGAAAACACGTGACGCCAAAGCAATTGGTAAGCAACAAAGCTTCAGCTTTGAGTTATGGCAAACGCAATGGAATACACAAACAACTCAACTCCATGGCCCAAACTCGCTGGCCCAAAGTCTGGCCAAATGCCGAACTACCACCAGACCACGTTTGTATTTCAATTTTGCAAGCAAGCTCCACTCACTTTCCTTCATATCCAGCATCACTCTCACTTGCCTGTGCGCGTTTTCTTTTCTCTTCTGTGTTTTTTTTTGCACCACGATAAAATCATAAATCAGCGCTGAATCAGGTAAATAAAAATAATGCTCAAACTCTGTATGCAAATTGAACCGAGACTCTCTGTCTCTATCTCTCCTACTTCCTTGCTGAGATTTGGTTTGGTGCAAAAATATGATAAAACTTGAGTCAGTCAAAAAGTTTTTGACTTTTGCACGATGGAATTTTAAGAGGTCGTGGTAAGGGGAGGACTGATGCTGGCTCTAGTTGCTGACTAGCTGCTGTTTGAATGTTTTAGGTTTAATATTGTGGTAGAAACAAGCTTTGATTAAGCTGCTGATGGAAAATGTTAGTGGAGGAAATCATTTGGCTTGGCAGGGGGAGAAACTCTGTTAATTGGTCAGTCCTCTAAAAGGGCATTTAGCTTTATATCTAGTGAAGTGGTGGTCTAATAGGCTTTTTGGTTAAACTGCACAACAAGTTAATTTATCAGTTTCGATACCAAAATGTACAAAATTGTAATATTTTGATTTCCAAGACCGATTACCCCTTCATGTCTTGAAATTTCCGAGTGATTCCCTCAAATAAAAAGTAATACAAATGGTAAAATTGTTTTACGGTTGATAAAATCCAGATTTGATGGTAGCCAAGAATTCATAGATTGCCGAAAAGAAACGTAATAAGCAGAAGCGAATATAATACATATCATATATTTACTTATTGCCTTTATTATGTTTTTTGACATTTTCAAAAGTTAGGTTTTCTCCTTCTCCGCCCGTAGCTTGAGCTCCGATCCTATACGGGTTTTGGGAATTCCACAAGAATTTCCATAAACAAGTAAAACTAAGCTCCTAAGGCTTTATTTTCAAACATTTTTGATTGCAATATGAATGATTGAGAGAAGGTTATGAAGGTTGATATTTGCATAAGCAAAAGGAAAAGATTGAAATTCTGTTATATGGTGTAAACAGACACACGCATACACAGTAAAGTTGTTTTACAAACACACACGCAGGCAGACAAACACATGAACACATGCAAACACTCATTGGGCCTTGGTCCAGAGCTTTATTACTTCAAAAATGCGGCATTTGGCAAATGTTTAGATCAAAGCGAAAGAAGAGAAAGAGATAGACAAAAAGAGTTCCCTCTGTTGGAGTTGGTTTGGTCAGAGAAAGAGGTCGGTATCGAATCGCTTGGGTTATGCTGATGCTAAAGCTCTTGAAGCGTCGACTCATTAAATGGCCGCAAAGCCTGCAATCTCTGGCAGTTCTGATTGCAGTTCTTTCCCTTTCCACCCGTATGGTATGCAGCATTGCCTCAATGCGTTTGTAATCTAACTGGCCTTTGTCGAGAATAAAATTGCATTCGAACTGAATTGAACTGAACTGCTGTGGTTATGCCTCCTGGTGGTTAGAAGAACCATACAGCAGCAGCAATTGTGTGCTGCAGAAAATGCCGTTTAAGTAGACTACGTTTATTAATTAACATGGTTGAAAGGCCGTCTTACTGCTCAATATACTGTTTTAACTCACTCACATTCGAACACTTGCAAAAATGTTCTAATAATACTAATGTGGCTTTGTTAGCAAGCGTAAGACCATTTTGCAGATGCAATGAATGAGAAATTTTTCGGTTGAGTAATGTAGTATTTCAGTGGCTTTGATGCAGTGCCGGATTATTGCATATTTCGCTTTAATTAATTATCGACACAAATCATTGCTCTCTTCAATGGAAGTAGAAGTCTATTTTAGGATATCTGTCTCCTTTTACTCCTGGCAACATTCAGTGGTTATTAAGCACAAATGCAAACAAAGCGCAAAGTTGTCTTACGAAGTCAGAGATGTGGCATGTTTATCAAACTCATGTGACGCAGATGAATACGCATAGGGAAGCAAAAGGATAGGTGAGACTCAAGCGGAAACAACGCTACGTAAACAGAGACATTTACAGACAGACACACACATACATATGTATGCACTGAACGAAGTCAATAAATTCTCATTTCGCGAAATGCGTGGAGCATTTCACCTGCAAAGCAAACGAACAAACCTTCCTTATGTCATTGCTGCAGAGCAAAGTCAAGCGACGCAATAATAAATACAAATAAAAACATGACGCATAAAGATTACACAACCGCCACAAACAAATGAATGAAATACCCCTCTCTTCTGTCACCTCCCCGGCCTTGTTATTTGCCACTCCAATCTATATTAAGTATACGCACCGTTTGAACCATGCATTTTAATGATGTTGGCGTCGCCTTGGGTGCCAATTCAATGTGTATCTGTTGCCTGTTTACTTCAACATTCTATTTGCTGGTTCCTGAAGCTGCTGGCTGGTTGACTCTGAGGACACGAAAAGGTTCATTTATTTCAATTAGTATTGAACTCAACTCGCAGATGAAACTCAAAGCCATCATAGCCTTCGGCTAATATCAACAACTGTCAACTTATTAAAATAGATATTAGCTTACACATAATAATTTCTTTTCACCACCTTTTCAATTTAAACCAAGCTGCTTAATATTTTTAAAAAGAATGGGGTGGCTGCAATTTAAATAATCCGGAACCTTGGGGCAAAAAAAAATGTACACCATATTATCTATGCATTTACCTATTTAATGTTGGATCATCTTCTTTACTGATAGCAGCTAGGAGTTTGCTTAGCATAAAATAGGAGATTTTAAAAGTTTATAATATCATAGAGCTCAGAGATCAATAGTAATTTATTTAAATTAAATACTTTTGCAAAGGTTATCGGGCTTCATCACAAACTCACTGTGACTCGTTCAGAATATATAAATAATGATCGGAGTCTTTATATTTTCACAGACAATCTTCCTTTCATAAATGTCCTAGTGACTGCTCCTTCGAAAGTTTGATAATTTGGAAAAAACCTTTTTAAAACTTTTTTTTTTTTGTATAATCGAACGAAAAGTCACTAGTAAAATGGAATTTCTTTAGCTCATATAAAACTGATTTTACTCTATTACGTATGACTGAGAAGCAAAAAAGGTTAAACTTTGATTGACTGGTCTGGTCTGACGTGGCCTGACCTGTCCTGATCTGTGAAATCAAAGTAAACCACTTATCTGAAGGCTTTTTGCAGTTTCTAATGGCAAAGTTTATTATTCATTTTGCTCTCTGTCTCGCTCTGTCTCTCTCTCTCTCTACCGCTTATAGTTTTCTCCTCTGGTCTTCTCATCGTTGCTGTGTGTATTGACGTTGCTGTGTAAATATTTCTATTTATGCTTTTTTTTTTTTTTTTTTTTGTATTTCGTTATTGAGCCAGCGACCACGTTTCCAGGCTACTTACCCGCTAGCTACTTGACCTGGCGGGTTGGCAAAGGCAACAGAAGTAGCAGCAAAGGCGGCAGCGGTGGCAACGTCCCTGGCACGTTGCTAATGTGCATGGCCATTAAGTCGAAGCCGGAGTGCTGCGTGTTTTGTTTACGCAACGGCATGCGCCCAGAAGCAGGCAACACTTTTATTCCATGGCCATTGCATTGTTGCATGTGGCAAACTGCTGTTGCTGCTGCAACTGACAGGTGGAAGGAATAGAGTAAGGCAAAGCGGCAAAAATCATATTAACTCGAGTTGTTGGTTGCTAACCAACCCAACAACAACAACTGCAACAACAACGACCAAGGCAACACCAAGAGCAATAACAACAGTCAAGAACAGAACGGAACTTTAGTCGCCGAGTTTAAACTGAAAATCAAAGTGACGCTATGAAAATAAATAATATATATAAAAAATAGGAAGAAAAACAAACAAAAATGTTGATGTGAGAGAAAGAAATAACTGAAAACGGAAATGAAATATTTTCCATAAACCCAGCCTAACAAATTGAACAAGTAACTTCTCCCAAACGTGTGCAACATTTCAAAAGCGTTTGTATTCGGCCACAGCCGCAACTGTGTTGTCCTGGGATACACAAAAGGATTTGCCAGACGCCCAGAAGTAAACACACACAAGCATACATACACACACACACACACAAACACACAGGCACACAAAAGGGGCAAGGCAAACGCGAAAACGAACTGAGCAACGGCAACTGAAATTGATTGAAAGTACAACAAAAAGCAACGAGCAGGTGAAAGAAGAGCAATCAGTTGCTCCTCCTACTGCTACTACTTCTGCTTCTTTCCACCGCAGCCTCGTTTGATGTGCAGCCGCGCGAAGATTCTGTCGTTGCCGTTGCCATTTGAAGAGGGAAACCAAACAAACAAAGAGAGAGAGTGGAAAACAAAGTCAAATAAGGAAAGCACCGGTGAACCTACAAATGTCGCAGGTTCGTGTTGTACCTGTGGATCTATCCTCAAGTTCATCACATATCATTCCGAAAGAGAGACAAAACAGCTATGATAATCGCAGTCACTCAGCTCAGTATTCGGTGGGATCCATTAGCAACGATGAGCCGCGTATCATTTGGCTTAAGACGATTATTGCCAATTCTTTAGGTGTCTTTGAGCCCGAACATGTGAACACTTTGATAGCCAAAAATGAGCAAGCTGTCAATACATTTTTTCGCAAGCGCTATGAGCGCCAGGCCGATCTGGATTGTGTGGTGATGTATGTATGGCGTACATTCTATGACAAGTTGGTTGAAGAGGAGATTACAGTGCTGGAGGAAGTGCCACGACCACCGCCACCGGTTGTCGACAAGAAAGCCAAAGGCAAGAAGGGTAAGGGTGATGGCAAAGCTGGCGGTAAAGCTTCGGCAAAAGCCGCGGGCGGTCCCAAAGGACGCAAGAAGGGTGGCCAGGAGTCGGCCATTGAAACAGATTCGGGCCGCCCATCGGGCACTGAACTGGAGATAACAGATCCGGACGCCACTTATACGGGTGGCGAGACCACCGATGCCGATCTGGAAGGTGAACTGGAAGGCGAAGAAGAAACCACTGTGGCGGGTAGCGGCAAAAGCTCGGCCCGTTCCAAGCGTTCACGTAAGTAGAGTTCCTGAACACACACATCCCAACTCATCACATCGAATCACACATCCTTGCTCTCAACTCTTCACAACTCTCATTGTCTTTCATCCATGTCGAACTCTAGCAGCCAGCTCTGATACGGAAAACGGTAAATATACGACGCTTCATCTTTTCCTTTTTTTTTTCTCATTTATTTTCATTTTGTCCGTTCTTTGTGTGCTACTTTCTTTTGTTTCTGTCCAACCATTTTAATTTCAAAAGTTTTTCACTGCATTTCAAGTAATTTCTTATATTTTAAGTTTTCTTTTTTCACTTTTCTTCTTGGTCATCGCATAAATTTTTAGCTCCGTCCAAGTTAATATCAAACGCAAATCTCTCTCCACGTTCTTTGATTCACATTCACGCGGCCGCACCACATCACATCATAAATATTTAAGGGGCTCATTTTCCTCTTTCTTCTTCAGCGACTGAAAACTCATTTCTTTTGTAACTTTTAATTTGAATTCGGCCATCCCTTTCTCCCTCTCCCTCTCGTTGGTCGGTAGTCCCATATTCAGATGCAGTTCATTTGATTTTGCGCCCAGCGTGGCGCAAAGATAATAGTTAACTTTTTGGGCTCATTCATTGCATTTGAAATGGGATCCGCAAAAACGCGAAATTCTCTGGCGAAAGTTAGCCACAATGCAGAGGAGACTTTGTTCACTCACGTCAATCTAAATCGCAGTCACACAGAGTTGCAATTCATTCCACTTGGATTTGACACGCCCATTTGCCTTGCATTGGTTGCTAATGCACTTTACAATCCTTTTTCATTCTCTTCCTTCCCGCCTTCCATACCACACCTCATGCATCACATCAAACTCAATTCACGACAGGTCGCAAAACGAAGAAAAAGAGCATTTATGTACCCGTCTATGTGGAGGTTAAGGTAAGTGCGAAATTCTATGCACTATGCAATGTATTATCCCTTTTTTTCTCACTAATCGCATTTTCATTATAAAACATGGAATTTTGTTCTTATATAGAAACTGGTGCCAGCTTATGTCAAGACTCCATTACTTCATTGTCACTTTGGTGAAATGCAATCTGGAAATTTGGATCCTAAAATTCGTTATGTTTACATTGTGCGAAAAAATCGTCGCGAGATACGTAAGTAAGAGTAAATTAATCCTATAAGCTTTATAAGTGAATTGGGCAAACGACTTGGATTGGTTTTGGAATTTTGAGCATTCTTTTGGGATCCACAAATTTATATTTATTCTTTACAAATCTTGCTTACTACATGGACATATTTAAACCTACTAAAAGTGGTCAATTTAGATTTCATCTTTAAGATTCTCAGCATTTTTTTTGGGACCTTTGTCGCTTAGTCTTTAACTATATAATATATATGTATTTATTCTTTACCACTATTCTTTTTATTGAATTTACCATTATCTCTATGAAACAGCTTTTCAGTGTCAAATGAATAAATATTTTTTATTATTCATTTATTTATTAGTTTGTGTATTAATTTTCTTTTATTTCTTTGCCATGTTACAGCCTGGTTCAATGAGATAGCGCAGTGTTTTGCTGAAATGCCTTCACTCTTTGTTTTGGGAACCATACGCGGTTCATTGATCGATTCCCTGCGTGAGGACCTCAATGTGGTGAGTATACATTTTTTGAATGCATGCTACACCTAATCCAAAATCACTCAAATTTTCGCCCTTTTTCACTCATTTCACACACCATAAAACGTTATTCAATCAATCAATGGCCTTAAGACCATTGTTTCAAAAGCCTTTGTCGTTGTCGTCAGCATCGGCGTTAGCGTCTTCTAGTCCATCGTTTGTCCATCGTTGTTGTCGACCGCAAAACAAAATGTTGTGACGAATTGTAATTAATTCCCAAAAACAAGGCAGTCATCTATCAAAATGCCCGCACTTTGCCGCAAGATTTTTACGCTTCACTGCATGGCAGAAGTGATTTTCAAGTCGTATGGGTGGTAGGGGCCTTTGGTTGGCCTAAGGGATGAGTGCTGTATAGATGAGTGAATGGGAATGGTGGTAGGGAGTTGTGTCACGCCTACAAAGCCTTAAGCGGGCAAATTGCTTCATCATAGCCTCAAAATGTGCTGCGGTTTCCATTAGGCTGGTCCCCGACCTTGTATAACAAGTCGACCCCACCCAATCAAAGACTTGGCAGCTTTGCAAATTTTGCGGTCTGTTGTGCAAAGCGCGCCACACACAGAGAAAGAGAACGAGGGAGAGTGAGTAAGTAAAAGCAAAGCGAAAGCAGCTCTGCTGCCATAATATTTGGTTTCTGCATGAAAATAAATTGGAAAATTTTGTTGGAAAATCAGAGTTTTTCGTCAAATCAACGCGGCAAATCAATTAGAGAGTCTACGCGAACCGCAAGCCCAGCTCAGGCCCAGGCACAGGCATTGGCATTGGCACTCACTCAGCACACACTTCACTCCATATGAATGAAATTTGCCCAGTTTTCGTTCTTTGTTTCTATATTTTTTTTAAGCTTCCTTTTTTTTATTTTTTTGTGTTGCAGGTTTACAGAAGCGCCTATCAATTTCAATTTCGCGAACCGACCACCACGGATACCCAACAAATGGACAGTTATGATGGCCAAGCCGGAGGCGATGTTGGAGTTGCTAGTGCAGCTGGCGCTGCTGGGGATGCTGGCGAGGATATTTCGAGCGAGGCCAAGGAATCGGGACCGGGTCTATTGGAGCTATCCAAACCATCGGAATTTCGTTTGAAAGCGCTTAAACAACAAAAGTATTTAACTTTTAACAAAGGCAATGCGGCATTCGCTTCGCTGCTTGGGCTAGGGGTTGATTGCAGGAAGCTGTCAGGGAAGGAGGAGTAGGTAGTTGGAGGCACTGCTCCCGCGCTTTATTGGTTTCATGGTACTGGAGCCGCGGCAACGACTGTGCCTCCAACTGTGAGCGCTTGATTTTTCTTCCATTCTTTTTTTCGGCGTTTTTTTTCTGTTTGCCTTTGTTTTGCGTTTATCGCTGGTTGCCATCGAAGCGGTTACAGTTCCTTTTTTCTTGTTGGTATTGTTGCTGTTTTTGTTTTTTGATGGCGATGGGTCCTGCATAACCCTTTTCGCACATAAATTACAGCACATCCGATAAGAAAATTTTTATTTTTAATCGGATTTCATGGTGGCATCAACGGCGGCGCCACCATCGCCGTCGACGTCGTCGTCGTCGTTGGCGGTGGTAGTGTCGGAGCTGTCCCTGTTGTCTTCTGGCCATTTTCCATTTGTTTGGCAGCCCAACATTTATGGCACATCCTGGCCACCGCCGCGTCTCATTCATCCCAGCCTGCAGTGGACCCTTCATTGCCTTCTCGCGATTGCCACTTGACCGTTGGCATTTTTTTTATTTTTATATTTCCTTTATTCTTTGTCGTCGCTTTTTTTTTTCTCGGTTAGGCATGCAGATTAAAAAATACCAATGTAGATGGAGTCAGAGTTGAATTCGAAGTAGTCGAGGGAAAAAGGAGCTGGTAGTGATGAGGGAGGGTCCCGGGTACATCCTTTGTTAGCATTCTTTGTTGTTGGCACTCGTATTTGTAGCTCATTTCGCTTATCAGCTTTCATTAAGCGCGCCTTTAATTTTGTTTGCTGATTTTTGTATATGTCTGTTTATCCCTTTTGTGCGCAGGAAGCAAAAGGAGATGGAGGCCATGTCTAAAAAACAGGATAAAACCAAGAGCCTTGTACCCGATGCAGAGCACGAGGACGGTGATGATGACGAAGGCGATGACGAGAAAAAGCCAGTGGTTGAGGCAGCTTCCTCCTCCGAGGAAGAAGGTAAGATTTAATTTTAAAATCAATTAAAGATTTTAATATCTTCCATGCCAATTGCAGCGGAGCAGAAGCCAGAACGGCTTACAGTAGGTGAGCGATGGGAAAAGTTGCTTACTGAGACAAAGGCCAAGGTTGCGGCAGAGCATGCAGCCGAAGAGGCAACACCTCCACGTGTTAATCCCATACAGAAGCTCATATTCAATGAGATTGACGAATTCGATAAGGAAATTGCCTGGACTATTAATCACATTGTCTGGGCTTTTAATTTGCCTTCATCTTATGTAATGCCCGGCCAAGAGGCTACCGAATTTGAAGACGCTATTGTACGAATACCCGTCGATCCCAAGAAACTTGACTTAATTCCCACATACAGCACAACCCAATTAGAAGATGTTGTTAGCGGTTGGATGAAATATTTGAACAAAACAATGAAAACTCTCAAGGACACAAAATTAGATGAATTCACCCCCATGGCTGAGTATCGATATTGGCATAAAATGGAACTTGAACTCTATGGTACATTGGAGCAGCTGAAAACTGATTTTGTTGTCGCAGTGCTGCAACGTCTGGCCGACGATGAGTCCAAAATTCTGCCCGAATGGGAAACTGTTCTGGAAATGACGCAGGCACGCTTCAAGTTGGCCAAAGAGAACTCTGATTATCTAGGCACCATCACAGACTACTTGGAGGTGAGTCCTGGGTAGAATTGAAAAAGAATTGCTTATCAAACAATTGATAATATTATAGAAAATTCGAAGCTATGAGAGTTTCAAAATGACTGTACTCCAAATACCCAATATAATGGTTGGACTACGACACATTTGGACCATGTCTAGTTATTTTTGTCGTGATCCTGAAATGCAGGTTTTACTCTGTCAGATCTCGAATGTTTTTGTCCAGAAGGTGAAAAACATAATTAATTTTGATAATATTTTTCGGTGAGTTAGCCCATACATTTCAATTTAATTAAACCAATTAACTCGGCTTAATCTATCGTAGCTATTCGGCTACTTACACCCATGAAACGGCCACCAATTGCGCCAATTTACTGCGCTGCTGGAAGCAGGCATACAAACTGAGTCGCCAGCACATTGAGGAATCCGGTGCTGGTTCCCGTTGGGAATTCGATCGCGTGGCTTTGTTTAATGAAGTCAATCACATACATCGTGTGGCCGTAGATATTGCCTATATAGGACGCGTATTTATACAATACGAGAATCTGTTTGGTCATCGTCTTAAGGCTTTGATTGCCGATCCCTCAATTGTGGATAATTTAATGCGTAAAGTCTATCGAATGTTGGATGAGCTTATACGCAGTGTGGATTACGATATGTTTCTGCCCAGTAACTGGGAGAATTGGGAATATTCACTGGAACAATTTAATCGTCGTTTGGAAGTGCTTGAGATTGAAGCCAAAATGGTGATTGATCAAAGTATAAATTCATTGCTTTCATCAGAGAAGGGTCTTCAATTAATTACAAATGCCAGCACTCTGGACACACGTCAAAGTCTGCAAGAGTTTGTGGCCACAAAACATGAAAATCTTTTACGTTATTTTGTAACTGAAATCAATGCTGTAGAGACTGTATTTTTGGTAAGCTTTAATTACTTAAAACTGAACTCTTGAGTGAATTTCTTGAATTTATTTTTTTTATCTTGTAGAACAATCGCAAAACTCCACCAATGGCCAAGCATCAGCCTGCGAAGATTAGTGCTATTTGTTGGTCTCGTTTACTTGGACGCAAACTCAAGAAATCTGTGCTAGCTTTCAAATCTATTGAAGACGATCCTGCATTAGCGAATAGTTTTCTAAAACGCACATCGTTTAAGCAGTATTTCGAATTGATGACCGTAATGTTCCAGTTTGAAAAAATGCTATTTGAAAAGTATATACAAACGGCTACCTATATTATAAATCACACGAATCGTTCTAATATACTGGGCATACGCATCTGCCGAGAAGCTACAAGTAGGTTCATATGCTTTCTTTTGTTTGTTTCTCATATATTGACTTATGTTTTCTTCAGTGAACGCTATTGCTGAAGCCTCGCAGACATTAAAAGCCAAGCCTCGAGACAATTTGATGACATCTAGCTCCCGCCATGGTGTTAGCCAATTGCTAAGTCTTGCCAATGTGCAATCAGAGGGCACGATGAGTTTGGCTGAGTCTTATAATTTTTCGGAGGAAGCTGATACAGAAGAGGACACAGTAGACGTTGGAGATACGGGCCCAGTTGGTTTTATGTGTCGTGTAAATAGATTCACTGTCCTGACTGCCATGATTATGTGGATGGTGAGCAAGACAAGGCATGGCAATGTACAACTACAAAAATGCATGGCTTTTCTATCACTGATGAAGGATAAAAAGGCTAGGGATATTAAATCGCAAGATAAGGAGCATGCCAAGATTTGCGAATGTAAGTAAACGATTGTTTTTGATAGTGGCCATAAAAACGGAGAGTCTGTCTATTTCAGTGCTTGTTCGTGCTGAAACTCAGCGTCTTCTGCCCACTTGGCGTGAGCTTGTGGGCGATAGAGTTCTTATTGAATATGACATGCATTTTGTGGTTAATCTCAATCGCGAAATATTCGATGTTATGTTTGAGGGACAATTATTTGAGCATCTTGGCTTTGAATTGCCAGCTGTGTTGCGCACGGCCATCATGAAGAAAAAATCTACTTTTTAATGACTATGAGAAACTAACGGAAGTAATAGAGCGCTATAACAAAATCATTGGCAATTTGTCGCTTTCGGAGGTTATCTTCTTGCGCGATCACATCTACGACACCGAATTGTATATACAAATGGGTGTGGGTCGCTACAGCTGGATATCATTTAACATTGCCAAATTCTGTGAGCAAATCAATTCTCAGTTACGCAAATTGACTTCGATTGTTGCTCAAATCAATTTCATACGTGTCGATCTGAGAAACCGCATTGAAATGATAAAAGCTTACAATTTGTTCAATCTCGACGAAGATATTCAAGAATCGGACACGCCAAGTATAAATTTCAGACGATCCCGTACCCAGTCCGTTACGCGAGGAACATCATCATCGATACGAAATTTTGTTTCAAGTGCCGGTGAAAATATAACCATCTATCAAGCTGAGGATGAGCCCGATGAGGAGAAGAAGGAACAACAAGCCTGCGGCACTGAAATCTATCAATGTCAGGGTTATTTTGAGCGCTTGGAGGAGTCGCGTAATCGTAAAGCAGCCCAAATGAAGAAGCTATACGATTCTTTGGGTCCTGTTCTAATTAAATTAGAGAGTTTGGTCCTTGGCACATTTACTGGTCGATCTGAAAAAATGCGCACTTACTATGAGTTTTGGGAGGAGGAGACTTTCAAGTGTATTGTTGAGTAAGAATGAAAAGACATATTTCTAAGAATTATCATCTAAGCTTGATTTCATTACTTTATAGCATGACATTTCAGAATCTTAAATGTTATATCAATCGGTTGCTCTCGGATAGCCCTATGTTTGAGGTCAATGCAGTCCTCTTGATGTCGGAAATTGTTTTAGAGCCCTCTGTGCAGGAATTACAGAATATAATTGTAACTGCTGCGAAAGACTATTTGTCTCGGTGAGTTTTTAGTTTGTTTCTTCTATAATTAAAAAAAATCTAATTCTCTGATATAGCTTGCAGATATTTACCCGTTGGATGTCAGGCACTTGTGTTAATTGTCCACCCATTGAGACTGGTGCACAATGGAAATTCAATTATACTTTCTACGAGGACATTATGCAAAATGCTGCGATTGTCGAACTAATTATCAGCATACACGATTTAGCTTCCAAAATAGCTAACGAAGCAAAAGGATTTGTTGTCCAGTGGGTTGATTACTAAGCGATGTGAAATTCCTTTCAATGTATTCTATGTATTCTTGCAGATTTCGCAAGTATTTTAATCTGTGGGCCTACGAAAAGAATCTAATATGCCAAAAATTTGTCGAACGCCAAGTGACGCTTATCGAAATCGATGAGAAATTTACATTTTACTCGGCCATTGTGGAAGATATGGCCAACATGCGCAAGTATCAAGATGTGAAGTGTGTGCGCATAAATTTGCAGCCATTGCTGGACAGCATCACCCAACATGCCCAGGAATGGTGCACCATATTGGGCGAAGAGTTGTTGCGGCATGTCAACGAGAACATGAGGGCAATGCGAAACGAAATCAAAGTGAGTACCACCACTGCAACCACCAGATGCAACCGTCCAGTCACAGCCAGTCACTCATTGCCAAGTCAATCTGCAATTGCAAAAAAAAACCTTCATTCTCCATACACAGACTCTCAGCATGAATCTCAATAAGCCTACACGCGAACTGGAGGACTTTAAGCTTGTCATGCAAACAGTTGCCACCATTCAGTCAACAACTCTTACCAATGAGCAGAAGATACATGAAATGCAGGAGACATTTACGGTGCTAAGCGAACATGAGATTATGGTAAGTACTGAAATGAAGTGTGTGTGTGTATGTGTATCTAATGGTAATGGTAGCTCGCTTTTACTCTATAACCATTTTCCGGTTTTGCCAGAAAACAATCTCTTAATACCTATTTTTAGCTTTAATGCGAGTTGCTAAACTCGATGCTTATTTGTGTATTCAAATGAGCAGTTTTTTCGAAAAATCCTCTCAAATACCGCTGTGGTCAGGTTCAGAGCCCATGCTGTTTCTGTTTACATATGCATATTTGGTAGCCCGTTGGCATCAGTGGGCAGTGCCATTTGAAAATGGCTTTTCCGCATTTGGTTACATAAATGCAGCACCAGCAGCATAGTAGAGAGCAGTAAATGCTCCACCTCAAAAGCGTAACGGATCGATTCCATGGCCAATGCTGCGTATGGGTTATATATTTGCCAGCCATTTTGGATTCGTTCGTTGGTTCATTCATTTATTGATGCCAATCGACGTTACAATGCCGTTTAGTTTTACTTTTTTCTTGGCCAGACAAAATGGAATTAACTTCCATTTTATATAAATTAATGAATGCATTCAAAGCGCAAAAGCAAATGAAAATTTATGTATGTAGCTTTGGCCCTGAAAGCTATGCTATGGTTCTTTTTGCTTTCCGCCAACTTCTGTGTGTGTGTGTGTTTTTTGTGTGTGTGTGTGTTTGCCACACTTTTCTTGATTATTATTTGCACTCTGATATAATTAAAGAATTTTTACTATTTCTTTTTCTTTCTCGAATTGACTTGGTGCAGTTCCCTTACGAGGACATGCTGATGGCCCACCACCTGGAGAAACGCTGGAAGCGACTGTTCCTATCGGCATTGTATCGCTCGGAGAAGCTGCAACCAATTAAGCAGAAATTCGCAGATATGACTTCCGTGGAAATCGAAGTCTTCTACGATGATGTAAGTTGTCAAGCCTCGCAAAAGGATGTCCTGCCAGTCCTTGCCGACTTTGCATTTCCGCCATTTAGCGTCAGTTGGGTTTTCTCTGCTGTTGCTCTTGGCTTTTCCCTTTCCTCCTTTTTTTTGCCCGCTTTCCGTTTATTCGTTTCGCTTTGCTTTCTGCAATTCCGTTTTGTTTCCTTCCATTATTATTTCCTTTCAATGGCATTTTAATTGGATTTTTCCGTGCGCTCAACCATTATTGTCAATTGTTAGCGGCGACGACAGCGTAAAATGAATTAACTTGAAGTGTTTATTATTTGAATTAGGGCGTGAATGGGCAAAAAATAGAGACAGGGGTGGTGGTGATGATAACATTCACGCTGCACTAACCATTATTTCACACCTATTTGAACAGTTGGCGGAATTCATCAAAGATTGGGATGAGAATGGCCCCGGCTCTGTTGGTCCCGAATTGGAACGTGGCGTACGTCTGATGGATCCCTATGGTCATAAAATCAACGAGCGTGAGGATCGACGTCAAGAACTGGCCAATGCGGAACGTCTCTTTGATATGCCCATGATGGATTACCATGAGTTCGGGCGTGTTCAGACCGAATTCGAGGGATTGCAGCAGGTTAGGCGCAAAACCTTTTTTTATTGCACCCAACAATTAAATGACATTATTTACATCTTTAGATCTACAAACTGTACAAGGCACAAAAGAATGGTCGTGAAGGTTGGGCCAAGACCTTGTGGGCCGATTTGGACCCCACTGTCTTGACCGAGGGCGTTGAGAGCTATTTAAAGGAATTCCGGAAATTACCCAAGCCGGTAAGTTTTGCTTTCCTTTCAACAAAAATAGGCGTTTAGCTATGGTCGAAAACTTTACCAATTAAGCAAAGTTTTTTTTTTCTTATTTAATTTGGTTTTTGGCCTGGTTGAATTTTCATAAAACAACAACAAAAGTGGAAAATGCCTGTCTACTGAATTTTTAAGGTCACGACCGCGTTTATACTCCTTCGCTTAAGCTGAAGAGTTTTCTAATAAAAAAGGCGACGTTGCTACACAAAATTGATTAATGTTAATTGAAATAAGAAATTAATAGCCTAGATTTAGCTAAGAGAAGTTGTTTTCAATCGAATAATCATAAAGAATGTAAATCAAATCAGATTACATATATCTAAATTATTGAAAGGGTTTTGCTTGCGTCTAGCATATGTAAGTTTCAGAGTTAGACAATTAATCGGTTTAAATGGACTTCCTGTTGATAAATTTTCTTTCTTGAAACGCACAGTCATCTTTAATTTATAGAACATATCCACGCCTAATACTTTTGCTTGGTCTTCAGGTTTCCTTTAGGATGAAAAGTGAAATTTACTTTGGGCCACGCCTTACAGCGACAAAATTTTGCACCTAAACTGATTATGACAAATTGATTTATTTACTTCACTAACAAGTTTTCTGAAGAATTTCGCTGTCCAAAAAGTTTTACCGGCTCAGTATAAAAACTTTTAGCCATAATACAAACGAACTTGAACGTGCGACGTATAGAGGTCCGACTTACTCGGTGAGAGTTGGGAGGGATGGGCGGGTATGGGTGCACGGTGGTGCAGTATTTCCAACACTATTCGTTGATTAGAATCTCAAATATTTCATTACGTTTTTCGATTAATATACATAAATTTGAATATAATCTGAGGGCATGCATTATATGTATTTTAATGCAGTTTTTATCTGCAGAGATTTGGGTCGGCAGCCCTAAAAACTAAATCCCAAACAAATTGTGTGTGTGTGTGTGTATTGCAAGTAGTCAAATGCTTGTGCATAATCAGTGTGTGTCCTCAAAATGTAAATCAATTTGTTCAATATTGAAAATAATTAAAATGCCAACGGCTGTTCCAGGACTTGTTGACAAGCCAATGTTGGTGTTGCTATTGAATTTATGCCCATGCATTTTGTATGCGCAAACACAATAGACAACAGACATTCGACACTGCAAGAGAGATAGAGAGGGAGAGAATAAGAGAGCAAGCCGGTTGGGGCAGGCAAACAGACTGCGCTTTTTGGGCACAATACCAACAACAATAACACGAACGGAAACCATCTAACCGAAACCAAAAACCACTGGCCACAGCATGCGCGTTCGTCATAATTCAATGCGGCAACCAGCACCAGGCAACCGCACTATTGTTTCAACTGATTTGCTGCTGCTCCTGCTGCTGCTTCTGATGGTGTTAACTAACCATTCTCCCACATTTCAGGTGCGACAGCAGCCCGTGGGCCAGCAATTGGAATTGCATATGAAGCAATTCAAGGGCACAGTGCCGCTGATGGTCAGTCTGAAACATGAAGCTTTGCGTGAACGCCATTGGCTTCAACTGATGGAGAAGACCGGACAACATTTCGATATGTCACCGGCACGTTTTACATTGGAAAATATGTTTGCCATGCAGCTGCATAAGTATCAGGAAATAGCCGAACAAATACTGACGAATGCCATCAAGGAGTTGCAAATTGAACGAGGTGTTCGGGCCGTTGAAGAGACTTGGGCTGCAATGGCCTTTAAGGTGATTAAACATCACAAGGGCATGGAAGATCGTGGCTGGATATTGGGCCCTGTCGATGAGATAATGCAACAATTGGAGGATAATGGCATGAATCTCCAATCCATGGGAGCCAGTCAGTAAGTTATCTCATATATACACATTCTTCATGTCGATTGTAATAATAATGTTGTTTTTGGGCAGATTTATTGGACCATTTTTGGAGACTGTTAACAAATGGGAACGTTTGTTGGCACTCATTTCAGAGATCATTGACGAGTGGCTGGTGGTACAACGTAAATGGCTATATCTGGAGGGCATATTCATTGGAGGCGATATACGTACCCAATTGCCAGAGGAGGCACGCAAATTTGATGACATTGACAAGGCATATCGTCGGGTAAGATTTGTAGAATGGGGTGATGAGGATTGGACTTCTGTTTGTTTGTTCTAATTCTAATTCTGCTTCAGATGCTGGTTGTGGTTATTTGGATAGGCCCAATTACACCCATACACATAATACTAACTCCAGACAATATTGTGTGTGTGTATATAGAGTATCTACTCAATTTATTTGAGTTGATTTAATGTGCGCCGACAATATGGCGACGCCTTACTTAACGGTAAACATAATACGCATGCAAACGACCGCTTTGTGTATGCGTAATTGTGTGACCTACCCACACACACACACACACATCTATATATGCATACAGAAATATCTAAGGCCATATTACACATACGCTGAGTGAGCCAAGCTTCAGCACTTTCACCTTCCACACTCTGCTGGAATATGCTTAGTGTGTGTATGTGTTTGTGAGTGTGTGTGTGTGTGTGTGTTTGCCTTTGTGTTTGGCGCTTAACTTCACTTAACCTTGCCAGCCACTTGGTTCGTTTGCTTTACGTTTCATTTGTAACATTTGCCGCCATATTTGATGCCATTTGTGAAATGATTTATTATTTTGATTTGCTCTCGACATTCGTGTTATACTTGATTCTCTTATCCGAGTTGAGTCCTTGCAGATTCTGCATTCAATTTGATGGAATATTTCCCTTTAATTAAACTCACAAATTCATAAAAAAATCTTTGTTAATAAGACTTAAATTTTGTCGAAAAATGTTTCTTTGTCTTCTGTTATTTTCATTTTCCCCCTTTAATCTAATCTTAAATAAATACATAGATGCCTCATCTGTCGTGTAAGAGTATCAACGACCATTTCCTATAATATGTTAGATTTGTATTTGTGTTATATTTTGTTGTTGTTTCTCATTGCTTTTCGTAATAATTTACTACTCGAACGGCCGTTGCCGTCATCAAGCCTCTCTTTGTCTCACATTCTTGGCTTCCTCACATACATTTTCCATTGCAGATCATGGTCGATTGTGCCAAAAATCCGTTAGTGGTGCCATTTTGCTCAATACCCGGACGTTTAGTGGATATCCAAGGTTTGGGCATTGGCTTGGAAAATTGTCAGAAATCGTTAAACGAATATTTGGACTCGAAACGTCGCATTTTTCCGCGTTTCTATTTCATATCCACCGATGAGTTGCTCTCAATTTTGGGCAGCAGTGAGCCATCTGCAGTGCAGAACCACATCATTAAGGTGGGTACTATTACAATGCTTTCAAGTCGATGCTAATGGGGGAGATGGGATCTGTGAGGGTTGGGGTGGAGAGGGTGACAACAACAGATTTACCAAACTGCCAGCCAACATTATTTTTATGTTGGGGCGTTGGGAAGATGAGGAGCAGGAGGAGGAGTCTACATGAGAGGTCTTGTCATAAAAGTTAATGTCACTGTTTATACGTTCTGGCCAATGTCCAGGCGAATGGCGGAAATCACGCCATTTTTGCAACACATGCAGACCACTTGGAATATACTCATTCTCCTGCTGTTTCTCTTCCCAGTCTCCGTCTCTATTTTCGTCGAATTTTTATGAATTTATTTGGCTTATAAATAAAAATGATTTCTTTTATTTTTTGGGAGCTGCTGCATTGATTTTGCAATTCTCATTTGACTTTTCGCAGATGTACGACAATATCAAGTCACTGCGGCTGGTCAAGGAGGGTAGCCAGACAATTGTTACCGCCATGATATCCAGCGAGGGTGAAGTAATGGAATTTCGCCATGCTGGTAAGTACAATGCCTAGCCAGTTACCATACTCTGTCTACCTACCTACCTACTACCTACCAAACCATTACCATCAGCATCAACCAACGTCGACTACCCGCCCTCCATTTCAGCACTGATTGCCAATTTTAAAATTGAACTTTTTTATGGCATTATTGTCTGCCCGACTGAAGGGAGGGGGAGGGCTGGGAGGCTCGGCCAATTTCTTTTAATTAATTTGAAGCCAGTCGGAATCAGACTGCAGATGATTGCCTCAGTTGTTGTTGTTGCTGCTGTTGTTGCTGAATTTTATTATTGTTGTATACACTTATTGATATTGGCAACTGGGGTTTATTTATGTGGTTATTGTTTTTTTGACTTCCTTTTTTTCCCTTATATTCCATTTTTTGTTCTTTTTTGAGGGCAGCCCGCGCCCAGGGTCGCGTTGAACACTGGATGAACGATGTGCTGGATGAAATGCGACGCTCGAATCGCTTCATAACCAAGACGGCCATCTACGATTTCGGCACGGATCTGGAAATTTCAAGGTAAGTGGTTAAAGTCAGAGATGGGCATAAAACATATTTTATGCCTTTCTTTCGAGAACAATAAGAGACACAGTCAGACTTATTGATACAGATAGAAAGAGAGTGTGGAGAATGGATTCGTGGTATGGATTGGCCTCGCCTGGTCTGGCCTGACACTTCAGCAGCCAATTCCTTTTATGGCCAGCGATTTAAATTGTGGCTCCAACGACTCTTTTTCTCCCACTTCCGTTACCCACTTCAGTCTCGGACTGTATAATTTTGTCATTTCGCGCGATTTATTATTTTGTATAAGCCCAAACGCATGCCGGAGCATATTTATTGCCAATTGTATTAAATTGACAGTCATTGGGGCACTTTCTTCGATTTCGATTTCACTATCTCCCCTCCCTCTTTCTGACCCCTATGTCTTTCTAGACCCGATTGGCTAATGAACTACCAGGGTATGGTTGGCCTGGCCGCCAGTCAAGTTTGGTGGACTGCCGAAGTGGAAGAAGCATTCGATCAGGCTCAAAATCATGGCAATATGCGTGCCATGAAAGATTTTCTTAACAAGAATAACTATCAGATTGAGGAGTTGGTGCTAAAAGTACGTTCCAATCTCTCGCGCAATGATCGCCTAAAGTTCAAGGCTCTGTGTACCATCGATGTCCATGCCAGGGACATTATTGATACATTTGTTCGAGATAATGTTCTAGATGCTAGCGAATTTAGCTGGGAGAGTCAATTGCGTTTCTATTGGGTAAAATTCTATGATAATCTGCATGTTCTGCAATGTTCTGGCAGCTTCGAGTATGGCTACGAGTACATGGGCCTCAATGGACGTTTGGTCATTACTCCGCTGACAGATCGCATATATTTGACAATTACCCAGGCTCTGTTAATGAATCTGGGTGGAGCGCCAGCTGGACCGGCAGGCACAGGAAAAACTGAGACAGTCAAAGATTTGGCCAAAGCCATGGGTTTGCTCTGTGTAGTCACCAATTGTGGTGAGGGCATGGATTACCGTGCAGTGGGCACTATACTCTCTGGTCTGGTGCAATGCGGTGCCTGGGGATGCTTTGATGAATTCAATCGTATTGATATTTCTGTGCTTAGTGTAATATCCACGCAACTTCAGACAATACGAAATGGTTTAATACGTAAATTAGAGCGTTTTGTCGTAAGTAATTAAGACATTCTATTCCCTCTTTCTGGCTAATCATTTAAATTTTGCAGTTTGAAGGTGTGGAAATTAAACTGGATCCCAAATGTGGCGTCTTTGTTACGATGAATCCAGGCTACGCTGGCCGCACAGAGCTTCCCGAGTCTGTGAAGGCTCTTTTCCGTCCGGTGACCTGTATCAAGCCAGATTTGGAACTAATTTGTCTCATCTCACTTTTCTCGGATGGTTTTCTCACTGCCAAAGTGCTGGCCAAGAAGATGACTGTACTGTATTCCCTGGCACAGGCTCAACTCTCCAAGCAATGCCATTACGATTGGGGTTTACGTTCGCTGAACTCGGTACTCCGCATGGCCGGTGTAATGAAACGTCAATCTGAGGATCTACCTGAAGCTGTGGTTCTTATGCGTGTTCTTCGCGATATGAATTTCCCCAAATTCATATTCGAAGATGTTCCTCTCTTCTTGGGGCTCATCAAGGATCTGTTTCCTGGCATTGATTGCCCACGCATCGGTTATCCAGACTTTAATGCGGCGGTTAGACATGTTTTGGTCAACGATGGTTACATTCTACTGCCCGATCAGGTATTTGCTTTGTCATCAACAAAAAAGGAAAACTAGCTGGAATTGTCACCTGTCCTTAGTTTGACACTTTGTAAATTGCGCAAATGAAGAAATGTTACTAAGCATTTTCTAGAGCGACACATCCTTCTACCCCAACTTTAGACTTTCGCACATTCGCACTCACTCACTTAGTTTCGAATAGTGGGGCCAGCCCACATCTAATTTCAACTTTGCCCTGATGCTTCTCTGTACTTCGTTGACAATTTTCACTAATACGTTTTCCCTCTCTTTCTTTTCACCTTCCACATTTTCCATGTGCTGCTGTGTGTTTTCTCTGCTGACTAACAACAATTTTGTGCCGTTTTCATCAAACAAAACGTTGCACAAATGTCCAACTGATGTCCACTTGGCTGGGTGGGTGGCTGGCACCTGCTTCTATCTACCATTACTACTCGGACGTCATTTATGACAACTAAATTCCCGACAACGGCAACGCCTTCCATGTCAACTTCAACCTACAACCTCGGCAGGAGGACAAAGTGGTGCAAATGTACGAAACCATGATGACCCGGCACTCGACCATGATTGTGGGCCCAACAGGTGGTGGCAAAACTGTCGTCATAAATGCTCTGGTCAAAGCGCAAACCCACATGGGCCTGCCCACCAAGTGCATTGTGCTTAACCCTAAGGTAAGTGGACAAGGTAGATTTTTTGCTCGCAAATTGCTCTGCGTTTCTCTAATATTTGTTTTCCCTTTTTCTCTACTTCTCCTTTTGTTTTTTGCTCGTTTTCGTTTTCTGTCCGTTTAATTTTTTTTCTTCTCAGGTTCGACCATTATAAGCGCGCTGGGTTAACACTAGTTCTGTCCGTTCAGTCCGTCCTGCCATCCTGTGCAATATGCTTTCCTTTTTGCCACTCACTCACTCTTTGTTTTACTTATTTTACTTTCACAAAGCCAAGACCTTAAGTGCTTGTGAAAATGGTTCAATGGAATGGTATAACTATAATTAGTTATGACAAAGTATAGAGAGGGAGAGTAGGAAAAAGAAGTGAATGAGATGTTAGAATAGTTAGAATAGAATAGTTGAAAAATTGAGTCATAAATATCATTACTTAGTCATAAATATCAATTGAACGTTAATTACAATTTAAGTGCGAATCAAAGTCATGGCTATAAGGGAATCCTTTTAATGCTGTTACTTAAGTAGCAAGCAATAAAATGTTAACGATAGTAAGCATTAGAATTATTACAGAAACTAAGTAATTTATTTACATTTGAGTAAGGTAAATCTTTCATTAAATTCCTTTGATGATTTCTTTCTTTAGTTACTTGCTTATTGTAGGCTTTCTGAGGAATTATTAACGTAAAATGGATAGATACTGATATAAACGAATTATTTGTTTGTTTAAACTTTGTTTTCATGTACGCCGTACATGCTCTTTTTTCAGGCCTGTTCGGTAATTGAGTTATATGGCTATTTGGATATGGAAACTCGAGATTGGATTGATGGATTGTTTTCAAATATCTTCCGCGAAATGAATAAGCCAATTGAACGTGAGGTATGTATTCGTAGTAACCTTGCCTGACTACTGGCTGCTTTCAGTGTCTATTCGGATTGACGACTACATCTTTGTACGTATGCCGTGTCACCGCAGGCTGTAGTGCTTCAGTGTGTGCATCATTCATGTGGAAATCGCGCACATGCGCTACTAAATCCCATTACACAACGAGACACGGCAAAAACTAGGACTCTGTGAGTCCCACACTGGGCGAGAGATAGCTCTTCACTTCGAAATGACTTTTCTAGGTAATCTTTCGCACTGACAGCGCCAGGCGACAGGCATTGAATAACACACTTAGGCTAATGCAACCCAACACCAAAAAACCCACCTAAAATAACCAACCCCCTACACACACGCACACACAACTCACACAATATGCTGTTCTCGCAAACAGGAGCGGCGATATGCTTGCTTTGACGGCGATGTCGATGCCCTGTGGATTGAGAACATGAACTCTGTTATGGACGATAACAAACTGCTGACTTTGGCCAACGGTGAACGTATTCGCCTGGAGAACTATTGTGCTCTACTCTTCGAGGTGGGCAATTTGAACTACGCCTCGCCGGCCACAGTTTCGCGTGCTGGCATGGTGTACGTGGATCCCAAAAATCTACGCTACAGTCCCTATTGGCATCGTTGGGTACTTACGCGGCCCGAGCCACAGCGTGAGCTGCTCAATAATTTCTTCGAAAAGATAATTACTCAAGCAATTGCCTTTATATTGGAGGGGGTCGATGGCACCACTCAGGGCTTGCCCCTTAAAATGGTAATCATGCAAACGGATCTCAATATGGTGACACAGTTCTGTAACATGTACGATGCCATGCTGCCCATCTACGGACCTTCGGACAACAAAAACTTCGATGAGCCCGTCATTCAAGTCTATAATACAGATACCTTGGAATGCTGTTTCCTGCAAGGAATTTATGGCTCATTGGGTGCCTGTCTTTTGGAGAAGCACCAATTGATATTTGATGAGTTCATGAAACGTACATCAGGATTCCCTCAGTTCCAGGATACACCGGAATCACCGGCCAGAGGTGGACAGTTTCCACAAAGTAAGCCCACTCTCTACGATTACTTCTGGGACATACGGGATAATTGTTGGAAGGCCTGGGAATGGGTAGTTCAGCCCTATACACACAATCCAGATGTTAAAGTTTAGCGAAATTCTCGTACCGACTGTCGATAATACGCGAACCAATCATCTTCTAGCACTCATGAGTGAGGTGAGCGCTCTTTTCTTTTAGGGGGAGAGATTGTTTAATATTAGAATTCTTCTTTTTCTTTATTTAGATCAAACGACCTGTCCTACTTGTGGGTGAGGCTGGCACATCAAAGACGGCAACCATCATGCAATATTTGCGCAATCTCAATCAGAATGTCAACGTAATTGAAAAATCTCTCTTTGCAGCATTCTCACTGACTGGCTGCTGACTCCTATCCTTCTCGTTTACTTCTTTCAGATTATACTCAACATTAATTTCTCATCGAGAACCTCATCGTTGGATGTGCAGCGTACTTTAGAGGCTGCGGTAGAGAAACGTACCAAGGATACGTATGGCCCACCAATGGGTAAGAAAATTGCCTGCTTTATTGATGACATGAATATGCCCCAGGTGGATGAGTGAGTATAAGACAAACGACAAACACTTTCAACTTCAATGATGGAACTAACTTGCACTTTACTCCTTGCAGATATGGCACTCAGCAGCCAATTGCATTGCTGAAGCTATTTTTTGAACGCGGCGGCATGTATGACCGAGACAAGGATCTTAATTGGAAAAAGTTTAAGGATATGACATTCTATGCCGCAATGGGAACTGCTGGCGGTGGACGTAATGAGGTCGATGCTCGTTTCATTAGCATGTTCTCCACATATAACATTGTATTCCCCAATGATGAGTCGCTCGTACAAATCTATTCGTCCATATTTAAGGGTCATTTGGAATTCGTGAGTTTCCATAATCGTTATATGATGATAGCTGACATAATTGTCATAATGACACTCAAATTATTCAAGGTGAGTTCAGATAAATTAAAACACGGCATGCACTTACTTACATATCGGGTTACTTTTTCTCAAAGTGTTGCAAAATCTATGATGCTTTAAAGGCCAACTCTCACAAATTTTATGAAATTCGATTTACATATGCAAATAACGACAATTTTTCATAATCTGCTTTACTGCCCCCCATCTCCATCCCTGTGGATCCCTTCTTTGTTGCTCCTTCCATATATATATATATATATATATATATTTATATGTATATGTATATGTACAATGGAAATGGAAATTATTCAATGGTCTGTAATGCACTATGTCGAGCGACGCTCCGGCTTCGGCAGAGTCCTTGTCGGTTCCATCTCTGCTTCAAAGCCTGCTCCATTGGTTTTTCGAGTGCAACTCTCGTTGCTCTCTTACAATGGTTACCTCCCTACTCCGCAGACCTTTCTTTTCCATCAGCATACTTATTCCTTGTCCACATTCTCGCCCCTTATTCGCCTCAACTGCTGCCTAGTTGACTGTGTCTATGACTGTGTGTGCGTGTGTATGCTGGCCGACTATCTCTGGCTGAGTATCTTGGCCGGAGCAAAATTTGATTATGTTCAAGTATTGAACTGTAGATGGCTCTTTTCACAGCACTGCTCTGTTATTATGGGCGTGGCAGCAAAGCAGCAGCTAGGCAGGCAGGCAGACAGGGGCTAGGTTTATGGTCCTTTTAACAATTGTTGACACTAAAATATTATCGCATTTCATTGCGTGCAGATAAAAATGCATTTGTCGCCGCAATTGCCACAACCAGCAGTAGCAGTACCAGTAGCTCCTCCTTGGCTTGCACCAAAAAAAATAAGTAAAAAAATAAATAGAGGGAGGGGGGAAAATGATTTACTCACACCTGCAGGTCCTGCCCCTGCTCTAGCCTCTTTTGCTGCCAGTTCGTATGTCTTCTTTACACACTCGACACGCCGAGCCAAAGATATTAATGCGCCACGAAATGGAGTAAAATGAATTATTTGAATAGAATTGCCGTTACTCAGTCCCCCATGCTGCTTGCGACGGCGTCTGCAACTCGATAATGGCTGTAAATTCAGCAACTTGGCCTCGCACTCGGTGGTCCGAGAGTGGATTGGGAGGACGGGTGGATTGGTTGCAAGAGAATACCCATTTGAAATGCATATTGCTAGTTGAGATAAAATTGATTTGTGTAGTGTCTGAATGCCTGGGCTCTTTGCAAACGGAAGTGACCTGCTAATGCTAATTGTCTTCCATTTAGTTGGTCATTGCGGATTTACCACCGACGCCTTCGAAGTTCCATTATATTTTCAATCTGAAGGATCTTTCGCGTATTTTCGCTGGCATGTTATTAATACAGCCGGCGAATTTCAAGAATTTGCGCGAAATGATAAGGGTCTGGCGGAATGAGTTCACTCGCATCATTTGCGATCGTTTGATATCAGAAACGGTAAGTAATCGTTAAGATTTTATTTCTATCTTCTAATCTTCTTATATATTCCAGGATATAAATACTGTGCGGCGCAACTTGGCCTTGGAGATTGCGGATCGTTTTCCGCCCGAGTTTGAAGAACTGAATGGATTCATCGATCTGGATGCAGCGGCAGCTGAAGCTCAGGCTCGTTTACTTTATGAGGCATATGCAGACGATGCGGCTGCAGCTGCTGCCGAAGGTGAGGAAGGCGAGGAAGAGGATGTAGGTGAGGAGGGTCCACCAGTGATTTTATCTCTCAAGGATTATGTGCTCCGTGATCCATTGCTTTTTGGTGATTTTCGTAATTTTACCAACGAATCGGAGCCACGGCTATATGAAGATCTTTTGGATTATAGTTCTGTCTTTGCCTTGTTTACCGAAATATTGGAAGAGTATTGTGAGCGTAGGCAAAAGATGACTTTGGTACTGTTCGAAGATTGTCTAGAACACTTGACCCGTGTCCATCGCACATTGCGTATGAATCGCGGTCATGTCCTGCTTATAGGCGTTGGCGGCAGCGGCAAAAAGTGCATTACTCGTTTGTCATCCTTTGCAGCTGAATGTGAGGTATTCGAAATAACCATATCGCGTGGCTACAATGAGGCAGCATTCCGGGAAGATTTAAAAGCCTTGTATACCCTTGCGGGGGTAAAGCGAAAGAAAGTCGTATTTTTGTTTACAGCCGCTCAAGTCGCAGAAGAAGGTTTCCTTGAGCTAATTAATAACATTCTAACCGTGGGTCAAGTTCCAGCTCTGTTTGCTGATGAAGATAAGGACTCTATTGTCAATCAAGTACGCAAATTTGCCGAAGAAGAAGGCCTTTCGGCTTCCAAGTGAGTCCTGCTAGAAAAGATTTCTTGGTTCATTTTTGTTTGTTAACCCATTATGGCCTACAGGGACTCTGTGTGGGCTTATTTTCTGCGCACCTGTGCAGAAAATCTTCATGTTGTGCTTTGCATGTCGCCAGCTGGTGATGCCCTGCGTAATCGTTGCCGTAATTTCCCCGGTCTAATTGGTAGCACATACATTGACTGGGTATTCCCGTGGCCCAAGCAAGCCCTCTATGCTGTGGCTAAACTTTTCCTTACTGAACATCCCATGATACCGGCCGATCATCGTGATGCCATTATTGAACATGTAGTTCATGTCCATAATACGATACAAATATACTCCAAGGACTATCAGTCCAAGTTGAGGCGCAATAATTTCGTTACACCTAAACATTACTTGGATTTCATCAACACCTATTTGGGACTACTAGGTAAGACATCCTGTCAGTCAAATTGAACTTCGACTCATGATAGGTTTTTTGCAGAGGAGAAACATAATTTCATCACACAACAGCGCGAACGTCTCGGCGAGGGCATTAAAAAAGATTGAAGAAGCTTCTGTACAAATTGATGAGCTGCGTCTCATAGTCACAGAGCAAAAGAAGAATGTGGCAGTTGCTTCCGAGGAATGCGAAGCCATGCTGGTAACCATTGAAGCATCCACACAGAAAGCAAATACCAAAAAAGTGGAAGCTTCGGAAAAATCTGTTGAGGTGGAAAGTAAAGGAAAACAAATTGCTATCGAAAAAGAAGAAGCCGAGGAGATTCTAGCCGAAGCTATGCCAGCTCTAGAAGAAGCACGACGTGCGCTATCCGAACTGGACAAGGCGCAAATCACTGAGATCCGTTCGTTTGCCACTCCACCAGCAGCCGTGCAGGTTGTCTGCGAGTGTGTGGCCATTTTGAAAGGCATCAAGGAGATCAGCTGGAAGACAGCCAAGGGCATGATGAGCGATGTGAACTTCTTGAAGAGTTTGATGGAAATGGATTGTGAGGCTCTTACACAAAAGCAAATAAGTGCATGTCGTGCCCATATGAAAACTCAAAATTTGGATGACATGGGAAAGATTTCGATAGCAGGTGCTGGTCTACTGAAGTTCGTAAAAGCTGTTCTTGGCTTCTTTGATGTTTACCGTGAGGTCAAGCCAAAGAAAGAGCGTGTAGATTTCTTGGTGGAGGAGCAAGAGGTTCAAATAAAGTTGCTTAATCATCTCAACGCTGAGATACAAAAGCTGGAAGAGAAATTGGAAGAACTGAATCAGAACTATGCCGTTTCAATGAAGCAGATGAAAGCTCTGGTTGAGATGATGCAACAGGCGGAACGTCGTCTGATTGCTGCCGATAAACTGATTAGTGGCCTGTCCTCTGAGTTGATACGCTGGAGCAAAGAGATGGCAAGTCTGGGTCAGCAATTGATTGATAGTGTCGGTGTATGCTTGATTAGTTCCTCCTTTTTGGCCTATACGGGTGCCTTTACCTGGGAGTTCCGCAAAACGATGGTGTTTGAAGATTGGCTCGAGGACATTAAATCGCTGGGCATTCCAATCAACTTGCCATTTAAAATTGATGCCTACCTAACGACAGACGTTGAGATTTCGCAATGGACCAGCGAAGGATTGCCCCCTGATGAGTTGTCTGTTCAGAATGGCATCCTGACAATGCGAGCCTCACGTTTCCCTCTATGTATAGATCCACAGTTGCAGGCCTTGCAATGGATACGCAAGAAAGAGTATCGAAACAATTTGAAGATTCTATCGTTCAGTGATTTTGATTTCCTTAAGCAGTTGGAAATGGCCATTATGTATGGCTTGCCAGTGCTATTCGAAGATGTAGATGACTATATTGATCCAGTGATTGATGATATTCTACAAAAAGAATATCCGAGTCCAAGCTGGCCGTAAGTTTATTATGCTGGGTGACAAGGAAGTCGACTGGGATCCCGGTTTCCGTTTGTATTTGACCACTAAATTCTCAAATCCCAAATTCGATCCGGCTGTCTATGCCAAAGCCTTGGTCATTAATTACACGGTAACCCAGACGGGTCTGGAAGATCAGCTACTTAGCGTTGTGGTGGGCACCGAACGTCCTGATCTCGAACAGCAACGTGAGTCGTTGATAGCTCAGACTAGTGAAAATAAGCAATTGTTGCAACAACTTGAGGATTCTCTTTTGCGTGAATTGGCCACCTCGACTGGCAACATGTTGGACAATGTGGAATTGGTGGAGACACTAGAGAATACCAAATCCAAGGCCGGACTTGTTATGGAGCAACTTAAGTTGGCCTCTGAGACAGCTGCAGATATTGAAGTGCTGCGCAATGGTTATCGACCGGCGGCAAAGCGTGGTGCTGTCCTCTTCTTTGCTCTCTCCGACATGGCGACAGTGAATAGCATGTATCAATATGCTCTGGCTGCCTACCTCGACGTCTTTATCTATTCCCTGCGCAAAGCTGTGCCTGATACTGTGCTGGCGAAACGTTTGAATAACATCATTAAAACATTGACGGAAAATGTCTATTGCTACGGCTGCACTGGCATCTTTGAGCGGCACAAGTTGCTCTTCTCATTCCAGATTGCTACCAAGTTGGCTCAGCGCGATGGCGTTCTGCAGCAATCCGAACTGGACTTTTTCATCAAAGGTAGCATTGCTTTGACCAAGAGCGAACGACAGAATCCAACCAAATGGCTGCCGGACAAATGTTGGGAAGATATACTCAAGTTGGCCTTTGATTTCCCAGAGCCATTTGGCTCATTACCCGATCATTTTGGTCGTTTTGTAACGGAATGGAAAGAGGTAAGAGGTTATAACCATTCCAATATGCTAAAGGTTCCATGTTTGAATGGTTGCAGAACGAACCATTGGTAAATATTCATGTTTTACATTTCTTATTTTTTTTCGCCCTTTTTTTTTGGCATCGCCTACCCACCATTTGCAACGTCAACGTCAACTCCAATGTTGTTATCAAATTGCTGCTGCTGTGACGATGCCATAAAATGCACAACAACGATAACAATAATAACAACAACATGGACTTGGGAACTGCTTCTGATTCTGACTGGCATGTGGCATTCACTGACTTCCGTTCTGTTGCCGACGCTCATTTTGCTTGCACTTATCGCCATCGCTTCTACCGAATGCCCATGGAATCCCATTCTCTGTCCTCCATTTTGTGTCGTTCCATCCAACGTAACATCAGTGGTATGACTTGGAGAATCCTGAGGCCGTGGCGTGTCCGGGCGACTACAACATCAATTGCAATGCATTCCAGGCAAGTGAGAGTGGAGAATAGTCGCCGTCGTCGACGATGACGACGACGACGTCCTTTCTGTGCTGTGTATTTTCGCTTTGCATGCTTTCAGCTTCGAGTGGCTTGGTTCTGGCCAAGAGTTGGCTCTGCTGCCGTTGCCATTGAGCGTTATTGGATTTCGTACTTTATGCTCGTTTCTAGTGGATTATTATGTACAAGCCGCACACTCTCCCATACCCTACGAACCCACATACAACCACACACACGCATATACAAACTGAGAAAACTCCCAGTTTGAGGGCGTTTAGTTTTACTCGACTTTTGCTACGTCCTGCAACTTTAGCGCACATTTTCAGCTCAAGTTATTAGCAGCCTGTTTTTGTCAGCCAGCATGGTGGCGATATCTATTTGTGTGTGTGTGTGTTAGAGTGGGTATATGCGCGTGTGTGTGTGCATTACCATATTTTATCAATTTTCCAAGCCATTAGATGAGCGGCAATTTACGCCCACAGTCGTCGCACTTGAAACCCAGCACGAAACCAGAGCCAAACCAAAGCCAAGCCAAGCCAAGCGAGCCCAATTTGCACTTGAACTGCTCCTAGAAAGACTGAGACTGGGAGAGCAACAAGGCTAACTATTGGTGAAATGATGAGCCGTCAACGCGAGCTCCTTGTCATTGTTATATTATAATGTCTAGAGCTTAACAATTTCTCATACTCTTTTGTATCGTCTTTCTATTTTGCTATTTAGAAATTAATGTTCCTCCGCTGTTTCCGTGTGGATCGCATCTTCCGATGCATAAATCAATATATTGTCGATACCATGGATGAGTTCTATATTATGCCGCCGGTTGTGAGTTTCTCGGCTATTTATGAGCAAACTTCATGCACCATTCCGGTTTGCTTTATCCTAAGTGCCGGCTCTGATCCCACAAATGATTTAATAAAATTGGCCGATTTGATAATTGGTGGCATGGCCAACTTTTGCCATATATCATTGGGTCAGGGACAAGAGAAGGCTGCCCTGCGACTTCTCGATAATGCCATACGTCAGGGTCAATGGTTAATGCTGCAGAATGGCCACTTGCTGATTAAATTTGTGCGCGAGTTGGAAAAGTATTTGGACAAAATTGAGAATCCTCATCCTGACTTTAGACTGTGGATAACCACTGATCCAACGCCGACATTCCCCATAGGCATATTGCAAAAGTCATTGAAGGGTAAGTCCGAATGAGGGGAGAATATCTAAATTGTTTAACCAACTTATCATTCTATTCTTATTAGTGGTAACTGAACCTCCAAATGGCTTAAAACTTAATCTGCGCTCAACCTACTTCAAAGTACGTCAGGATCGTCTTGAGTGCTGCACACATCGTGGCTTCCGCCCACTGGTCTATGTGCTGGCCTTCTTCCATGCAGTAGTGCAAGTAAGTGTAACTCACTCGAATTTGTAGTCCAGGACACCAGCTGCTTGAGTGTGTACATGATTTTATTTATTAATTTCTTAATTTTAACTGCTGAAAGCTTTGCAGACACAACTGCGCCAGAGTGGCACAATTGATGGTTCTGCTGCTTCAACTACAACAACAACGACAACATATACATGAACTACAAATTGTTATTGATAGTATATAGAGTAGAGTAGTTACAGTCATGTCAATTAATCACTTTACCCTTTCTCCCATCCACCCACAGGAACGTCGAAAATACGACAAACTTGGCTGGAATATAGCGTACGATTTTAACGATTCAGACTTTGAGGTATGTACCGAAATTCTTCGTACATATCTAAGTCGCTGTGCGGACGATAAAATACCCTGGAACAGTCTCAAGTATCTAATTGGTGAAGTCATGTACGGTGGCCGTGTTATCGATGATTTCGATCGTCGAATCACCAATTGCTATATGAATGAATATATGGGTGATTTTCTTTTCGATGAATTCCAAACGTTCCATTTCTATGAGGATGACAATGTCGATTACTGTTTGCCCGAGGATGAGACCATACTAAAGGAGGACTACATAGGTGAGTCTATGATGGGGTCAGTCCGCGGGTGAGTGAAGAGGCTATTTACATATGTAATGCATTGATAACAGCTCACATTGACAAACTGCCGTTGGTTAATAAGCCGGATGTATTTGGTTTGCATCCGAACGCGGAAATCGGTTATTACACAATGGCAGCACGGAATATTTGGAACAGTCTGATTGAGTTGCAGCCGCAAACTGGTGAGTACTTAAACCCCAAAATGTAGCCAAGGGTCTTATATTACCCTCAACAAAAAGGTAGTTTTATTTAATTTTTGTTGGCCATGGTAATAGCATTGTACGATTTGCCAATTCTCACCTTTCACTAAATTGATATTGAAAGTTTTGGAGAAAAACCAAAAAAAACAAAAACAAAAACGCTGAATAACACTTTTTGTAGCCCTGGTAAATGGTTCAATTTGCATGCAACGTATGCCAATTGTCAGCCGTTTATTACATTTTATCTTGTTGATTTTCATTGCTGTACATTGTATTTTTGGCATGTTGAATTTTTAATTTAATTTAATTAATTAGTTGCGGTTTTGCAATTAACTTTATTGCATGCGCCATTATTGCCGAACTACACACACACAGACACACACACACAAAGGGAACACAGCATATAGCATACATTAAAAATTTAAATAGACGCACACACTCAAATTCACACACACACACACACACACTTATATGACCTGTCCAAAGGATGGGCCCATTCTCTCACTCACTTTCATTCATTCATTCGCTGCGAATTGAGTTCAAAATTTTACCGCACTGACCGCCAACTGTATGTGCACCAAAACGAAGAAAAAATTGGGTAAAACCGTCACACGAAAGTCGATAATTTTGCATTACGAGCTTAAATTTGCTAAGCCTGCCATCAGAATGCACTTTTGCCACCATTCACATTTTCTCCACAAATATATACATATATGTTTATACATCGCTCTGGTGAACAAGTATGTACTTAATATATATACAGAAAGGTAGCAACTCCCCTTGTAAATAATTGTATATACAATTCCTGTGTTTTTCCCACACCTGCCATTTTTTCTGCACACACACACACACCAAAACACACATAAAAAGTGACCAAATGGACGCCGAGCAATGCTAAAGATGATAAGGATGAGGATGGTAAGGTATTGCACAAGCAAACATTCCAGCACCAACATTTTGAATATAAAATGTAAAACATAATAATAATAAGAGCAAATATTGCAATTGATTAAAAAAAAGAGCAGAAAAACACAGCAAAAGTATGTGGAGGGAAAAAATGCAACAGAAGTAGTGACAACATATACGGAGCACAGTCAAAAAGTTTAACAATTTCATTTCAATTCATCGACAGAGAAATGTAAAATATCAACAACAAAAATCAATGTAAAAAGTGCATCAAACGATTTTAAATTGTTTAGTTATCACGAATTGTTAATGTGCTACACAAATTATTGAGATTATTATAGCTATCCAAGTCAATATAAGAACATATAACTTCACTTTCAATACTCCTAGGTTTACTACTCTTAGAACCTGCAAGTTCAAATTACTTAAACTATTAACTATATGGGAAGGATAGGTGAACTTACTTAGTTACAAGTATTAAAACAAAATGTGAATAAGAACCTTCTAGTTGGAATGAAAAATAGCTAATTTAAATATACAATAATATGTTTTAATCTTAATAATTGTAATTGTAAAGGCCAAAGACATTGACTTTTTGTCGATCGAGTAATCTTATAGTTACGTATATCCTAGCAATCTGCATTTCACAGTACAGCAAGAAGAGAAAGAGTTAGCAACTATTACTAAACATTCCATGAAATAACAATTCAAATTCTTTGATAATGTATATATAAAACAAACTTACTAACTATATAACCAACGAATTAACTGATTATAAAAAACTGTAAATATTGTAAATTATCATAAGAAAGTAGAGATTTCGAAGACATTTCGAAACATTACCTAAAACAAAATAATAGTTTTTCTTCTCCAATGACCTTTTAATTTTTATAGTTGATAAACCAGATGATGACCCAACATCATCTATCTATGATATCTTTCAACTACCTTAAAATTAACTTTATTTTTAAACCGCTTCAATGGTTTTATTTTTGATCAATTTGGGGAGATAATCAAAATTTTGTTTTATCGATTCAAATATAAATATGTAGTTACACATTTTTTTGCTAGGTAACCAATATGCCTGATGCGGCACTGTGTAGGTCTTTTGTGAAAAACTCGGATAATTTGCATATTCATGAGCTTTAGTATTTGCTAATTGACACTTTAACAAAAAAATAAAGCAGAGCAACAAAAAGAAAATCCTATCTGGATGCCCCAATATAAGCAAGATAAAAACGCAAATTAATAAAAACTGGTATTTACGAATGCTGACGAAAGAGAGAAAGAGATAGAGGCAGGGAGAGGGCAGCGCTGGGGGAGATATGTATTAAAAAGGCACAACGTGATAACCACAGCCTGTGCATACATTACTGCGGTTTTTTTCATCGGTTTACGGGGCTTCTTTTTTTGTTTGCCTGTTGGCTGACAGTTTGAATCCTTACTTATATATATATTTTTTCCAATCGCCTCACCTAGGTGAGGGCACTGGCGGCATAAGTCGGGATGACTTCATTGACTCGGTGGCCGCTGGTATTCTGAAGAAACTGCCCGCCGCCTTCGAGACCTGGCGCATACGCAAACAAATCCAAATGAGTCTATCGCCAACTGGTGTGGTCCTATTGCAGGAATTGGATAGGTTTAATCTACTGGTGATACGTATTAAGAAGACATTGGAGCTGCTGCGCAAGGTAAGTTTTCGCAGAGTTTGAATTGCAAATGGGGTAATGTGAGGTGGGGGCGTTATTCTCCGCTGGGCTGTCAATAGATGCGTCACATAAATCCTTCAGCTTTGTTTTGCATTTTGTTTATGCATTTGCCAACTTGGCTTTGGCTGCCAGCCATGACTACCCATCCACCCAATCACCCACCCCATAAGCAAATTTGTTAGAATCCGGGAGAGTGCATTTTGTTGCCAAAATAAATTTACAAATGCAAATGAACTCGGCTCGCCAATGTCGCAGAGTCGCTGCTGCTGCTGTTGTTGTGTTGGCATTGTCTTGATGCCACACAGATTGGGGGGAGTGGGGAGGAGAGACCGAGATCCCGCCCACACACATGTGCCATTTTAATTTAATTGCATTCTCCCCGCAGGCTATTGCTGGAGAAATCGGCATGGACAATGTTCTGGACAACATTGCCAACTCGTTGTTCAATGGCCTTTTGCCAAACGCGTGGGCCTCACTGGCGCCGGCCACATGCAAACAGTTAGCTAGCTGGTTGAATCATTTGCAGGTGAGTCGCAGCAGTTGCATCAATCAAGGTGACACTAAGAGGGAGAGAAACGGACAAAGAATTCTGCGTGTCAACTAATCACTCTTTTTCGCCTCCTATAGCAACGAGCTGTGCAATATAAGTATTGGACACTCTCTGGTGAGCCATTGGTAATATGGTTGTCTGGTCTACATATACCCCAGAGTTATCTAACAGCTCTAGTGCAGGTAAGTACCACAAACGCACACACACACACACACAGACATTTCTGCCCAAATTCCTACCCACTCCCCAAACTCCATTCAAATGCATTTATCCTCTCCTGCAGATTGCCTGTCGTAAAAATGCCTGGCCTTTGGATCGGTCTACCCTATTCACCTATGTGACCAACTATGCAGACCCCGATGACGTTGAGGAGCGTCCAGTAACGGTAAGTTTTTACCACCCATTTAAGAGCTCTAAATGCAAAACCATGACCTCCATTCCGTTTCACCCCCCACTATACTGTTGGGTTGTCCATGTCCTGCTGCATGGACACTAATTTCGTAATTAAGAATTCTGTTTGCATTTTAATCGTTTAACTTTTTTCCTGCTTGCCTCTTTTTTTGCAGGGCTGCTTTGTGCATGGTCTGTACATAGAGGGCGCACGCTTTGACTTGGCAACTAATCAGTTGGCGCGGTCTCATCCCAAAGTTCTGGTCGAGGAGTTAGCCATTTTGGCTGTGGAACCTATTGAGGCGCACAGACTTAAGCTACAGGTTTGTTTTGGCTGTTGAGGAGGGGAGGGAAGAGGACTTTATTCCTTGGGTTCGACGCCGTCTGCTAGTGACAAGTACTAATGTGCTTTTGTATCTACATGCATATGCGAGGATGGGGACACCACTATAGTATTTAGACTTTAGGGCGTGGCTGCTTTGCTGATATTTGTTTAAATACAGCACAGTAAATTACCCCAGCCCTGCTCTAATGGAGCATCCATTGGGCTAATTGTTTCTAATTTAAAATGTATATACATATATATATTTTTTTCTATTTATTTTGCAGAATACTTTCCTGGCCCCCGTGTATACCACCTCGTTGCGTCGCAATGCCATGGGTGTGGGTCTAGTATTTGAGGCGAATTTAGCCACATCTGAGGATCTAAGTCATTGGGTGCTTCAGGGAGTTTGCCTTACTCTAAATACGGATACCTAGTGGAAAGAAGCGTTAATAAACAAAAAACATAACGAAGACTGATTTAGCTTTTTTGTAATTGTGATTATTCTTAATGATTCGTTCTTTGTATTTAAGCCGATTATAAATCTATGTCATGGCAATGGAGTTTTATTGTAAGTTTATTTTGTTTGTTGGTTTGTGCCTATTTCTAATGCCATTCAATAAAGTGTATTGTGCCTCAATTGGTTGCTTGATGATATGCCACCGCCATTATTATTACCTACGCCGCATGCAGCCAAAACAGCTCTTTAACTTATCCAATATGTTTGATTTCATGGAGGGCAATAGGAGCTCAAGATTCTGAGTGGCATTGCTATCGTCTGACTCTAAATCCGACTCAATAGTCATTTCCTGTATACTAAATGTATCAGTTAGTTCATGATTCTGCTGACGACGTTTGGCACGCTTCAGCTGAGCAGGAAAAAAGGATATCTCCTCGGCCTCATCGCTGCTCTCAGACTTGTAGTCGACCAGTGGCTTTTGTTCTGCCTCACCTGGTATGGGCAATCGATTGATTGGAATAAGAGTGGACGACTGAGTTTTGGTGGCCTACAAGAGAAAAGTATTTGTGTTTTATATAGGACAAAACAATTTGTTACAAGTGTGTGGTACCTGCTCCTCTTGGAATTGTGTATAATTACGTCTAGCTCGTTCGACCTTCAGCTCCAGTTTACGTTGCAATATCCGGCAGGTATTTGGTGGCTCATGATTTGTAGTCGCTTCATCCTCATCGATCTCAATGGTTGTTGGTGCATACACTTTGCTTGCACCTCTGAATGCCACCTCAAACTCCAGATCTGACATATGTTTGGGTGCTCCACTGACAGTTTTCTGCATTTGCAATTTGGCCATGAATTTAATGGGACTGACTGTTGACTAAAACTAAAAAAAAGCTATTTACCAATAAACCTGCTGCCCCAGCACCATCATCATAGATATTTGATTGCCTATCCTCGCTGTCTATGCCACTATCTTCCATATCGTTTGTTATTTTCTACAAAAAAATATTGCAAAATAACGTTTGCACGCGATGCCAATATACACAAACAAAAAGTTTTTTACTTCAAAACTTCACACAATAAAATAGAATCAACCCCAACGTTTGGCCACGGCGCAGACTCCACACATCCAACAGCTGCTTCTGCTGTTGCTGCCTCTAGTGCTTTTGGTTAAAAATCAATAAAAACCCCGTTGATGGTCTATAGCTGGAGTTGCCACATGGTTCATCGGTTTCAAAATTTATCCCTCATACACTTTTATTGACTGTTATTTATCAATCTTTTTTTTTTTTTTTGTCTGAAGAGAAGGATTTCTATGATCTTTTGCCAGTAGAAAATTCCTTTACGAAATATTAATACTTTTTGATAACCTATATTTTTTTTATTACTTTTACTCCTGAGTTAATAATAATAACTTTAAAAACTTTGGTTACTTATATTTATATTCGATTGACAAAAACTTGCTTGAATGAGTTTAAGATAAATGACATCATTAAATGACATTTCAAATAATATTGCGTTGCCGAATGAATCTATGACTGAATCATTAAAAAAACACATAGTACCCGAAACATTCGTAGACTTTTAGGTATTTAAACTTTACTGAATAATTGTACTTTAAGAACTTGAATCCTTCATGTGTCAATTATTGTTAATATTATTATTTATTCGTTTTATTCAGTTGACGACTCCATCAGTGCTTGCATAATTTCGTAAATACAGAAGTAAACTATCAATGGAATGCCATTCATTAAGTTCTTTATGAAGTGGCGGATCTTGATGGGGAATGGAGGTAAGTTCTTTAAAACCGATATCTTACTTTGAAACTGATCAAATTTCGGTATCCCACAGCAATTCTGTCTTCAAAATGTCTCCAAAAAATAAGAAGGTAGATTACCAGTTCGATTTTCATTTCAATTAACACATCATCTGCCAAATCACTTGGTTATTTATACATATGCACTCGTGTTTATTATATAAATTTTTTAAATTATTTACAAATATTATGGTTTTTTTTTTAAGACTTAAAGACTTTTGCTCGTTGCACAAATATTTATCGTAGACTCTATATATAGAATAATAAGAGTGAAATACGTTTTTTTAGCCATGTTTCTTCCTTCAACTATGGAGATTGAATTTGATATAATTCAAGAATATAAATAGGAACAAAACATAAAACAGAACTAATACTATTTGCTTGGTGTGCTTGGAAGAAAAAAAATAAATGTATATCATAACTAACTTAACAAATTGTTCGTTATTTCGTTGATTGATCTCTGTAAATTAGATATTTGGTTTAACTGCATTTTAAGAGTGGGATCGCTGCAAATTATTCGAGTGAAAGTTGGACTAAAATTAAGTTTTGTGGGGCAATATTTTTTTTTGTTTTGATTTTCTTTTTCTCTTATGTGCGGAATTATAGAGCATTGGGATGAGGCTGCGCAATTTGGCCAGCAAGTGTGCAAGATCTGCAACAGAACTGGGCATAATATTTATTGACACAATATTGTCCAGCCACGATTAGCTTGCAGTTGGCAAAGTAAGGATTATCAATGCACTCAGGAGACACAGGTATGATAGCTGGAAAGACAAACCCAAACGATATTAAATAGAGAAACAATCAATTTAGAGTAAGAATCTCTTACATTGAATAGTAATCGTTTCTTCGCTTGAGCTCCAGTTGATATTATTGCGAGCTGTGCATCCATAGAGTCCAGAATCTTGAACATTCACATTGCTGATTACCAAACGATGAGGCTCGGATGCTAGAATAATATAAATATTCCTTGTAACGATCAGGATTTCAATTCAAGCGAACAAGTTGACTCACATGTAATCTGTATGCGTTCACTATTTTGCAATGGCACCTTATCCTTAGTCCATGTTACCTCGGGCACTGGGTAGCCCTGCACAGCGCAGCTAAGGGCAATTGTGGAGCCGGGCGTGTACGAATTTTGAGGGTTCGCACTAAGAACAGCATTGGCATTGACTGAGAGAGAGAGAAGACAATAATTGTTAATAACAAAGTAAGTCTATTGTGTTGTACCCTCTTAACATTCAAATTTCCAAGCTCCCATGCCAAGGTAAATCATGCAAAGCGTCTACTTACTTGTCGGGGGCGGTATATAAGCTGGACGCGAGGGTCTATATGGATAACTTGGCCTCTGTGTCACTGGCGCTGTGGCCGGATCTATCACATACTGCAAATATTGGTCATCCGCCGGACTCAGCGATCGGGCTGGGCCCACGGCCTTTAGAGTGACAATTAGTGAGGCAGGTCGTTGATTGTTATATGCATCGCAGGTATAGACACCCAGATCCGACAATTGAATCGATCGGAAGAAGAGCGAATAGTCGCGAGTCATTTCAGCCCGCTCGCTGGCACGACGACCGAATAGTTGATTGTTTCGCCACCAGCTAACATGCGGTGCTGGATAGCCACCGGCTGGACAACGCACCAAAGCCGGACTATTCAATTGCACAATCTGGGTAACATTCTTCTCGCCAAACACATAAGCGGATATATCCGTTGCAGCTACCAACACCAAGCGAATTAATCAGAACAAGCAACATGCATAAATTTCAGTTAGTTACCAAGCACCAAACAAAAACATAAAGAAAGCACAAGACCAGATCAAAGATAGTTGAACTTTTGACTTACCTGTCACCTGTAGATTCACCTCACGACGAACTGGCTCACCCAGGCCATTGCTAGCTACACAGACATAGGTGCCATCATCGGTTTGACGCACCTGGACAATGGTCAAATCACCATTGGAGGTCAAAACGTATCTACCCTGATTGGTATCGATCTGCAAGTGAATATAAGAGAACATTTTTTACGTTCAAAATTCTTTTGAGAGTTAACTTATTAACCTACCACGACATTCTTAAGAGACCAGGTGATATTGGGTGCTGGATTGCCAGTGGCGAAGCAACGTAAGACAGCAATGCCACCAATCGAGGTGTGAGTATCCAGCTCATGCTGTTCTTTGGGTTCCAAAGCAGCCTTCACGTCACCTGGATAAAGAACGGCAGGCGCACGAGTAACTGGTGAAAGAGTGGGCCGTGATGGGCGGACACAGAGGTGACCACAGCCATCACTGCAGCACTTATTGTCGCCACGGCAGTCCGCATCATTGTAGCATTCGCGAGCACAGTTGCTGGCATTGGCTGCCAATTGTGGGCATTCTCCGGGCTTGTTAATGTCGCGACAGATGGGCTCAAATTGACGATCGCCGGAACTAACCACCTCAATGGCACATTGCTGGCCTTCGGGACAGTCGTAGTTTTCGCAGGGATTCTCACAAACGCATTGGGTACACTCTGGTTGCGAACGGGCAGACTCATGGCGAACGCCATAAGGACAACGTAGATCGCGGCACTCATTCTCGTAACTCTCGCAGCGACTTTGGCCAATTTCATTATCAACCTCATTGTCGACAGGCTCTGTGAAGACGATATTAATATTGTGATTAGATTTATTGTGATAAATACATCAATTTACACTTAGTATATCCCGCCCGAAGAAGAACCCGTGCAAACTTAAGGTTAATGAAAGTGCAGAAGAAACTAAAACTACTTCAACTATTTTTCTACTGAATCAAGCATTCTAAATAAAGGTGGGCAAAAGGTGGGTGCGGTGTGCAAAGTGCAAGGTACAAGGTGCAAGTTGGTGTAGAAGCTCTTGGACAGGCTTACTTCCGCATTGATTCGTGCATGCTTCGAAGGAGCGGAAATTGTTCTGATTGCCAGAACAACCAGAATAGATAAAGGACACACAATTTCCGCGAGCATCATCGTAGTACCAACGACGCTCCTGGACCGCAGGTCCATTACAGCGACCGATAACCACCGGCAGCAAACAGATTTCTACTTACAGAACCAGAGATACATATACAAATGGATTAGAAACCTTGAACTCTTGTCGAACATGACATTTCTTTTGTTACCTTTGGCGGTACCTGCCGGAGATTGGGGTTCACGTCCTGCTATGCAAACCGTTTGACATTCATAAAGATCGTTAAATCGATTGCCTGTGCCATCGCAACCTCCATAAGTGAAGGGTTCACAAGCGTTCTTGTCGCTATTGAAATAGTATTTGGTCTGCCACTGAGTGCAAGGACCTGAATCCACTTGCTCATGGCAAACGTCTTCAATGCATACACACGCACATATTGATTAGCTATTCAATAAAAAAAGAGACTTCAATTACTTACCGACATCCTTAAATTCGCCACATTGACGTTCGCACTGATCACGGGTCTCGAAACGATTGCCATTGCCGCCGCAGCCGCTGTAGGTGAAAGCTGTGCAGGCCAGTTTTTCGTTATCGTAGAACCAGGCTGTGGTATGATTGTCGCACTCTCCACTCTCGGGAGCCAACGTACAGACAGAGTAGACCTGCAATAGAAATGCAAACACTCCTTAAAACAATTGCCCCACATACATTATCTGGGGTTAATCCTTACTGGTTGTTGTGGTTGCTCTGGTTCGGGTGCTGTCTGATCGCGACAATACTGCAAGCAGGCTTGTTCCGAAACAAAGTTGTTACGATTGCCGCGGCAACCGGTGAACTCGAACTCCTGGCATCCGCCCGAACGCTCATCGAAGTACCAGCGGGTAGACAGAGTATCGCAACGTCCACGAACTGGAGGTAGGGAGCAAGTGGTTTGGGCATCATTGCACTCGTTTTGACACTCCTCTTCGCTGCCATAGTTATTAGCATTGCCGCCACAGCCCGTGTACGTGAATTCATCGCACAAACCTTCCTGACTGTTGTAGTACCAACGTGTCACATTCTCATAGCAATTACCAGAATCGTAGGCCAGGAAGCATTTGGATGTATCGGGCTCTGGATGCTGTTCCTCTTGATCGGGCCCATCGAACCGACTGTCTATCGAAGGAGCACAACGTGCGGAACAGTCTTGCTCGGTTTCGAAACGATTATCGTTGCCACCGCAACCGCCATAATAGAATTGCTGACAACGGTTCTCTGTAGCATTGTAATTCCATTTGAGTACATATTGATCGCATGTGCCCACATCTGCCGGCTGATCGCACAGATTAACGGCAGGCCTTGGACGGGTTTGGGTCTGCACTGGACGTGGCTGTGGCTGAGGCTCAGGTTCGGGCTGTCTGCCACAACGTTGCTGGCAGTCGGATTCTGTGTCGAAACGGTTGCCATTGCCGCCGCATCCACCATAATAGAACTGAGTACATGAGCCAGAAGTTTTGTCGAAACGCCATTTGATAATCCACTTGTCACATTCACCCGCACTCTCGGGCTCATCACAAACATGGGCTGTACTCGGGGCTGGCGGGGGTGTTGGTTCTTCTTTCTTCTTCTCGCAGCGTGTCTGACAAGCCTCCTCGGAAGCAAAACGATTCTCGTTGCCTCCACAACCTCCGTAGTAGAACTGGCGACAGGACTCTTCCTTGGTGTCATAATACCAGACACTCTCATAGTTGGCACACTCACCCACCTCAGCGGGTATTTCACATATATCCTTGGCTGTACGGACAAATGGATGAAAATTTGTTAAGTAATTATTTGCCCTGGGCATCCCACTGGGATTCCTGCACACATTTAAAGCAGCCGCCAACAACATTTAAAGCTTACCAACTTGCCGGGGACAATGGTCTTCACATGACTCCAATGTGGGGAAATTGTTCTTGTTGCCACCACAACCCGTGTAGTAGAAGGGCACGCAGCGTTTCTCGGTCTCAGAGAATTGCCATCTGGCATGCTGTTCGCTGCAATCACCAGTTTGCTTAGGAAGTGAGCATTGCTCTGGGTGGTTGTAAGTGACAGGAGGAGTTTGTTTGGTGTGGGGAAGTCGGGTTCAGGTTCAGGTGCAGGTAAGAAGTAGCAAGCAATCATGCGCATACAATTTAACCAATAGACCAAGCAATAGGAAGGAAATTGGGGGAAAAACATAACAGTTAACCAGGATAAAAGAAATTAAGTAATAGCTTAACAATAAGCCCAAGCAAAAATTAAATCGACCCCAAACTAATAAATACATAGATGCAAACTAAGTTAGTAGAGGAGATCAAACCTTTAAGTACGCCCGGTTGACGACAGCTATAGGAGCAGGCGTGTTCGGTGGGATAGTTGTTCTTGTTGCCCTTGCAACCGCCATAGGTGAATGGACGACAGACATCGGTCTGATTGTCATAGTACCAACGTTCAAAGTTTCCAGCACATGGACCACTCTCCACTGGCTGCTCACAAGCAGCTGCAATATAATCAAAAATAATTTATTAATTAAATAATTCAAACTAGCTTTATCCACAGATCTGTCTCTTTTTTTCCTTTACTCCCTAGATCCCTTCCTTTGAGCAGTCCCTTTACTTACGTATGCTTTCACTAATCGCGCAGGTGCCCTTGCACTCCTCCAGACTGTTGAAACGATTGTTCGTGCCGTAGCAGCCACCATATTGGAATTCCTCGCAACGATTGCGATCAGCATCGAAGTACCATTTCTTAGTGTATCCCTGACAGGGGCCAGAACTCTTGGGTAGCAGACACACATGTTGTCCTTCGTATTCCTGACAAGTATCCTTGCACTCGGCTTCCGTCTCGAAACGATTAGCATTACCATCGCAACCTCCGTACCAGAATCTGGCGCAACCGCCATATGACGTATCGAAGTAGTATTTGACGCTGAAGTTTCCACAGGTGCCCGTCTCCTTGGGCAATCCACAAGCCTTCTGTGGTGGTTCTTGCACGTTCTCGCAGCCACCAAATTTGTCGTCTGTGGCCTTGCTAACGCCATCGGGACAACAGCCGTGCTCGCTTTCCAGGCAGGTGCAACCCTCGTGATTGGGACCCTTGGCCGGAGTCTTGCCATCCTCGCAGCATTTGAACTCCGTCTGAGAGCAGTAACATCCGTGATGATGTGGTCCCTTGGCAAAGGTGAGACCATCCGGACAGCAACCGAATTGAGTAGTTTCGCAGGGACAACCCTCGAACTTGGGGCCGCTGGCAGCTGTAATCTTGTCGGGACAGCAGCCATGGCGAGTGGTTTCGCAGGCACAACCCTCTTGGTTGTAGCCACGGGCGGCAGTCTTTTGATCCGGACAGCAGCCATAGGGAGAAGCATTACAATCGCAACCTTCAAAGTTGGGACCACGAGCGGGCACAATATTATCAGGACAACACCCATAGGCAGCGCTTAGACAACAGCCCTCACCACTTGGGCCATGAGCTGGTGTCTCGTTGTCAGGACAACATCCGAATGGTTCCGCCGTGCAAGCTGAGCAGCCTTGTCCATCAGGACCAGCAGCAGGAGTGCGACGATCTGGGCAACAGCCGTGTGTTGTATCCCCACAGCCCTTTGGTGGTTCTGCTGACGTTTCTTTCTCCTCACATCCTTGGAAGTTCTCACCCTTCGCTGGTGACTTACCATCCGGACAGCAGCCAAATTTACCAAACGAACATGACTTAGCAACCTCAGCTTCAGGTTCGCCGGAACCCTCAACTTCAATGGTTGTCTCTTCAGGGGCGGAGGTTGTTGTAGGTGGCACCGTTGTCGTTTCTGGGCATCCCTCATTATCCTCACCCTCGGCAGCAGTGAACTTGTCTGGGCAACATCCAAAGAGAGTTTCGGCGCACTGCGATTTCGGACAACCCTTGTTGTTCTTGCCCTCAGCTGGTGAGACACCATCCAAGCAGCAACCGTATTTGGTATCAGCACAAGTCTTGGCAATGGGGCAGCCTTCATCAAATGGTCCCTTGGGTGTAGATTTACCATCCGGACAACATCCGTATTTGGACTTGGAGCACTCCTTCTTCTTGGGCTTACACTTGCGCAGCTTATCCTTTCCGATTGTGGATTCCCACGTATTTGGCGTAGTAGAGTCAGCCTCCTCATCTTTGTCGGATGAACTCCAGATGTCGCTAGTACTGCTGCCATACTCTGTGGATAATGAACTATCAGTAGATCCCTCAGTGGTGCCATCGGAGGTTCCTTCAGTGGTGCTATCAGAGGATCCTTCAGTTGAACTGTCTGTAGATCCTTCTGACGTACTCTCGGTGGATCCCTGGGATGTGCTTTCTTCGGTTGCAACACTTTCGGTAGATTCCGTTGATCCACTTGAATCTGTGGATGCTTCGGTGGAAGAATCAGTTGATCCGGGAGACGCAGTTGAATCAGTAAGATCAGTCGATTCAGTAGCATCTGACGAATCGCTTGAACTACTACCGTCTGTAGTCGATCCATCTGAAGAACCAGCTTCGGTGCTTTCGGTTGAGCCTGTGTTGTCTTCCTTTGTAGAATCAGTTGTGTCATCTGATGAACTTTCAGTGGAGCCATCGGATGTGCCATCGGTTGTATCATCGGTAGAGCCAACAGTTGAGGCATCGGTTGTGACATCAGTAGAGCCATCACTGGAACCATCAGAGGAGCTTGAACCATCAGTAGAACTTTCAACAGTGCTTCCTCCTTCGGTTGTTGTTCCTTCGCTTGATAGATCGCTTGATACTGAGGAACTGGAAGATACGTCGGCTGTAGTCTCTGAACTTGAGGCATCTGTGGTGCTAGAATCGTCAGTCGATGAGGATTCTGTTGTATCCGTAGAAGTATCGGGTGTACTTTCAGAAGTGTCTTCTGAGGTCGACTCTGTCGAAGCGGAGACATCACTGGAGGTTGTACCATCGGTCGTTGCATCACTGGAAGAAGATGCATCAGTTGAACCAGATGTATCAACTGTAGATGAGGCATCGGATGATTCTGATCCACTCGTAGAAGCCGATTGCTCAGTTGATCCTTGGGAAACAGAAATATCTGTGGTGTCACTCGAATCGGTAACTGAAGATGTAGCATCACTGCTGTCAGTTGTTTTATCGGAGGAATCTGTGGAGTCAGAGGACAAGTCTGAAGAGCTTGACGCATCTGTGGAGCTGGAAACATCTGTTGATCCAGATATGTCAGTCGAAGCATCAGACGATCCTGATGAAAGATCGCTGGATTCTGTAGACGCATCAGTTGAATCGCTCGATTCAGAACTTGCACCCGAGGATCCTTCGGATGTTGAGTCACTGCTTTCAGAACTAGAAATGTCCGAGACGTCACTTGAACCTGAAACATCAGTTGTAGCATCGGAAGATGACTCTGTTGTTTCATCGGTATCTCCACTGCCTTCAACAGATGAAATACCACTGTCCGATGTACTTTCTGTATTATCTCCAGAGCCTTCCACAGTACTATCTGTCGAAGCCAAGTCTTCAGTGGTTGATGTATCAGGGCTATCACTCAACATCAGCTCATCAGTGAAAAGTGTGGATTCCGTCTCCGAATCATCGTCGGTTTCAAATTGGTCGGTGCTCTTTGTTTCGTCTGGAAGACTATCGGTGATCAACTCAACATCACTGTCATCTTCAGAGCACTCATCCTCATCGTCTTCAATGGGTTTATCAGTGCTGGTAAGAGGCAAAACCTCATCATCGGTGCAAGCATCAGTATTACATTTCTCAGAGATGGACTCCACCTTATTTCCGTCGCAATTAGATGCCTTGGTACCATTTGAAAGGCATAGGACCTCACGAACACGTTCACCGCCACCGCAAGGTTTGCTGCACTCGCCCCAAGGGCCAGTGAACCATTCACCCGGACACTCCTTTGCTTCACCCTCGCATTCTTGTTCAGCTTTTGGTTTCGTATCGGCATTACATTTGGAATCATCAGCGGCTGGCGTAACCGTTTTGCCATCGAATTCACCGCAGATAACTATGCGGGACTGAACTCCTTTGCCACAAGGTGCCGAGCATTTGCTCCATTCCGACGAAAACCATTGTGAATCGCATTTCGGTGACTTGCATTCCCTGGTAAGTGAAGGGACTTCTGGTTGACAGAACTCCTCGGGATATACCTTGCCGTCCTTCGATCCACAAATAGCCGTACGAGTCTCAGTGTTCTGACCACAAGCGTTGCACTGTTGGTAAATTAGGGATACTGTGAAAATGCACTAAGCGTCATACGTTTTCTGCAAAATACTTACTCCACTCCATTGTGAAATAATCCAATCAACACCCTCACAAGGTGCCAGAAGACAGGACTTCTCCACCTCAGGCTTATCCTCGACGCAATCCTCATCGGGCAAGACACGTTTACGGCCGTTCTCCTCAATGTAACAGGTAACTTTACGGGTTTGCTTGCCATCGCCGCACAGTTTATCGCAAGGTGTCCAGGGACCCAAATGATATTTCGGACAGTTTTTAACATCACGATTGCATTCCTGAGTCGTAGCCGGCTTATTGCCAACCTTCTCCAGGCATACTGCATCATCTTCAACTGTATGTTCCCTGTAAAATTAAAGGTTTACTCATATATTTAAGTTATGCCTTCAAAGGGTGACTGCGTCTTACCCATCCGATGAGATGCGGGTGCAGGTTACTGTTCGGTTTTGGAAACCATCGGAGCCGCAACCTTTTGAGCACTTGCTCCATTCGCCCTCAACCCAGTGGGGAGCACAAGGCTCTGTGCCGCAGGCTTGTTCCTCATCGGGCTTAGCATTAGGATCGCAGAGTCCACTATCGACTTCCTGCAAGTTGATACGATTGTGGCAAGTGACGGTACGCTTGTGAGTGCCACCGCCGCACGAGGCACTACAAGGACCAAATTCGCGATGTGTCCATGTATGGGCATCCGGTTGACTGTGACTCAGCGACTCGGGAATGCTGTACTCGTAATCAATGCTGACATTCTTATCCTGGACCAACATTACAATGTAAATGCTCTCGGATATGGGACCACTGCAAGTCAATTGATCGGGTGCTGCGAAACCCATGGGTTTGCGCTGATAGTTCCACCACGAATCAGCAAAGAACATGGGACGTGGGAAATCAATACGCCAATTACCGTTCAGGTAGTAGTGACCACTCTGATTGCGGCAGGCCAAATAGTTATTTGACGGCGTTGACTCTACGATGCGTATATTGGTGGCGCCTTGTGGTACCAACAACAAATCATTATATCCAGCAGCCAGATCTCTGGAGCTATAAGTATTCTGAATTGTTTTACAGGTGCTTCCATCTCCACCACACTTGCGGCACTTGTCTTCCTGGGCATCGCTGCCCAACATCATATCGCAGCCCACTTTCTCGCATTGTCCATTCACACAGACATCGAGATCCTTGTCATTGCAACGTGTGCCATCGACAACCTTCTCCTTCTGCCTGTAGTAAAACCGTTCGCCCTTTGGCATACAATTCAACTCACACGGATTGGGTGCATTGGTATAGGGCACCCATTCGTAGAGAACTCCATCGAATTTCTGGTCATTGAAACGCGAACATTGCAGCGAACGAAAGTCGGGATCTTCGTCCGGACAATCTTGAGTGTTGCAGGAATAATAACGGCGATCGCCACCACTGCAAACGGCATCGCCATTGTGACTGGAAAGGATTCAAAAGTAGTATCTTAAGGACTTCTTGATCGAAATGCATTGCTTACTCTCTGTTTAGACACTCGCGCGTCTGATAAGAGACACCACCACCGCAGGTGCGTGAACAATCGGAAGGAGTACTCCATTCAGTCCACTCTTGGGGATCGTCACCCTCGCCACCCGGCGTCACCGAGCTGGCCGGTAGATACATATTCGCTCCATATTGTCTTTTTGTCGTAGACCAGGCTAAAGAGGAAAACGCGTGCCATTATGAGGGGAACTGTGTAAATGAATTCAAATCTTGTTTACTTACGAATCTACTCTGTGAATTATGGATGCCTATAAGTATGATGAATGCTATCAAGGCAGTTGAGCTGTAAAAGTGAAAGATAATTTAATTAAACGTTGTAGCGTAACTACGTCACATGTTGCATATTTGTTGACTTTGCAGCATGCTTGACCAAAGAGCCACTCGGAGTCTCATTAAAGATGCAACAGGCCAGTGCGGTAGGTGTAGGTGACGATGGTTGACATGTTACTATGCATTGCTTGTCAAGCAACTTGGACTTTCTCACACACATACACACCACGTCCGGCCAAGGTGTACAAATAAACTTTTCTAGGGCTTCCCAGCAACAACAACTGCAATATTGTCATCATGAACTTGTTTATGCTCTCTGGTCAGTGCAAACAAACATTGAACTTGTTTTTGCTCAAAGACAAACCGAAATGCTGGAGAAGGAGATGAAGTAGATGGAGTGGGGCATCGAAGTCAAAGATGGGTAACTTGGTCAAGTAAAAATTTGCAATTTCTTTTTGGTAAGATTCATCTTTTGTTTTTATTATTATGCGTCGCTGGGGCCATAAATATGCAATGCCACATAAACAAGACATAATTTAGAAGCGCTTCCTGCCGATTTGCCAAAAAAATAAAAACCGAACCCAAAACGAACACGCAAAAATAATAAGTACCACCTTCCCCTCTAGGAGGAGAATATATGATTATGCCGCAGACAAGGCGACGCCGACACCGCTGCCGGGAGGAGGCAAGGAGAACGCGGACAACTTGCGTGAATATGTCAAAAGCGCTCAATGTTGCAGTCAGACAAAGAGAGCCAGCAGGAACTACTACTACTACCAGTAGTAGTTGCTACTCATTGTTGGGGTCTTGCCAATTTAATTTCTGACACTGCGTGCATTCCCCTGTCCTCCTTAACAGTTACCGCCTCGTTTTGTTACACTTGGACGCCTTCGAGTTGATGTCTTTTTAAGGGGGCGGGGAGGAGCACGCAGCAGGCGTGCTGCTTATGACAGGAGCAGAGAGCCAACGAGGCAACCAACCAACCAAGTTCAGGACAAGTTGCAGTCGCAGTCAGTAAGGCACGCCAAGTGTGTGGCCATAATTTTTATGCTTCTGTGTTGGCATTTTAATGCAATTTGAGCGCATTTCCCTTTTGAAACCAATGCCAGGACACCTATTGCTTTGGCAAATGCCACCAAGACAACGACAACGTCACACATTTCACAGTCCATTGAGCATCGGTTGTAGCTAGAGATGTTACAGTAACAAAAATTCGGCGATTGGGGATAGGATGGCGTCGAGCAGACGCCTCCTCTGGCACAGGATACACAAGAAGACACAATTAATTGGACAAAATTTGCTGAGACAACATAAGCACAACCGCAACTGGTTCATGAATTTTTATGCCCGGTTTATATTTTTGTTCTTTGTGGTGCCACTGATTACGCAAAAATTATGCCCCCTTTTGCCAACACACACACGAATAAAAAAGAAAGAAAGGAAAAAGGCAATGTGCCACATGTGGCGGATGCCACGTGATATACAACATAAACATCAAATGAGTTACATATGTATGTGATAGAGCATACTCTCCTCTGACATTTAAACCAACTCCACCCACCGACACCACCACATAAATGTCAAACAAATAGCCCCCACAGCGGAAATGCTAAATTTAACAGAAACCCCAACAATAATACCAAAAGAATAATAACCACAAAAGCCAATGGGGGCCAAACAATAGTTTGGTTTGCCTTTTGCCAATGCCCTAAATTGGTAGTGAAGGATTTTCAACACTAATAGCCCCCAAGATCAGGTCAGGCCGTTGGAGAATAATGTGTCATTTGAACAATAGCAACCATTGTGCATTGTCTGCTAGTGAGTGGAACAGAGACACAGAGAGGGAAAAATAAGACAGAGATTTACAAGAGACTCAAACCCAACATTCTTATAGATCTTCAGACTTAACTGCAGCCCATGTAAGGACACGCAAACATGAAATTTGTCATTCAGAAATGATAATGCTTTAAATCAAGGGAGTTTTAGGGACTCGAAATTCAGGATATATTTTAGTTAGTTTAGTTAGTATGTAAGTACACATATTTCGAACTCAAGACACAAAAATAACATTTTAACCCCTTTCTTTGCTTGCTTCCTGTAGTTCTTAATATAAACTTTTCAGGTCAAATAAATAGATATTAATTGAGATCTCACCCCCACATACTGCTTCCACAATTTCCATCAATATTTCAGGGCGAAACTAAGTCAACAATAAGTATTTGTTCAAAATCACTTCACATACCAATTGTCTATATGGCCATGGAAAAGTGCGTTTTGTTTTAAGTATTTGGAAATATCTTCTAGGCAACAAGTGCATTTCCAAAAATGTTGCAATGCTCCCCCCAAAACAAATACAAAATACATATTCATAAATAACTAAAGCGCCTCGGTAATGAGCCACAGCAAAGCAACAATAACATTTAGCCACTTACTCCCACCAAGAACTCAAGAACAATAACAAATTACATTTAATTTTATGTATTACATACCTATATACAAATAGACTGTATAGTATGTGGCAAGTTTTATTTTTCGAATCTAAACAAAAGTTGCTGTAGCAAAAATAAATTCTGAGCAGATTTCACACCTGAAGACAGAGGCTGGCGTTTGATTTGTTTACATCACTCATGACTCATCGTTCCCCGAGGTTGCATCCCCACCCACACTACCATTACCCCACATCACATAGCAACACTTAGTGCCTGTTCCCATGCCACTTGAGTCAAACAGAGGGCAATAAGGGCATTGAGGGTAAGTAAAGTATTGTGCATACATACTCGTTGAATGCCAATCGAAATGTTGCTGGGTGCAACAATTGTGCGTGGCATGCTGATGCCGCACTGGAGCCTTTGATGAAGATGGAATGTTCCTTGAATGCTTCATGGGCAACCCCCCACCGATTCGCCACCGATTTTCCAGCTGCAATGCAATCATTTGACTTTTGCTGGCCCCCCTCGTTTTTATTTTTTTTTTTTCTTGCCTTTTTATGCTGATTGTAATAAAATGCTGGCATTTTATTTTGTACTTGTTGTTGGTGGTGTTGCTGCATTTTATCTTTGTTTTCGCTCTCCTTAGTTGCCTTACTTTTCATTGCAGCAAATAAAAATTGCAGCCAGGCGAAATATTTTAGCGTTCAAAATTTTTGTGCAAGTCTTTTGAGCGTCTCGGCAACATTTTGAGACTTTGTTATCAATCTTTTTTCAAGTGTGGCCTTAATCAGCATTATTATTTCTAGGGCACACAAAGCTAAAGAGGCAGCAATTATATTAAGATTTGCCTCATTAGTTTAGAGTATCCTTGAGTATCTATATAACTAACTAACTACATGCTATACGTATCTCTCCTATATACATATGTATTTAGAAGTTTTGTACGCACACGTGCAAACACAATTACATAGTCACACAATTAACGCAAGATAAACATAGACTAATGCAAAACGCCAAATTGTGGCCAGGTAAATGCTGTTGCTGCCGTTGCCATTGCCATTGCTGTTGCTATTGCTGGTAATGATGACTCTATGAGGAGGAGGATGCTGCCTCTCTAGCTACAAAGACGACAACTACGACATTTGTTGCAACGGAAGTAAATGTTTGCATTGTTGAAATTTTAATTGCATTTGCATAAAGTAAGGTACACACACGTACAGCCTCTTCTGTGTGTGTGTGTGCTCGTATGTGTTTGTGCCTTTGGCAGATTGTCATTTTGACTGGCATTAGAGCCTATGTACCTAGGCCATACAATTATCAATTTCAAAATTAATTAAACTTAATTGAGTGGTGAAAATAATAAACATATCTAAAAAGGGCTTTTACCATAAGGTTACGCAACATTTTGTAATGTTGCTAAAAGGCATTTTAGCTGCAACAGCAACATCTACGGCAGCAACGGCAACAACAATGTTTGCCTATTGAAATATTTGTCACGCATTTGACCAAATGAGCAAAGCAAATGGCCAAACAAACAATCTACAGTTAGGAGTCTCACAAGAAAACTCAGACAGATACATAGAGAAGATATGTGTGGAGGGATTTCACTTTGGTTGCAAACTTTTTGCAAAACTTACTGACCCATAAATTTCACTCACACTCGCTGACGGCGGCAACAGCAAAAATATTTAACTTGTATACAACATTTTAATGGCAAATGTTGCAGGCGACCACTTGAAGTGCAATATATATGCGTCTGCAACTAATTAGAGGCAATCATAATGCAACGACACATCATCCCAACAGCAACAACAACCGAACCCCATGCCCCCCAGCCAGACCCAAACAAACATTGGCAATTTTCTATTTGCCCAACTCATTTGGTTTGAGATTGCAACAAGCTGCTTGAGCTTCAAGTTGCATTCACTTATAACTAATAGCACTTGAAGAAAAAACAACGTCGAAACGGGGGAGATGGAGGAGGTGGCCACCTGCCTACCTACCAACCCACCTGCCTACCCAATTATTATAGGCACTCTTGCGAACTTTGCACCCAGTTGAACAAGTGGGTGAGAGCCAGCAAGTGAGTCTCTTAATCAAGTTGCTTTTATAAACATTTCCACGTCAGTTAATGATAAAAATAGTTCTCACAGGATGCCCCCTAATCTGGCATATATCAGCACATAATTAGCACCATGATATTACACATATGTGGCCAATAAACTACACACAGCATAGCCATGGCTGAAAGGGAGGCAGACACAAAAATGAAAATATATACATATGTATCATGTATGTATGTATATAATGTTTTCAACAATATATCCCAATTCTGCATAAAAATTATTAGTATTTTTTTGTTGCTTTTTCGTTCTTTTTTTAGAATTGTTATGTTTGTTATGTTTTCAGCAAATGATTATAATGGATGCAAGGCAAAATTCAGAGAATTAAGCGAAAAAATTCATTAATCTTACTTAATCAAAATAAAAGAACCTCAAGAATTGTGAAAATTTTGGTATTTTTAAAGATTATATCAGAAATAGGATATGATGATATCTCTTTATTTATAGACATGGTAGTCCCTAAGACAAGTCTTAATCATTGCCATTGATTCAGTAGCCTTTATTTTAAGTGTCACCAAATTCTGAATTTACTTCAGGATGAACCAATAGAGTTTAGGATTTGCTTCTTTTAGGTTTAACTTATTAAAGTTAAAAGCTATAAAAGTCAAAGAGCAACAGTTTCACTGATAATTATTATTTCCAATACTTATATTTCAATATTTCATTATATCAATAAGAAATAGTAATAAATTTTAAAAAGGAATCGGCAAACTTGGCTTTATTTATTTAATTTTGTTGATGTAATCGAAATCCTGTTCATGAATATCAATAATTAAAATCTCAGATAGAATAAGACTCACGACTTACTCTCTGCACTCTCTCTCTATCTCTCTCCCAGTTTTCTGCTTATTGCGTTGTCTTGTGTGGCCGGCAAAAAAAAATATTATTTTGCTTTTAAGAAGTGTATATTATTTAAATTAAATGAAATCTTGCTGAATTTTAAGTGATTACCTTTAAAATGCTGCTATTCACATTAAAATCTGTTCAGTGGTTCACATTTATGTATATTAAAAATTACTTTTATTGTGAAAACTTTTATATTACGAAAAGGAGAAGAAGCAGCAGAAAAAGTAACAGTTCGCATTTGTGTGTGTGTGTGTGTAAGAGTGCTTAGAAGAAAAAGTTATCGATATTTGGATCTAGCTAATTTATTAGCCTTTTTATTTTTAATAAATTCAAATGCGGCTGAAAACGCTCCACTGGGATGTGATAAGGTAAGTGAAAATCGATTTCTTATCTACTCATTTAATGTTTGCACTTATCTGAACTTTCAATTAATAGTGAGGGAACTGAACTTGCATAATTTTAATTAATCTTTAATACATATGGTTTAAATGATTGGGATTAAGTTACTTTAAATAATTAAGATATCGAAATTCGCATCTTTTCTGCAGATTAAGAAGTATTCCACGAACTGTCAATGCGTATCTGCTCTTTCTTGACCTTGTTAGTATTTAAATTTTAAAATGCTTTAGTCAGCAGCAGTCAGCATAACAAATAAACAATTGGTGGGAGGGAACACCAACTCACAGGTTGTACAGGTTGTTTGACGCACACACGATTTTTAAGTTATTTATAATAGCCTTCGAATGAATTGTTAACCAAGCCAATTGCCTGAAATTTTATCACTGACAGCCAAAATGTAGACCAGACATTGATTTATAGCGTAATTACCATTACCCGCTTTACCTACTCATACTTTCTAAATGGCCAAAAATAAAATTCACTACTCCTCCAAAAGGGAACGGAAGCTGTGCTGCAACGTAACAAACATTAGTTGCAGTGGGTGGGGTGGGGCATGCCCCATGCCCCAATACATACATACATGTATTCATGAGAATAAATGTTTACTGTGGCTGATTTAAATTTTTGGTCATCATTTTGTCCCTGTCATCAAGATGCATGGCACGTCTCTGCCAGCTTAGTGGGAGAGGGAGGAGGAGGATGAGGACAAGATGGGTTGGAACACCAGCGCTGATCGCGATATTTCTTTTTTGCCGGCAGTCAAAATATTTTTATATGTTGAATGTTTCTTTTTTTGTATCGTTGTCTGCCTTTGCCAGACTCTTCTTCCTCGACGCATGTTTCACTTGTTGCCGATTTTTTCTCTCCTTTTTTTGCTGCTGCTGCTGCATGTGACGCATCGCCGTTTGTGGTTTTTTCTCTTGCCTGCGTCTTGTTTTGGCCTCTAGTTTTTGCAGAAATTTTGGATATTTTTTGCAGTCGAGCAAAAATGTTTTTTTTTCTCTTTCTGTCTCTCTGTCGTCTTTGGCATATTTTCGGGGCATCCTTTTTTATCTTCCGCGTTGCAGACCGCGTTCATCGACCTCTGCACCCAATGTGGTTTCAGTTTGTTTGGGGGCATTAAACATTAACATATTTGCAGCATTTGATTTTGAATGACTCTGAACTACAATTAAATGCTGCAGATAGTCGGCAGCCTTTGTTAATTAAGCAGAACGAGAACATAAAGTCATGGGAACAATCAGCAAAAAGGGACAGAGAGACAGAGATAGAGATTAGCAGACGATCCAGCAGAACTTGTCATAAGAGGGAAACATTCATTCTCAAACGCATATGTTGCAAATGCAGCATGCAACATTTGCCGCCATGAACTTGGCTCTTCAGCGATTGTAATTGATCCATGGAGCGAGCATTATGAGAATTATTTGCTAATTTGCTGCATCATTCGATATTCCCATGAATTTGCAACAGATTTCAGATTTCTTTTCAAAAAGTCAGACAGACGCATTTCCTTAGCATTTCTGCACGTTCCGAACACCCACGCCATATATCGGAATATATGTTTATATATTGGCAATTTGGTCTATTAAGAAGTCATTATGCAATTGGAGTGTTTATGCTACGAGCCCAATTCAAATCCGCAGGGGGGAGGCAGTCAGAGGTGGGGCACATGTATGTATATATTTCTTTCAAGGCTCGTGTCTGAATATCATTTCCGAAGCAAACATTTTTCAAAAAATTTACTGTTTACTGAATATCAACAAAAAAAAAAAACACACAAACACTTAATAAACAATTTTTGTGCGTGCCTCTAGGTTAGAGAATTTAGTGCCTTTTCCAAGAAAAATTATGGTTAAACTAAGAAGAATTCCAATCGCATGATGATCTAACAAGAACTTGAACTATATAATATTTCGCTAATTTGTACGGCTTTTGTCTTAACACTTTCTTCTACTTTAAGTTTTAGTGTGTTTTTTTTACTGCTCAAGTTCATAGACGTCACGAGTCACAAATTCTGGCTTAATGGAATGAGAGAGAGAGAGAGAGAGTTTTTGACCCCATGATTGGTCCAAGTTAATGGCCGACAGAAAAATGTTAAGATAAAATTCAATTAGAATAAATTCAATTGCCCAAGACTATAAAAGCAGCGAAAAATTCTGTGTGTGTTCCTCGAAAATTTTCTGATTAACTTCCTTTCATGCATTTCAACCTCGAGAAAAAACGTTTTCATATGTTGACCATATTTTACACAGCCAAATGGAAAATAAAAGATCTCATCAGCAGAGATATGTGCCTTCTCCCCCGGCTTCTCCCTCTCCCCCTCTAACATCGTGTCTTTTCCCATCCTTTCCTGGGTTGACAACGCGTTGGGAATTTTCGCCTTCAAGTGGAAACTGTTTCGCGTAAAACGAAAAAAAAAAAAAAAAAAAGACTTTAAAATACACAACTACTTGACGAATGGTTGTGCTAACTGCCAGCCAGTGAATCTGAGAGTCATAGTGTCAGTCAGTCAGTCAGTCGGTCGGTCGGTACGTCCATCGTTCACAGAAGGCAACAAGTTTCTGGGCTTTTATGTTGTCGGTGCCAGGTTTATGACTTTGGCCAAAAATAAAACGCACGCAATGCTGCGGTCAACTCTCTGGCCAAATGGCCAGATTATACAAAATAGATATCCCAACACACGCTTTTGCTGTCTGTGCGTGTATAGCACATTTTGTGGCCTGATCTCTCTCCAAGTTAGCCGTCAACTTTGAACTGATGTCTATGTATCTACTCTGTGTCTTCTCTTTGTACATTTTCGACTCTTTTTGGGATTTGCGCTGAAAGCACTTCAAAGCGCAAGCACTTCACCTAAACTGGGCACACACACACACACACACAGAGACATGGAGGAGGAGGTGGGACGTTAGTTGGGAATAAATATTTACATTTCAATACGAAAATTTGATTTGATTCCTCATGGCACACACAATTTAAAAAACCAACAAAAGGCATTTGAAAAAACACAAACACACACACACACAAACAGGTGAGAATGTGTAACAGAAAATGTGAACTAAATGTGATCAGTGGGCTTTTTGAAGTTAATTTTTTAGCCGGAAATTCGAAATTGTATAAAATGTGGGGCAGACCTATACTGATCTTGGAAATCGTGCTTAATCAGGAAAATTTCAGAATATATATTTGGGCAAAGTTTAAATCTTTTGTGGAATGAGCGTTTAACTAAACGCTAACTACATAGTATATTTAAATTTGTTTCAGCTCCTCAAAGAACTTTGATCTTTTACAGATTTTGAATGCCATTTACATTAACTTGGCATAATAAGACAAACTATTTCTTTAAATTTGTTGAAGTTAAAAATTAAACAAAGTGTTTGACAACATTTTTCGATTATTTTTTTTTTTTTACAATTATGCATAATTTATTCGTAAAAGAAACTGAAAATCATTTAACTGCCTAAACTTAGCCGAATGTGATGCCTTTTTTTTAGTAGATAGAAAAAGATTTAAACACATTTCTTTTGGAATTTTTCTCAATGTTGAATTTTTTCTTATGTTATTAAGTTTCTAATAGAACAAAATTTATTCATTATACACAACAACGAAACCAACTTCAATAAAAACTATTATCACAAGGAATCTTTCTCTTCCGTAATGCAAAAAAAAAAAACACAAAAACTTTAAATGGACCATTTGAAAAACATTACAACATTTCTGAAAAAAGTAATTAAATGCTGTGCCATACACATGTTATAGGAAAAGTTAAACTATATTCTGGGTATGGAATTAACTCAATTTCAAACATTTCAGCCATCATCGTTAAATAATTTGCAAAACAATTTAATTGAAATGTTTTGTTGCATATATCCAACTCTCATTATAACATAACAAGGCTTTAAGCTAAATTTTGTTTAACATATTTTCCCATTTACTCAACCACTGAAATTCTAAATCACAAAATTGAACATTTTGCAAGTGCATTTGGTGTTTTATGAGCACTAAATATTAAACATAATAATCATAATAATGAAACTATATATTAGTTGTTCATTAATTTATCATTATAAATTTCATAAACTATCGCTTTAGTATCGTTATTTTTCTTGGTTATAATGTTTTATGTATTTGTTCCATCTTATTCTAGCTTATAGCCAATCATAAAGTTTAAGAAATTTTACTTTTTATATTCTACAAATTCTGGGGATTAATGTAAACGGCTCGGCTTGATGTCTTTCAATCAGGCCTTAATCAGTTTCCCATTTTCAAATTCGAATAAATTTTATCAAAATTCTAATTGATTTCTAATCTCGCTTATTACATTCGCCTTTGCCGTTTGCCTTTTAGACAGTTTATTATATCATAAACATTTCAATTGCAATTTTCGATTCCAATACGACTTGTCTAATAAATCGATTTACGTTCAAAAACAATGATAATCCAATTTAATTGGATTTTGATTTTAAATTCCGCTAAAAAATTGATAAGATTTATGTATTTGCCAACTTTTAAACAACAAAGTAAAGAATTTGTATGATTTGCTTAATTTTTTAAATGTTTTTTAAACTTGAAATACTTTTATAATTTTCCCTGCCTTGTAATTTTGCTTGAATCAAATATAGAACTTGAAATTTCTCATAATTAATCTTATTATTAGTTTTTTTCATTATACTTTATTTAAATTGAATTTATTTTAAATTATGAACTCTAAGGACTTAAAATTTCTGGTGGAATTACCCCTTATAAATTGAAGTTTTCACCTTTAACCCTTTTTGTAATTGCCCTACAAAAACTCTCATTATATGTGGAGAAATAAAAGATTTTTGAATTGAATTACGCTAATTGTGATTGCTGTCAATTAAAACGAGAGACAAGCAAATAGAGAGAAATTGAGAGAGAAGAAGAAGGGCTTTTATTCTGTTTGCAATAAAATTGTTTGAAACATTTTGTGCAATTTTCATTAACAAACTTCAATTACGTTGGCAATGTAATTTGGCATGCAAACAAAACGCTGGCCAGGATAATGCCAGTCGCGTAGTGTCAATAACGAAACGCTGGAGGAGTCATCCTCCTCCTCTTCAACGTCGTGGTCTTGCTGTCGTGGCCGTTGCCTGCCTGTTGCATAGTCAGCACGTAGTCAGGAAATGAGTAGCAGAAAGTCACACCCACCCAACCACCCACACCCACACATGGCCAACACACACACACACACCCAGAGAGAGAGAGGACAATCAGTGAAGGATGATGGCAACCAGCCAGGAGCGACATATCAAGTGTTTGCCCATGTAGTTCAAATGAAATTAAAATTCCCATTGACACAGTAATTTGCGGGCCACACAAAAGGAATCAATTTCATGCCAAACACGAACACAGTTTGCCATTTCGATAGATGGAAGGATGGAGGGGGATATATGTACATGAATGTTGTTTGTCAGATGCTTACCACAACCGCCTCGATAAATCCATTTTTGTCACTTGAAGATTGCAGCAGCAGAAGCAGCTCAGCAGTCAGTATAATAATTTAACTTTTTGTGATACAGTTAATATGTAGATAAATATTGAAATTGATTGGAGATTTGTATTTTTTTTTTTTTTAAAAGTTTTCCACTTGAGTTTTAATTATTTTGCACACTTCTTTTTATCATGTGGGGAATTCAATTTTTCAATTTGCACTTTGCGCTTGCGCATGGCAAGGACACACATTGACGATGAATTAAGAAGCGAGACTAACTGGTCGTGGGAGTGTGAAGGGCGGAGGAGGAGGAGGACTACTCCACTCGCGAGGCACTTTCTTTCTTGACTTTATACACACACACTGAGACTGAAACAACCGAAGGGTTAGAGCGCCCGCCAGCAACTGATCGAGTCGCAGCACATGCGATCGCTCTAATTCTGTGTGTGCTGTGCCATCATCATGAGTTTCTCCCCGATCGACGTTGCGCTGCGTCGATGCGTCGCTGCTGTTGCTGGCTGCTGCGATAATGCCAGAAATACAATCGCTTCCGCTGCCTAATCAGGGCTGAGGCACTGGATAAAAGGGTTTTTTTTTTGTTGTTATTCCAGTCAAAAAAAAAAAAACGAAAGATCAAACGTATACCAAATGTATTTAAGTTAATGGCCCTCCACTTAGTGAATAACTAACTTTTTTTTGGTTTTTGGCCAATGATCCTTTTGGTCAACCGGCTTCTTGTAGCCGTCAACAGAGACTAACATTTCGTTATGCTCTTTAACCAACTCCAAGTCTTCAACTGGTTATTCTCTCTCTCCCTCTTTCCCTTTCTTTTCTTCTGTCCATGTGTGTGTGTTCGTGTGTTTTTGTATGCGTTTACACATCTTCAAGATGCACTTGACACCCCCTAATGAGATGGATAAGTTGGGCACATGTGTCGACAACATTAATTTCAGTAGCCTAGGCGATCCTTTGCTCTTTTGCCGCTTATCCTTTGGCCAGGAAAAACACATGTGTGCTTAGGCAGATTTCTTCTTTTTTTAACGAGCCCCCCAGACATATTGGATATAGCATGTCCATTTCACATGACCTTTCTCTCTGTCTGTCTGCCATTCAATTTGTATGACATTGTTGTAAAATATCGAATAGCCCATGGTGTGGATTACTTGCCATTAGTTCATTCATAAAATATACAAAAAAAAAAAAAAACTAAAGTAACGTTTTCCATAAGTTTTTTTTTTTGGTCTCTATTTCCGCATTCCGATTAAACCATTCATTCTATTTATAATTCTAATTTTTTTATTTTAATTATCAATCCTAAGCCACACTTCCTGTCATGGTTTTTGATAATTTTGCTTTTCCTTTCCAAAAAATAAACTAAAACAAACTTTGAGAACTATTATAAAGCAAGAAACTTGGAAACTTTATATAGTTTCTAGATCGATAATAGTTTCTTTTTCTTTCAAGGCTAAATTTTTTTTGAATTACTTTTGCTTTCGCTCGAATGTACCAATTTGATATTAGAAATCTATAATTTGCTAAAAAGGAAAAATCAAAAGTTCACTCTCATTCAAAATGCTGCTAGAATTTCAAGGGAATATGCGATAAAATGTATATAGAACGACTCTTGACTCTTGGAATGATAGATAATATTATAGAAATACACTTGACTTGGCGCGCTAAAATGTATGTAAATGGCATTCATTCATTCATTTGGCATGACTGTATGTATGTAGGACTCTTCTAAATGCGATACTAATTGGGCCTAGGCAGGCATCAACGGAAATCGTTTATCTGCGGTAACGGGTGGAGCAGGGGCTGGGGGGCGGTACTGGAGACGAAAAGAAGTGCGACGAACCACCAATTAGCATTGCTTTGACCCATTTTGGAGCAGCTTCCGTCCATGGGAGCTCCTTATCAGCTGTATATTGTACTGTGGTTCCTAAGCAATTCTAAGCGCATGTGGGTGAAGGGTGTGATCGAGTAGCATAGCTCGGGCGCGAGATCAACAGGAAGTTGGATATGTTATATAGAGAATTTGTTTTATATAATCTTTACACAAATAAATATGTATGCATATAATTCATTCAATTTGTGTAGTAATGGATAACGATAACAACGACTTCGATGACTTTGTAGGAACAGTGGTGCATTTATTAGAAACCTGGATCCCAATCCGTTTGCTGACTTTCCATTTGTGTGGCATAGCACTGAAGTATATCACCAGCTTGAGGTAGAATTTTTGTATCTTTGAAGCGTAGACCACATTCTACATCCTTTTTGATAGAGTCCACTTCGTTCTTTAAATGACGCATAGACTCCAAATGGCCGTCATAGATCACTTCTCCATCGCGTAGCAAGCGGAACTTGTGTGACTTTTTGAGAACGCCCTTGGTACAACGACATCCGGCCACTGGCACCTCTTTCCGTCCCTCGTTGATGATGAAACTCTGCAGTACATTGGCCTCGCCCAGTTGCTCCTCCACCTCGACAGGTGGCAATTTGCTGCTCAGTTGCTCTTTGAGGTCATCAATCAGGCGATAGATCACATTGTAGCTCCGTATTTTCACATCTCCCGCCGCTTTGGCTTGTGGTGTTTCCACGGCAAAGGCATAAATGATGGCATCGAATGCCTTGGCCAATTCCAGATCACCCTCGGAGACATTGCCCACCCCGTAATGGACAATATCGAGGCGGCAGCGTTCGTTGCTGTTGTATGTCTCGAGCACATCCAAAATGGCCTCCACCGATCCATGGACATCGCCCTTGACTATCACACTGACCCTGGGTATGCCATCATTTACGTCCACCTGCTTGACCCGTTGGCCACCTCTCGTACGAAAACGTCCAGCCAAACGGCGTGCCTCTCGTTCGGCTCGATACTTGGCCTGATGTTCCTCCTCCTTTTTGCGAATCTCATCGCTGCTGGACTCGATCTTTTCCCGTTGAGCCTCGTGCTCACGATACTTTAAAACGGCATGAGCTTTTTTCTGCAATAATTGGAAATCTTAATTAAATCTTGACATTGAGAGTTAAATCTCTTGTTTACTCACCTCAGTTTCTACCTCCAAGATAAGTTCTCCGGCCAGGGGAAGCTCACGCCAGCCAAGAATCTCTACTGGGGTTCCAGGCGGCGCCTCTGTCAGCGGTTGACCATTGTGATCAAAGAGACCCCTTACTTTGGCATGAGCTAGACCACTCAGAAGAACTGAACCCTTTCTGAGAGTGCCTCTGGAAACAATGGCAGTGGATAGTTTTCCTCGACGTGGATCTGTCTTTGATTCCACCACAATGCCTTCGACTAGACCAGTGGGATCTGCTTTCAGGCCCATCAATGTAGCCTGCGTGCTGACAGCTTCAGCCAAGAGCTGCAGATTAGTGCCCTTAAGCGCCGAGATTGGTATGACTTGCACATCTCCGCCATGCTCCTCCAGCGTGAGACCCATTTGGGCCAATTGTTGTTTGCTTTTCTCCTGCAATTAGAGAGAGAGAGAGGATTAATTGGAATTACTAAGGAAGGGAGACACTTGGCTTACAATATTCGCCTCGGGTTTGTCAATCTTGTTAAGAGCCACAATAATGGGCACTTGCACTTCCTTGGCCAGTTGGATAACCTCACGGGTTTGAGCCATTACCCCATCCTCGGCAGCCACGACCAGAACAATGATATCGGTGGCCACAGCGCCACGTGCCCGCATGGCACTGAATGCGGCATGACCGGGCGTATCCAGAAATGTGACCCGCTCTCCGTTTTCCAAGGTCACAGTGAAAGCTCCAATGTGTTGGGTGATGCCACCAGCCTCACCAGCGGCCACATCGGCGCCACGGAGAGAGTCAAGCAGAGTTGTCTTGCCGTGATCCACATGACCCATTACCGTGACCACGGGAGGACGTGCCTTTAACAGTTCCGCAGATGCTGGTGGCCTGGGTGCCACATCGCGATCTTTTTGGTCATCCTCGACACCAGTTTCGGGTGTGGCCACAATCCGTGTCTTTGTGCCCAGTTTTTTAGCAATTTCCTGAATGATCTTCAAATCTTGCAGCTTGGCTGTGGCCTCAATATTGTCCGCTCCCTTTACATACAACATTGCCTCTTGCACATCGTCTATGGGTCTCCCGAGGGTCTTGGCCAACTGTGACACGCTCATGTGCCGCCAGATACTTGCTGCAGCGGATGCTTCCCCATTGCTCGTTTGTGTCTTCTTGGGGGAGTACTCTATAATTCTGGGGGATTTCTACATCATTAGTCAGCGTGCACAGTTTTAGTATCAGCTGATTACGGCGCCGCAGTGGCTCTCAAACTGGACCACTTGTGGGCAAAACTACAATTTACCTTCTCTTCTGCCGTCTTCCTGCGTTTCAGATGTGTGGAACTGACGTGCAGTTGTCTCCTTAGCGAAATACTCAGTCTATAAAAACAGCTTACGTTCAACATTTTGCATTATTATTTAAATTTATTGCAAATTATTTGTTATGTATTCGCTAAAAAAATATAAACACAACATGCAACCAGATCGCCGCAATTTCTTGTCCATTTCGCCGTAAATTCGTGCCCTCTCGGTGTAAATTCTTGCCCTCTCGCCGTAAATTTTTGCCCTCTCGCCGTAAAAAAACGCTGGTTCGCTACGAACCACTTGGAACCAGATCGAACTCGTAGCTAAAACTCAATCCCGACTAACTTATACTCTTCACATACTTTTTGTTTCAGGGATTAACACATAGACAAAACTCATTAAAACTATTTTATATAATAATTAGGCATCTTAAAGATTTTCGAATGCCAAAGCCTTGATTCTCTATGGCATTTTGGTAGACCGATATTTCTTTCGAATCGAGTTCAAATGATTGATGTGTTGAGGTCATTTTGAATAATTGCAACGCATTTTTGCGAAATCCTTACGTGATGGACATAAACTACCCCCAAATTACCAAATAGACTTAAAACTTTTTATAGGTAAACATTAAGTAAGGTGTCAAAATGCTTTAAAAAGTGAACCTCTTCGAATACCCTTTCCGAAGTCGAACACTTACTCGCGAGCTCGAACATGTTCGAGCGGTTTACTCAAATGTTCGAGCGTTTTACTCACGCGTTTTTTCGTAAACTTCTCGCCGTAAATTTTTCGCGCGTCTTTCTAACGCGTTTCAATTCGCCCGACCAAGTCCTAAGGGTTTGCGAGTAATAGTCCTAAGGGTGAGGTAATAGCCCTAAGGGCCACAGTAAAATACTAAGGGTAGAGTAAAAGTCCTAAGGGTGCTAGCCACTGTGCCTGCTAGGTGGCGCTGATTGATCTGTAAATAATCGATCAATTTGGCGGGCAAATTTAAAACAATATGTATGGTTCCTTTGTTTTTTTTTTTTTTAATGGAATACTTTCAATTGCCCTTCTCAATGGCGTGAATGCCAATCACTGCCATGCGAAACGAACTTCAATTTTTCCCCAACTAGAGTCAATAGATTTTGAAGGACAGCCAGAGCCGGAAACAGCACACACACAACGAGATAAGGGCTTAGGAGGGCTTGGAGGTGGTTGGAGGTTTCCGACTGACGCTGAATGCCACTTAATTCGGTTTTGAAGCGAGTTGCATGTCAAAATGATTGCTCTTCTGCAAACATCGCATCTGTGTTTGAATTATGATGGAGCGCGCAAATATTCCAGATGCAAATATTTGTGCAAAACTACAAACACACACGCACACTGGCACACACACACACACACACACACATGGCAGTTTGAAGTGCAACACTTATTTTGCCCAGGAATATGTAGCTGCAGATACAGGACACTCTTCAACTCAGTCGCCCACTCCTCCATTGCAACCCCCTACTACCTAGCCCATCCTTCGGGCGGAGAACTAATGGCAGGCGTGCCATGTCGGTAGCACCAAGCACTTTTCAAAATGTGTAACCGGCACTGACTGACTTTCTCCTATCTGACTGCAAGGACTCCCGGACAGAGGACTCGTTTGGCCGGAGCCAACATTTGCAGTCGCTGCTGCTGCTGTTGCTGCCGCCGTTTGCCCTAACTGTGTCTGTTGCTGTTGTTGCTGCTATTGCAGACATCCGTTGCCGGAAATATGCTTACAAACGCAGCATCTACCAGCTTATACAGGGTGCTCTGGCCATAGTCCTCTAACTACTCCATTTCAACATGGCCCTCACCCCCAGTCCAGGGTGACTGTTGATGATGATGGTGTTGGTGGGGTTCATCTGTTTGCTTTGCAGCGCAAAAGACGCCAGCGACGTTGAGAACTCAAACAAAATATAACTGTTGAAAGAAGACGCCTGCAATGGCAGCAACAGCAGCGAGCACAGAAAAAGTTTACAATTTATCTAGTAAAATGTAATTAGGATCCTGGTGCAGGCACCTCAAACCATCGACCAAAACAGAGGGATGGGGCCAGGGTGAGGGCAAGGATACGCCTTTAGTTGTGCGTGTGGGTTGCAATGTTTCACTTTGACTTTAAGACTTAGTCGACAGCTGGAATTAAATTTTGTTTTAGAGAGAGCAGAAATCCCAGAAAGCTTTTAAATTGCAGAGCAAACTAAAAAGAGTCACAAGTATTTACAAAAAAAAAAAGAAGTGTACACGAAACTTTACGTACTGATAATTATAGCAAGTCTATAATTAATATTAATTTTTCATTATTCAATCCAAGCTTCTAAATTAATGGAGACCTATTCTCTATCTATGTATGTTTATAGATAAAATAATATATGATTTGCAGTTCTCTAAGAGATTAATTAAGAAATAATAAACAATAACTATAATATAAAGAACTGTCTAAATTATTTAATTTCGTTATTAAATACGTGATAGAATTTTTCTAGGAAATTCAACGAAGTTTGCTTTTCATACAAATAATTGCAATATTGCCGGAATATTTATTCTTGTATTCGAAATTTATTTTGGTCAAACGAAGTTTTCTTCATTTATTGTATTATCTTTTCTTTCAATTAAATCTCTTATTGTATAATTCTTCAAATAACATATTAAACTTTTCAAACGGCTTACGTTTTAAAAAGTTTTGAATGCATTTCCTCAAAATTGAGGCAAACTATAAGTTGACAATCGAACTAAAGGCATACAATGAAAATGTATGTAAGTATTACAGCACCCAAACCATTCCACACAATTTAAATAATTGTCAATTTGTCATTCCAACTCTTAAAGAGCCAAAGTGTTATAGCGATTTTCCTTAAACAGCTTTAAAACGAACTGAAAAATATCCCAAATCCATGAATTTTGGCCGCCGGCAGATATTCAATATTTTGTTTTTTGTTGAGGTTTTTGGTGCTAGAAGAAATTGATTTTTGTTGCTGCCAGCAAAGTGAAAATGGCGTTGCGCGAGGGTCAGTTTAAGACTTTGGCCGCATCAGTTATTCGGGTTTATTTAGTTGAGTGGCTGGCCAAACTGTTTATACAGCCTGCGCATAAGACATGCGCAAGAGCGACTTTCGATGCGGCTGAGATACAGAGATACATACAGATGCACAGACAACACACACACACACACGTACTCACAGTTACATTTGTATCTCTACATAGATGCGGGTCTCACACACACACGCACAGACAGAAACTCACACAGAGAGATATACACGTTTAAAAGAGACGAATAAGGCGGAGCAAAGTAAACAAACATGGCCGAAAATGTTTGTTGCTCATAATCTGATACAAATGCAAATGCCTACACACACACACAGAAAGACACTCACTCACATATGCACAATGGAAGAGAAATATCTAAATATGGTTAAGGCCAAAAGTGAAATAAAAACTAACGCAAAGATTCGCAAACTACTTCACCAGGTGTTAATCACAGCAAAGTCCAACATTTTAAGTGATTTCTCTTTGCCGCTTTTCTCTCAAATCAATAAACATTTTGATCTATGGAAATGTTGAAATAATTTTTGATTATTAAGTAATCAAGAGGATTAATTAAAGTCTGCGAAAAATTCAACAAATTTGCCTTAAATGTTGATAAATTGTTAAGTTGAGTTGGCTTTTTGTTTTTCTTTCTTTCCTTAATAAGTTTATTTTATTATCATTTGGCCTTTATGCATCTCTTTATACGATTGTTATAATTTTATGTTTTTATTAATTAAACATATGCATAAACAGTTTATTTATAATTTTAACTGTAGTGTGGGCGGATCTTTGGAGAATTTTGGCGCGTTTTATTATTACTCTTAATTTTTCAATTCCAACGTCTGATTTCTCATTTATTCTCATTTATTCTCATACATATTTAAGCCACCTAATTATGTTAGTGGCTGTAGCTTATATTAAAAGTAACTAAGTTAGTTATTTTTAGATTTAGACTTTAGACTTCAGGCTAATAAAATTAATGCTTATTTGTATGTACGTTAATTATGTATGTAGATTATACAAAATATTATTCATTCTATTGATAATTCTCATCTTTATATGTATTTGTTCTTCCGTTTTTTCTCTTCCAAACTTTTATATGGTTATTCCTTTCATTTTTAGTTTGTTATTGTTCAGGTATCAATTGTTTTAAGTGAAAATCTTAGGGAACAAACGGATTTCGCTTGGTTTTTAGTACTTTTTTAGCTAATTTAATTTGTGTTGTTTCGTTTATTTTCAAGTAAATATGTTCGCCTAAATAGATCTTTTAAGCCATTTATGTATTTTATAATTAATAATAATGTCTAAGAAAGTAAACTATTGTATTAGTTAAGACAACATTTTCATATCTAAGATGCAAAATGGTTAAGTTTGGTAAATAAATTTGCAAATTTTTCACACTTTATTCATAAAAGGAAATAGTCATTACAAGGATCATATTAACTTTAATAGCCTTATGCTTAGATCCTTAACTTAGAGACTTACTTACAGACGAAATCTGGACACCGCAGTGACTACTCCTGCAAATTAGTAGCAAATTTTTCATGAATTTGGGATTAGAATATTCTGTGTACTTAAATCGATAAGTATTATTTGAATCTGAATTGAAGGCTTTAAGATATTTAGCTAAGGCCTTAACCTTTAACCCTTACCCAGTACACTTTATTAGTTAAACAAGTTTTACCTTTCTTTATTGAGTATCCTTTGATTTCCATGTATGTTCACAATTTGAAATCATTTAATGGGTCCTAATGTTCTCTCCGAGCACTTGAACTTTTTTAATGGAAGAAAACACTTTTGTATCTATTCAATTTCAAGCGCTTTTTAATTATAAAACATTTTCAGTTAATTAGTTGGCTTCTGTGTGTGTGTGTGTAAGTGTGTGATGTGATGATGACCCTGTCACATGGCACTTAAAAATCGGTGTACTTGAAAGCTGGAAAAGTTGTGTGTTTCTCAAAAGTTATTGACCATTGGCTTGCAGCACTTGTGAGGAAAAGTGTCGCCTCGACTTGGTCACTCTTTCTCAAGAGTGCATCCTACCACACAGAGCGTTGAGGTCTTTTAGGGTTTCATTTTTCTTTTTTTCGCTATGGGACAGGTAATCATTTCGATGGCGGCTTTCAAACATAAGCAAAATATTGACAGAGCGGCAAAGTCTAATTGTAAGGCAAACGACACCGACAAATATGCATATATATGTGGGATATAGACGTATGACGTTGCCGATTCTTCTACTTTGGTGTTTTGTTTTTTGTTTTTTGGCGTTCAGGTACCCAACTACACATACGTCTTGTTTTGTGTTTTATTTTTTTGAGTTTTCACTGTTTACACACATTAGAGACCCGACATCCGTTGTAGCCGTTGCCGACTGTCGTCGCTGTCGATTCGAACAAAATTTTGTTGTTTTTAGCCATTGAAGTGGTAAATTTCACCTGTATGCGAGGAGTAGATGGGCACGGACAGACACGGCCACTTACAACAAATGCATCTCGCTGTCGCTGTGGCTGACTCTGTCTCTCTGGTTGTCGGCCTTGCCCTTTGATTATTGGATGGACCACACACATGGCCAGTGGACACTTGAGCTGATTGATTGGTGAGATGGTGAGCGAGCATTCGCGAGATGCAAAAAACCCATCAACGCTGGTGGTCAGCATCAGCATCATCGTCATCTCTGATGCTTTGATCGCATCTCAAGCGTCCCTGCTAGCCAAGCGAGTCTGTTGTTAATTTACTGCAGGAAGTTTCCATTTAGCACTTGGGCAAACAAATTCTGCAGTTGTCACCAGTCCTCTCGATGCTCGATGCTCGATTCTCTCTAGTGGCCACTACATCAAGCCAAAGTCCGGATGGGAGATGCTTTTTGGGGTTGGAGTATGAGAGTGGGAGTGTGAGTATCTGAGGGCTGCTGAGGGCAAGTTTTCTGTCCCATAAATACAAAATATCAAAAAATATTACTACATTTAGTTTAGTTGAATGTGAAGGAGGAGGAGGAGGAGGGTGGTAAGGGTGTTGCTTCATTGTTGTCGACGGCTACTGTTTGCGGTTTGCTGCTACTTCGAGTGTCATTCAGCCTAAATTGTTTGTATGTCAATCAAAGATGAAAACGCGCAACGGAAAATGCGAAAATTAAACAACGAAGAAGAAATACCAAAACCAAAAGGAAGAGGGGGACGGACTTGGCAAACTGGTGCGGGTCAAAGGGAGAGAAAGGGAGAGCGAGAGTGAGGCGGGGTCATGCCACTTAAAGTTCATTGAGGTAACGCGTGTTTGTGTGTGTGTCTTGCTTAGCTTTAAAGCGAATGAGCGGGCGGGATTGAAAGGGTGGTAATAAACATAAGGCCCAATATAACAATAACAATGCCTACAATAAACAACAACAAAAGCAGCAACAACTACAATAACAACAACAATGCGGCACTTAATCAACAACGATATGCTTGAACAAGTCCTTCAAAATGAACGAAAAACATTTGAGCGACTAACAAGTTATTGAAATTTTCAATTATTTTCAATACCAAAGCCCAAACTGAAACTGCAGGTCTAAATTCTTGTTTTAAGTCTCCGATTAAAGCCATTGATAAAAACAAAATGAATATTTTTTCTTATCGTCGTATTGTCCTGAATGAAACTTGCAATTCTTGAGTCTTTGAAGACTTGTATACAATGTCCTTTAAATGGGCAACTAAACAACTTTAAAGGATTTTTGTGCTCCCTTCGAATAATTCTTCTAGTCTGGCAACGTCTGAATAAAATTTCAATGACTGTTTCCCTTTGAAATGCCTTCTGACAGATTAAGAATGTAACCGATAAATACATATATGTTACAACTTCTCTTTCGCATCTTTTGCTTTGGCCGATATCAGGTTAGATTTATGTTATACATGAAGACAAGTGTTCGACGACAAACGACTTAATAAGTAAAGCTGTTTTGCTCTTGTAGGCTTGAGAAACCTTTAGCAACTAAAGAACTTTAGTTGTGACTAAATTAATCTCTCAAAGGAACTACAATTGACACAAAATGTTGAATATTCTCCTTTTCACTCGTATTTGTATAACTTACACTTTGAAAATTGGCACCTCATACATATGTATTTATGTGAATGTATTTGGTTGTGGCTCACCCTAATTTATGCAACTCTCCCAACGATGTCACCCATCCCCTACAATCCCCCTACATTGTTGGGATGGCAGAGCGACACCCGGTCTGAGTCTATCCATTGGGTTGTTGTCAGTTAAATTTACATTGAAATGCGAGACTCGAAGTAATTGGAAAGTTTGATTTTAATTTGTTTTCATTTCGCATTACCTACAACCCAAGTCGAACCCGAGACCGAGCCGGAGACCGAACCAAAGCCAGAGCAAGAGCCCCAGCAAAACCAAGTCGCCTTTATTACATTTCTCTCTCTCTCTCTGTTTTGCTATCTCTGTTTTTGGCTCTCTCTCACACTCGCTAGCTCAGGCTGTAGCTTTCTGTCTCTGTCTGCTTACACGCCCAGTTTACATCACAAAATGTGCGATGAGCCAACCTTAAACTCATCTCAGGCATCCAACTTCAATATGGGGAGACTGCTCCATTTGCGCGTCGCCTGGTCTTTCTTAACCGTCACCCGCTCCCTTCCCAGGCTTTCTCTCTCTCTCTTTCTACCTTTCTCTAGCTATCTCTCATTCAGTGTTGGTGTTGGTAAACTTTTGCCTGATTTTGTGTGCTTTTAACAGTTTTAATCAAATAATTGCACATGTGCTAAATGTAAACATATTTGTTCGATTCCACTAACCAGACACGCCTCCTCCCCTCAAAAAAAAGAAGAAAAATCCTCCTCCACCCCTGCCAAAAGTGTGAGTGAGAGATAGAGATGTGCTTGGCTCGTTTTTTGGCCTGGCCAACAAGCTCCAGTTTTAAGAGCTGACTGACTGCAACTCTCTTCTTCTTCTTTAGTAGGAAGACTCGTTTTATATTTGCAAATGCAAACGAAACAGGAGAAAGTTCAAACATACAAACAAATGAACGTGCAAATAGTAAAAAAAAAAACAGAAAAACAAAAAAAAATAAAATATAAATAAAAGCAAACTGCAGGCAAAAGTAAGTGGAGGACATCCCTCAATTCCCAAAGTGAACTCGTATTCTGTTTTTTTCTTCTGTTGGACGCGTGCAATTTGTTATTTTTACGCAACAAGAGCAAATTTTTAATTTTCCATTAAGTTTTTAGACCTAGGCAAGTTCTACCTCTTGCCGCCCGCCTAGGCCCCCAAGGGAAACAACTTTAGCGCGTGCCTTTTGTTTACATGAATCGCATTCACGTGGCAGATCGTAGACGGTTGTACGTCCTTACCGGAACAGAATGTTGAATGCTTGGTTGGATGATGGCTAAAGGATGGATTAAATGCAACTTGAAAATATTAAAACATTTTGCGACAAGTTGGCAAATGAAAGCCCGCCCAATCATGTCAACAGCAAAGTGCCGACAACAACAAGAGCAAAGCGAGCCGTGGGAGAAAAAAAAGGACAGGGACAGGGGGGAGAGAGCAGAGGGCCTGGGAGCAGGACCAGGACGACGACACCAACAACAGGAAGGAATGATTTCTTGTGCCAATATTTTTCCAGAGCACACAATTTCGATTTGTCGAGTGCAACTTTGGCGCTCATCGTACTCATCAGCTTCAGCTCCCCATGCCCCGGCAGAGTAACTCCTGCTTTCGTCCTTGACACCCGATGTCGTCTTCTCCTACACGAATGTCAACTGTGTGTGTTGCTGCTGCTCTCTGTTCAAAAAACACACATATAAAAGAGAGAGAGAGAGAGAGAGCGACAGAGACAAACTGAGTGACGAAGGGAAATGAAAGGACTCTGGGAGTCTGACTGCTAGGGTCCTGCTACTAGCTTGCAAATCAAGTGAAATGTTTGCAAATAGAATTTGTCTGTGCTTGCTCGAGTGTTTGACTGAAATCTATATACATATAGTCAGTCAGTTCTCGTGTTGTATGTGTGCCAGGATATATATTCCCCTTTCTCAGTCTCCTTCTCTTGCTGTCTCTCTCTAGCTAGTGTGTGTACATTATGATCAGTACAAATGTGAACATAACTGCACAAATATGTACATAGCGAGTCGTTCGCTCAACGCCCACCCACTAACCCATACACACCCAGACACACATACACAGAAGGCTCCAACCATCCAACCCAGTCAGCCTCCCAGTCACCCATCCAGTCAGCCAGGCGAGCCAACGAGTCGTCAGCTTTTTATATTTGTGCATATTTGACTCCACTCTTTCATCGCCATTTCTCTTTTGCCTCTCACTCGCACTCTGCCCCCATCCCTCTCCCTCTATCTGTCCGTGTCTCGACTTGGCTTGACTGTGTTTGCGTTTGTCGGCGTAAGGATTAATTAGCGTACAAGTGTGGCATCAAAAAAACGAAAAAAAAGAGAAAATAAAAACCAAATAACGTTAAAAAGAAAATAAAATCATGCATTCAATTGCATCATTTACCCAAATGAAACTCAATTTAACAGTCACCTAGCTAACAATCATTCCACATTATCATCCATGTGAAGGGTTCTTTGCCCGGCCTAACTCTGCCTTCACCAACCAAATATGTATGAATCACAGTTTAGTCGCTTACAAGAGTTATATGTGTTGTGTGTTGATAAGCTCTCATCCCAAGAGTATTTAAGTTCTATGAGTAACATTTTAAGATAACTGATTAGTTGGGAGACTTAATAGTTTCGTTAGTGAAAGTTAGTCATAGGGAGGAAACGGTTTATAAGTCGTTTTTGAGAACTGCCTAAAAAAATAAGTCCATTTGATATTTCTTATTGCTTATCTAAAATGGGATTCTATTGTTTTGAAATATTCTTCGTTGCTAACCGACTAATGTTTTGAAAATAGTTATAGTTAATTTTTTAATATCTTTAACAGCCAAAAGGGTTTACATGGTCATGTTATCTTCATCTGAGATATGTTGAAAATTACAAAATATTGTGTCTAAGTTTCGGAGTGAGAGAAATAACATTTTTAAGATTAAATCGAAAATATGTCAATGTCGCTTAATAAACAGATTTGTTTATGCATAACAATACTCTATTTTTATATTTTATATATGTACTTATTATATGTAGTTCGATATTTACATATATGTTCGATATTTGTATCGCACTTGCTATATATTTATTAATACCAATTTGAACTCAATAAGTTGTTATTGATATATTGTTATTTGTTGTACTTAGAACAAGTTGTTTGTCAAGCAAATTAGTTTGCTTTCCAATGTCATTATATTGTAAATATAGGTACATATACTTATTTACCAAATCAATTTAGAATTGTCACTTAATTAACTATTTGACACAGACAATCATAAATCAGGCTTACTTCACAATAGATGATAAATTGAAATAGATGTGCAATAGAAATCTCTTCAGACTAATTACATATACATATATATTTGAGGGTTAGACCGAGTCTAATATTAGATAAAAATCCTTAAACTAGTGTTTTAGCAAAACTTTTGTGAATAAGCCATTTCTGTTAAGGTTTTCGAATTTAAGCGTCAATTAAAATTTCGTGACCTATTATTTATAAATATCTCAGTATATCTATATACATTATGATAGATAAATATATTTTAAAAGATATGAAATCATACTGCAAAGAGATTCTGTTACCAGTCTCATTCATTTTTTGTATAAACTATTTTATTAATTTAACATTAAACAAAATAAAAATGATCACAATTCAAGTAGATAGGTATTGCAAAATAAATCAATTAAAATACTATAATGGTCTTAGAATACAATAATGTTTCCATAGATGATGTTCCATACCCCCAAAATTATTGTAGTAAAGACATTCTTTTTAAAGATTCAAATTAAATATACTATTGTTAACAAATTAACTCATAAAATATATATTATAAAATTACAAAACATTACAGTGTTTTATTTCATATTTAATTGAAATATCCGTAGAGAGTTGCTTATCTCAAATCCACATGACAGTTATCATACAAAGTTTATGATTTCTAGGAAGTAAAGGCGTCGTCATTTTACTACAAATCTATCTTTCCGGAATGTCTAAAGTAATACACATAAAAAACTGCTCTTTGACGTCGAAGTTAGAAACACTCTATAGTTAAATATTTCGACATTAATAAATATTCCCAATGAGAAATCATTGGAAGGCAATGAAGTTGCCTCTTAACATTATTGTCGCTTGCGGTTTGTGAAAAACACTTTCTTATGGTTCAAATATTTACTACTGCAAAAAGACACACTCCTTTGTCATTCCTCGGCATCGACTTGGATGTTTTTGTTTTCTGTTCAAATAACTTTGTTTTCAGGGAGATGAAGAAATGTTGTTTATTGCCTTCTTAGCAAGTGAGTTGCAAATGCAAGTATGTGTTATATATTTGTGCCCCATTATATGTCAAGCCCGGAGTGCAGCAAGTGTTTCATTAGCACAGCAAATTATAATGCTTTTTTTGTCATTGTCGTTATGTCGGCCGTCCTGCTGATGTTGATGATGATGATGGTGAAGCTGATGATGTTGGTTAATTGTGCCTGACGGTCTTGCGAAATATGCAAACGTTTGAATTTGACGTGCACACACGAAAAACGGTTGGCAAATAGCAGTAACAGTACACACAGACACACACACACACATGCATATATACCTCTCCCTATCTGTCGGTTGGTCGAATGCAAATTGCAGAGAAGAGACAGAGACCTAGAGAGAGAGAGAGAGCTGAGAATGTGAAGGCAACTGCAACTGCAACTGCACCTGCATGCTTATGCAAACAATGTTGTACGCTACTCGCAGCCTTCCCAGCGTTCGGTCACACGGAAAACTGCATATCACAGCAACTGCAAAATGTGCTGGAACTCCTGTTCCAACCAACCAACCAACCGAATGCAGCACCCTTAAGATGCTGCCTGGGCATATGACTTTGAAGTGCCTGAACGCATCTAGGGCAACAGGAACACTGCGAACACTGAGACTATGATAGGGGTTGGGGTTCGGGTTGGCGTTCTTAAAAATTCATTTTATTGTCCTGGCCATTGTCTGTGGAAAGACGAGAAAAAATGAGACAGAGAGAGAGCAGCGGGGCAAATACAGCTTTCTGCAAGCGGCAGCGGCCCGCCATCATTTCCGTTTTAGAGCTCAACTGACAGCGATGTTGCTTGCTGCTGCAAAAGATGCAAAGACAGCTAAGCAAACATCATCAGGGCACAAAGATGGTGGCAGAACAGGACGCAGCTTCAACTTGGCTCGCTAGGTCGCAGAGCTATATTTGCACAACGTACGACGGATATTGTGCTGATGTTTAGCAGGCAAAAGGATACCAAAGAGCAGAGACGGCCCCTTTGCTACTGTGGCAGCAGCAACAGCAGCAGCAGCAGTCAAGCATTTGGGCAAATAGTCGTCGCACTACGCCCGTGGCTATAATAAGCGTGACCAGGAACCAGGACTACAACCTGCACTGAATCCGGTTTGAGCTCTGACGCCTGCAGGCTAAAATGTAGGCCTAGTCTTAACCCTAACACAATTTGAGGCAGGCCTAAGACGACAAGTGCAGCAACAAATAGCCGACGGGCGGCTGGTCAAAAACCAGCAGCAGAAACAGGAGCAGCAGCATCATCATCATCTGCGTCAAAAAAAAAAAGAAACAGAAAAAAAGAATGGACTTGAAGAATTTCTAAATATTTATCCAGCAGTCCAGAGGGACGGAAATGATGTGTCAAAGGAAATAAAAACCAAAACGAATTTGCCATTGTTGTGCCATTTTGGTTCATAAATTTTTCTTTCTAGGTTCTGCAACCGAAATGTTGTCGTCATCCCCGCTCCCGGCTCCCCGTTCCCTGTTCTCCGTTCATTCATCTAATGGGCCATGCAATGTGTCTTTATGACAGTTTTTCTTCTCCTTTTTTTTTGCCATCCTGTTGGGATCTCCTGCTGGGCCATACAAATCGCATTACACGACTTTTTGACTAACGCATTCAACTCTAATTACCCGGTAGTTGATTGTTTGGTCCCTTTGTCCGTATGAGCCTAACGAGCGGGGCGTTATCTGTTTGTTGTTCTCCTCAGTGATCTGGCCTTGTCCTGTTTTTCTCTCTACCTCTCTCTCACATTCTTTGTATGTTTTTGTGGGCTATGATGTCCTTTCATACACATGCAATTTGTCTACACTTTCATGGTAGATTTTAGATTTTGGTCAGCAAACAACTTTCACACGCCGCACACACCACAGCCTCCATCCTCCTTCTTCGAGGAGAAAAGAGCCGAAGGTCATTTGGGGTCGACACAGCAGGGGAGGCGGATACGAGGCGGGTAAGGGTATCAGACATCGTTTATATGTGTCTGTGTGTAATTAAAAGCAACAAACGCTCCGTTATCAACATGCAGCGATAATGTTAAATTGAATCTATTGTCTTGCCTCAAAAACAACTGTTCCGGCTTGTTCAAATATTATATTCAAAGCGTGCTAAATGAAAAATAATAAGTACTACATATATATGTACATACATGTATATATATGTGTGTTTCAGCTAAGTAAATATCACGCCTCAAATTCAAATACCACAAATAGAAACAAGACAGAATCAAAAAAAAAAAGGAAAAAGAACAAGTAAGAAACAAAATGTAGTATGTGCAAATTAAATGATGCATCTTAGTAGAATATTTGATGCTCTTTGATTAGTTAGTTATTTCGCCTTGTCAGTGGTTATAAAAATTAATGGAAATTAAAATGTAAGTGTTCATAAAAGACTTATTTTTGAATAAATAAATTGAGTGTAAAAAGTATTAACCAAACGTAGTACATTTAAAAAAAAAAAAAAATAAAATTTTTAAAAAACAATAATAAATATAGCATAAACAAAAGTACTTTCAGTAGAATTTATGTTTTAAAATCTTATTTGTTTATTTTTTAAAATACTTTTCTCTAAAATGTTAAAACTTCAGGGAAAGAAACTGCAAAATGGAATCAAATTGTTACTTAAATGAGTTATTATAAAAAGGTTAACAAATAAATTAAAGAATAGCACCAAGTGTCAGATCTTTCAGCTCGCAAATTTAATGAATTGTTTCAAAAAACACTTAACTAATAATTGTGAAGTTAATTATAAGAGAAACGAAACAAAATTTGCATTGCTAATTAATTAATTTCTAAATATTTGTATTAATTTACAGCATCTGAATTGATCAATATGCCACTTAGATATCAACTGGTCAAAGCAAATTCCAAGCAATGCTCAAAGTACACAATGTTAATTAAATTGTTATTCAATAACTAGTAACCTTCAAAGTAAAACCACATATGATGCCATTACTAATTGTAGTCTTTTTAGGGAAATCTTTTTTAACAATATTCAATTTATTTTCTCAACAAAGTTCGTTTTCCTGAGAAATTTTGTTCGTACCCAAAAAATAAAAAAACAAGGTAAACTGATTCACTTTTTGCTTCTCATGCAAAATTGTATAAAATTCCCCATTGGATGATATCATACATTATATATGAATTCCGCTAATTTGCATACCCTTCAATAGAGTATTAAAATGTACATACAGCAAAAAAAAAAAAATGTACATATATAGAAACAGAAACTTACACCAGACAGAGATCTCGATCTTGAACATTGTATTTGTCGTTGTTGTTGCTGGACGATTCCATGCCATGTTTCTAACTTTCCAAACAGCTTTTGGCATATCGTTGTTACTGTTGTTGTTGTTTTTGTTGTCGTTGATGTTGTCGCCTGCTATTTGCACAGTTGTTGCATTGTAAGTCGCAGCAAAATTCCAAATAAATAGGAAAATACGACACACACACAGAGCGAGAGAGGAAGAAAAAAAAACAAAAATACAATTCACATTGTCTCGTTAGGTAAACATGATCTGGCATTTGTTCCAATTTTCTTGCCTATCAATATAATAGAAAATTTCAATTGTATTTACACAGGCCGAGAGCTCTGTAGCCAGTTTTTGTAACGATCTTGGACGATCCCGAGTTACGATAGATATATATCCAACGAATATAGTCTATGGCAATATCTTGACTCGCGTCAAAACACACGTCAAATGTTTGCACGCCCAAAAAAAAAAAAAAAAAAAAACACAAAAAGATGAAAAAATGAGACGATGTATAGAAGGAAAATGAAACTGCTGCTTCCGCACATTTTCTAACAATGGCCCTGGGGCCAAGACTACCTGTCAGCCAAAGAGACAACGATGGGCATGACATTGTCATGATATGACACAAAACACATCCGGCCCGAATGACAAATCTTCTTGTTGCCACTGAGAAATATTCCTCATGCAATTTATTCCATATTATTACGAAATTCAACCAAAGACCAAGTAGCCAGGTCTTAGGCCGAAAGTGGAGCCCGTTTCCGTTCATCTCGGTGGAGAGTTCCAGTCTGTTCAATGGGGCGCTCACGTTTCTCTACTCAATACAGTAGCGGATGCTGTATGCAAATTTTTGCGCCTTTATTATGCTCCACAAATATGAAACAACAAAAAAATGCCGCCAAAGCAATATTGGCGCTTTAGCATTCAGCTCGTCAAATGGCGATGGGAGCAGGGCTCCCCGGCACGGCTTTGGCTAAGTCAAAGTGCTTCTTGGCATGGCTAATGAGGCAACCATTAAGTTGGTCAACTAATTGGGGCCAAGTGTATGTAGGTGGCGATGGTTGTCTGTTCACATGGTTTACCATGAGTGGCAAACATTTTGGAATCGAAACGATAAATATACGGCTAACAGTTATGCCAAAAAAAAAAGATTAATATAATCCCAGAATGAAGTATGTTTTAGCAGTTGCCTGTCAGAGAGAATATTGGAAGACAATACCAAAGACTTGGCCTTTTAGAATACTTTTAACTAAGTTGGGGATGAGTTTGCTTGAAAACATTTTGCTCCGACTATGTGATTAGGTAATCTCCAAGCAAAAGGATAATAAATAGCCAAATGGGAACTTTAATAATAATTTATGTTTTTTTGGATGTAGTGTATCAAGTGACCTCCCAAAAATGTTTGATTAGCAATAAATCACCTATATGTACATATGTAGGTGGGGAACCGCTGTTTTAAAGATATCCTGTTTACTTTAATTATTCATCGTCATTTATACTCAAGTCATCTCATTTAATCTTATTAAATGAACATCGTGATTATAAAGCGAATAATACGTACATACTTGGCTATTTATCATTGTAATAATTTCTGTTGAAAATTAATCACTTATATAAAAGTATATTTATATGTAGCGAAAAATGGTAATATAAATTTTATAATAATAATTTATTTATAGTATGCACAATTTAAGTATACATGTGTGTGTGTGTGTATCTGTCTGTTTGTGTACAAATCTCACACAACGCTGAACAGAGACAAATATTAAACATTAAATGGCCATTGCCAACAACATTAATGGCCATTATTTGTCCGATTTCTGCAAAAGAGGACATATGACAGGCAGAGAGGAGCGGAATGAAGAGAGAGTGAACAAGGCAAGTGGTGAGGAGGGAAGGCTGCTGCACTGTGGCCGCATGAGCCTCCAATTAGCAATAAATGTAATTGTGAAATTTGCATAAGAATTAAATGCCTTTAGCCGCCATTTTTCATTTGTCAATTGTCAGCAAATAGAAAGCCAAAAAAAATAAGGATATTTTCCGCATCATTTCGATGGAATTTCATTCAAGCAAGATGACTTCAAATGGCATTTTTATGTTTGTGTTTGCAGATAGAAAACGAAGAGTTCTATTGCACGTAGCCGCATGTAAAATTCCATCAAAAATCGCGGTTTTTTGAACAAATGAAAACTCGTCGAGGAAAATTAAGTTTGTCCGAGTGAGAACAACAGCCGAGCAAATTTCTTTTTCGGCAAAGGCGAAACCTAAAATACTCTATCTAAAGGAATCCCATTAGTCTTGCCTTGTACTTAAAGAACTCTCCTTAAGCTAAATTAGCTATGGGAACCCTCAATAGACATGGTTGAATAAATCTCTAATAGAATTATCAGCTCAAGGAAATGAAGTTGTTTCCTCGCATCTAACAATTTGCAAATACCCTAGATTTTGGAGGGTAGCCTTCTGTTTGGCTTGTTGCAATAAGCAACCAACCAACACATATCTGCAACAGTAGCCAGCAGCCTCCCTCCTCAGTGAAAAAACCCTTTTTGCGAAGGGGTTTCGACTTGTTGTATTGTAGTTTAGGAGTGCAAATATTGTGATGCAGTTGCGAACTGGCTCAGGCTGAGGCCGATGTGAGAAGGCGTGGCAAATCAAATTGCATTGGCAAACGTTGCGTATACGCAACACAACAATCTTTTTTGCCCCCATCAAGACCCACTCAGACAATGTTTTCCCCACACTTTTTTCCACTATTTGTCCACACAATTTTCTCTGTTTATTCTAGCTTAGGCAAAAATCTGTTTGTTAAATTTTATTGAAGCAAAAGTTGTTAAGTTTAATACCCTCAACCGCCTCCCCTTATCCATCGCAGTTTTGTTTTAACATCATCATCTTGGCTGGACGATTAGTCAAACTGTCTGTGCCCACTCTCTATGTTTGGCAGCATTTTGTATTTGTCCTAATGCAGCAATCAGCCAGAGACAAAGTCGTTGCTCTTATTTGCCTTAGCGCAAATCCTGCGACCAGTCATCCTCCATTCCACTCTGATGTTGCTGCTGCTGCTGCTCTGGGCCAATATTTGTTTAATTTGCAAGGCCCCTCTCAATTCTCAGTTAATAAAAATGACAATGAAGCTGTTTTCTCCCCATCACCCATCATACACACACACACAGGTTGGAAAAGGTGATGGTGGCGGGGGAGAATGTCATCAATTTTGGTTTGTGAATTTTTTAAAATGCTAAATTGCCTTGGCCATTGTTGTGTTTAGTAAGCGATAACCAGGCGGTAGGTAAGCTTTTAGCCAGAGTGTTTCCAACAAAACTAACTAATAAAAATGCCAAAACGAGAAAAAAACAACAACATACAGAAACATTCATATACACTACACTTCACTGCACGGTTGCGGGGCAGGTTGGAGTCAGTCGAGTGTGAGTTTTTTGGTTAAATATTTTATAATTAAAAAGCTAACACCGACTAACACCGTGCGAGGTGTGTGTGCAAACAATAAACAAACAAAATCCTTTTCAAATATTTACCATTGGCATATATAGCAAAACGTTCAGTGACTGCGACGTTGACGCCTGGTGACGTCATCTATATCGCCCCAAACCTCCCTCCCTTCTGCCCCCTTGAAACACGACCTCAACCCATAATATTCTTTTTGAAGTCAACTAGTTCCAATTGAAAATTCTATTTTATTTTATTAAGCGAAAACAAAAAACAATAAAATGTTTGACTAAAGAGTATAATTTTTACAACATTTGCATATGCATGTGTGTGTTTGTTTGTTGGTGTGTGTATGGGTAGGTGTGTGGCTTTAGGTCATTTAATTTTGCATAATAATTTATTTAAAACAAAAGAATTGCATTTATTGTTATACTCGTATTTTATGTTTTAATTTTTCAACACGCCGCAAATAAAAACAATGGGCGAACAAGCGAATAAGCGAATGGGTCCCTGCCTGCTAGTCTATTGGCTTTTCAATTGAATTGCTTTTTGTGTCTACTTTTTACGTGTATACACACACACACACACACACACACACACACACCCACACATCCTTTATTTATAACTTTCGCCAGGACAACTGTACGTCCTGACGATATGTCTATGTGTATATATTTATATGTGTGCATGTGTATGTGCGTGTCTGTGTTAGCCAAGTTGCCAACGCGGCAAAATCCTGCGCATGTGTCACAATTTTATCGCAAAATTTTCACTGCGTGTTGAATATTAAACTCCTAAAAAAAAAAAAAAAAATAGATGATAAAAAGAAAGTTTGAAAGCCGAAACCGAACCGGAAAAGCTTTCACAAAAAAAAAAAAAAAACAAAAAACGAAAAACAAAATACAAAAAATGAAAAAAACAGAATATTTTTTAATATATAAGAGCAAGCAAATAGCTTTAGGGCCATGGCGAAGTTTTTATGCTCTAATGTGAAAGGCAATAAAATAAAACCAAGAACAAATGAAAAATTCATCATAACATAAAGAATGTCAAAACGTATTGTAAAATCTCTTCGATTTCGTTTGATCTGAAAATAAACCAAAATTTTAATTGTTTAAAACCATATACCAGATATTTATAAAATAAATTAAACAACTTGGTTGAAGTTGAAAAGGTATTACTAACTTTGCTCTTATTCCTTTTTAATATAATCATATTCTATAATCATTAACTTTAGTGGAATCAAGACAAGAATAAGTTCCCCAGGCTAAGAAAGAGTTGAATGTTTTTTCCATCTCTTTAACTAAGATTCATAGTCTTAAGATGATCTAATTGTGACTTAATCTTGTAAATAGTTCTGTGAATTCTATAATGACTCATTGGGTTTTCTGAAATCGAAATGAAAACAAGAAATTCGAACAAAATTATTTCACTTCGCTTTGCAAGCATGCATATTAAATTCAATTCTATCACTTCAAAATCATAGAAATAATTAGATTTCGCAGATATTTGTTGATTTGTGGTTCTTCGCTAAAAATTTACATATTAATTTAATGTTTTTTTTTTGTAATAATAATTGTCTACTTAAAAACATATTTAATTTACTTTTACTAAGCAAGTCATTATTTTTTAAATTTAATTGTATTAAATTCAAAAAGTGTCGATGCGTCTTTTTAATGTCTTTGACTTTTTGGAATTTATCTAAATTTGATGAAAAATGGCATCAACTCGTTTGATTTCATTGTAGGGGACAAGGAGGTCTGGCAAAATTCTAATAATTTTTGCGCTCTCCAGGCACAAACCGAATCCATCATAAATCTCGGCCCAGCTCGATGACAATGCATCATCCGTGTGCAAACAAACTGCTAAATCTCTTATAATATCCTTTATGTCCAGGATGCGCCATATGCGTGTGTAGGCTAAGGCACGCACACACACACACACATACAAACACATGTGAGTGGTAGTGGGGGGGGGGGAGGATGTATGAAAAAACGGGTAATGTTTGCATGTACCCTCAGGAGGAGATAAAATTAATTTTTCGGGCTTTAAATGTGAAATTAAATTTCGAAGAATTTCCGTTGTAATGAAAAATCTTTAAAGTTACAAAATGTAACAAAACGAAAAAGTTCAAGAACAAAATGCCATGAAATGGCAAACGTTTTCAGCTGGCTCCATGTGTATCTACAAGATACAATAACTTGGACCACTAGTGCCTCCTTGAAAAAGTAGCCGAAAAGTACCGACAAAGTATTAGCAAACAGAAGGCCAAAAAGGAGAGCGCATAAAACAAATGAAACTCTTGTAGTCTTGAGCCGAGAGCAGCAGCAGCAGCAGCGGCAGCGGCAACGTGAAAAGCACAAGAAGAAAATTTCAAGAAAAATATTAAGACAACAAAAGCAACAAGAACAACAAGAGGAAACCCAAAAAAATACTCGAGAGCCTGTTTAGATGAGAATGTGGATATGCCCAAGCCTTGGTCATGCGAGAAGGAGGGGCCACAGGAGGGGCTGCAGGAGAAGGCGATGCTGGTTTTGCCAGTGGGAGTGGAAAGGACCTGCTGCCATTTGTAATAGTTGACGGGGTGTTTCCTGCCTGGCCGGGCAGACAGCAATAAACTGAAATAAAAGTAAAAATCAAAAGTAAAACAAAGTAGAAAATAAAAGATATATGTACAGTAGATGGGGAAGAGAAAGAGAAGGGGGGGGTGAGAGAGCTGGAGGAAGCAGTTCTTTAGTTGTTGATCTCGCTTGCCGCTGCGGGCGATTTCACGTAGTCGAATCAATTCAAAACAACTACGAATGCAATTTAATAAAATCCGTGCACGAGCGAAATACACCAACAGCATCAACTTGTCCAGGATAAAAGACAAATTGGTGCGAGAGCCTGGCAAAGGCAGCACCCAACGTTACATTACGTTATTTTTCTGGTGGTGGATTCTCATTCCCATTGCCGTAGATATAACCCAGCAGAAGCAGCATTTTGTATTCCATGGCGGCGGGGTTGGTTGGGGTTCTCTTCATCTGTTCCCTGCTTTTGCCTGGTCTTTGGCTTGCCTTTAACCAAGGAGTAAAGCCAGCGCAAAACAATAAAGCGCGTTTGTGTACACAAGGGATATGCTTCTGTCTCTCCACACATATACACACATACATACATAGGTGGAACTTCTCGTTCCTGCCTCTTTTCTGTGTGGCACTGGCAATCGCCATATTGCCCGTCGTCCTTGTCGTCGTCATCGTCGTCACTCTGGCTGGCTTTTCTTTATTTCGTTTCCTTCTTTTGTTTACCGAGCGTTGTTAATTTGGCAATACCCGCTTTCAATTATCTTATAAATATGAAAATGCATCAGCAAATGCCTCCAGGCAACACTTTGGCAGAGTCCACGTAATGAAAATCGTTTCATTTTTCATAACAAAAAAAAAAAAAATAATAATAAAAAAAAGAAAAGAAATCCAGCATACAATCGGATGTATGTATGTATGTATACATTGTAAGCATGTGGAAGGCCAATTGCGCTGTGTACCTTACAGATCAATCAAAAAATCATGACGTTCCCGACATGGTCGATATACATACCCAGGTATATCCTGCCTGTCCAGTAACAGAAACCAAACGTGACTGCAACAACAACAAGTCATTCGATTGGAATGCTATTACTGGATAGATACGCGTCTGTGACGCAATTGTGGGTATTATATTAAACACATGCGATTATTACTTGGCCCCAGCCCTTTCAGTTGGCTAAGCAACGCACACGCACCTTTTTTCTAGTCTAGGCGAGGTCGCCCAGCAGTAGTCGTAGTGGCAAACACTTCCACTTCGTTGCGCATCTCTGGCAATGTGCAAACACATAACAACGTCCCATCGATCGATCGGCCATAACGTCGTCGTCGTCAACGATAATGATGATGATGATGATCTCCACCGCAGCGACACTATTTCAATTAGCAAAACGAACGGAAGGGGGCCAACAGAGAGATAGAGAGAAAAAATGCACGCGCTAAAATATGCAAAGTGCCAGCCACTCGCCTTCGCGTCACGTCATGCCCAAATGAGAGATGAAGGAGGATGAAGCTCCAGCCTCAGCCCCAGCCGCAGCCCCAGCGATCGATGCGGCACTTGACCCCGCCATCATTTTTTGCTGCTGCTGCTGATGGTGGCTGGCACACTTTGCTCATATTGCTTATTGGCCGTTTTTGTGTATGTGTGTGTGCATAAATATTTAACGCAAAATGCCTTAGCAAATGCCAGAGACAGACAGAAATACAATGGCGATACTAGGCAAAAACCAAGGTGCGGTGCAGTGCGGTAGGCGGCGCTCCTGCAAATGATTTAGCAATCTTTTTTGCGCATGTGCGACGGGCTTGTCGTTTGTATATTTGCCTATGAAATGCCGCAATGGATCGGTCCGTTGACATTATGAACTCGAAACCAACTAAAATAGAACTAGAAAACAAGAATTAGAAATTGAAGACTATATGAGAGATGGCCGAGATATATTTTCTCGAATATACCTACTATTGAGTAAGAAACATCTACCAAATTGGCAAAAAAGTCAGCAAAACAGAGTGCGATATATATTTGCCTCTTCTAGGCCTTGCCGGATGTCTATGCCAAAAACGTTTATCAAATTGAAGTCATAATTTCACTCTTTTTTCTCAACGAGCCTTTCTATTAATCCCTATGAAGAGCCTTTTGCTATCGCCTTCTTAAGAGTTTTAAATGATTATGTATGTGGTCTATGTATATGTATTTGCGTATGTGGGTAAGTAATTGAAATTTCTAACGAGCTCTTTTAAACCTTTTAAGACAGAATCACAAACGGAGTCTACCCCTTTAGCAGTTGGTTAATTTTCATTTGGTCTCTAATCAACAAAACCTTTGTTTAACAACAAGTTACCAATATGCAAGGCAATTAAAAGCCATTCAATGGCATATGAATATTGTTTACTTAAGTCAAAAGCTTTTGCTTGCCACACCAACAGCAACAACCACAACAAGCGCAACAACAACCTGGCCAACTCCAAGCCAAAAAAAAAAAAACACCAAATAACGAAAAAAAAAAACTCTATCCACCATTTAGAGTCAACTGAGCGCGGCATTTTTGTAGTACAATGTACCCTATACTCATTTCAAACACTCATTATGGCGACCAAAAGATGTTGTTTGCGATGATAATGACGCTTGAGCCAGAGACGACCAGAGGAGAGTCCGATGCCCGTTGCCCGAAGCCCATTGCCCGGATCCCAGAGACCGGGGCAGAGTCAGAGACAGATACAGCGAGTCAATTCAACGTTAATCACGACTTTTACTTGTCTTTAATTTTTTTGGCAAATACTGACCTGAAGGGAAGGGGATGAGGGGTAAAAGGCAAAAGATGGGCGCGGACAGCAGGTTAATTTGAGGTATAGGCAAGTGATAGGTGGGATAAGTATCATCACAATAGTATATATGTATATACATTCATGTGTATATCTGTTTGTATGTAGGTAGATATCACACAGGCTATTTTCAAGTCGTATGTGTAAATTTTCACTGTCGCTTGGTGTTTTTTATTTTTTTTTTCGTTCGTTCGTTCGTTTTGTTCGTGTTCGAATTCAATTTAAAATGCACGTAGTTATGTCTGTTTGCATAAGTTTTTGACGGATATTTTAACGATGTGAGCTCAACACAAATTCACTTTAAATGTTTTGCGTGTGATGGTATAGAGGGAGATGGAGACGGAGGAGATGTCAAGACTTTGAGTTGTTGCTGGACTTGCATGTGGACGTAAGGAGATGATGGGTGATGGGTAAGACGACAACAGTTCCACTCCCGTCCGTCTATCCGTCCTCAAAGATGACGAACAACGACGACGACGACAACAACAAACATGTCGAGATATTCACGTCCGAGTGATAATGAGATGCGCGCCTTTTTTTCCCCCAGTTGGCTCTACACCGTCAAGCCCACCCCCACCGCCAACCTCCTCGTAGCCCTCTCTCATCATACCAATTGCCCACTCTGCCCACGCCATCGCCTGCGTTTTTGCTGTATTTTCGCTGATAAACAAGATGGAGTTACATTTTTAGGTTAATTATGTGCTAAAGTATGGGACGACGGCGACGATGACGACGATGTGTCTTGTCTCCTTGTCAAACTGGGAAAGAGAAGGGAGACACAGATAGAGAAAATGCCTTTTACATAAAATCTTGAAATATGATATCACTCTCTCGATTTATGGTCACATATGTACCTAGTTAAAGGCAATGCATCAATGGCTGACATTTTGGTTATTTGATTAGGTCCACCATCATATTTTAAAGGTTGACTCAAACCCAGTCAGCAGTCAGTAGCAGCAGCAGGAACCTTTATTCTATGTGCAAATGCACTTACCATACAAATGTATGTGTATAGAAAATGTAGTTGATTTATATGTACATATTTGAATACCCTGTAATTTGCTAAGCTAGGACTACTGTTAATCAGAAGTAATTACTGAAATAGTAAGAAGAGATTGAACGTCATTCTGAAGATTTACTTTGAGAACAAGCTGGCATAAAACTTTATATTTGTTTCAAGATACATTTTAGTTATCTTCTTAAAAGAAATGCTAAATCAAAATTGTAATAGTTAAAGTGATTCAATAGGTTAATGTTAGAAGAATATTAAGAATAGCATTTGGAACTCATTCTATTCTATTTGCGTATAAAAGAAACACCTTTGTTTGATTTTGAGAAATAATATGCATGGAAAAGTTAAATACTACTAAAATTAATTTTTATTGATCGTGAAAAACATTATTTTAGGAGTTCTAATAATTGTAGGTAAAAGAAATTTTCATTTTAATTTACCTTTTCATATTATTTAAAAAAATATTTTTCGATTCATTTCAATTTACATTTGCCTATTCTAATTTCCTGGGTAATGATAGGTCGTTGCTTTTTAGATACAATAATTGATGATTGTAAGTCTCAGATTTGGAACCTGGTGAATTTGTGCTAATTTATCAAAAATGACCGAGAGAAAGACAGAGAGAGAGAGAGGGAGAGATTGTTGAACATTGGCCAAAGACGTTTGCTGATGCGGCAGGTTCTGTTGAAACGGAAACTAAAACGTATGAAAACATCCTACAGTTTAGGCTGTTGCTGATTCATTAAATCTATGCTTGTGTTGTGTTGCCTAGTTTATGGACACACGGGTTGCTCAAAGCAAAGGCAAACCCCCACAGAGGCTACTACAGGAGTAGTAGTAGTTGGCCAGTAGAAGCAGCAACAACAGCAACAACAGCAACAACGGCAACAGCAACAGCATCAGCAGCAGCAACAGCGTTGCACTAGCCGAAAGCTGTGCAAATATTTTATGCAAATGTCCGGGTCCGTCATTGCACGGTCCCAGGCTATTGCTGTAGCTATATGGCTATGGCTTTGTATGTATATGAGGCTACTACGGTTGGGGCCACTGAAACGAAATTAATTTGTGTTTATACATAATATGCCTGGGTCCGGGTGTACCCAGTTTCCCACTGTGTACATGTACAGCCACTTACACACACGAACACACACACTGATACGCATATTGCCGCAATGAAATTTCATTATGAATATGCCGGCCAGCATCATTATCCAGAGCGGCAAAACAACGCAACGCAAAGGATATGCATATACCTCTACACACACACACACACATGCACGGAACACACTAACCAGCACACACACACACATTTGTTGAGGCCGCACCACACAAGGATATGCGAACGGTTTTATATGAGCTGCATTTGCTGCAAGGACGGAGAAATCGTTGTTATTGTTGTTGCCATTGTTGTTATTGCTGCTGTTGCGGTGGCTTTGGTCCTGTCTATTTGTTGTTGGCATTGTTGCTGCGGTCGGATAGAGAACGTCCGCCAGATAGGCAACAATAATGCACATGTGTCTAAAATTGAGTTTAAATATACATATAAATATATATGTACCTATATAAATATATATATATAAACTTGTGTTTAAGAATTTACATATAAACATGCACATGGTTGGTTCGTTCAGTAAGTGAGTTACAAAACATCAACTGATCAATAACGGGCAACTGCTAAGCAAATACCGGGGCAATACAATGTGGAAAAACAACAATCTATATATACAAACATATGTATTTCCCAGGTTACATCACTCAAAACAAAACTCTGATCATTCGTGCAATTGTAATGGCGTCGCAGTAATCAATAGCTATAAAAAAGCAAACTGCAACTTAGTATTCAAGATCATAGAGAAACGAGTAACTAAAGTTTAAGAATAACCAAAAAAAGGGAAGAAGTAACTAACAGAAATGATATTCCTTTCAAAATTAATTAAATTTAAAGAACTGTTTAAAACATTGTCGCTTAGTAAATTTTATATCAGAAAGCGAAAACAATGCATCAGTGACGTTTAGTTCCGGGATAAATTATCAAATACCATGAATTTCTACACAATGATAGATTAGATATAGATTAGGATTAACATTTTTTGTTTGAAAATAGTTAAAATTTGTAACAATACCAAAATTTTAAAATGATCTGTAAAAAATTTCATTTCATGGAATTCATCGGAAACCTCTGGTTTAAATCTTGGCTCGAGGTCAATCCTACGAAGATGACCATTCCATAGGCAGCACAAAAAGTTAACGTTTTGGGGAGATCGAATTCTAGAGATATACGATTTCTGATTTCAAAAAGAACACGAATTTTCTGATAAGATGCTCAAAAATTCAGTAGTAAGTTAAAATCTAATAATCTTAAAACTTATCAAACTGCCCAGTCACATGTACTGAAATATTCGCACCTAAACATGTAAGTATAGATATACATATGTAGATACATATAAATGGTCGTAAACAGACAGTTGCCAGGAATGTCTTTTACATATGCATTGTCCGCATGCCTGTCGACCAAAATCTAAAGTTAAATAGTATTACGTGTTGCAGTGGGAACCAAATTTGAACTTTCAGCAAGTTGTGCGGGTGGTTGGATCCCTGTGGGGAGCCACGCACAATGAATTGTACCAACTAGCATTACACACACACACACACACACACAGACACACACACTATAATTTGTTGATTTTGCCACTTAAAGTCACAAGCAGCAGCAGTAGGGAAAATCGTAGAGGCAGGAGCTCCTTCAAGTAACAGCCATCGAGCCAGTCTGCCAGCCAGCCAGCCACAATGCATATTGCCTTGTCGTCTGTGTGTCATCATGTTGCAAGTGTGTAAATTTCTTCCATTCTTTCCATTTTTTTTTTTTTTTGGAAATTATGCCGGCACAGCAGAAAATCGTTGATTCATACGGTTGACTCCGCTATGCAAACTCAACTGGGAGTAAATCGGGTAAACTGTTGATGCTGATGTGGCGGCCACCCAAATTCGACCCATTCAACCAACTCATATACAGCCAGTTGGCCAGGCAATTCCAATAGCAATTCGATTGCCCTCTGGAACTGGCCGAGAGTCATCAGCCGTGGGACGTATGCATATGCAGGTAACAGCGTCTCCAATTCGACTTTTGGCCATGGTTGCTTCTGCTGCTGTCGCTGTTGCAATTGCTGCAGTTGCTGTTGAGCAATCAATCAGCAAGCAAAAGTCAAACATTGACTTACAATCCAATCCACGGATTTAAATTGACGTATTTACCTGAGCAATGGCAGGGCCTCTGGAACTATAGGCGTGGGCGTGGCGATGGGCCTGGCCGAGAACAAGCAGACAATGATGGTAGAAGTCCCACCTTGCCTCAATCCCCTCGTTAGCCACCCTCAAAAACTGGTATTAAATTGGGCGGCTCGCCAAATTATTGAGTTGTCGCGAGGCAGAATGTCAACCCAATGGCCTGCAGGAGTTACACCCGCCACCCAAAAATAGGAGTTCTGTGACAAGAGGGTGGGGCATGGATGGATGGAGCGTAGAGTGCAAGTTTTTGGGGTCCATGTGCGGGCGAACTGTTTGGCCATTAAAGCTTCATATTTGTCTTCTGAATAATTCAAATTACTAATATTGATTCGGGCCACGAGAAAAAATGTCAACGCATTGTTTGTTGTTGTTGCTTTTGCCATTGCTATTGCTGCAGCTGAGTAGCAACAGCAACAACAACAATAGTAAAAAGCAACAATAAGAGGCAATATAACCAAACGTAAAACATCGAGTCGTCGAGTTACGTGGCGTCGCGTTGCTGACGTTGACGTTTGGTTGATTGGCGCCCCAGTCGTATACGTAATCAACGGAATGTTGACCACGTCCACCACGCACCACTAGGACCGACCCCCTCTGTCCCACCCATCAAACGCCCAACGATATATGCTTGATTGGATACGCGCGTATACGGAAAAATGTCAGGCGGCCAACGGCCATCAAAATTGAAATGGAAATGGAAATGGCTGCTTGTCATGCGAATGCTAGGGTCAGCCCCATTCCTGTTTTTGGAGCTGAGGTGAGGTATGTTTTTTTGTTTGTGGATTTTTTTTTTCGAATCCTGCTACTGCGGCTGCTTATTTCGTTTTATTGACAACAGCGAGATTGGTCGATGTACGGGCGCGGGGAGTCCCTGGCTTTTAACTAGTGTAAATAACGTCCTCATCAAATTGTCATAAGGACTCACATCGAAAGATAGACAGTTTGTTGTGAACGTGTATGTGCCCGGGGCAATGGCTACCGAACACGCTAACCAGACTAAGTCCCGAAAATGGGAATATACGCTTGAGCCGCTTGGGGGTATAGTCCAGTAAATAATTATAAGCATAAAAATTAAAGTCGATTCACTTATCTATGTCCTCTTCTTAAAAGGCCCATCAAATTAAGGTCCAGAAGCCAAAAAAAAAGGCATTTACTTAAAATAAATTGGCCTTGTCTTTAAAATCGTCATTTGGATTTGCGTTTTCTTAAGACAACATCAAATGAAGGATATCCAAAGGTCGTTTATGCTCTCAATGATAGTGTTGTTTACGTAATCATTTCAGTTTTGGGCAGGTCATTTGGTGCGCAGTCGTTGTCCTGTGGGAAAATTCGTGGCTGATTGATGGAGAGCGATAAGCAAGGCCAACTATGTATGTATGTATATATATGCGAGTATGTATGTATATATATATATATGCATTGTCTGTCATGTTTGCCAACTTGTTCTTAATTAAGCCAGGTTATAAAAGGCCACCCCACGCCAACCTTGCCGCCTCCTCGACTTCCACCTCCTTCTCCGCATTACTCACTCTAACTTTTAGTTGGGTCAACAGCCAACGAAAGTTCAGCAGCAGCAGCAACTGATGATGGGAAACCATTTTGTTCTTGCCTTAATCTTAATCAGCAGCCATATTTGCCTGGCCGCAACGGCCGATAAGAAGAGCGAACTACAGTTTAGAGCAGATTGAGTCTGCCCGGGCCTGATTCTATATATAGACGCTTACACAGACGACCTTTTCGCCCAGCGTTCCTTACTCTTATCTCATTGCCCAGAAAGAAGAACGAATTTGCTCTGTTCTTGTGATTGTTTACCATTGCTGTTGTTGTTGTTGTTGCTGTTGTCATTGTCGCCTCAATGGCGGGATGCATTCTCCTGTTGGGCTGGCTTATCGCTAACCTCGACAACTGTGTCTCATTATACAGCCCATGGGGATCCGGGGTTTCGTAGCGGCAATCGCGGTACTGAAGCGATCTTTCATTATTTGCATTTATGCAGCGTCTGATTAGATAAGCAATGCCCTGTCTTAATATGCCCGATACGATACAAACGTTTTTGTTGGACGCTCTTCCTGTTCTCAGGTATATCGTCTATCTTTGTCTCTCTCTCTCTCTCTCTCCTCTCTCTCTCGTTCTTTCTCACCCGATCCGTGTATCGCCTTAGTGCCCAGATAATGCGGTAGATTTTACACAGACCGCGACTTTATCATATGCCACAAGAGAGATAACACACACTCTCTGGGTCTTAGCGTTGATTTTCTGCTTTATTTACAGAGTGCAATTTACAACTTTTCCGAGAAAAGGTGAACAACAAAAAATATGTGCCGACCAAAGCGTCGTTTAATAAGGCGCTGTAAAAATACCTGGCACACACACCCAGACCAACACCCAGTTGCCTCCAAACCTCCCGGCTATCTAACTCTCCTCCGAACTCGCAAGAGATTCCCATGAACCACATCTGTTAGCCCTCTACTCCCCCCTTCGAGTTTGGCTTAATGCTTTTGCAAATAGTCCACAAATATCCGGCCTAACCAATTTAGACGCATTTAAAAATATCAATAAGCGTATTTGCCAGCCAAAATTCTTCAATTCTTTTTGGCTCTGATATTTTGCATGAAATTATATTTCACAGTTCCAAAAAGCTTTGCCTTGCCTTCTCTTTATTACTCTCTCTTTTTGGCCTTAAAGTAATCAAAACCACTCAAATTGGCAAACAAGGCAACAAAAAAATAAAAAAAAAACAGAAACCGAATAGAAAAAGGCTTGACCAGAGTAAGGGGAAAAGAAAGGGGTGACAGAATGGGGATGAGGTGAGGTTGGTGTGAAAAGAAAAAGCACGCACAAATTCCAAGAAATACTCGCACATGTATGTACAATGGCATAGCCATTAACTGGGATTTCAACCAGTAATGGACAGTAAAGCTGAAGGGTTTAGTACATGGCCAAGACTATGGACCTTAAAACAGTGAACAAATAATATGTTAAAGGAGAGAAAAATGTGCAATATGTTGTTATTACGTACTCCAGGATGCAGGATATGATTACAAGGAAATAATTTACATACTTATACTGGCCAATTGATGCTAATTTCGTCGTACTACAGTAGAAACAAGCTTAAGTGGATATTCTTTTGAGGGTCCAGTTCCATTGATCAGCAATAACTGTCTGCCTTAGAGTATATTCCCATAACCATGAAAATAACTTTGCAATTTCTGTATGCATATTATGAAATCCACCACTCCCAAAAATCACTCTTATCTGTATACCATTGGAATAAAATTTTTTACAGGAACTCCAAAGTGCAAAATGAGTAAATGCTTTATAGTGTGAGAAAATTTATTTTACCTCATTGTCTCGTGTTTTTGATAATAAAAAATCTAAATAAGTATATATTTAAAAAATTAGAATTTGATTAATTAACACACTGCCACATAAACATTATATCTGACTAATTGTGTTTTGATTCATTTTAATTTCCCGCTTCCAAACTAAAAAGATATAACCAAATGCAACATCATGCAAACGTTTTCATAGTTTCGTGTTTTGCTTTTGTTAGTTTATCTCATACTTTCCATATCATCTTCTTATCATCTCGATGATATTGTATTGTACACTTCTTAAGTATCGAGCATCTGAGTGGTCTTTAGTCCTAGAGTCACGGCATTCTCCTATGCAAATGTCATCTCTCTCTCGCTCTTTGATTCCCTGGCTAATTGTAATCCTCATATTTACATATGCGATGTATCTGGTGTTGTCTCAGCACCTACTCCACCTACTTCGATTGTCAGACGTAGTAGTCGTGCTCAGTCGATTGTTTATTATTATCACCTACAGGTGTCGTTTAATAAACATTTTCAACGTCGTCGTCTCCCAGCTCCCAAAGCCAGGGAGCAATTCAGTCAGCCAGCCAGCCAACCAGTCAGCCCAGAGCGCCCTGTATGAATTGAACAATTGCTGCGTTCGTTTGCGCAAAGCAAATATTTTACAAATCAAGCGCTTTTCTGATTTTGTAAATGTGGGCTACCAATTTCCCTCAGCACACACACACACACACATATAGAGTGTGTGAGAGAGAGAAGGCTCAACTTATGTGTACACACAATGAAAGCGCAAGTCATTGGCAATGTGACGTGGACGACTCCTCCATGGGAGAGATCTATATATATATCTAGACATCTAGACGGACAGATATTCAGACATACCCACGCACAAAAAAAAACCAAAAAGGAGGCTCGTGCCGCCACCTCACATTGGTTCTGCAAGTCTAAAAGAAGCATGCTACTAACAATATTTAACTGAAAAATATTTATTATTTACCAATTTGTTTGCTCGACTAATAACAATAATCGTAACAACAAACCACCAAGGTGGTGGGGAGCAAAGAGACAGATAGAGAGAGAAAAAGCCAAAGTAAACTGAAATAAAAAAGTCATTCATAGAAGAAGAGACTCCCCAAAGCTATCTCTATCTTCGTCTTGGTCTTTTTGTTGGGGCTACTGCTATCTCTATCTGGCCACCAGAATATCCAAGGACGTTGCAATACTGAAATGAAAATCGAATACGAAACAATCACAAATAGTATACTTACTGCAAGCCAAGCCAACCAAGTGAGTGGAGTGAAGCAGAGCAGAGTGAAACGCGGTGAACGGCGGATCGCCCCCATTTCTGCACTTGGCAGACATGCGCTAGACGCCGGCTTGTGTACACTCTCCTCTGCCTCTGCCGCAACCCTACTCCTCTATCACGTTGTTGTCTCCCAGCTGCCTTCTTGCCAATCGACATCCTTACCAACAACAACAACGACGTTGCAACAACGTTGTTTTTGTTTGCCTTTTTGTATTTCTATTTACTCGCAAGTTTAGTTTGAGTTTAAATTTATTCCCAACGTTGCCGCCGCCGCCGCCACCGCTGCCGTCGCCATCCTTGCAGAGGCACGCGTGGGTGTTGCGCCGAGTCGCGTCGAGTTCAGTTCGTTTCGCTTTGCTTTGCTATGCCGTTCGATTTCTTGTTGATTCCGTTTTCAATTTGATGCCACATGGCCTTGCCAACCAAACACCCAACATCGGCAACCATGCCCACAATACAGCACAGCCAAACGCCCCAGTTTGGTTGTGCATTAGAGCCGAAGTTGTTAAGCAGCGCTAGATAAGTGCTCGAATAAACATAAATAATAAATGACATTTACTAAATAAAAATATTTGCGTTCGCATAATATTTGTGAAGCAAACTCAAACTCGACAGCTACGGCTCGGCTTGGCATGGCTCTCTCTTCTCCTATGGCTTTTTGCTCTTTGGGGTTTGTTCTGTGTTAGTTCTGCCACTGGATCTAGATGGCTAACAGGGCCATCATACACACACACTCACATCCGCACTATACACTTTGGATTTGCTTGATTTCGGAAGCAATTTTGGCACCCAAGCGAACAGCGAGCTTTCCTCTCTCACTCTATCTATATACATACATACATACATACATATATATGTCTCGGTCTATCTCCGTGTGTGTATTATAAAAATAAAAAAACATCGCAAAATTTGTGCTTTCACTTTCATTTGTTTGCTGTAATAACAAGTCGCAGGTAGCGAACACATTTGAAGAATGTATTGTTGCCAAATATACAAATTCCCAATTTGAATGCCATTTTGTGGATTGAGGGGGGATGTGGTAGGTAAATGAAGACATTGCAAACAAGCAAATATTCTAAATTGATCTTATAGGTACATATTATCTCAAAAGATTATTTTATTAAGTGCGAAACGAGCAAATAATGATTTAGAGTGTAAAAAGATAATTTGCATCAGTTGATAATGACAAACAGGACTTTTGGAAATCCAACTCAATAATCAATCAATTATCAATCAAATAGAACAAACATGTATTTAAATATCTTGGATTGTCGTTAATGCAAATGCACAGCAATAACTTACAACTGAACTATTTCTGGTAAAGAAAATTATGTAAGCTCTCCTTAAATCCAATTATGTTCTATTGATAAATGTTCCATACATTTTCCCACTGACAATCCACTCTAAGGATGCTCACGAAGTGCCGCAAAAGGAAATTCTAATTTAAATTTTTCATTTGTCTTAATGTACGTTCTTCTGGCTCAACCCAAATGACAATTACCTTGTCTAATTATGCAAACTCAATTACAAATTTTTTGCCCTTCCGTTTGTTCAGTTGCTTTAGAAAAAAACCCTACAGCAATTCTATGGCATTTGAAAGAAAGAAAGAAAACTTTTATCATCTTATTTAAAAATTCATGCGGTATTTGCGCGCTCAATTATAATTATTTCAAGCAATTTCGTTTTCTTAATTTTCCAGTTCTTTTAATTTTATCTCAAGAAACAAAAAGAAACGTCTTGCCAATTAAATGGGCCAATCAATTGGAAGGGAAACAAAAAAAAAAAGAAATGGGAATAAAACGAGTAAAATAAAACAAAGATTGCAATTAACTTGAAGTGTTTGCCAGGCTATGGTTAAGAGCTAGCCAACAGATTGGCTTAAGCCAAGTTCTATAGAATGTTTGCATACAAAACAAATGTCACAAATTCTATCCCTCCCTCCAATCCTCAATCGCTCACCTCACCCCTTCATTCGTAGCGAAATAAAAAACCAATCAACAACTGCAACAATTTCCTTAAGCTGGTACATTAAGTTAAACAAGTCCATGGAACTTATATATCAATTGTATTAACGCCGCAATAATCAAATCAAGATCATCGGCCAAATGACTGACACTTCTCTCCACTCCCATGATTCCACAGAGAATGGTAATGAAATCAAAGTTCAGCCGCTGTGGCAAACTATTAACTGTAAAAATGGGCAATATGCATGAAAACCGAACACAGTTGGATTAACATCAGCCCATACCACTCGTCTTTGCTACGGCACTGGCTTTGGCACCACCCCATCATCAGGAATCAGAATAGCTGTCGTCACCCGTCATCTCCCTGCCCTTCACATGAACTGAGTTCAGTATCAGTAAGGACCTGCTCGTACAAATTGCTCTCTCGCCCCTTGCAGCAGTCACACAAATGAATAATGAAACGCTTATTGTCGCAATTATTTTATTGCCCTGATATATCTGGGTGTGTAGCCTCAAAACATCAACCAAAAACCGGGCAATAACGAAGAACGCAAAAGACCAAGAATCTCGCATGTATCACCCCCTCTTCTCCACACACACACACACCTCTATTCAGACTGAATCAAATAATTGGATGTCACTTTAAATACTCTGTAAATAGAAAACCTATGAATGTGATGAAAGAAGCTCAAAGAAATGTTAAAGTCACCAATCGGTAATAAGTACATGTTCTTAGGAAAAGATGCAAATGATTAATTTAAACCTTTTCTAATGAACAAAATATGTATATAAAAATAAATTGTTTTTGTAAAGGTTTTCACGAAATTTTAAAATTTATAGTTGAATTTCAAATAGGGTAAACAATTTTAGCCCTTATTTCATTTCGCATTCCTTTTTTTGTAAGGGTATAAAATAGTGTCATATCAATGACTTTTTGCTTGATTTCTGCTTTACGTGCGGTATTTTATATGCCAGGACAATGCACTCTCCATCCCTTTCTCTCTCTCGCTCATTCACTCTCTCTGCCTCTCCCTCTATCTTGCTTGCTTTCCCTTGGTTTTTGCCGTTTTGCTTTGTTCAATATGAACGTAATCCTTGCTATTATTTGGGGTTGATTGTACGTGAAACGTGCGTTTGCTTCGAGGGGTTGAATGGTTCCGTCTGTCCGTAAGTCCGTTCGTTTGTCCGTAGAGAAACCCCCGGTAAAAACAACAACAATGCATTAGCACTTTAATGCGGCTAGTGAGCATAAAATGCAGAAACAAATGCTTGCGCCCATTTCAATTAAATGCTACATGGGGGCGCGCAGCATCAGAGGCAAAAGCAAGACCAAAAGCAAGGGCAGGGGTATGAGCAACAATAACAACATCAACCGCCACCCCCGCCCATCTGATACATTTTGGCAATTTATTTCGAGGGTGTTGATGGGCGGTTTTGTTTTCATTGGATTTCTGTTGTTGTTATTCTAATATTTCCCAATCAAAAGGCGAGAGTCACCACCAACGTTTTGAATGTTGAGAACCTGCGTGTTAAATGCCAGCATATGGGAAAATAAGCTGTGACAAATGGCTTAATTTAGTTGTCTGTCGGACCGGGTCTGACAATTGTTTAACATGTTTTAACAATGTAAAAATATTGGCACATTAAACTAAGATAACAACAGAATAAGGTTGCGTGGGTGTTGGCCATTTTCGAGACCTTTCGTTTTGGCATATTGCTAGTTGACCTGCTGTTAGCATTTACCCACTTGACTTGCGGCAAAGTTTAAGTCCTTTACCTTAAACACCTGCCGTGAGGCTTGTCAGAGCGGATTTCCATTTGCATGATGTCAGTCAGACAGTCAGATACTCAGCCAGTCTGTTCGAAAAGAATGCGAGAAAACAAATTGAAAAAATATATAAATGGAGAAAACTTTGGGCCCTAGAACATCTGCTAACATTTGATTCTATTGGGGTTGCTTCTTGGTTTATAGGCTTGATTGACATTCAGACGTTTAACCCTATGAATGGGCACCCATTGTTCAAAGAGCCAGTCAGCCAGGCCAGGCCAGGCCACGCAGGTAGGTACTTAAGCTAGCCTGGCGACATCGACATCGGGATTGCACCCGCGGCGACAGTCGGTAAGCTTCGCTCCATGTGTCGATCAATTACAACGGATTTGCCTTATTTGACATTTACATGTGTTGCGGTAAGCTTCAGTTGTTAGTCGCTAGTTGTTGTTATGACTGTTGTTCCCCTTGCTCAATTGGCCAGAAACAGAAAACAGAGGAAAAATACTGTTTGAGCACCCGCACTTAGCCACTCAGACACATGACTAAAAATTGAAGAAAAACTGCCAGGCACTTTGCTGGGCTGCTCTTTTTTTTTTTTGGTTCTTCTCATTTCATTCTTCAATTGCGGGGAATTCCGCTTGCTTAAATCTTTTTGACTTGCAATTCGGAAATAGTGGATTATCCTGTTTTCTTTATTGGCTAAAGAAATGGCTTTGTTGTCATGGCTTAGCTGGCCAAAGAAAACGCAAAAAAAAGAAGAGATATTCCATCCTGGAAAATGCAGTTCATTCATAAAGTGCATCAATGAATGCTGAGTCTGAGCCTGGCTGCCGGGCAAAAGGTACGTGCAATGCATTTACCTTTTGTCCTGTCAATTAATGTATCTTATGCAGAGTTTGGGTATTTGTTACAAGGATTAAAAGGAATATTTTGATGGGAAATAACGTTTTAGTCTACATCATAGAGAAATGCATAAATAAATAAAATGAATTCCTTTTAAATTTGTTTATAATCTGAAATCTCCAATATTCCTATAGTTTAATATATTTAAGGGTCTCTTTCGGTTGCAGATCTTTTTAGGTTTGTCAACCAAGTTTCATCAAAGAAGTATGAAAAAATCATGACTTAAATTGGGGCAGGCGGTTTCTGTGTCAAATAAGTGATACCGTTTGCTTGTCTCCTCCTAGTTAGTATAGCACTTGAGTAATTTGAAGGACACACAGGCAACACATGGACCCTACGGTCAGAGATGTCGAAAATGCTATTTCTATGGCTGTTGAACTGGGTTGGGTTGCTGGGCTCCTGTTTTGGCCTGGTCTGCGCTGCGCCGGGCTGGGCCGGGATGGGCCGAGATGGGCTGCTCTGCTGAGCTATGCAAATCCAAAATCCAAAAGCACACAATAAATAGAAGAGGGAAGAGGCAAGAAGGCGGAGGGGTAGCGGCGCCCACTTGACAAATACCATTTTCGAAATTGAAAGACAAACTTTTGAACAGTCGACGTCGATGTTGGCGTCGTCGTTGTTGTCGTTGTCGTCGTCAGCCTCATCGTCATCATCGTCGTTGCCGTTGTCTGCTGGAAAATGGAAATGAGACACAATGTGCAGCAGAGAGGCATCCGCATCCTGCTGACGAATTTGCTGAGTGTGTTGATTTGTTGATTCGTTTCGCCTAATCGCACCACCACCATCAGAATCATAGCCAGAGTCAGCTAGCCAGGGTATTGCAGGGCAGTGAAGAGTAAATGGCAGAGTAGCCGGGCGGGCAGCAGACAAACTTGTCCAGTTCAAGCATTGTCCCAGCTCTGTACGCAAATGTGTTTGTCCTGTCCCAGGACATAGAACATGTGTGTATGTGTGTGTGTGTGTGTGGGGAAAAGTTTGACTCTATGTTTCATTCTATGTGCTTATGTGTGTGTGGAAATGTGTTGAAAATTTATTGACATTATTCAATTAATTATTGTGCAAATATTTTCACATACACAGAGACGACTCGTAAGTGGCATGGAATTTGCCATTAATTGTGAATTAGATTGCATGAAATTGTTGCCTGTGCGCAAGTTTTGTTGTTGTCGATTCAACCACTCACTCACTTGCCCATTCACTCGTTCATTCATTCACTCAGTCACTTAGTTCGTCAGTTAGTCAGTCAGGCTGCTCGTTCATTTGGGCATTGGGCATGATTCCGGGCTCCACGCTCCAACAGTGCCAGGACCATGTCCTTCTGACGTTTCTCTTTCGTTTCTCCGCACCGGAAGCGGTTGCCAGTCGATGTTGTTGATGATTTCGCATTAATTTCGTCTGCGTGTGCAAATACATTTTCAAATAAATTGAATTAATTTAATACGAGATTTTGATTGCATTTTTGCCAAATAACTACTAAATGTATGTTTAATATCTGTTTCTCCTCGCTCTCTCTCTCTCTCTCTCTCTCACACTCTCTCTTTCTCTCTCTACCAATTGCCAATTTGTTCTGTGATGAGTTGCATTAACTTAATTGATTTTAAATTGAAAATATCAAAAAATACTCCGACCTTTAAAAACCCCCCCCCCCTATAATTTAAATTAATAAAATTTTCCCAAACAATTAACAAAACAAAAAAAAAAAAAAAATATTTTTAAAAAAATTTTTCCCTCCCTCCCCAAAAAAAAACCACACAAAAAAAAAAAAAAAAAATTTTTTTTTTTTTTTTTTTTTTAAAAAAATAATTTTTTAAAAAAAATTAAAAAAATATTTTATAAAATAAAATTTTCCTTATCATCCCCCCCAAAAAAAAATAAAAATAAATTTAAAAAGGGAGGGACGGGGGGGGGGGGGGGGGGGGGGGGGGGGGGGGGGGGGGGGGGTTTAAATATTGCAAGAATATTTCCCGTGAGTTTCAATTAAATCCAAATGGATGTGAATACGACAAAAAAAAAACAAATAAATAAATTTCAAAATACATTTAAATCAATATCCAATAAAGTATTTTATGATTAGCGAAGCAGGGACGTAATTTTCATATTATGAATGGGGTTAACAATTGAATGGGAACCTTTTTCATCTTTATTAAATGAGACAAAAGAAAGTTTTTCTAATAACTGAAAAACAGACGAATAGATATGCTTCTAAAAAAAATATATAGCATACTTAAGAGAGCAATTTACAATTGATTTGAGACAAAACTTTAGAATCTAAAATATAGTTATAGATCATATTTTGCATATTGTTTAACCTCTTAGTTAAAGATATCCAATTATCTGAATGAATTATGGATTCTTTGGATCCCATTTGTTGTCAAAGAAATGGAAGGTGGTTGGGCGACTTTCGATTCATTCATCATATTCATATCCTAATGATTCGGGCACTCAATAAGGGTCACCATACATGTTGCCGTACCAAGTAGCCTTTCCATTCGTTTTGCCTGTCAAAACACAATTTGGTTATTAGCCGTCCGTTGCGCGTTGGCGTTGTCTGAAATTTCATCCAATCGAATGGGCTGCTGTTCTGTTGTTGCTTGATAAAGGTGTGTTAGAGCTGCCAATCGATAAGCCGCCTTTTGCTGCCAACACATCACATCAGTCACTGTCAGCCCACTAACCACCAACCACAAAAGGCCACCCAACCACTCAAACTTTGCTTCTTCCCGGACTTGAACTGACTGCCCTCCGACCCCCATATATGTCGAAACGTGATTAATGCGTTGGCGCTGCAGCTAAAGCTTAGTGTTGTTGCTATTTCTGTTGTTGTTGTGTTGTTGTGGCCATCAGATACAGATACACATATACACTCATAGATACATAGAGAGATATGGCAAATATAGAGGCATATGAGCAAGCGAGAGAGAAAGAGGTGAAACGTATGGCAGGCAGCACCTTTTTTTAGATAATACCCAACAAATTTCGCACTCAAGCAAAAAAAAAAAAAAAGAGATTTGTATTGTTTTGATTGCCGAGAACTGAGCAATGGCGCGTGCCAGCGTGCCAACGTGCCATTGTGGCAACTTTACAGCATCCCACAGGGTCCAAGGTCCAGAAAGTTATCGAGTACACGTGCCCGCATTTTCGAACGTAAGGTTTCACGGATTAATTTCAATTTGCTTGCACTGCTTCAAATGGTGGGATGGTATGGTGTAGTATGGGCTTTGTTGCTAATTATGTGTGGAATGTTTTAGATAAACAAAAACACAATGCAGCGACAGCAACAACAACGACAACAACAACGACAACAACAACGACAACAACAACTACAACGGCGGCAGCGGCTGCAACAGCAAAAGGACACCAACAACCACTAGGCAAGAGACTGGCAGAATGGTTGGACGGACGGTGCGACAAGCACTTGTCAGCAATGGCCCCGCTCCTGGACGGCCCTAATCCGTAAGTGTCGCTCAAAGGCACGCAACAGCGGCAAGCACTGATAGAGCACATACACTCAGTGGAGAGACATCCGCAATGGCATACAGAGTATATGGGGAGTCGTAGCAACTTTTCCGGATATGGATTCTTCTGGTATGGTGTCCCCGTGCCGGTGCGATGCCGGTCATAATGATGTGGCGCTGTCGACATCGACATGTCATTGACAGCAACAGCAACAGCAATATGCTATGAGAACTGGGTGGGGCACTAGCCTGTTGGTCAAAGATAACAGCAATTTATTTTCAAGTCATCATTTTAATTATCCCGTTCGCAATGTTGTTAGCAACCTTCGGTCTTTCTCTCCCTTTCCCTCTCTCTCGTTTCGTTGGCCTGGTCTGGTATGGTTTGGACTGGGCGCGGCTGGCATTAAACGTGACAACAACAACAATACCAGTAACAACCAAAGTGAATGGCAAACGCGAGCGGCAGGCAGGCAGGCAGCCATTTTGCTCATTAAAATATAATATGTATTTTTTAATTTCAGCGAAATGTTTGCACAAAAATTTCCTCGAAACAAAGTTGAGAACCAGAACCAGAGCCACGGCAATTTGTATGTATGTATCTCCATTCCCCACATACCCGCCGCCTTCCTCCAACCACAACTTTCATTCTATGTCTGTCTTTAGCTACCCGAAAATCCTTTTTCACTTTTTTTTTTTTTTTTTATTTCCATTTGCCTAACAAGGCCCAAACTCTCTGACTCTGGCTCTGAACTCTCACTATGGTTGTGGCTCGGAATCTGGCAAATGGCTATGGCCCTCAGACTCACTTTTGCCTTGCGACTTTCACATCCCTATGCGTTCATTTTTTTTTATTCCGACCCCCCCCTCTGTATAACCGGAAGCGTTCATGAGAAAGTTTCCGCTTTCATAACCGAATTTTAATTAACTTTCGAAAACCTAATTACAAAGTATTATTATAATGAAAAAGCAGTGCACAAAGCAGGCGGAGGCAAAACGCGGGGGCAAGGGCCAAGAGGGAGCCAAAACCATCCAACCAGCCAACCAACCAAGCGAATGTTGCCCCTGCAGCGACAACAAGAGTCGACGGCGGCGACGACGACGCCATTGCTACGTGCGCTGTCTTTAGCTGCCTCTTTCTCTCTGTATGTGTGTGTGTGTGGGGAAATGGGGGGTGCTGGGGAAACACTACTTCCTGTGTATCCATCCGGCATAAGCTGCTGCAAAGAAAAAAGGGTTTGCCTGCCATTTTAATGGGAGGCTGAGGCTTCATCTTCTTTTCATGCCCCGCCTCGCACTCCTGCCTTGGCCCATCTGGCTTGCCTGTGACTGTGTCTCGTTTTAAAATTAAATATTCCATTAGAAAATTACTACAAGATTGTGGTTCTTTTTGGTTTTGTAGCCTTTTTTTTTGTAACTGCAGCAGACTCAAAGATTGAGATAACCGTGGAGACTAAACTGAAATTTGCCATTGTGGTTATAAAGCGAATTTTAAATAAAGTCCTAGACAAATGAGATTTATAGTAGGTGACTTTTTAAAAGGTAAGGTTTTGCAATATACTCCCCAAATAGTTTATAAATTTGATTAGTATAGTTTGGTCACTAAATTCTACAAACTAAAAAATAATTTTCTACGTTTGTTGGATGAGGTGAGAAATTAAAAATTCCATTTTTTGCTTTTACTTGTTATATTATTTAAAATAATAGTAAAGATACATATCATAGATATCTTTTATCGTCGTTTGTCATAACTTATAGAAAATGCATAATATGAATTTAATAATTCTTTAAATATATGGGTCCGAAGTTTTTTACAACAATATCAAGTCTAAGCTTTGCAAAATAAATGGATTCTTTTTATCATATAAACCAAGAATGAAATATATTTTTTATAGATCTTTTCAACATGGTGCTAGTCACAATTTTCTATTATAATACTTTTGTTGGATTATCACTTGGATTCCTTTATTAATTTTATTAATAATATATTTTCTTATCTTGAAAGGCTATTCAAACTGAATATAGATAAAATTTTAAATCCATTTGTAACACATTTGTACAAGCTCTTTTGATGTCATTATCATTAGTTTGTTATTCACAAGAGGAAGTTTGAATTGAATTGAAATTGATATTAGGGGTATTTCTGTAAAATAAATAAATAAGTAGATCAAATATGTACGTACATAATTGGTGAACCATTTAAATATTTTAGTCATGTGACCCAATACAAAATTGGAAATTCACTCATACATGCACACACACACATACCAGGTTGGAGCTAGGCAATGGCAAACAGATTTCCATGGAATTGACAACTTTACTTTGTGCCTGACTCAAAAGTTAACCTCATCAATTTTTAAAGCCCAACAAAATGTTGGGGACAATTTCTCTGTCGGGTTTTTTTTTTTGTCGTTTTTGTTGTTGTTGGTAATTGCATTGTTTTGGGGGAGCTCGGAGAAGAAGTTGAACCAATTTTATTTCCCCCTTTTTGCCTGTAATAGAATTTTGTATGTGAACTTGTCTGCCATATATGCAGAAAATAATTACATATTGATGACGCTTTGGCTTTGGGATTTATGAATAGATAGCTATGAAGGAGAGCTCAACAAACTCTAGCCAGCTTGTGTCCTTAGAGCGCATGTCTGGCTTGGATGGCAGACAGAAAACGACAGAAGGAGTGCAGGAGATGGTGGTCGGGGATGGTTGAGCCAAGCCACCCTCTAAAGCACAGATTTCTAAACCATTTCCCCAGATTGGGGGTTGATGTCGTGGTATAGTAAAAATGAAGAAACTCTAAACGAAACGCCGACAGTCACAATGTCAAGGAAAATCGAAAACGCCAACGCCATCGCCATTTTATTTCGTTTCAGTTTTATGGCCCAAACAAAGCGTAGTCTTTGTGGCACACACGAATTGGGGGTAGAAATTGAAATCGAATGTGTGTGTATATATTAAAGTGACTTCGATGTTGTATAGTATATATAAAATATGACCTTCTGCTTAATTAAAAAGGAAAGAAGCAAACAAAAAAAGAATGACAGCAGCTTGTTAAACAATTTTCCCCTCAGTACAGCAGATAAGTGACTGTTAAAATGGGGGGGAGCCCTGCCAGAAAGTTATATAGAAAACTAAACTAGACATGCCACCATCTAATTTATATATGTATGTATATAGACAATTTGTTTCCAATGAATCACTAAAATTGAAGTGAGGGCAATTGCGTTTCTGATCCAATGCAGTTGTTTATATTGCAGCGATAACAGAAGACCAGTTCAAGTTGGGTTTTGTGATATGATGTGGAAGGCAAACAGAGTTAGCTCTGTGCATGGTACTAGATATACATATTCCTCCAGGTGTATATGATAGAGGTTTTTCGAGTCAGGTTCGGGTTCGCGATCTGTGCCATATAGTCTGTGGTCTGTGGTCCGGGTATCTACTATAGTTGTGTTTGTCTTGTTGTTCCGTTGCAATTTATGAGTGCATCGCATCGCGATAAGGTTTCATTTTTTTATCACGTAAAATAAGGCACTCAGTGGTGCATCTAAAACGGGATGATAAGATATGGCAGTTAGGTATAGTACTACTATATGTGATACATATAGAATCAGCTCGATGGGTGCAGCAGAGCCCACTCGTCTGGCTATCGGTCGTTCCGATAGGCCAACTCAATCAATATAGAAATGATTGTTGGAGGTCAGTTGTTTAAGTCAACAAAAAGGCAAATGAAAGCAAATTGGAGATACTTGTTTTTTGTTCTTTATATTTCAAACATTAAAATAGTCGGATTGTTGTTGTTGTTTTTTTTTGTTTTGTTTTCTGTATTTTGTTTTGTTGTTGTTGTTGTTTTTTGTTTGCATATATATTAATTTTAACTAGCTTTTAGAGTTTTGCTTTTGACATTTATGAAATTTCATATTTTGTGTAAATTTACATGCTATTATATTTTATTTGTGGCTTTGCTTTTGTTGTGTTTACTTTTTAATTTTTTCCATATTTTGTATTAAACTATTTGAGAGTTTGTCTTCTCCTCTTCTGTGTTTTTTTTTTTTTTTTTTTTTTATCAATTTTTATTTTAATTAATTAGCTTAGCTCAAATGTAAAAATGTTTGTATGTGTGCGTGTGTGTGTGTTTTATAACTAATATTAAAAATTATTGAATAATAATTGCAATTTTCATCGATTTTTTTTGTCCTTTTTTTGTTTTAATTATTTATGCTAATTAAATGTTAAATGCTATACAGTTTATTTATATATATATTTATATAAAGATCTTTATATTCTGTCTATTGTGGTTTTTGTTGTTGTTGTTGATGATGTTGTTGTTTAGCATAATTTCATACAATTTGATTAATTCTCGGGTTTAGTTTAAAAATGTTTTTTCTTTCGCTTTGCGGCAATTTCTTGCCTAATTACATACATAGATATATATATTTATAGATTATTTACAATATGCCTAAATCTAACGAATTCGTTGGTACAACAACAACAAAATTAAAAAGAAATTAAATTTATAAAATAAAAAAAAAACAACACAAAATGCAAATTATAAAAATACATGTACATATATGAATTAACTGAATTATACTCAATTTGGATTCGTAATAAACCGCAAGAAATTCCAATCGAAAAGAATTTTTATTTAAATGATCTAACTAAAGTTTAAATTGACGATGGAATTGGATAAAATTTAGAAAACCAAAATGTTCGGTTTTCGAAATCAAAAAGCAACTGGAAAAATGTCGAGAGTTTTAGCGCGCGGAAAACTACGAATCGAAATTGAGAACAATTCGGTATAAAATATTTTATGGCCAAATTTGAAGATTCTTGTTAAAGATTTTTCTCATATTTTTTGGGTCTTTCTTGTAAGTTTTTTTTTTCTTTTGGTTTTTGATCTTTTGCGATTCGAATTCGATTGCCTTTGGATAAAAGGTTGTTTTGTTTTTTTCGTGTGCAACATTTAAAATGTTGTTAAATTAAATCTTTTTGTTTTTATTTAGTTTTCTTTTTGTGTATTTTTAACCGCTTTGATTGTTAATATTGCTTCGTCTAGGCGAAAAAACAAATGGCACGGAATTGTTGTGGTTATTTTCTTTTTTTTTTTTTTTAAGCGTTACAACAAAAAAAAACACATAAAACATGTCAACAGAAATATTTTTTGCTGCAATTTACTGCACTTACGACTACATCACTTTTTTTGGATTTTTTCATTGCGAAAGAGAAAAACGAACAGAGAAAAGGCGCAAGACTAAAGCAAGTGCTTGGAGTTGGATTTTGAAGTTGTATCTAGTGTAAAGGTCTATATACAAGTGTGTGTGTGTGTGTGAGAGTGTGTGTTCTCGACTCCTCTAGTCGAGCCGGCCTACATACTCACATCAAGCTGCTTGCCGCATCCATCACGGTCAAAAGGATGTGCTAATGGCCAGCGGCAGACTCACCGTTCATCGCTAATTGGCGGATGGCAAACAAAGCCGCCACTTGTCCAACAGAGCTGGGGCTACAGTAGATTCTGTAGAGCGGCGGCTCCATTGAAGGTGAGACTGTGATTCCAATTGCGATAGCTGGCGGCAGCGGCATATTGCTGATAGTTATTGTATTGCTGCTGATGGGCGGCCGCCTGATGCTGCAGTTGCTCTTCGCTAAGGTCGCTGGTGATGTTCGAGGAATCCTCCTGCAATTCGGCCGCTAGCTGGCTATGCAGCAACTGTTGCTGCTGCTGCTGTTGTTGCTGCTGTTGCTGCTGCTGTTGTTGCTGTTGCTGCTGTTGTTGTTGTTGTTGCTGCTGTTGCAACTTTTGGGAGTAATTGACAACTGCGGCGGCTGCGGCGACTGCCGCCACCGATGATTGCTTGCTGCTAGCTTTGGCTACAGCTGTTGCTGCTGATGTGGCTGAATTTGTAGCGGATGCCAGTTGCTGCGCCGCCTGCTGCTGCTGCTGTTGTTGTTGCTGCTGTTGTTGTTGCTGCTGTTGCTGCTGCTGCTGGTGGTGCTGCTGCTGCGAGCGCAGCATCTGCTCCGCGCGCCCTTAAGCCAATGGATACTGGTGATGTCACAAGCTCGTGGTACCGGCGGGCGCATGATAACCGAGACTCTGATAATACGAGTCCTGGCCTAAGGCAGCGTGTGTGTTAGTCAGCGGACTGAGCGCATTGTAACCGGCATATTGGCTCATATCGTACATCTTAATGTCCGCCTTGGACTCTGTGGGCAGCAGGCGATTTATGGAGAACGGATGACTGGAGGGTGTATAGCCGGATGGTTCCTGTTTCAGGGGATGCATTGACGAGTGATAATCACTGATTAGCGACGGATGGCAACGATTGGCCATCATGGCCGACAGCTCCTCCTGCTGCAACTGGTGATGCTGATGATGATGGTGGGTGGCCACGTGTTGGGGCTGCTGTCCCAGACACAGTTCTGCATTGGCATGCAACATGGCCAATGCTTCGGCATCCTTGGTATGGGCTGCACTCAATACATTCACGCCGGTAATGCCGGCCGCTCCACTCGGATCCTTGTGATGCTGATGATGATCCAAACGGCTAATGTGATGATGACTGTGATGCATGTGATGGGAATCCTCGTGATCCTTTTTGCCCGGACTTGTGGCCTCTAGGCTGCTGTGCGACGGACTCTTGTGCAGTTGACGAATGGCCTCCTTCTTCTCGTCCTTGAAACGCTTCTGACGACGCAAATAGCAACCGTTCTCGAACATATTACCCGAATCCGGATGCAGTGTCCAGAATGAGCCCTTGCCCGGCTTATCGGGTGTGCGTGGAATCTTGACAAAGCAATCGTTGAAGCTCAGCGAATGCCTAATGGAATTTTGCCAGCGCTGTTGATTTTGTCTATAGAATGGAAACAGATCCATAATGAACTGATAGATCTCCGACAATGTTAGCATGCGTGTCGGATTGTTCTGTATGGCCATGGTGATAAGGGAAATGTAGCTATATGGTGGCTTGGCATGTGTATAACTCCGCCGATATGTGGTCGGTTTGTCCACACGCGATCTGCCCAGTGAATTGGGTGAACCCGTTTCCATTTCCCGTGAGCCCGGCGGCATGGAGCCATATGAACCACTCATTGCTGCCGCCGACATGCTGGCCGCCGACATTGCCATACAATTGGTCATATTGCCCAATGGTGATCCCATGCTGGCATAGCTCATTGAACTAGGAGTCATACAATTGTTGCCCATGGAATTCATGGCCGCCGCTGCTCCCATGCTGCCGCCCATGCTGGCTACAGCTGCTGCCGAATCCAAGACACTGGATCCAAAAGTGGCAGCCGCTTGTGGTGATACCGAGGACATGCCGCCCACCGGCAAGCCCATGCTGTTCATTGTGTATGCCGAGCGGGCAAGAGGACTCATGCTGCCGCCATTTGTGGTGGGATTCGGATTGTTATTATTGCTGGTTGGCGGTACACCTCCACCGCCTGGTCCGCCACTTGACGCACTGGCCATGCTCACCGGTGCAGAGCTGGGCGGCGGCTCTGCATAGAGCTTCTGCATGATATCAATGGTGGTCTGGTGGGGGCTACCCTTCAGGAAGCTATTCAATAGTTGCGCCGTTATGTTGCCGGCTTTTTTCGAACGCGTTCGATGTAAAGGGAAATCACACGCGTTCCGGGAACGCGTTTACGAAATTAAATGAATGGAAAACTAAGCGGAGTTTCGTCGGGGGCTGTGTGGGTATCGGTATTGGGGATTGTGTTAGTATTAGTTTATTTTTTATTGAAATCCAATTGTATGGATTTTCACTCAATAACACATTGCATCAATTGAACACGTATTCATTTTGCACTGCACTTCTTCTTCGCCTTCAACTAATATTACTTTCCCCAACTTTAGTTCTAAATGTGACGTATTCCGCTTTTTGTTTTGGATCTTTTACTTTTTGTTATTGTTGTTTGTGCACTTGTCGTGATTAATTTATTTGTGTGCGCCGCGCTTGATGCCTTAAGTAAATTTGGCAATAAAATAACGTGGCAAATAAAGTTGAATTGGATTTTTGGTTATTTTTCTTCTTTGTGTTTTTACTTTTTGGCGCGCCGCAATACGAACCGACGCACGAACGTGTATTGTTTGGCTGGCTTTTGGCCACTGAAGCTGAGGCTATAGATGTAGACCTGCTGTATCTGGGAGTCTGAGTCTGATACGGAGTCGGAGTCTGCTAACTGGTACTGGTACTGGGTACACTGGCCTGGTGTATGCTGTGGCTGGTCCGCTCGAGTGTCTCTTTGGCTTGAGCTCTTGAATGTGACTGTTTGCAGAGGGGAATGCTTGTCTACTATTTGGCTTGCGCTTGCTGCCAACAAATATTGTTCGAGCCGCGCTCAAGTGCCAGGCGACAGCGACGTTGACAGCGACGTCGCTCTTTCTCTCTCTCTCTCTCTCACTCTCTCTGTTTTCCTCTTATCCAACGCACTCACTCACACACACATGACAGAACCATCGCCACCACCAACACCACCACCACTACCATCACTCACCACCATCAACATCTTGTATGTATGTGTGTGTGCCTTTACCAATGACAGGAGCGAACTCTCTTACGTACACAATGAGGGACCTAGCGCAAGCGTAGTTGGCCAAGACAACTCTTGTATCAACAGAGCCAGAGCAGCAGCAGCAGAGCCGCCCGGTTACCAAGACAACAATTTATTGGGCGGGGCTTAAAAACCTACAAGCGACGCCCTCTAACCGAGTGACTGATATCTCTGTCTCTCTATGTAAGTGTGTGAATGAGTGTGTGAGCAGCTGGTGCTATCGCCTAATACCGTTCGTTCTGTCTGAGCGACGCCATGTTACAGTTAACGATTTTCTCTAATGCGATCAATAATCGCTCGCTCCCGCTTGCACTGCCACAGCCAGAACTTGGAGCCAGGAGACATCCAAAAAATTTAAAAAAATAATACTCCGAGAGAGAGAAAGAGAAAAACCAGAAATGGAATACCCTCTCAGCCTGCCAAAGAAGACGTTAAATGTATAATATTTTCTTCTGTTTTTTTGCCTTCTTTCTTTCCATTTCTCTCTGCATGTGTGTGTGTGTGTCTCTGGGTGGGTGTGTGTGGTTTTTGTTTTTTGTGTGTGTGTCTTTTTTTCGAAAGCTTGCACATTTGAGGTTAAGGTATGCCAATGTCACACTCATTCATGCTCATTCACATTCGTGGCGAGGCTACGCGAACAGCAGCAGCAGAAACCAGCAACCAGCTAGAGCACCCAACAGCAGTCAGCCTGTCAGACGTCGGACAACAGACGCATCTCATCTTTTTCATATACATACATATGTATACTTACATATATGTATGTATATACTATATTTCATTTTTATTGCTGCTGTTGTTGTTGTTGTTGTTTTTGGCAAGTCATTGCGAAAGTGACCCAATTCCGATGGCCTCTTCTTTCTACCTGGAACTTTAATTCATTGATGCAAGCTAAAAAAAATGAAAAAATATATGAGAAAAGTGGGAAAAAGGAAAATGAAAATCTACACGCGTATGTACTTCCTGGTACACACATACAGACAAATACAACTGTAACTCATACCCATATAGCAGGACCAAGAGCTGTCCAGTTTTATGACCACCAATCACGGATAAAACGCATTTCGGTTGTAAAAACTAGCCGTAAATTTGTTGTTAGTGTGTGTGTGTGTGTGACTGTGTTTGGTGCATTTCCTCGCTTTTCATTAACCGATGCAAACGATTTAACCCTTTCGTCTGACCAAGTGCATGTACATCTGTGTGTGAGTGTGTGTGAGTTTTCTCAATGAACTTTCCCGTCTCAATTAATTGAGGCTACCTGAAATTATGAAAAATGTGCGGGAATTCCCAGATTTATAGCATTTTACGTTTTCATAGTCTATATAATGGCGCATGTCTAACATACACATGTGCATGGTCAGTGTGTGTGTGTGTGAGTGAGTGATAGTGATAGTATGTCCAACACAAAAATTGGTCTTAACTATAGTTAATGTTTGATAGAGTGGCAAGGTTCACTTAATATCTTAATTCAACTAAATGAGACTTTGGCGGATTATTGACGAATCACTATTCGAATTTGTCTGGCGACAATGTTAACGATAATGAAAAACGTCGCATATTTATGAGATTTGGAAAAAGATTAGTCAACGATTTAGATAGCAACAGCCTTTATAATTCCTTACATTTTCCTTTTTGCCTGCAAAAGCAGCAACTGACAACTGATAAAAATTGCAGAGAGTAAATACATTGACAGACAAAACAGAACAGAAGAAAAAACAGCAAAGGAATTATAAGATAAAAGAGATAACTCAAGGAAATTAACACTTTTGAATAAATATGTACATATGTATGTAGTAAAAATAAAGTAGAGGAGAATGTAAAAGACAATTACCTAAAAAGTAGTAAAGGCTGAGTAGCTATATCCTTTCGTGTTAATCGATCATAGCAGACTAATTTCTTAGTGCTTTAAGAGTATATTTTAAACAACTGTTACAGTTGTAGTGCTTGTTTAAAAGATTCAACTTAAATATCGTTACAATTTTCAATTTGAATAGCCTTACAAAAAAGAGACATCAGCGTATTTTTGCTTTGACACTGGAATAAATTTACATCTATGGAAAAGACAGAAATGAAAGAAGATGTAATTATACTTATATTTAATATGGATATGGAAAAAATGTAAGGATATAAACATGTATATTTGTTTGTTTCGGATTTCTGGGACAATTATAATATTCAAAACAATAGAATTAACCTTTTATTCCTGCTTCTTTTGCAAGCACTGCGTCAATTTCGCCCTTCATTAGAAAGTTTCTTTATACATAAGAATATATTCAGTTAGTTGATATCTTTATTTTTCAGATTATTACTGTCAATCTTTATTTCGCTTGAGACTGCCTCAAAGGCATAAATAATTTGGCATACAAATATTATTTCAAAGCGCGTGTGTGTATCTATATACACACACATTATCATATGAGATACAAAGATCATTATCTCTATGTACCTATCTTATGCATAACAAAAGATGTGTGTGCACCCTCTAATAATGTGCCTAAATATTTAAAAAAAAATATATAATTTTATTATATGTAGAGCATTTTGCTTCACAGACAATTGAAGTGGATTGGCGGGGGCTAATTAAAAGCGTTTGTTGATCGTCAAAGGGGTAAAGGATTGGGGGGGGATGGAGGGAGTAGAGTCAGCATAGCAGACAGTTAGACATTCAGGCATTCAGTCTTTGTATAGTATATCGTGTTTGTGACGTCGTCGTTGTTAGAGCAAATATTAATGCCAGCAGTCAAAAAAAAAAAAAAATGTACATAAATGTATATTTATTTACTTTTTAGTCATTTATCTATTTATTTATTTGCTTTTAAAGCGCGCCACTGTAGGTCGGGGTCGGGTCGCTCAACGATTTGGATACCGATTTCAATTCGGTATATAGGAAACAGATCTGGGTGTGCTAGGTGTGTGTGTCTGTGTGTTCATTGCAAATCACATCTAAAGTTTTTAATTAGTTTCAATTGTTGACACAAGAGCCCACACAGTGGCGGCCTCTGGATATAGACGGCAGACAAATAAATATCTACGTACATATATTTATGAAAAATATTTGCTTTACTTCTTTTTGCTGTTGATATTACTTTAAAAATGTTGCTCATTTGGTGTTTGTTTTAAAACATTTTTTTTGACGCATGCGCCTCAGTTCCATGACTTTACAATACCAATATCTATGAAATATATTTGACCAACATTTAACAGTTAGATGACGTCGATATGCAGACGCCATGTGGTTGTATTTGTAGCGTCATCCAACAGCCAATACATATATCTACTGTCTACTATATATATAATATTTATATTTATTGTTATTATTATTTATGGGCTCTGCATGTATTTCATTGTTTGTACAACATTTTCACACAAATTAAAATACTTTTTGGTTTTTTTGTTTTGATTTTTGTTTTGGCCTGGCCACGTAAAAATTGGCAACGTTCAGGCTTAACCCAATTATCGAGGCTCATTAGTGATTATTTAATTATTTGGCAAATTTCATAAATCAACAACAACAAACAAATATAACAGATGCTGAACCCATGTTCTAATATCGGAAACAAACAAAATCGCAGTCAAGAAGCCCATTTATGAAGTTTACTTTAATGTTAACATTATTAAATCGAAAACACGCGTCGATATTGATTCGGGGAAACGAATGTTGAAAGAGAGTGAACAATAAATATTACAAAGAATTCTAAGAATGTGTACTATATACATATATTCTCAATGAAGTTTACTCAACCAGCCGAAGAATTCAAATCGCATGACTTAAGCTCTGTAATGGCAGTTAAAGATAAAAATTACTCAAGTTGTAGCAAAGTTGGTACGAAGACTTCAAAAAATCTGAAATATCTGATGATATAAAAAGTAAGCCAGTTAAAATATATTTTGTTTAACAATAAAGAAACAAGGACGAAATATAAGCTTATGCTTAACTAAACCTAAGAGAAAATGGCTATTACAATAGTCCTTAATTCGCTTTCAAACGCTTTTCTTAGCCAATTCTCTGTAATAAATAAGAAATTCGATTAGATAGATTTTTTAAATCATTGAAATTTTTAAAAACCAACTAAGGTAAAACTCTGAAACATTTATTTAGCAAAAGATTAAATATATATATCATATTTGATTCTTTTTTTAAGTATTATTTGATATAATGTATAACTATAATAACTAATGTTGCTTGACTTTCTAATTTGAGATGTGTCCACAAATTGTAAGTTTCTAAGGTAAGATTCCCCCTTTGGAGCAGAGAGATTCATTAGGACACTTTAGTGGTTCTTTGTGCATTGAATTGCTTTAATTCAGTCAGTTGGATGGTTTCTCTTGTGATGTTAGATGTAAATGCCATAGCTATAGGTTTACACGTATGTTTGTAGGTGAGATGTTTGTGTATCTGTTGCGTGTGCCGTAATGAGCGTAACCATAAAAGTGTCTTTTGTTTTACGACCGCATTGCCCGCGTGTTTACTTTACACAACAATGCCATTTTTATGGCCGATCCGACCACCAAGTACAGACAATGCCATGAACTCGGACCATGCAGCATCATTATCAACATCCTCCACGAACAAAAAATTAGAGCAGCGCCTAGACTAGGACATGGCCCGGACTGGGTGCGAAGAGATGATGACGATGCTGCACTCGCGCATTAATTAGAACGCATTTGGTTTAAAGGGGACGAGTCGCCGTTCGAGCGGCGGTTACTTTCTTTTTTTCTCCCTTTCTCTCTCTCTCTCACTCTGATTTTGCGGGCCATAAAAATGGCTGTTACTCCGCCTGGGCGGCTCTTATCTAAATTAGGATGTTGTTTATTTGCGCCTGTGTATACGCATCCCATTGCATTATTTGCGTAGGTGTTTCATTTCCGTTTCACAATTTATCTGGCGAATGTTTGCACGCGTACTCATCGTATATCGCATACCTTTACCTTCAGACCCATCTTTCGCTCTCTTTCTGTCTCCGTCTACCTACGATTGCTCTCCTCTGTGTGTTTACGTTGAGATTTTCCTTTTTCTTACTTTCACATGTGATCCCCTTAATGTAGACTGGCCGTGTCTAGTCTTATCAAAACTTCTTCATCGTCGTCGTGATTGTGATTCACAATTGCATTTCTTTTACATTCCCTCTCGCTACGATATACTTGCCTGTAACTGAGTAGTTTTTGATAGCGCATTTTGGGTGCGTGCCTTATCAGAGACCAGCTAGCTAACTACGCCTTCTCCACCACCATCCTTTCCACCCCACAACCACCCTCCTCATTCCTCATCAGCACCTTTGACACAGATATCGCATAAATCACAGCCTAGTCGCAGTTTTTTTTTTCGTTTCTTGCTTTTTGCTTTATTATTTCGACTTTTTATCTATTCGCTGCGGTCGGGCTATAAAGTTTTCCCATTTTTATCTTTGTGCAAACACAGCAAAGCAACGCTAATAAGACCCTGGCGACCTGATTTTCGGCATAAAGACAACGTTTTTATTTTCATTCGGTTTTCTTGGATTTTTTTAATTAAAATACATACTCCTTCACATTAACAAAAATTGGGGTCAATCTTTGCTTATGAATTACAATAAATACATAATAAAGGAAATTAAAATTTACTTAAAAATTAAATTGCATTTTTCTTTTGAGGTCAAACGGAATATAAATGCGATTAGCATATTGGAATGAACTTTAAGTAAAAGAAATAAAAACTTTTTAGAATTATTGGATTGCATTAAATATGAAATCACAAAGGTTCCATCAAAATATACCCACTTTTCCATCCCCTCAGATGGAAAGGTGGGTAGATTTCCAACACCTTACAAATATTTTTTAATGGGTTTCTGAATAGAGAAAATAAATTTAAAAAAAAGTATAGAAACTAATTAGTTAATTGTGCTAAAACTTTGCCAAAACTTTTTCAATTCTCTTATGACCACGGAATAATAATTCAAACACTTGGAAACTTTAAAAAACATTTGTTTATGCCAAAAAAAGGAAAATATGATTAAACAAAATTCAAATCAATTGCGAGCTAAAATGTGTCTAATTAAACCAATTAATTTTAATGAAATGATATGTTTAAAGAACCGGTATTTTAACCCCATCAAAAAAACTAGTTTTAGGGGGAAATATATTAACAACAATAACAGAAAATAGTGCTCATTCAGTGAGCCTTCACAATCTTTGTTCTGTTGATGCTCAAATTGATCATGCGAAAGAATTTATTTCTACATTTCTTTTTCGAACATTGTATTTTGTTGTGCGAGTGTGTGCTCCGAGTATGTGTGTGCGTGTGTTCTTCAGATCTTTGGCTGCACTCATGGAACTTAGCACATGTCTGCTAATTATTTATTCGTTGCCTGAAAAATTAACTTTCCAGCTTTATATACATATGTACATGTGCGACGACAATAAGACTACCGTCCGACTGACTGACTGCCTGCCTGGCTACCTACCTAACCACTAGATATGTATGCATGTATGTTGTTGGCTTTTTTTCTATTTTATCTAACCCAACCAAAGACTATTCTATGACGATTCGAAGCCAACAACAACAAAAAACTGCTGTCAAATTGTCAAAAAATTATTTATATATATAGAAAACCTGGGGTACATAGAGTTTATGTTGTTATCGTTATTGAGTGGCCATGTTCACACCAAGATACATTTGTATCTACACATGTTGATGATGGGAAGAGGGAGAAGGAGGTGGAGCAGGTAAGGGAAGCGGCGTCACAGCACTACTGCCTTCTGATATAAACAATTCAATTAATTGTTGTAGACCAGAAGAATATGTCACACCATTACCAGAACGATATTGATTGCTGCAGCGTGTCGGGGATGGGGGTAAAGGCGTCAGTCTCTAAGCTTTATATTTCGGTAGTTATTGATTTACAAGCTCAAAACACTATCAGCACCCCAACTAGGAGGTGGCCACTTTTGGGGGCCTTATCGCAATGCGATGTGATTTTTTCGAGTGTCGAAACGCCTAAGCAAATATGATTGAAGTTTTATTTACACGCTGCCTGGCCGATTGGGCCTTAATTACTTCCGAAAACAATGACCAGTGGCGATACGTAACGATAAGATGAGGCCCTAACTAATTTATAAGGCTACTACTGCATGGCAATGTTAAATATAAATATAAATAAATTTTAAATAAAATTGTATGTATTTCTTGTCCCTCTCTATTTGTCTCTCACTCACAACTTTTGTGTTTTTGTATATTGTTTTATATACCGGTTTATATTTTGTATGTTGTTTTTTTTGTTGCATTTTGTGGCTATCATTCATAAAGTTTTGACTGGCTTGACATGAAAATTAGCTCTTGAGCCAACGCACAGACAGACAGGGCACGCTAAGAGATGAAGCCCCAAAAGAAGAGCTGAAGAGCTGCAGACTTTTGGGAGAATTTCAAGAGCGCAGTGCTCAGTTGAAGTCAGAGATAGAGACTGAGTAAGATTCGGATTCAGAGTTGATCATGGGTGATGACTGTGTAAAAAGAAATACTCCAGCCAGATAAACTGGCACACAGCTTTAAATGCTTGAGATGTGTTGGCCGTTTGTGTTAATCCCATCAAAGGCACACTATGAAGTAGCACCACCAACAAAACCACCAAAACCACCAGCAGCAGCACCAGCACCAGCACCAGCAGCATAGAAACTGGAGCTGTAGATGAAGCTGAAGCCGGAGTTGCATATTGTGTGTGAGTGGAGGCTCCATCTCTACATCAACGGCACAAGTGACATAAGTGGCGCTTACATGACGATGCGTGCGCAGCCAACAAGCCCAACAGCAGCCCCCGACACACATACTCACACACACACACATGGCTCCAAAAAGCAAAGGAAAAAAAACTTCAGGGTTTATCTTCATCATTTTGTAAAAGTCATCATCGCCGCATTGCCGTAGCAGGCCAGCCTGAGGTGCTGTTGCCTCCTTTCGTCTGATAAGAACGATTTTCGAGTTGTTTTTTTGTTAAATATTTTTTTGTTAAATGTAGTGCGACATTAAAAGTGCAAGGTGCAGTGCCTCTGCCTTGTTCCCTCACTCCCTGTGTGGTCCACCTTGCTTAATTTTGATAAGGAAATATTGGATATTTATTGGGTCTATATGCATCTGGTTCTGGTTTGTGCTTCTCCTGTTTCTTTTTGTTAGTTGGGCATACGCATGACGATTTCAGAAAGGGTCTCAGTTGGTGCCAAGGCCCAACACACTGACGTGCCAAGTGTCATTGAAAATGGCAAGTCATTGGCATTTCAACTGGACATGCGGCACCCTTGTTAGCCCGAGTCACAGTCACAGAGTCCAAGTGAGAGTTAGAGTCAGAGTCGGAGCCGGAGTCGGTGTCGGAGTTGCTGTCGTCGTAACATCCTTCGACGCATAACGGACGAACGACCAACTTCAATAACCAGCTCAATGCCCAGCTCCTTTTCGCCGGTTTCTCGGCAATGACACAGCAAACATGCCACAAAACGTTAATTTAATAATGGCCAAAAAACAAGGAGGAAAATAAAAAAAACGAACACTAAAAATTATTATATTTTTGGTGCTGTATGAAATTTATGTTTTATTTGACAGCAGTTGGACTGTGTGTGTGTGTGTGTCCATATTTGTTATTGTTGACTTCAATTGTTACACTTCGTTGCACCAAAGTCAAAGCACTGAAAGTCAATGACTTTGGACAAAACATAAATTTGAAATATGTGTGTATTTCAAATTGAAACTTTCAATCAATATATAAAAAACTTGACAAAATTTATATATGTATTTAATTAATGCAGGATCCTTAGAAACTCTTCAACTATTACAAAATGCAATACAGAAATAACTAAGGAAAGAAGAAAGGTCAAAAAACACAAATAGGGCTTAAAAGGTGCTCAGAGCGAAACAGTATTTAAATTGCTTTCAAATTGAATTGTTCCTTTTTAAAAAAAAATGACAGCATTTTGAACGCAAAATGTATTGAAAAATCCTTTGTAATCAGTGGCGGATCCAGAGAGGAGTCCGGAGTTTTTAGCTTGTCTTTACGCCAAAAACATTGAATCTTCAAAGTGGTTGGGCAATTTTGATAAATTTGTAAACTGGCTAAGTCCTCCCATCGAAATTTGCTGAATTCCCTAAGCTGAAAACCATAAATTTCTAATCGGAAACCCCCCACAATATTTTCAAGATTCCTTCATGGCTTATTTATCATTAGTCTTGTGAGGTATTTCCGATTACAATTCTTCTCAAGAATGCAATTTACTTCCAGTTCTCATACCCTTATCAGATAGTTTTCCCCTAGTGCTTAGATAGGGAAAAGTACTTAGCCCACTAAGCTGCAAATCATTATGACTCTCTTTCAACTTCTGATTTTGTCATATCAGGAAAGATTTATAAACTTTTAACATAGTTCCAAGTCATTGAAATATTTTGCAAAATCCACAAAGATTTACACTATCTTGTGGTAGTCATATTAATTAAATGGGTAAACAAAAATGGGTGATCATAAATAATTTGCACTTTAGCTACTGCAACAACATTAACTTGCCACACAGAATGACACTGTGAGTAAATCTTGTGATTCACTTGGATGTTTTTGTCTTCTCGTTTTTTTTTTTTTTTTGTTAATGTTTTATCAGACTTTTTGGTCGGTGCGAAATCAAAGAGATGCCAAGGGGCCTTTAAATGTTCGAAAGCATCATAAAAATCTACCAAACAGAGTTCATTGATTTTGTTCTTTTCATCTTTGGTTGGGCAACTCAATCAAAAACAAGAAAGAATAAAAAAAAAACAACTTGGGAAAATGCGCACGGCGGTGGCACTCTATTAGCACCTTTAAAGCACAATTTACAACAAACATTTACAACTGTCAATTGGCAACAAAGACGAGACGAGACGGCCAACAGTCCAGCAAGAAGAGAGTTAACTAAGGATACCCTCTGGACTGAGGCTGAGATACTATCCACCATACAAAGGCACCGCCAATGTTGAGTTGAGATAAAGTATATCGCAACACTTTAAATTTTTTTTTTGGGATAAAAAAGGTAACTGAAACTGAAGTTGCTGATGAATTGCATGCAATTTGTTAGCATTAAACAGAAACTAATACCAAACTGGTTTCTCCCATTGATGATGAGAACATTTAGTTCAATATAATAACAAGAGAAAGATGTGTGTGAGTGTGTGTGTGTGTGTGTGCGTGTGTGTGGGGCTGCAGTTTAAAAACGAAATTAATAAAAATTTCACTTGAATTGACAAAGTGGCCGCCGTGACGTTCAACTGACGACAAGTGCCACTTGACAAGCTGCCGAACTTGAACGTATATTTTTTTTCTTGTTTTCTTCTTCTCTCTTTGCAATAAAGGTATGTACAATATTTCATTGTTATATAGAAGCTGACTAACTGACTGACTCCCTGACTGACTCAGTGACTGACTGTCTGGCTGGCTGGCTGATCTCTTACCTGTCTACCAACCTCATGATCATCATCGCACAGCTGGCGATTAATCTTGACATTGAGACACAGACACAATTCTCATATATCTACATTATACATACATACATAAATATCGGTGGCATATATAAATGTTCAATTGTTGACATTAAATAATTTAGCTATACACACTAGCACAATTGCTGGGCAAAGATATATACAATCAAAAAATAAAAAAGACACATTCTCCATTCAAACCAGAAATATGTTTGATGACAATCGCATGTGAGATCATTATCCAAAGCAATGCACGTGCAGAGCACGCGGCTCATACAAGTGGCAGGACGACATTAACATGACTAAAAAATAGATTCCCAGGCTGAGTTGTAATACTTAACGACAAGTGCAGTTCATCATCATTATTACTCATCATCATCATCGTCGTCAGCGACGTCATCGTCATCATAAAGAACCACAACTACTCTAATTACTTATTACGCTGCCAGCCAATTTACACTAGTCAACAAATGCTAAATTTAACCCTTTGGCGCATGCATATGTATATAATGTTCATTTGATTGCACTTTAGCCTTACATTGATATTTGTTTATTTGTTCTCTATAGACTGAGAAACTGTGGAGAGAAATATAAGGTTAACAATTTTGTTTGAAAAATCTGGTGATAGTTTTGGCGTGCAAATTATAAACATTTTCAATGCCAATCAAAAAACAATTTATTTTTAGATTCTTTAAAAAACTGTTACAACCAAAAATAGCATAATTTGTATATTATAATTAGTTTAAAACTTAAGAATTGTCGTCAAGGTCCACATTTGTGGACCAAGTCGGAATGAAGTTTGACAGGTTATTAGATTACTTAACACATCAGTAAGGTGGCATTTTTCGATGTTAAGTAGGAAATATATTTTCGAATTATCCCATCATGTACATCATACATCATACATATGTATGTAATAGTTAGATAATGGTATTTAGATAACGACTTTTTACCGAAAAATATATATAAATACAAGGGTTCAAGACGTATTTTACTCTCATTACGTTGAATTCTGATTATCCTTTACATAAAACTTACAATCTTTTAGTTTCAAAAAATATCATAATATTTTGCTAAATTCAGGATAAGTATCTTAATATTTTTGCTATATAAATATGTATGTATATATATTACAGATTCTAAATTATACAAATACATATATATATCCTATATATGTAGATAAACCAGAAATACTATATCCTTTATCGATAAGTTCCCCCAGGTCGGGTTGTTCAGTGTAACATGAGGTTAATAACTATACCAAGCCGTGGGCGTTTGTGGTGGGGTGTGCCGTTAGGAAATTGTAATGCAAAGCGTTGTGCCTCTGTGTGTGTGTGTGTGTGTGCACACCCACATACATATTGATGTGCTGTGGGCGTACTGCAAAATTCAGTTTCAGTCGCTCAAGTGGCAACCCGCCGGGCTATTGACAGAAATCAAAATGGGCCAGCTCAGCGGATCAACTGAGAGAAAGAAGGTATTGGCATCGACGGGAGAAACAGCCACCCAAATGGCAAACGCTTTTTATTTTTGTTCGCCTTCCAGCTGAGCTGAGCTGAGCTCAGCGAGCGGAGTGGCGGATGATGACGTTGTAGCCGGTTGTATACGGCTTATCACGGCATCAAAACAAATTCGCTAGAAATTAATGCGGAGATTTGCTTTCATTTAGTTGGCTTGGCCGGGGTCATAGAATGTAACTGTAAACATATACACAATGGAAATGGGAATGGCAATGAGAACGGGGCATATGTATGTAAGTATAGAAACCACCAAGAACACATTCACCATTCACCCCCCTCCCGTCACTTACTGACGTTTACTCTCCCTCGCTGTGTGAGCTGTTGTTAATCCTTAAGCAAAACTTTTTGGGCTGGTGGAAAGTCTGGCCAAAGTTTTCCTCTTTTTGGTAGCGACACGTGACCCACACTCTCTACTACGACTACGATGATGATGATGGTGATGGTTTGCTTTAGTTCTGATGTAGTTCGAATTGGTTTTTGGGCAGCGTCATCGCATTGCATACATCAGAGTACAGTGAGTTGATACTTGGACGAATGCGTGTTCCTAATGTGACAGTTTAATTGCAGGTGAGACACATTGAACGCGTGGCACTAGATAGATAGACATGTATTTAGACCAAGGGAAGCGTTGCTGATGCAATTAGGACATGCAAACGACTTTGCCATTGTCCTGCAATGACTTTTCAGTCAGTTTTAGCGGGGGAAGGTGATGGAAGTTGAGGAGGTGGGGAAGGAAGAGTAAACGTAGTTGTGATGACTCCTTTTTGGTTAAACTGCGGGTTAATGGCAACCAAAAAGGTGCTGAACTTGTTATCTAGTATGGTCCTTCAGTATATTGAAGTAAGTTGTATTCTTAAACCCTTAATAAAGCTATTAACACCTCGATTTGAGTTACATAGGGAAAAAATATCAAATTAGTTTACTTTTTAGCTACGAAATAATTTTAGTTATGTACATTTTTGTTAATTCTAGGTTTCTATTTCTAATTTATGTTTCATTGAAAACTTTTTCTTTCAATTTTCGTTTTGTCTAGACAATTGGGTGTCCCTGCCAAACCCAAAATAGATCAAAGACGCTCCCTAGCGACTTGGTTATCCCACACATACACATGCATACATACATATATGTATGAGTTTGGTGTGTGTGTGGTCCCCATTACTTTTTGGGAAAAGTTTCTCACATTACATCACGGCTCAGCGAGGACAACGACAACAACAATGCGCTCTAAATGGACACCAACCAACATCGTTTAATATTGATGGGCAATGTACAAGCGAACTGATGACGATGGGAAAGTGGTATAGAAGTGGGAGGGGAAGGACTATTTCATGGCTTTTTTTGTGTTCAAGTGAATATTTAATTAAATTGTTTTCTAATAACCACGCGCAACTTTGTAGAGCGTCAGGACACGCGTCCGTATCGTCGCGTCTCGTCTCTTCCCAATCGTTGAGCGACGTTCAGGACACGCGGCAAACGGTTCGGTTAGCCTGCTGCTTGCTACCAGGTCAGGACACACCTTGTTGGGCCAACAACATTAGCAATCGTCCAAAAAAATGGGAGAAAACAAAAACAAGAACGGAAAACGAGAAAAAATTACTATCGGGAGAGAAACTGGAGCCACCCCTTTTTAGGAAGTTGTCGTTCTGTGTGCTTCTAATTTTCCAAATTACGCACCATCAATCATCGCGAGTTGTGTGCGGCAAAAGTTTTTGACGAACGTCGATGATATCAAGGATGACGACGACGATAATGATGATGTTGGAAACTATGCCACCCCCACTCTGCTACCCAACCCACAATACCCACTACTAACCAATCCCAGGACGCAGTCACTTGAAGTAAGCGACGTTTGTGGCAGCCGCAAGAAAAAAATTAAATTAAACTTCAAGTGGCCGCAATCTAGTGAAAGGCTTTGTGTGTGTGTGTGTGAACAGGTCCTGCCAGGATACGACCCAGGCAAATAGCTGTGAGATGCTGTTGTTGTTACGGCAGCTCGTCGTCGTCGTTGTTGTTGTTGCCAATGTGCTGTGTTGCTGCCGCTGCTGTTGTTGTCCAATGTAATTAACGCTAATTGCGTTTGGCCATAAGCCGGACTTTTTGACTTTTCCACGTGTTTTTCGGATTGCACGTAGGATTTTCCCTATATTAAGCTAATCCTGTATACTGTATATATATTTTGTTTAGCTTGACTTCTCTTTAGACTAAAAACGTTCTCAAAATAACCATATTTGTTTTCTAACATAAACAAGCAATCGGAAGTGATTGCTTAAATTGGAAATTTAAAGGAAAAACACAGACACACACACAAATTTTACGCATGGCTCTTTCTCAGGGTCTGGGTCATTAAAATATTGTGGCACCTTATGTGAAAAAGAAATTAAATGAAGAAATTAATTACAATTTCAGCAGGAAAAAAGATTTTTAAGACTAGGAATTATCCATAATTAAGACTGTTTTATATCTGATTTGGTTGATCTGGCTGGATCTAAGTTTCTAAAGACTTGAATAGGTAAATTTTATATAGAATTTATATATATTTATTGTGGTCAGTTCATCCATCACCAGAGAAGAAGTTACAACTTAAAATTAAGCCTAAAATGTTTAATCCAAGAGATTGTTCAAATGTCATAGAGTTTTGAGGTCGGGAAGTGGAGCCACTTCATCTAATGAAAATGGCCAACAAAACGCTAATGATGGCCACGAGAAGGGATAGTGACCAAGGAGTATGGGGCAGCGACTCAAGGATTAATGTGGCAGTGCAATTAAGAGCTCAATCAAAGTATGACTCTTGTTTGCTTCGACTCTGATTACAATTTATGAAATGAAATTATTATTGATGTTTGGCAGTGGAGTGAGCGTCCCTCGGACACCATCACCAGTGACCATTGTCCATTCTGTCCAATCAACCCCAAGCCAATGGCATTTCTAATTTTGTTGAGTAGTAGTGAATTCTAAGCCCCAGTTTGGACATTTGACTGACCATTTTGGATAGAAATGCAGACACAGAACACACACACACACAAACACACAAATGCTGGCAGGCAGACATTATATTAAGGCAGCCCTTCCGATATCTGTTTCTCTCCTTTCTCCTCCTCCAATACTAATCTCTATTATGTACACAGTTGATTTGCCTTCCCTCCCATCCACATCGCCTCTCTCTGTTTCTCATTCTATCTATCTCGCTCTGTCGCACATGCATAAGTAACAGCGCATATGATTTCATTCATGTGCAGAACTATGCTCCAATCTCCTCTTTTCGTTGATTTGCAAATGCCTAAAATGTGTCTGCTTCCCACTGATGATGATTACGATGATGGAGATGATGATGATAAGGTTTCTTCTCCATGTTGTTGTGCTCTGCCTAACTGCCAAACATTCCCAAATGTATATGTGCATCCATATGTGTGTGTGTGTGTGTGTTTGCCATCGTTTTTGGAAATATTATATGCTCATACCTCCGTTTTCGAGTAAATTGTGTAAATATTTGCCCTCGTAAGTGGATTGGAGATGGATGAGTTTATCAACTGCGTAGTCGACGTCGTCGTCGTTGTCAGCGCCCGCTGGCTCTGGCTCTGGCATTGCCATCATCATCATGCGTACACGTTGGCCATAGACACATCGCCATTGCCATCTGGCTGATTGCCTCCAACTCGCATCTATCTGTCTTCTTCTCTCTCTGTCTCCGCTATGGCTCCTCCTGTACTGAATCCTCTGCTGTATCTATCAATTTCATTTTGTTCCTGCAGTGCCTGTCCAACATTATTTATCTCTGGATGTGGCTGTGGGCAGTCAGCCAACTTGACTTGAATGGAAGCTTGTTGCATTCCACTTTCTACCTACCCGAAAAAACACAACAAAATGTGTAGAGCACTTAAAAGTCAATACCATAGCATACAAATGGGGGCCATCCAAATTTAAAACTCCGATGCAGGAATTGCAATTCAACGCAGATTTCTTGGAATTTTTAATGTCAATTAACATCGAAATAATTGATTGGCACTTTCCTTACAAATGAATTTAAACAAATTGAAATAATTACAAAATCTTGCAATTTCATTTAAAAGAGCAAAATTTTCAAATCTTTTAAAGTTCTTAAAGATTTTTTTTCCAACATTAATAGAATTAATTATCACATTGCTCAAGGTTGTGTTATATAATTTTACAATATTCATATTGTGAAAAAAAATTAAACTGCAAAGATGATAAAAGAATCTTATAGAAATTACTTCGATGTCTTCTTTTTCGAAGCTTCCGTGTCTTTTTCAGCCTCACTACCGCTTGAATTTGCTCCGGCTTCGCCCTCCTCCGCCTCTTCATCATCATCCTCATCCTCCTCGTCGTCGTCATCGCTGTCGTCTTCATCATAATCGCCATCCGATGCATCATCGTCATCGTCATCGCCATAGGAGTAACCACTACCGCTTGCTCCATAGTAGCCACTGCCACCGCTAGCTCCGTAGTAACCACCATAGCCATCCTCATCGTCGCTATTGCCACCTTGTTGCTGGCGACCAAACTTATGCGAACGTGTCGACATACTCAGATCCTTAGTGACCGAGGTGTCGTAATTACATTTGGGGCATGGAATGGCCTTGTTCTTGTCATACTTGAAGCCCTTGCGGCGCACATGATCCTCGCAGTAGCAGATCTTGCAGCGCAGGCATGAATATTGACCCAAACGATTGCACGATTGGCACTTGTAGTTCTCGGACTCCAGCACCTGAATATCCCAAAAGGAAAACTCATTAGCAAAAGAAGCAACAAGGAAACCCTGGTTCAGTCCTTACCTGACAGCTGGCCTGATGCTCGAACTGATCATCCTCGCAGAGGAAACCATTGCAAAAGGAACATTTGAATATGCGGCCACCATGCTCCCAAACGCCACGTTCGCATTCCAAGCACACGGCATTCTGCAGTGGACAGGTGCAGGCATGGCTGGTCAGACACTTGCGACCGTGACACACCCAGGCCTCACAGAAGTCGCAGATGGCGCCAACCATGGCAAGTCCAGTGGTGTGGACTCCCGAATGTTTTATCAAACAATCTCCCGTTTTGGCCATGCATTTAATTTTTCCACATTGGGCACAAATCGGGAGCCGCTGCACTGACTGGCAAAAGTAACAGAAGGCTCGAGATTTTTGCTTCTTCTCGCACTTGTCGCATTCCATTGGGGCATTGCATGGTAAATCTGCCAGCGACACTTCTCGGGCACGTATCTCCTTAAGCCGGATCTTCTGTTTCTCGGCCTTCTTCCGTTGCCCGGTCTTTTTCTTCGGCATGTCGAAAACAGTTTTTGTGTTTTTCTTTGATTTTAACCTAAAACCCGACAGCGCTTTGCAACACTACAAAGTCTGTTGTTTTCTGCTGATCTGGCAACACCACTAAATCGGTTTATCGATAGGTATATCGGAAGTCTCAAATATCGATGTTCTGTCCATCTCTAATTAATTTTCACTTTTCATCGCTTTTGTGTGTGTCGGAGCGGAGGTTTTTTGTCAGTGAAAAAAAGAAAAATTAAAGAAAAAGCCAATTAAATATTATAAGTAGCTAAAATGGGCGGCCACAATGATAACTCGAATCAAAACGGCAACTCCAATGGACAGCACGATGATGTAAGTACCAAATATGTGGGGGTCAAAAAACTTTTTTTTTTCTTCGGCCGCCATTTTGAATTACGCATGTGCTCCGAAGGGGTAGAAGAGGTTATGTCTGGCTTGGGTTGGTGTTGGTAGAAAAAATCAATACTCATTCCATTATGCATCTTATATTTTATTTATTTAGGATTCAATTACTGAGCCAGAGCATATGCGTAAATTGTTTATTGGCGGTCTGGACTACCGTACTTCAGATGAGAATCTAAAGGCTCATTTCGAGAAATGGGGCCAAATTGTCGATGTGGTAGTTATGAAGGATCCACGCACAAAGCGTTCGCGTGGCTTTGGCTTCATCACCTACTCCCACTCAAGCATGATCGATGAGGCCCAAAAGGCTCGTCCCCACAAGATCGATGGCCGCGTGGTTGAGCCCAAGCGTGCTGTGCCCCGCCAGGATATCGATTCACCTAATGCCGGAGCCACAGTGAAGAAGCTATTCGTAGGCGCCCTCAAGGACGATCATGATGAGCAGAGTTTGCGGGATTATTTCTCCAATTTCGGCTCCATTGTCGACATCAACATTGTCATGGATAAGGAGACGGGCAAGAAACGTGGTTTTGCATTTGTTGAGTTCGATGATTACGATCCCGTAGACAAAGTTGTCTGTAAGTATACTAAAGGGTTAGTTTAATATAAGATAGTTACCTGTATACAGTCCCAGCTCCGCATAGCAATGTTTGATGTGTCTATGCGGCGTTTTTTGGCTGTAAAATGAATGTATTGACCCATATTATATCTATGTTGACTAGTCAAATGACTAATTGATGAAAACGTATGCGCCACACTCAGGTACAAACACACACACAGTACTGACAAATTGATGGGCTTGATATTAAGACGCTCAGTCAGTTTTTACTTAAAACGCTGTAAGATGAATGAAAGCGTCGGCTTACGCTATGTTATGCGAATGTAAAAACCATAAATCCAATTCAGTGTAACACGCAGCCTCGTTACAATTCAAAAGCATCCTTAAAGATTGATTTCACACAGTCCCAGCTCCGCATGGCAGTATTCAATGTGCTCATGCGGCGTTCTACGACTGTCAGATGAATGTATTGACTCATATTATATCATTGTTGACTGGCTTAAATGCATAACCAATCGATGAAAACGTATGCGCCACACTAGGTACACTTATATTTTCGTTAACTAATCTAGATGAGTGTGTTTATTGTACAGTACTGACAAATTGATGGGCTTGATCAAAGAAACACCCAATCAGTTTTTATTTAAAACGCTGTAAGATAAATGAAAGCGTCGGCTTACGCTATGTTATGCGAATGTAAGACTTATTCTCGAATTCAGTGTAACACGCAGCCTCGTTACATTTAAGAACCTTTAAGCCTAGAAACTATACACAGTCCCAGCTCCGCATGGCATTATTCAATGTGCTCATGCGGCGTTTCAAGACTGTAAGATGAACATATTTGGCCAGTATTATATTATTGTTGTTGATGTTCAGTTATTTTTATAACTATACATCGATGATGAAAAAAGTATTTGGTACAGTTCCAATGATGCACACTTGTTCCAAGCCATTTGTACTTAACGTAAATCCTTGTTTTCGGTTACAGTGCAAAAGCAACATCAGCTGAATGGCAAAATGGTTGATGTAAAGAAAGCCTTACCCAAACAGAATGATATGGGAGGCGGCGGTGGCGGTGGAGGCCGTGGTCCTGGTGGCCGTGCCGGCGGTGGCAATCGTGGCAACAACATGGGTGGTGGCGGCGGCGGTGGCGGCTACGGCAATCAGAATGGTGGAGGCAACTGGGTAAGACTACATGAAGCTTTTTACTCTTTATTGTGCTGACATAAGTTTCTTTTTATGTTCTGTAGAATGGCGGCGGCAATTGGGGTAATAATCGCGGGGGCAATGATAATTGGGGCAACAATAGTTATGGCGGCGGCGGCGGTGGGGGGTTACGGAAGTGGTGGTGGTGGCGGCGGCGGCAACAACAATTGCTGGGGCAACAACATGGGTCCCTGGGATAATGGAAGCGGAGGCAGTGGCAACTTTGGAGGCGGCGGCGGCGGTGGCAGCTCCAACTGGGGCGGCAATAATGGTGGCAATGATTTCGGTGGCTACCAGCAAAGCTACAGCGGAGGACCCCAGCGTGGCGGTAACTTTAACAATAATCGCATGCAGCCCTACCAAGGTGGTGGCAATTTCGGCAACAAAGGAGGTAAGCACACCTAGATAGTCCAAGTCCATCTCCACCTCCATATATTCATCATCATCATCATGCATGCTAAGCACGGTATACCTACTTGTCCAGCTAACTGTTAGAATATCGTTAGATAGTTTGGCAGTTGGAGAAATAAGAAAGGATGCTGTAAATTTAATCCACATCGAATCTAAAATATTTATATGTTCAGGAGGAGAAAAAGATCTCTGGGCTAACCAGTTACCACGCCCAATCCATTTATAGATTAGATTTTGACTTAGTGTTGGATTGTTTTGTCATCTTTCGTGTTTTCGATTGATTTTAGGCAACCAAGGTGGCAATTACGGCGGCAACAATCAGGGCTTCAATAATGGTGGCGGCAACAACCGCAGATATTGAGAAAGATCACACAGAGAGTGAGGGAATGGAGAGAGGCGGAGGTGAGCGATCTTAGCTATTAGTTTTTCGAGTTAATTTAACTTACTAACAATTTGAAAAACAAAAATGAATCTTTAGAGATGGTGGAACATTGCGACAAGAAATTGACTCCAAACAAAACGATCTCGAGAGATTCCTGTGGCAATGTTCCATCTCCAATTGACCCATCCTTTAATATGATACTCCCATTTAAACTATTTTTTGTTTTGGTTTTTAGTTTTTTTTTGCTCCATTTCTACGTTTGAGCTTAGGTCCATTTTGTGTGTGTGATTTGTTTTTAAAAATGACACATCAGCATTTACTTTAGTAGTTTGTATAACAACCGCACCAACAATAGGAGAAAATCTATATACCTATCTATCTATCTATCAACAAAAACGATTGAAATAACGAATCAAATTATTTCAAACACGAGAACTTTTCTGCTACTAAAAAATTTAGACTTAAGTGTACAATATATATTTATATTTCTATTTGTTTCTGTTTTGTATTTAGCAATTGTTCCAATTCTTCGTTCGTCTGTATATCTCAATACTCTTGTTTATTTACTCTATATAAATACTATAATATATATAGATGTATATATTATATAAAAGATAAATAACATTTCTCATTTATCGACATTTTATAGGTGGTAAATTAGAAGTCGCTCAGTATAAGCCCGAATATCAAAGTCAAGTAAACGATACGAGTGTGAACAAATATAGTTCATACGCCTAAGAAGTTTCCCGAGCTCTTCTTCACACAAACACTTACCCTAAAAAAAGCAAGCAATCAGGAGCAGAAGAGATGAGATGAGAAGAGGTTATCAGGATCAGTGCAGTCTTCTTTGGTGTTCAGACACATTGTGTGACAGAGAAGCAGAGAGAGATATATTGTGAAAGCACAGAGAGCCAGAGAAGTAAAGCTTAAGATTGAGAGACAGAGTACAGAGCAGGAGACAGAGAAAGAGAGAGAGAGAGTGCAGTATGTTGAGTGTGCGACTGTGTGTTTATCGCGACTCAGAGAGCATAAAAAACAAGCAATTCAGCAGCAGTCCTTGCACACAATGCACATCAGCAGCAGCCAGCCAAAGACACACAAAAACGCAACACACTCAGCCTAATCACAGGATTCCCTCTATACATATATATAACTTTATATATCGTATATATGTCTCTTCTACATAATGCTTAACTATTCATTGATCGATTGATTGCCACAGCTGTGCGAGAGCCTCTTCAAAAACTATTCTCTAAATACAAACATTAAATTTTAAACATTGTAAATTAGCCATAAACAACAAATATGAAAAGAAAAATGAGCAAACTTTGTAAAATCCTCCCTCAACACCAAACAACCAGCCAATCAACCACCACCCACACTCTCTTTTTTATATCAATGTTGGCTATAACCATCCAGAGTAAACCTTTTTTTAAACAATCTTCAAAGAGAGATGAGATCAATTTTTGTAGTCTACAATTTTGCCTTTGATAATCAGTGCAAAAAATATAAGAAAGAAGAAATACGAAAATTAATTATGGAAAAAGAACTCACTCGTGCAAAAACAAAAAATCTATATAAATAGTAACAACAACAACAATATGTATTACATTTTATGACTTTCACTAGGCTTAAGTTCTCATTAGTCTTTAAACGAAAAGAAAAACGAGTGTGTAGAGTTTGTGCGTACAGCCGTCGCGAGCTGTCTTAGTCTTAATTAACTCCTCTACATATATATATATATATAAATTTACAAATCTAACATTTATATTAGCGTATTATTCAACAAAAGTTCTAAAAGTAGTCTCTGACGACGACGGCGACGAAAAATTTATACAAATCTATTTAAAATCCAATGTTTAGTTTTAATCGATTCTTTATATCAAGAACAACAATAACCAATATTGTATGTAATTATTCATCACTACTATATATCTTTTAGCCACAATCAGTTTTTGTGTTGAGTGTTTGTCCCACAGTTAGTGGTCAGCGCCAATTGCATATATTTATATAATCCGATGAAATTATACATTTTACGAATGTAGCCAGATGTAAAGATTCAAGATATATACCACAAAGAAACGAAAAATACATAAAGTAAAAGCATAAGTTCAACAATACATATATTGATCCTTTCTATAATTAGAGTAGAATAAGTCTTGAAACAGCAGCAGCAGAAGTCGCACCAATCGCGGTGCATGGTAAACAAAGATCTAAAAAGAAATAAATTCAGTAACAGAGAGAAGCAAGCGCAGTGTAAGTTGAAGAATTTAATTCAAGTAGAGCCAGTGCCAGAAAATTGGGCCCTAATTCGGCATTGCCGAGTGTCTCTATACCCTTGCCAATAATTTTATAAAACATTTAAATTATTCGAACATTCGTTTAAAAAGATTATAATAAGATTCAATCTTTATAATTTCTTTACAAAATTCAAGAAAAACGCTATTTTCCTATTGTATCAAAATGTATAAAGTACAAAACTGTTTTGACATCCTGTTCAAGATATACCCATCTGATTCAAGTGACGAAAAGATTAACTCAAATCAAACCTCACTTGCAAGCAAGGGTATACATAACTAAAGCCTTTAATCAATGAATACTGTGTGTATTTTGTGTAGCAATTGTTGCAGTAGCATCATGAGTCGGGAAAATATTTTAACCAAACCAATCAAAAAAAGAAAAAGCAACTTCATTAATGGAAATAATACTCTTGTATCATTTATCAGTTTGTTTGATTTATTTATTTGCTGTTGTTTTTCTTTTTTTTTTTGGAATGTGTGTACACAATAACTCAAATTCTCTTCATTTACCAAATATATCCCTATTGTAATTTCTGTTGCAAGTTGGCTGGAAAAGTAATGCGAAGCGCTGAAATGAGGGCGGCTCCCGCGCTACTGATCACAGCCACTACTACCCCCCCGTCGTCAACCCACTAGGGCAGAGCGGCGGCATCCACTACCGATATCATCCAGGAATTGATGTGCTGGAGAACCTTGATTATAGGTGAGTGTGGTATATAATGTTCTTTAGGTGGTGACAGAGCTCTTCTACACGTTTCTACGGTGAGAACATGGAGAACAAAAAGTCGATGGAAATTCAATGTTAATATTTCTCTTGGTATTGCCTTTTTAGTTTAATTTATTTTAATTTTAAACGCAAATAAATAATTGACATCATATATAAAGCTTTAATTAATTTATTGGAAAACGGTTTAAAAGAATTTGTAAAATTTCTTTGTGCTAAAAATTTCAAATATCTACGATCAAAAAATCTTGTAGATGGTTCATTAGTTTTAAATTGTAAGCAGTTTACTAAATTGCGCGGTAACGTTACGTCTGTTAAGTTTAAATTTAACAGCAGCATTCGTCTGTTAAACTTAACAGCATCATTTGGGAGTCTGTTAAATATTTAACAGGATCAATAAAGCGCTGCCAGTATTTCGTTATCGAATTATTGCCCATCTCAATTATGCAGAATTTGTGGGCGTCAAAAATGCATGTCAATGGAAATGGAAACGATGCATCGCGCACTGTGGAATTCGTTTACAAATACAAAGATTATGAGCAAAAGGAATGTGTGGCGAGGTTGGACATAAAGTTTCCATTCGACGATGAAGATCTGGAGGAGCTGGTCACCCAACTGCTTTCCCAAATGGATCCCATGATGCGGCTCCTCGATGAGAATATAAGTAAGACAACTGCGGTTGACACCGGAGCTTGAAATAAAATGATATAAAAATGAGAATAATATCTAATCTTAGATTTGGAAAAAGAACTGCAGTCTTTTGTGGACCGGGAACATCAACTGTTCTTGGATGACCATGCAGAAAAGCTGCTCAATCAACTGGCCAACGAGGAAATCGACTTGGAGGCCATAGTAAGGGATACAGAACGATGGTATAAAGATGAACTGCTGCAATTTGCCGATCGAGTCGGTCCTACCGACGAGGACATCTTTGCACAGAGCTTTCATCGCCTCGTGCACTCCTCCTCGCTGGAGGAGATCCTAAAGCGAGAGCGAGCCTATGCAAAGGTAATTGGTGACATGACCGAACACATGGACAGCGAAGTAGAGACTCTGAACAATTCGCAGCAGCAGGAGATGGACAGTCAAATCAATCAGCTCGATATAACCACCACTTCCGACGATATAAACAATCTCTTGGCCCAGCAATACACAACCCAGAACTTTGTACGCAAGCGCTACGAATCCGAACTCGAGGCCATGATGGGTCATCAGAAGAATGAGTATCGCGACTGGATCACCAGTCAAGTGGGACAAATATATCAGGTTTCACCAGTGTCCACGCCACTGGGCAATCGATCGTCGATGTTTGTGTCTCAGCAGCCTTCAATGGAGGAGAGTTTCACCATACATTTGGGATCGCAGCTCAAGCATATGCACAATATACGAATCCTGAGTGCCAATGTGACGGAACTGTGTAGTCCCCTGCATGCTGAGGAGAGCCTTAATGGCCTGAACATGGCCTTGGGCCTGTATTCCAGTTCTCTCTGCGGTGTCGTGGTCCTAACCCCATCCATCCAAGCTCAGGCGAATAAGAACATCATAAAAAATGCGAACAAATCGACAGAATTTCACTTTGAGCAAATGGATGCACAGCTAGAGAAGATTGAGAAACAGATTCGAGCTCTCGATACCAATACGGATACGACAAGCACTGGCAGCGGAAGCGGCAGCAGTATGGAAGGTAGTGTAGAGGGAAGTGGGGAAGGTGGCAGTGCCCAATCTTCACCAATCAAAAAGCATGTGCCAAGGCTAAAGACTGGTGATTTCTTTGTGACCAAACACTCGAATCTCTCGCAATCACATGTCATCTTTCATTTGATCTCGGACGAGCCCATCAATAGTCCCAGTGAGATAAATTCCCGCCATCCAGTTATACTTGGTCTGCGCAACATTCTAAAGACAGCCAGTCGCCATGACATAACCACACTGACCATTCCTGCCCTGCTGCGGCATGAGATGAGCGAGGACATGACCGTCCAGTGGTGCATAAGACGTGCCGAATTGGTTTTCAAATGCGCCAAGGGATTCATGATTGAATCAGCCTCCTGGGGTGGAGCAGAACTCAGGTAAGTCCACTAATTATAATTTGTTGTTTGCCTTTTTAATTCCACCAAAATTGAAGTACCCTAAAAGAAAGGGTATAAAGTAGAAATCAGTACTTTCTATACATAGTTTATATGTATAATTGACTGATAATCATTAATCTAAGTCTAAGAGTAGATATTTTCTTGTCTGTCCGATTTCTAATCTGAAATCTGATGATTTTTCATTTACTTCTGATATTATACAAAAATATCGGATATATCAATTATATGTGGAGTCATAGAGTTTCTTAAATCAGAGATTTTTAGGTTTTTTTCCCTTCGTTTAGTAATCATATTGCTGATTTGAAGTAGACATTTTTGATTTAACTACAAAATGGAATTGAAGACAAAACAGCTTCTAATTTAATATGAGAATTCTTGATGTAATGAAATCATTACAAATGTTACAAATGTAACACTTTTGCAGTACTCTTCAATTGCTTCTACCCGACGATATATCTGAGAGCCTCTTCACCACATTGGCGGGAATGGTGCCAAATGTTTTCCGTGTGGCGAATCCCAAAATACTTGTCGATACCAACAACAAGTTGTAATCTGCGGCTATATAGACTGCATACCCATATCTATATTTATTTATTTTATATACATATATCCCACTCGACTCAAATGTATTATATTCCTTTTTATTATGAATATACAGTTTATTCAGATTCAGAATTATATATATATATATATAGTATGCATATAGGCATCGATTTTCCATCGTGTTGTTGTTGGGAGTTTAATTTAAGTATTTTTCTTTTAAATTTAACACACTCAGAAGTTTTCTTGAAATGTTCCTGTATCAATTTTCATTTTTCATCGCAAAACTACAACTACTACCAAGTTATAAGTACATGATGTCATTTAGTATTATATTGTATATATATATATTAATTCCAAATTGTAAAATATTTATCTTTGGTTATCCATGCGTGTAAGGTGTGTGTGTGTGTGTGTGTGTGTGTGTGCGTGTGTTTGAGAGTTAGTATGAGGCTGTGTGTATCTTTGTTCGATTGTTGTTTATATATCTTATGTTTAGCTCTAGATAATACACCACTCGATTGGGATTCGCTCTAATCGTTTAAAAAGATTTATCTTTCTACTTTGCATATCCCCGGAGTGCAATTGCAGCTCTTATTTTGTTTAACTTGTAAATATTGTGTTTTTGGTTTTCAAAATCTAAATATATGTGTGTATATGTATCTGTTTGTTCTGTTCTTTTGTTGTATATTTGTAAACAATTGTTATCTGCGGTATATGTAAGTTGTATGTATATATATATATATAAATTGACATAAACTTGTTTGATTTGCGGTCACTTGATTACTTTGCACTGTACTGTATTAGTTAGTTCCGGATCGGGGCTGGCTATTACTGACTTCTCTGAACCCAATTCTTATATATGTAGGTCTTATGTCCGTCTTATATAGGACCTCACATGCTGACAGTTCTCGTACTTTGCAAAATTTATTAGTCAACATGTTGCTTAGGCCCGTAAACTCAACATCTCAGGTGTCAGTCTGCAAACGCTGCATGGCAGTGTTGTAAATTACACTTTGAACTGACACTTGACAATTCTTAAAGCAACATACTAGTAGGCTTTGATTCAATGACAATTGATAATTCTGAAAACAACATAGGCTTTGATTCATTCTCCGACAAATACTTTTCGATAGTGTTTCACGCTTTTGTGTGTGTCGAAGCAGGAGATTTTTTGTCAGTGAAACAAAAAATTAAATAGAAAGCAAATTAAATATAAGTAGCTAAAATGGGCGGAAACAATGATAACTCGAATGAAAACGGCAACTCCAATGGACAGCACGATGATGTAAGTACCAAATATATGGGGGTCAAAAAACTTGAATTACGCATGTGCTTATGCATCTTATATGTATTTCATTTATTTAGGACTCAATTACTGAGCCAGAGCATATTCGTAAAATGTTTATTGGCGGTCTGGACTACCGTACTTCAGATGAGGATCTAAAGGCTCATTACGAGAAATGGGGCCAGATTGTCGATGTGGTAGTTATGAAGGATCCACGCACAAAGCGTTCGCGTGGCTTTGGCTTCATCACCTACTCCCACTCGAGCATGGTCGATGAGGCCCAAAAGGCTCGTCCCCACAAGATCGATGGCCGCGTGGTTGAGCCCAAGCGTGCTGTGCCCCGCCAGGACATCGATTCACCTTATGCTGGAGCCACAGTGAAGAAGCTATTCGTAGGCGCCCTCAAGGACGATCATGATGAGCAGTGTTTGCGGGATTATTTCTCCAATTTCGGCTCTATTGTCGACGTCAACATTGTCATGCATAAGGAGACGGGCAAGAAACGTGGTTTTGCCTTTATTGAGTTCGATGATTACGATCCCGTGGACAAAATTGTCTGTAAGTATACTAAAGGGTTAGCAATGTTTGATGTGTTTTTTGGCTGTAAAATGAATGTATTGACTCATATTATATCTATGTTGACTAGTCAAATGATTAATTGATGAAAACGTATGCGCCACACTCAGGTACAAACACACACAGTACTGACAAATTGATGGGCTTGATATTAAGACTCTCAGTCAGTTTTTACTTAAAACGCTGTAAGATGAATGAAAGCGTCAGTATTATATTATTGTTGTTGATGTTCAGTTATTTTTATAACTTTGCATCGATGATGAAAAAGTATTTAGTACACTTCCAATGATGCACACTTGTTCTAAGCCATTTGTACTTAACGTAAATCCTTGTTTTCTGTTACAGTGCAAAAGCAACATCAGCTGAATGGCAAAATGGTTGATGTAAAGAAAGCCTTACCCAAACAGAATGATATGGGAGGCGGCGGTGGCGGTGGAGGCCGTGGTCCTGGTGGCCGTGCCGGCGGTGGCAATCGTGGCAACAACATGGGTGGTGGCGGCGGCGGTGGCGGCTACGGCAATCAGAATGGTGGAGGCAACTGGGTAAGACTGCATGAAGCTTTCTACTCTTTATTGTGCTGACATTAGTTCCTTTTTATGTTCTGTAGAATGGCGGCGGCAATTGGGGTAATAATCGCGGGGGCAATGATAATTGGGGCAACAACAGTTATGGAAACGGCGGAGGTTACGGAAGCGGTCGTGGTGGCAGCCCCAACTGGGGCGCCAATTATTGTGGCAATGATTTCGGTGGCTACCAGCAGAGCTACAGCGGAGGACCCCAGCGTGGCGGTAACTTGCACAATAATCGCATGCAGCCCTACCAAAGTGGCGGCAACAAAGGAGGTAAGTACACCTAGATAGTCCAAGTCCATCTCCACCTCCATGAGAAATAAGAAAAGATGCTGTGAGTTTAATCCACATCGAGTCTAAAATATTTATATGTTCAGGTGAAAAAGATCTCTGGGCTAACCAGTTACCACGCCCAATCCATTTATAGATTAGATTTTGTTCTTAGTGTTGGATTGTTTTGTCATCTTTTGTGTTTTCGATTGATTCTAGGCAATTACGGCGGCAGGAATCAGGGCTTCAATAATGGTGGCGGCAACTATCGTAAGTGTACAATATATATTTATATTTCTATTTGTTTCTGTTTTGTATTTAGCAATTGTTCCAATTCTTCGTTCGTCTGTATATCTCAATACTCTTGTTTATTTACTCTATATAAATACTATAATATATATAGATGTATATATATATATATAAAAGATAAATAACATTTCTCATTTATCGACAATTTATAGGTGGTAAATTAGAAGTCGCTCAGCATGAGCCCGAATATCAAACTCATTTAAACGATACGAGTGAGAACAAATATAGTTCATACGCCTAAGAAGAATTGAGAGACAGATCAGGAGACAGAGAAAGAGAGAGAGAGAGAGTGCAGGATGTTGAGTGTGCGAGTGTGTGTATATCGCGACTCAGAGAGCATAAAAAACAAGCAATTCAGCAGCAGTCCTTGCACACAATGCACATCAGCAGCAGCCAGCCAAAGACACACAAAAACGCAACACACTCAGCCTAATCACAGGATTCCCTCTATACATATATATAACTTTATATATCGTATATATGTCTCTTCTACATAATGCTTAACTATTCATTGATCGATTGATTGCCACAGCTGTGCGAGAGCCTCTTCAAAAACTATTCTCTAAATACAAACATTAAATTTTAAACATTGTAAATTAGCCATAAACAACAAATATGAAAAGAAAAATGAGCAAACTTTGTAAAATCCTCCCTCAACACCAAACAACCAGCCAATCAACCACCACCCACACTCTCTTTTTTATATCAATGTTGGCTATAACCATCCAGAGTAAACCTTTTTTTAAACAATCTTCAAAGAGAGATGAGATCAATTTTTGTAGTCTACAATTTTGCCTTTGATAATCAGTGCAAAAAATATAAGAAAGAAGAAATACGAAAATTAATTATGGAAAAAGAACTCACTCGTGCAAAAACAAAAAATCTATATAAATAGTAACAACAACAACAATATGTATTACATTTTATGACTTTCACTAGGCTTAAGTTCTCATTAGTCTTTAAACGAAAAGAAAAACGAGTGTGTAGAGTTTGTGCGTACAGCCGTCGCGAGCTGTCTTAGTCTTAATTAACTCCTCTACATATATATATATATAAATTTACAAATCTAACATTTATATTAGCGTATTATTCAACAAAAGTTCTAAAAGTAGTCTCTGACGACGACGGCGACGAAAAATTTATACAAATCTATTTAAAATCCAATGTTTAGTTTTAATCGATTCTTTATATCAAGAACAACAATAACCAATATTGTATGTAATTATTCATCACTACTATATATCTTTTAGCCACAATCAGTTTTTGTGTTGAGTGTTTGTCCCACAGTTAGTGGTCAGCGCCAATTGCATATATTTATATAATCCGATGAAATTATACATTTTACGAATGTAGCCAGATGTAAAGATTCAAGATATATACCACAAAGAAACGAAAAATACATAAAGTAAAAGCATAAGTTCAACAATACATATATTGATCCTTTCTATAATTAGAGTAGAATAAGTCTTGAAACAGCAGCAGCAGAAGTCGCACCAATCGCGGTGCTTGGTAAACAAAGATCTAAAAAGAAATAAATTCAGTAACAGAGAGAAGCAAGCGCAGTGTAAGTTGAAGAATTTAATTCAAGTAGAGCCAGTGCCAGAAAATTGGGCCCTAATTCGGCATTGCCGAGTGTCTCTATACCCTTGCCAATAATTTTATAAAACATTTAAATTATTCGAACATTCGTTTAAAAAGATTATAATAAGATTCAATCTTTATAATTTCTTTACAAAATTCAAGAAAAACGCTATTTTCCTATTGTATCAAAATGTATAAAGTACAAAACTGTTTTGACATCCTGTTCAAGATATACCCATCTGATTCAAGTGACGAAAAGATCAACTCAAATCAAACCTCACTTGCAAGCAAGGGTATACATAACTAAAGCCTTTAATCAATGAATACTGTGTGTATTTTGTGTAGCAATTGTTGCAGTAGCATCATGAGTCGGGAAAATATTTTAACCAAACCAATCAAAAAAAAGAAAAAGCAACTTCATTAATGGAAATAATACTCTTGTATCATTTATCAGTTTGTTTGATTTATTTATTTGCTGTTGTTTTTTTTTTTTTTGGAATGTGTGTACACAATAACTCAAATTCTCTTCATTTACCAAATATATCCCTATTGTAATTTCTGTTGCAAGTTGGCTGGAAAAGTAATGCGAAGCGCTGAAATGAGGGCGGCTCCCGCGCTACTGATCACAGCCACTACTACCCCCCCGTCGTCAACCCACTAGGGCAGAGCGGCGGCATCCACTACCGATATCATCCAGGAATTGATGTGCTGGAGAACCTTGATTATAGGTGAGTGTGGTATATAATGTTCTTTAGGTGGTGACAGAGCTCTTCTACACGTTTCTACGGTGAGAACATGGAGAACAAAAAGTCGATGGAAATTCAATGTTAATATTTCTCTTGGTATTGCCTTTTTAGTTTAATTTATTTTAATTTTAAACCCAAATAAATAATTGACATCATATATAAAGCTTTAATTAATTTATTGGAAAACGGTTTAAAAGAATTTGTAAAATTTCTTTGTGTTAAAAATGTCAAATGTTTACGATCAAAAAATCTTGTAGATGGTTCATTAGTTTTAAATTGCAAGCAGTTTACTAAATTGCGCGGTAACGTTACGTCTGTTAAGTTTAAATTTAACAGCAGCATTCGTCTGTTAAACTTAACAGCATCATTTGGGAGTCTGTTAAATATTTAACAGGATCAATAAAGCGCTGCCAGTATTTCGTTATCGAATTATTGCCCATCTCAATTATGCAGAATTTGTGGGCGTCAAAAATGCATGTCAATGGAAATGGAAACGATGCATCGCGCACTGTGGAATTCGTTTACAAATACAAAGATTATGAGCAAAGGGAATGTGTGGCGAGGTTGGACATAAAGTTTCCATTCGACGATGAAGATCTGGAGGAGCTGGTCACTCAACTGCTTTCCCAAATGGATCCCATGATGCGGCTCCTCGATGAGAATATAAGTAAGACAACTGCGGTTGACACCGGAGCTTGAAATAAAATGATATAAAAATGAGAATAATATCTAATCTTAGATTTGGAAAAAGAACTGCAGTCTTTTGTGGACCGGGAACATCAACTGTTCTTGGATGACCATGCAGAAAAGCTGCTCAATCAACTGGCCAACGAGGAAATCGACTTGGAGGCCATAGTAAGGGATACAGAACGATGGTATAAAGATGAACTGCTGCAATTTGCCGATCGAGTCGGTCCTACCGACGAGGACATCTTTGCACAGAGCTTTCATCGCCTCGTGCACTCCTCCTCGCTGGAGGAGATCCTAAAGCGAGAGCGAGCCTATGCAAAGGTAATTGGTGACATGACCGAACACATGGACAGCGAAGTAGAGACTCTGAACAATTCGCAGCAGCAGGAGATGGACAGTCAAATCAATCAGCTCGATATAACCACCACTTCCGACGATATAAACAATCTCTTGGCCCAGCAATACACAACCCAGAACTTTCTACGCAAGCGCTACGAATCCGAACTCGAGGCCATGATGGGTCATCAGAAGAATGAGTATCGCGACTGGATCACCAGTCAAGTGGGACAAATATATCAGGTTTCACCAGTGTCTACGCCACTGGGCAATCGATCGTCGATGTTTGTGTCTCAGCAGCCTTCAATGGAGGAGAGTTTCACCATACATTTGGGATCGCAGCTCAAGCATATGCACAATATACGAATCCTGAGTGCCAATGTGACGGAACTGTGTAGTCCCCTGCATGCTGAGGAGAGCCTTAATGGCCTGAACATGGCCTTGGGCCTGTATTCCAGTTCTCTCTGCGGTGTCGTGGTCCTAACCCCATCCATCCAAGCTCAGGCGAATAAGAACATCATAAAAAATGCGAACAAATCGACAGAATTTCACTTTGAGCAAATGGATGCACAGCTAGAGAAGATTGAGAAACAGATTCGAGCTCTCGATACCAATACGGATACGGACAAGCACTGGCAGCGGAAGCGGCAGCAGTATGGAAGGTAGTGTAGAGGGAAGTGGGGAAGGTGGCAGTGCCCAATCTTCACCAATCAAAAAGCATGTGCCAAGGCTAAAGACTGGTGATTTCTTTGTGACCAAACACTCGAATCTCTCGCAATCACATGTCATCTTTCATTTGATCTCGGACGAGCCCATCAATAGTCCCAGTGAGATAAATTCCCGCCATCCAGTTATACTTGGTCTGCGCAACATTCTAAAGACAGCCAGTCGCCATGACATAACCACACTGACCATTCCTGCCCTGCTGCGGCATGAGATGAGCGAGGACATGACCGTCCAGTGGTGCATAAGACGTGCCGAATTGGTTTTCAAATGCGCCAAGGGATTCATGATTGAATCAGCCTCCTGGGGTGGAGCAGAACTCAGGTAAGTCCACTAATTATAATTTGTTGTTTGCCTTTTTAATTCCACCAAAATTGAAGTACCCTAAAAGAAAGGGTATAAAGTAGAAATCAGTACTTTCTATACATAGTTTATATGTATAATTGACTGATAATCATTAATCTAAGTCTAAGAGTAGATATTTTCTTGTCTGTCCGATTTCTAATCTGAAATCTGATGATTTTTCATTTACTTCTGATATTATACAAAAATATCGGATATATCAATTATATGTGGAGTCATAGAGTTTCTTAAATCAGAGATTTTTAGGTTTTTTCCCTTCGTTTAGTAATCATATTGCTGATTTGAAGTAGACATTTTTGATTTAACTACAAAATGGAATTGAAGACAAAACAGCTTCTAATTTAATATGAGAATTCTCGATGTAATGATTTGTAACACTTTTGCAGTACTCTTCAATTGCTTCTACCCGACGATATATCTGAGAGCCTCTTCACCACATTGGCGGGAATGGTGCCAAATGTTTTCCGTGTGGCGAATCCCAAAATACTTGTCGATACCAACAACAAGTTGTAATCTGCGGCTATATAGACTGCATACCCATATCTATATTTATTTATTTTATATACATATATCCCACTCGACTCAAATGTATTATATTCCTTTTTATTATGAATATACAGTTTATTCAGATTCAGAATTATATATATATATATATAGTATGCATATAGGCATCGATTTTCCATCGTGTTGTTGTTGGGAGTTTAATTTAAGTATTTTTCTTTTAAATTTAACACACTCAGAAGTTTTCTTGAAATGTTCCTGTATCAATTTTCGTTTTTCATCGCAAAACTACAACTACTACCAAGTTATAAGTACATGATGTCATTTAGTATTATATTGTATATATATATATTAATTCCAAATTGTAAAATATTTATCTTTGGTTATCCATGCGTGTAAGTGTGTGTGTGTGTGTGTGCGTGTGTTTGAGAGTTAGTATGAGGCTGTGTGTATCTTTGTTCGATTGTTGTTTATATATCTTATGTTTAGCTCTACATAATACACCACTCGATTGGGATTCGCTCTAATCGTTTAAAAAGATTTATCTTTCTACTTTGCATATCCCCGGAGTGCAATTGCAGCTCTTATTTTGTTTAACTTGTAAATATTGTGTTTTTTGGTTTTCAAAATCTAAATATATGTGTGTATATATATCTGTTTGTTCTGTTCATTTGTTGTATATTTGAAAACAATTGTTATCTGCGGTATATGTATGTTGTATGTATATATATATATATAAATTTTTATCTGATTTTCTCAGTTTTGTTAACAATTAATTACGTTTTAATTTCGCTGTTTAACCTTTTTATTTTTTGTTCGTTTCTTGGTTTTGTTTTGAGTTGGGAGAAGAAAAAAAGGAAATTCATAAAATTATTGAGTGGTTCTACAACAGGAACGGATCGCACATTGAGTATATTTTCTAGAAATCAATGAAATTAAGGGCTTACATTGACATAAATTGACATAAACTTGTTTGATTTGCGGTCAAAATAAATTACATTAGTTATAAATACTTTTCGATAGTGTTTTGGGGAAGTTTGATTCCTGTTTCATTGCTTTTTTTCTTTAATTTTTGCTTAAATGCTACTAATCAATTAAATATATTAATATATGAACATAATAAATATTCCCGCTGCCGGCATTTGCCCTTTAAGTATACATATGGTATATGAAATATTCCTGCTACATTTTTTAGTTGGATTGCTGCATGCCACAAATGTAATGAGTTAGTGTAGTTATCTTCTCGTATATAATGAATTTTGTTTAGTTTGTGCCTTAAAAACTACGGCTCCTTCTACATGTTTAATATATATGTATATACTATATATTCTCCGTATAGTCGAATTAAAAAGAACATAAAAAGAGAGTGTGTTGTGGACTACAAATTGAAACTATCACAAAAAACAAATACTATTCCATTTTTTTTTATAAACTATATAAAATTTAAATGAAAACTGTCACATAGGGTGGATGATGGGGTGAAGTAGGGATCGGTATATGGTTTACATTTGGCTCTCCTTGCGCCACTGAAAGGTTCCCGATTTGACGCCAATGCTGGAGGAGCCCTGATTGCTACTCGATGAGAGCATATTGTTGGTTCGCCTAATTAGTTGAGCTGCCGAATCGAAGCGGCTACGTATAAGTCTCATAGCCGGATTGCTGGATACTCCACTGCGTTTGCTTTTGCTGTGGGGAAAAGAAGGTAGATAAGATGACCTTTCCAACTCCTCCCTCTCCAATTTAATGTATACCTTGAAGAACTTGGCTGATTCTCCTTTAGATTTCCCAATATAATACGCATATGAGTGTCCCGGGCAAAATGATTGTCCGGCAATTTTGGTTTTGATCCGCCGCCACTGGAAGTGCCTGCTCTGTTGTCATCATCGACAAAGGCATTCAGAGCCGGTAGCTGACCTGGTGAACTCAGTTCGCTGCTTGGCGAATGGGGAGGCGTGGCATAAAGCGGTGACATGCACTCCATATCATACAAATCCGCCTCATTGGTCATATTGGTAGCTAAAAGAAGGAAAAATTTATGATTAATAACAATAGAATGGAATCGAATTCCTGATTTGTCTTACCCAATTGATGTTCATTGAGATCGGGCAGCACCTGAGAATGCCGCTGGCCGCCACCAGCAACATTATTTCCATTCACCCTCTGAGATCCTGATCCCGAACTAGAAGCATGCTTGGAGTTAATCATCAGATTGTTACGTGAGCTAAGTTTACTTTGTCGCTGCAATTGCTGGGTAAAGGTAAGCGGCGCTTGCTGCAAGGAGAAAACGAATTATACTGTAGATTTCCGCACATCTATTGCGATTGGAGCACACTCACATCGTTGCTGCTGCCTGTGGATTGACTAGAGATGACGCTTTTGCGCTTATGCAAACTGCTCGTATCCGATTGCATGGTGTTCTGATAGAAATTATTTGAGCTATGAGTGGAGCTGGAGGCATTCAGCACTTGAAGATTGCTGCCATTGTGCACCGTGGCCGTAGTGGCTGCCGAGCAAACGGACGAGGCCGACGCATGGGCCGGATATGGAGCCAGATTCTGATGCAGGGGCAAAGCTGGCGGCTGATCCGGAGATCGTAGCATGCTTGCAGCATGACCATGGAATTTGGGTTCGTTGGGATTGCTAGCTTCATCTAAAGGGGAGAGGGGATAAAGGATTAGTAACAAAGCAAAAGGCTGCGCCTTCGTTTAATCTCACTTTTGGTGTAGGTCTCAAAGATCTTGAGGATGCTGGTTCGGCTGGACTTGGCAGCCAGTTTAATGGGTGTTCGACCACAGTGGTCAGACTTGTAAGGATTGGCTCCGTATTGCAACAGAGCGATGACACATTTCTCGTGGCCCTCCTGCGCCGAAATGCCCAGTGCGGTGGCTCCCTGTTTGCAGGCATGATCAGCCTGGGCTCCGTAATAGAGCAAAATATTCATCACATCGTGATTGCCCTGCCAGGCACAGGAGTGTAGGGGCGAGCGGGCCTCCAGATCCATGGAATTCACATCAGCTCGGGCTTCAATCAGTGTCTTGACCATATCAGCATGACCCTGCCAAGCGGCCACATGCAATGCTGTACGTCCCTCGCTATCCGGTATATTAACATCCACATTGGTCATATCCAACAGGTACTTGACTATATCCAATTTGTTCTCCAATGCCAGAATATACAGCGTGGTCCGCGAATCCGCATCCTTGGAATTGACATCGCAGCAGAACTTCAACAAATACTCCACCGTGTCCATGTGACCCTCTAGGCAGGCTAGCCGGAATGCGGTCTTGCCATCGTGTGCCTTTTGATCCACAAAACTGGAGTGTATATCGAGCAGTGCTTGGACACAATTCAGACGTCCCTCCTGGGCAGCTAAATGAAGCGCGGTCTTGCCCTCGTTGTCGCATTCATCGATCTTGGCGCCGGAGTCGAGCAGCTGGAGGCACACTTCATGGAAACCCTCGAATGCAGCATAATGCAAAGGCGTCCATCCTGCATTGTCGCGATGAGTTTCATCTAAGCCGCGATCTAATAGTTGCCGAACTGTCTCCACATTGCCCTGGGCAGCGCCTATGCTAAGAACGGTGCGTCCTTCGGAATCCATGCAATCGATGCCGCATCCCCAGAAGAGTAACAACTTCACAACGGTGGCATGTCCCGCCGTACAGGCCGCCCACAGTGGAGTACGACCCATGAAATCGGCCAAATCGGGATCGGCGGCATTCTCCAGGAGCAGCTCGCAGACCTCGGCATTACCCTCAAATGAGCTGACTAAGAGCGGCGACATTCCATCATTGTCCAACTGATCTGTGTTGGCTCCATGATCGAGCAGAGTGGAGATGACCTTGCTATAACCAGACGAGCCGCAGAGGGCTGCCACACACAGAGCACTGCGTCCATCCAAATCCAAATGATTTACATTCGCACCATTCTCGAGGAGAATCTCTACGATGTCATAGTGACCCATATAGGAGGCAGCTATGAGCGAGGTGCGACCCTGACGATCCACCGAGTTGACATCGGCTCCAGATTCAATTAGCAACTTAAGAATATCCTCGTGACCGCTCCAGGCGGCAGCTCTTAAGGCTGTGCGTCCCTCCTTATCGGCCAGATCTATTTTACAAGCCGGTTGGGCTATCAGTAGACGCACTACCTCACTATGGCCACCCCAAGAGGCGGATCTTAAGGGTGTCCAACCATCACGATCAGCATGATTTACATCCACACGACGCATGCGTCCAGTTCCATCGTTGCTGGGCTGGGAGAAGGCCAGCAATAGCTTCACGACATCTAGATGACCGTTTCTTGCCGCTATATTCAATGCCGTCTGGCCATTATAGTCCTCGATCTCCATATCAATGGGACTCTTGCAGGCATTCAGAGCCCGTTCCAATAACTGATGGTTGCCATCGTTCGCGAGAATATGAATTAATGCCTTGCCCTTGTGCAGTTCAATGTGATGCGAGTCGGAGAGTTGGTGCAACGTGCTGGAGGCATTCTCATCCTGGCTTTCGATTGGTGGCTCACTATGCTCCGATGGACTGCCCGTTCTCTGCGTTTCCATGAGGCAACTTCTTTCACTCGAGAGCAGTAGATCGGCCAGCTCAAAATCAATGTTCTGTGACTTCTCTGGCGACAATTCCGGCGACATGAGTGAGGATTCACAGGAGTTCTGTGACTGGGAATGTGACTCGGCCGCATTGTTGATGCCCGTCTCAATGAGCAGTTTTAGCATCTTGGCATCTGTCGGTAAACTGGGTTTAAAGAAATCGCAAAGGAACTGGGCAAACGATTCGTTCAGCTCATTGGCCAAGAAACGTTCAAGCATGGCTCGGGTCTTGGGCAAAAAGTTGACATCGTATTTGAAATCATGTTCACACTGGGCACAGCAATTCAAGTGATTTGTGTAAAAGCAATCGCTTAAATTGACACGTGATTCGAGCAGCATCAGGATGAGATCCAACTCCACATTACGAGATTGAAATAGATAATCGCCAAATTTGATTAAATGATAGGCGAATCTTCTCACAGTATTGGCGCATAGAGTGTCTGCAACTAGGAGATAGTACATGGATATCATCACATGACCCTCATTCACATCGCAAATGAATTTCTTGGTGGCAAACTTCACATCGACGAGCCAATCGGCAAAGGAATTGTGAAAGATCTTTAGACGCTGGTCATTTGCATCGTAGGCCAGGATGTTGCGCATCAATTGCAAACGTTTCTCAAACTCCTGACAATCGATTGTGTAATTATGAGTCCTCAGGCAATTGAAGAGAAACAGTTTGTCTACATAGCCCGAGGAGGCCAGCAGGACATTAAGCAGTGGCCTGATCTTCATGTATTGTTTCTTATTGAAGGATTTCTGGCAAATGTACAAATAAAGACCATTCAGGGTGCAGGGAATCAATTTAATCTCCCTGAAACTAAAGAAGTTATCCTTGATGCCGTGCAAAACCTTTTCCAGATAAAGTATGCAGCCATTCGACTTAATGTACAGCTGATGCAGTGATTCGATTATCTCCTTGGTCAACATAATGCTGTCCTTAAAGTCGGAATTTAACCGATTTATGATATACTCCTGCACGTCCTTAACCACATGGGATTTACGTAGATCATCCAGTGTGATCTTCTTGAAGCCTGTAAACATTTTTGTTATCTGCTTCGTCTGCTTCTTGGTGGTGCAGACCAGAAATAGCCATTTGGGAAAGAGATGTATGTGATTCGATAGCAATTCGGCCACGTTGCGACTCTTGTGATTGGTGGCTGTGCCACCCCTTCCGCCTCCCTTAAGAGTAGAGATCAGATTGCCCTCGTTGATGTAATTCTCGTCAATGGAATCGATTAGCAAGAGGAGAGCTGTCTTGGGTGGTGTAAGCTCGAGCAGGGGGAAAAGCAGAGCCTTCTTGAAGCACTCATCAGGATTCTTTTCAATGTTGTCCACACTGAGACATTCGAGTATTTCTGGATTGGAGAGCATCAATTCGTAGTAGCCATCCGCGATGATGGTGCGACAACTTTTGGTCTTGGGTAACGGTGGAGGAAGTGTATTGGTAGTGCTTATCATCTTGGGTTTGTCCCCTGGTATGGGAGGAGGAGAAGTGGTCGTCTGCTGTTTCAGGATTTCATTCTCAGGTTTGCTATTTTCATTGCTCTCATCAAGGTCTATAAGGAGTTTTGTTTCCTCCGCTTGTGGCGTTTCCTCCTCTTCCTTCACTTTCGTTGTCTCTGCTTCATCGGTCTGCGGCTTTTCATCTTCCTGTTCGTTGCTCACCTTCGTTGCTTCGTCCTCCTTGAGGGCCGCTTCGATTTCGCTTTTCTCTTGCTCGCTGCTGAGATCGGCTATGTCCTCGCCACCACCCTGTTGTATGGCCTGACCACGACCATTCGTGCCGCCATTGGTTATGGTTGCCGACAATTTGGCTGGGGATAAGACACCACCTCCGCTGCCCGAACGACCACGTTTCACAGGTATCTTTGATTTATTCGTCTTACTGGGACTAGATTTAGCCGTCTCTTTTTGTTCCAGTTGCTTTTGATCCTTTTCTGTACCTATATCCTTGTCCTGCTCACCACGCTCTTTGCCCCGTTTGGGTGGATGAGTTCCATAGATGTTAACATCCTGTTCCGCCTCCGCTGACTCCGCCGTGGTCTGCAATGGAGCCGGTTCGGATTGTTGGCGTGTCAGGCTGGACTTGCCAGCCGTTGGCTTGGCATTTAATGTCGATGTTCGTTGGGATTGAAAGTTATCCAACTCCTGAGTATCATGTTCACTGGCTCCCCGTTTCAGTTCTTCGATGAGCAATTCCTCGGCATTCTCACTAAGGCTAATGTTATTCATGGCCTCATCCAATTTTAGCTCCTGATTCTGCGCTTCGTCACGCAAGAAAGAGAATCCCTCATCGATGATCCTTTGACTTTCGTCCTTGCCAATCAACGACGCATGACTCAACAACTGGAGCACAATTTTCCGCATAAAAAGCGACAAACTGTGACACTCTGGATTCTGTGACTCAATCAAGTAGCAGGCCAGCAGCTTCCGATTGAGTATACCCTTGGTTCCGGAGTTACCTTTCATGATGGCTTGGCAAATAGATGTTTTGCCCGATCCATTGGATCCTAGAACCAAGCAGCCGTTGTAACTCGAACTTGAAATCGCCGCAGCTGCTGCCGCCTTAGCTCGAGCCGAAACATAACTTGAACTGCCGCCAGCAGCAGCCGCTGCTCCCAAAGCTCCTGGTATGGGTTTCTTGCCCGCCGTCCGTTGCTCCAGGCAAAGGGCAATCTTCTTTAACACCCATTCCCGATGAATGTAGACAGCTGAGCTCACGAAACGACTGTGGTTGGTATTTGTGCTGTTCGTGCTTAATTCTTGGACAAGCCCGTTGACTTCCTTATCGGGTGAGAGTTTACGTTGCATTAGGGATTCCAAATTGCCAGCTGTATCCTCTGATGACTTGCCCACCTCCTGTCCATCTTCTTCGGGTGCCGAGTTGCTGCCATTCAGACCACTTCCATTCGATTGCTGACTCACTTCTAATGGAAAGTTTTGCTGCACAAGATTGGCAAAGTGCTCCTCTCGTGCCAAATTCGAGAAACTAGCATTCGGGCAATCTCTTCCAGTAATTTCCAATTTTTTCTGCAACTGTGTTGTGTCCTTGAGAAAGTTGAGAATACGTCGATCCTCCAGCTGCTGATTGGCTGTACTGCTGCTCGTTGTCCCCGGCTTGTTGCTGCTGTGGCCATACTTGGAGATCACTCCCATGTGGGGAGGACTAGTGTTATTAGTAGAAGCGGCACAGCCGTCCACACCATCATCCCCACCACCACCCATTCCGCCATTGGCTCCCGAGGCGGCAGCTGCCGCTGTTGCCTCATCTTCATCAGCATCTAGATCGGTGATTTGTACTGGATTGCCATTGCGGACGACGCTGCTGGCCAAACGATTCGAATCACGATAATTGGACAGCTTGGCGGCGGAATCTGTGTGGCGACTCCTCTCGCCGCTTTTGTAGCGATCCGATTTACGCAATGGTGTGGCGTATAACATTTCCTTTGGCATATTGCCAGCAGGAACAATCGAGGAGGCATTCGAGGCAATGCAATTGCCTATGGAGTTGCCATTGGGATTGCTGCCGCCAGCGGAGGATGCCTGTGATGTTTTCTGCTGTTGCATTTTGCGCACGGACTCATTGTACATGGCCTGACAAGGCAGATTCTCGTAAATGTCATTGCGAAGATTATCATTATCCGTGTGCTTAGACATTGTTTGGTGGTTCTGTTGCAGCTGCTGACTCTGTAGGATTTCGATGGCAGTGGGTGTAATCCTCACTCAACGAATGGCAAAGTTCGTTGTCTCTTAAGCTGCTTGACGATAGCTGCAAAAAAGGAACAAGAAAAATTCAAATTAATTTCGTAAGTCTCTGCAAACATTCAACATTCCATCAGTAGAATCAATAAGGGGTAAATGTTACCGTAATGTTTAACCATTTTTAGTACATAGTTCCTTCCTTTAAATGGCCTTCCCATTCTCTTTAGTGACATTTACACCTTTTAGATATCGAAAATTACCTGTCAAATCATTAACATCCCTCTCTATCACAGTTTGGTTCTCTACTTTTCAGGCCATTTATGTGCCATTACTAGAAACTTAACTAGCACTTTCTATTGCCACTTTTCACAGTGGCTCCGTTCCTGCCTCCGTTGAGCATCCTGCCAACAATTGACCTGATTTTCTATACACATTCTTTTTAACCCTTTGGCAGCTCTACCATCCTGACTCGACTGACAGGGTTTGTCTTTACGCGTTGTATCTTTTGTTCACGGGTCTCTAATACTCATGTCTATGCGTGTATGTGTGTGTCTGTATCTATGCCTCGTGTGTGCCATCTCCGTGGTAAGCAGCAAAGTTGCAGTTGCTTTTTGTGTAAATAACGTTTTTCATGCCACGAAAAATAGAAAAACTGTTTTTATTTTAAACTTTTATTTACTCTCATTGCCACTGTTCACTCGTGAATGAGTGTGTATGTGTATGTGTGTGTGTGTTTCTCTATGGGTCTTTGGAGAGTTGTAGATGTAACTAATGATGCCTTCTCCCCACAGCAGCAAAATGGGAGCAAATTCAGCACGTTCTTCTCCTTTTTATACCTTCTTCTTCTTTTTCTTCTTGTTTGTCATAAAAATTGAAGCTATGATTTACGACTTTATTTAGCAGAGAGGAGGAGGAGCTGAGTAAAACAGAATGTCCAAATGGCATCCTCGTCTGATAGATTACCACAGTGTGGTTCAGATTGTTAGTTGTAAGTCAGCTATAAAAAATCGTTGATTAAGCGCAAAGCTAGCCAAGGATTGGAAACGAATCTTCTATGCAGAATGTGAACATAGAATGAATGCTTTTTAGATTTTGTCCTTTAAACAACCGCACTGTCACGTGAGTACCCTGTGGCCAGTTTACTGTTCGTAATTATTGATGGCAGCAGTAACCACAGCTTCCCCACCTTGTTTTTGTCGCGTTTTTTCTTTCTTTTTGTGTGTGTGTGTGGCATTCCACCCATTTCCGTCACGTAGTTGGTTGGTATCCCACAATTTGTAACTCTGTTGTCTCTTTTTTTTTTTTTTTTGGTGAACTGAATTGATTTGAAATTGCAATTGGAATCGGGGTGAACGTTAAAGCCCTTTGCTTGGTTGGCCATATTAAGAAATTTTCATTCTTGGTTAATATGGGGAAAATTGTGCTTGCTAATTATGCAAATTAAATAGTTTTTTTACGTCCCCCCCTCCGTCTAGTCCAAGTGTTTAATTGAGAATTTGAGCTGAGAAGTTTCCATCTTTGAAATGCGTGCCACTCGCATACTCGAGTGGCAAGCAATCTGAGACTTCGAGAATGGGGGTGAGCTGAGATTGTTGGAGTGGGCTGCATGGACGGGGAGGCATAATTGGCGGCATAGCTAATTGGCATTTCCACAGTGTGCAATAAGTTTTCTTTCGTTTAGCTTTTTCCTTCTTGACAAACTGGCAACCGCAGCAAACAGTACGCCGTGTAACTCTCTTCTACAAAAAGTTTAATTGGATTTCATCCAAGTCGAAAAGTAAAACGAATTAGTTTGGAAAATTTGTGTAAATTTGCACAGAATTCTTACTCAAGCATAAAGAATGTGCGCGATGCCCATTAAAGTGAATTTAAACAAAACAAAACACTAAATAGATATACATATATAGTATATTATTGCTTAAGGAATAAAAAAAGAACGAAATTTTAATTAGTTGAGTGGAATAAATAAATTGAAATTCATTTTCGTTCTTTTTGTTTATGCGAATATGTTGGCACACTCACAGATTTATATATTGATACATATGTAAAAGTGTATGGCACTTCAGAACCCGTGTATGGGGAGGTGGCAGGAAGACATCTGTCTGTATCTGTAACTGGCAGCTGCAGCCTGCACTTGAAGCAATTGCAGCGTGGGAATATTTGTTCTTTTTTTACACTCCCCACATGAGACTTTTGGCTGCTCAGTGGCTCCTCCGCATGCCAAGGAAAACAAGAAGGGGGGAAACAAAACACACAAAATATGCAGAAAAATGCAAAAATTTTGCTTGTCGACAATCAACGCCCTTCCAGCCATCCAGGAGGCGGCAGCAGGGTAGAAAGTTGATCGGCATCAACATAATTGAAATGTTGCACCTACAGGACAGGAAGTATTTACTGCAATAATTTACATTTACATATTTTGTTGTTGTTTTTGCAATTTGTTGTTATTTACTTTAAAAAATTTGATGCTTATTACGATGACACATGGAGAAACACAGAGGAAAGAGCTCATGTTTAAATTATACATTGACTTTTTGTTTTATGCAAATAATAATTTTATGTTTTCTTTTTGGCATCAACAACAAAATAAATAAATATTCCATGCATTGTAAATGCCAAACTCAGGCAGACAACATATAACATAAACACACATACATAAAAATATCTGTACATCGCATATGTACATACATGTAGCTATATATATCTGATATAATTCACTTCCATTTTTATTAACAGATAACAATCCTAGGCAGATATATCCTTAAATTGATAAGATGTGACACTAAATAATTATTTTTATTACAAGGTAAGAAATTCAAGTCTCAAATATATTTTAAGAAAAAAGATTTTCAATCTTTGCTAAAATCCTTAACTTTGCGAATCTTTAAGTTGGGACTACGTGTTAAAAATCTTTACTAATATCCATACAAGGAATCCTTGGGCTTTCATCCTGTGACGTTTGAGATACCATTGCGGACGTCAAACGATTTTGCCAGGAATAGTCTTGTTCTTTTTATTCTGACTCAATCAGCGGGACTACTTTTAAGGCAAATATGTAAAAAAAATCAAATATTGCAACAAATTGTTTGCAGGAATAAATAAAATATAAAATAAAATATGCCAAAAAATACGCTGTACGTGCAGAATCATCAGAGCAAGGAGCAACAAACAAAACAGCTTAAAGCCACGGAGGCTAACATCAAGTACACACACACACACACATACACATTTGTACCTTAGCTTTGTGTATATACTAACTACATAAAACGTGGAGAAAGAGTCCTGTATTGATTTTCAAGCTCCTGGTGCTGCAGGCTATGAAAAAGCGAAATAAAACGAAAGGGAACAGTAACGAAGTTTGGATATCCTGGCAGGAAATTCAACTACGATACAGGCAGATAGATGTACATATTTCTATCCCTTTAACAAGATAATACATACGTACAATAGCAGCAGCAGCAGCAGCAGCAATCAAGTGAAACTCAAACAACTGTTCGCGTTCTCGCTGGTTGAAGGGTATGCAAATGAAATCAGAAAAAGAAATCTAAACGAATGCTCTGATTTTGGATGCGCTTAATTTTATAGTACAATGCGAATGATTGTTGTTGTTGCTGCTGCTAAGGACTCCCAGTGGAACGTGCTCGAACTGTAGAGTGTAGAGGAGCAACAGGAGCGTTCAGTATTTAGTTCTTGACTGCACCGGAAGTGAATTCAATGCGGGTGCCCCCAAAAGAACAATAGCGTATGCATTATATTTCACTGCTTTTTTTTTTTAACAAATGAGAACAGGATGTCAGGGAGTAGAGAAATGTAAGCGATGTCCGTTTAGTAACCGTCGGACCCGCCTGGGGGACGAATGTTTTAATTAAACTTTAATTTTTCATGGTTGCATAATGTGTGCAGGATGTACGACAACATTCAACCAGACATAGTCACAGCATTGTCATCGTCATCCCCAGCTTCCGCATCATCATCATGATGATCCTTTATTGCCAGGATTATGCATTGCCTTTGCTTGTTTCTGGCTGGTGGCATGCAATTTTGCATTCAGTTGCCTTCCTTCTTTTTTGCTGCCGTGGCATGCTGCAACATTTTCGTTGTAATTTTTCATGCATTTTTCAACGCTCTCAAAGAACACACGAAAAAAAAGTAATAAAAGAAACGCCAAGTTGGCATGCCATTAGAGCGAGAAAAACTTTAGCACATGTCGACTGAGTTTGTTTGTGGGTGTGTGTGTGTATTTGTCCTTTCTTGCGTTGAAAGCTTATCGTGAGGGCATGCCAGTTATTTCTTAGCTTTTATTTTTCATGCAATATTAAAAGTTATGAAACATTTATTTACTCAGCACATTGGCAAAGTTGAACCAAGTTGCGCGACGAAAGAATGACAGAAAGATAAACTGCCAACGCCCATTGTTCCGAAGCATTAGGAAAATATTTGCATTCTCTGAAATTGGTTCAACTATTTCTAGACGTAATATGCCTATACTCTATGTATATTGAAGCGATGCATCTTTACTAGATTTGTGCATCATTAGAAATTCATTTCAACTACTGTAAGTAAATGGGTAACCAGTAGTCGAATATGTTTTTATATCTTTTAGTGGGCTTTTTGTTTGGCAGCCATTGTCTCTAAGAGTTGCATCTATGTGTGTATCTTCACTCCACTTGCCGTTGTAACCGGCCTTGTTACGCTTCTGTTCTCCCCCTTATGTAGATTTATCTGTGTCAAAATGGCGTCGTCTGCATATTGACATCGTTTTCGAAATCGTCTCTCTATATCACCTGTGCACCCCCTACTCACTCTACTGCCAGTAGGGACACGCGCTCGGTCCAACCTTTTGGCATTTCCGTTTCCTCTTGACTGCCTGCTTTGTGTGTTGTTGGTCTGTTTGTCTTTTAATAACTGCGTGTTCGTTTGTCTTGGGTAAATGTCATCAACAAGGTGGAATCAAAAGAGAAAAACTTCTTGTTGTATTTGGGTTATGTTCCATGTGTTTGTCGAGCAACATTTAATCAAATTAATACACACACACGCACAGACACACACACACACACACAAATATCCCATCAGGATGTCTGTCCCGACAGCTGGTTGACATTTTACAAGCTTGTGTGTCTCTCTGTCGTCTTCTTTATTGATGACTGAGTCGAAGGAATGGGATTGGTTTGTGGCAAAAGAATTCAAAATTTTATTCAAGGCAACTTTACGGAAACTTAAAGTTATACCCTCTTCTTTTCCATCCCTTTCTCCAGTCCTTGTCAGCTCGACAACTTGACTGTTTGGTATTCCTTTTGTAAGTTGGCTTTCATTACATTTCCATTTTCCTTTCGCAATCTAATTGAACTGAAAACTGTCGAAAAAGCTGCCGGCCATATCGGTTGTCTATCTGTCGGTCCGTTTGTCTCGTCTCGTCGGCTGGATAAAAGAGCATTGGAAATGGAATTAATTCTGGGCAACTAAAAGGGCACATGAGCCAAGTTCACTCGAATTAAATTCAAGAATATGAAAGAGAGCACTTTGCTTTTTTTTTTCTTATATATTTCTCCCGATGTCTGGCTTGTAAGCTCAGGTTTAATTAATGTGGGAACAGATACACATATATACAGTGCTTATCATAATGATAAGACACTTTTGTTTTTACACATATTTTCTAAAACACTTAAGTTTTCCAAAAATTTTTTTGGAAATATATTAGAAATTAGAATGCGAAGAAGATTAATGCCATTTTTCAATAATATTTTTCATATATATATTTTTTTTTAAGAAAAAAAAAAAGTAGGGTTATCAACCATATCAAAATTATAAGACATATTTCAATTTAAGCTTAAAAATAAAAACAAGTAGGAATTTCCTTAATATTTTTTAAATTAATAATTAATTGCATTTCCTGCGCTCTTCCGACTTCAAAATACGCTTTTTCATGGAATCCGAAAGAGTTTTTAATAACTGATCCTCATTCTCTGATAATTGCTTCCTTAAGGTCGGTTATGTTGCCGTAAGCCTGGTTTTCTTTATAAACACGTCTTGCCAAAATTCCCCAAATATTCTCAATTGGATTTAGATCCGGAGAGCATGCTGGCCAGTCCATTAAATTGACAGAACAGTCTTGCAAAAACGCCTTTGTTTGCCGGCTTGTGTGGATTCTTGCGTTATCCTGCATAAAAATATAGGGATTTTTCTATTTTCTGTTAAAAATGGCAGCAGGCTAGTCTCTAGTACTTGGATGTAGTCGGAACTATTCATCCTTGAGCTTGTAAACTGCAAGTTTAGAGTTCCAAACTTGGTAAAAGCTCCCCACACCATCACCGATCCGCCTCCAAAGTTCCTCTTTGAAAAATATAATGGCTCTTTTCGTAAATCTCGCCAATAATGGCGATATCCATCCGGTCCATCCAGATTAAATTTTTTCTCATCAGAAAAATAACCTTTTATACAAAAACTAACGGTACTTTACAAGCAAGCTATGATAAAACATGTTTCTTACCGAGTCCCAGTTTGTCTCTAAGTTTTTAGCGCGAAATCGATTCTGGCGGCTTTGTGTCGTGAAGTCAAATGGGGTATCTTCTTAAGCACACCTCGTACAATATTTTTTGATTTATTCAAAGTGCGCCAAACAGTCATAGACGACACTTTCTTGCCGGAAATCGAAGCAAGTTGGGCACATGATGTTGTCGAGTTGCTTGCTTTATTAATAATGTACCGTTTTTCCGGTCACTAAGAATCGGAATTCGACCTGTACTACGCCTTTTACCGTAACTTTCCGGATTTTTTAAAAAATTGGCGATTGCGGTTCGACTACGACCAAAAGTCACGGGAAATTCGGGCAACAGTCCAACCTGACTTGGAATATGCTAAGATAGAGCCCTTTTCTTCAGGACGAAGCAGTGTAGATCGCCCCATTTTGTTTAAAATAAAAATTCTAGAGGTAAATCAATAATATACACCAAAAAAAGTCTATCCTATCTCCTTTCACTTCACTTTTTGTAATGTGTCTTATAATTGTGATACGCTTGCAAGCAAGCAAATATCATACATATTTCTGGAAAAGTAACGGTACATTGCAGGCAGATGCTGGAAATAAAAACCAACGGTACTTTTCCAAGCTGTTGCTTTGATCTTTCATTCGGTATATTGTTTTTCGCTAAATTCTTAAAAATAACTGTTTAGCAAGAAAACAAAACAAATTTTTAATGTGTCTTATCATTATGATAAGCACTGTATATATCCTACAGACACACACATACACAGAGGACAACTTCGCCTCAAAGTATGCAGTTACAAATGGCTTTCATTTTGACATGGGCACGGAGGGCACGTGCTTTTCTTCTGACCAAAGCGAAATGGCACAAAGAAATTCCAAAGCGCAACCATTACAAAATGTGAGCAGTTTTAGATCAGCTTATTCCAGCTTAATTGCAGCATTTCCTCTTGTTTGTAATATATGTGCTCATACATATATCTATGTACGTATATAAAAGAATGTTTAAGAGTGATTATATAGAAAGAAATATATAAAAAGAGAGATAACAGCAAACGCAGGAAACCAGTGAGATTTGCCTTTTGGTCAAGAGCCCCTGTAAGACCATCAACTAAGTGAATTCCACTTGACATTAAGTGCATGGCAAGTGAATGAAAGTGCTAGATTATAGCTTGATTAAACTATTGAGACGATGATGCACATAAAAACTTGACCAGGCAACGGATAAATACTTGTTATGTGTACATTTAATCAGCCACAGACGACATAGAAATTATCTCTTAGCAAAACCGGGGTAACCAACCATCATATCATTTAAGTAAATGGAAATCGTAATCTGAATAATACAATTGGCAAGGGTATTCTGATTTCCTCATAGTCCCGAGTTTTTCCATCAATTATTATTCAATTTTATTATCAAAATGTAAGCCTATAATCCGTTTTGGGTAAATAAAACACATGTTGTCGGCTTTTTGTGGATTTTACAATAAATAATTCAATCAATTTTGTTTATTATTTTACAGTTTGATGGACATTTAGTATAATTACAACAGCTTTATAAATTCAAAAGCATAACTTAGGGGGTCAATATATCAACATTACAGAAACTAGTGGTAAAGTCAGGGAATAGAAACCATAAAGGAGAACAAATATAATTTAAAATAAAGAGATTGCCTAATTTAGTTCATTATGTGGTTTTTGAAAATGAAAACTGATAAATTTATTATTGCCTTGTGTGTACCCAATTTCTGTGCCATTTCAATTAGCCAAATTGAGGGAAAATTGCTTGGCGGAAAAATCAATAGCCTGGCCTGTGCTGGGCTGAGCTGTGCCTGTGGACAGACAAATGAAGCATGTAATCATTTGCTGCTTGAAAGCCATTTATGGCAGAGCAATGTGTTAACCAAAGTCAAGCAGCTGCCATAATTTTTCTGTCGTGATGGATGAGGTCGCTTCAGCCTCAGACTCAGCGTCAGGTACATCATCAGGTGATTGAAAATCAACAGCTACGAAATGAGCATGAGATGCTAAAGAGCAACGCACGCCACAGAGAGTCAGATTGGCTGGCAGGCAGGCAGGGAATGAAGTAAGGTGAGTCAGTGTGGCAGTCAGCCAGTGAGGCGAAAGCAAGTCAAGCAAGCGTAAGTTAACCCTTTTTATTTTGCCCTCACTTTACTTTGAAACGCGCTGTCGTTGACGACGATGTTTCTCCTCTTGATGTGGCTGCTGTTGAAGTTTTCAATTTGGCTTGCTAAAAGTTTCGATTATGTTTTACCCATTTTGGGTAAATTGAATCAAGCCAGCCATAGGAGGTAAGGCTGATTGTGAGAAGAATTGAAATTTCCGACATTGATAGGATTTCCGGAAGTTGTGCTTAGCTTCAGCCACTTGAACAACAATAATTATATTATAATGCAAAAATCTTAAGAAATAAGCGATAAATAAAGGGAGAGCAGCAACATACTTTCCAAAAATGATAAGCATGCAACTCTTGTTGTTTAGGCTAGAGAATTTTAATTTAGTCGATTAAGAGCAGCAGCCATGAAGGGTTTACGCTTGCTGATAGTGCTACTCTGCCACTTGCCTAGTGCTTGGATGATGCCCCATCAACTAGAAGCCAACGAAGAGTTGGATATGAATGGAATTTACTTGAACAGACTCTTGCTGAATGTGAATACAAGTGTTAATCCTTGCGAGGATTTCTATGGTTATGCATGTGGCAATTGGAGTAAAAATTACATAGACGCGGATATCTACTTGGATATGCCGGGCTATATGGATTATTTTTACAATAAGCAGTTGCTCAGTGCTCTGGAGAAAAAGCACTCTGCTGGGGGAATATTTTCAGAACTCTGGGCGTATTACAATTCATGTGTGAGTCTGAAGCAGCCATCGCTGAACGAAATGTTGCATTTGGTGGAAATGGAACTCGATTTCGAATGGCCCATCTTTAGGATCAATCAAAGTGAGCCATGGGCCAATGAGACCCACTTCGATTGGCTTGGCACATTGGCCAGACTAAGAGTATACGGCCTGAATGGCATATTCTTTAGACAGGAAGTGAATGTGAGACGTGAGAATGGTTCCCACTACGTCTTGCACTTGATGCAACAGCAGACAGTTGGAGTCAAGTCCCAATTGGCTGAGCAACAAGTGCTTGACTTATATATAGCTTTTGGCTTGAACAAGACATTGGCTCAAAATCTAACAGCCAGACTTTTGCAATTGGAATGGCAAGTTGGCAATCTGACGAATATGTATGCACAAAACGGAAATGAAAGCATCGCCTCTGAATTGCCCGAGTGGTCACTAAAGCAATTGACTGAAAAGTTACCTCAACTGGATTGGAGATATTATTTTAGCTCTTTATTGGCTCGCTCTCTGCCCGATGAGCAGCTGATACAAGTGGTCCAACTTGAGGAGAGTTATCTTGACCGACTACAAGTGATACTTGACAAAAGTTCCAATGAAACATTGGCCTATTACATTATGTTCAAGTTACTCTACTACTTCAATGAGGAATTGCCTTTGGCAGGGAAGGGTCAGGATTTCTCTATTGCCTGCATCCATCAGTTACGTGGCCACATGCCCTTGGCCATGAACTATCTCTACGAACAGAGCAACTATGCGGCACGTCGAGATGTCTTTGATGCAGCATTGCAGCAAATTATGGCAAATATTCAAGAACAATTCGATAAACTGCTGCAAGAGAATCGTCTGCATTTGAATAGTGAGGAAATGTCCTATGTGAGGGAAGAGCTTGGCACTTTGCGCCTCAAAATAGGCAATATTCCCCACCAACTAACAGAGAAACAAGTGGGCCAATACTACGAGGACCTTCATTTGCATCCCGTACGTTTTTTTAGCAACAAGTTGCAATTGCTTAAAATGAACTCACGTCTCGTTCAGCAGATGCTGCTTAATCTACCTCAAACTCTTTACCAGAACGAGGGCTATTATCACCAGGGAGGCAGCCGTTTCACAGAACTCTTCGCCTGTGAAAATCTTTCAGAATGCCATCGTCCTACCCTATGGCTATTTACAATTGCCAATTTACGATGTACGCGTCGATAAACTGCTGCAGTACTCGCAATTCGGATTCATCTTGGCCCACGAGCTGCAGCATGCTTTCGATCTCTTTCACATTGTGTACGATGCCAGGGGCAACTATAATGAGACCGGCCTTGGTTTGGTCCAGCATTTTCTGGAGTTTATCAATTGCTATGCCAAGAGCCAATCGGACCATGTCCTGCTCTCGGAAACTATGTCGGATATTGTGGGTCTGCGGCTTACCTTTGCCGCCTACTTTGACCAAATTAAGCCAACAGCAACAACAAGAACAGAAGAGAATCCACATCTCTCTCGCTCTGGGGGCAACTACACACACGAACAGCTCTTTTTTCTCAATTCGGTGCAGTTTTTGTGCGGCAACATGCAGAAAATTGAGGCAATGGCCTACAGTGGAGATGCCGAGCATGGATTGCACAACAAACGAGTCAATCGCAATTGGGCCCATCATGAACACTTTGCTAGGACCTTTGACTGTGCGCCCGGTCAGGCTATGCATAGAGACGAAATTTGTCGTTTGTGGTGAGAGGGAACATTTAATTTGAAACGAAGCTCTGAACGTATTGAATGTTGTTAATGTGTTTTTTCTAAAAACGAATTCGTTGAAAATAAAACTTTGTTTTTCTCAGTAGCGAATAAGTTTTTCTTTACAAAGGTAAATCATATTCTTGGTGTTATGATGGTTGGAGCGGAAGTTGGATGCCTACCATTTGTGACCTTGAACAAAACGTTAACCAAAAGAAGAAAAAAACCAGAGGGCCGGGGTTAACTTCGACCGCGTCGAAGTTTGTATACCCTTGCAACTGTTTTGGTAATTCTTTCCTTACCCATAGCCATCAAAGTGTAAAAACGTTTTATTCAAAAAGACTAATGTTTGCGAAAGAACGGCCTTCAATCTTAGCATAGGATATAACGAACGAATTTTTGATGAAAGTCACTGTTTTCCACCTATCGTTTAGCACCAGGTAAACTGACAATCCAGTTTCTATGGGAGCTATTATGATGAAAGTCACTTTGTCACCCTTGATCTTGACCAAATTTGGCACAATCATTAACAAGAACATAAAACTGACAAATACCAACTTTTATGACAATAGCTATAAAATTAATGAAGTTATTGAGAAAGTCACTGTTCGTGACTTTGCCGTTTGTATGGGAGCTATATGATATAGTCACCCGATCTTGATCGAATTTGGCACAATCATTAATAAGAACATAAAACTGACAAATACCAACTTTTATGACAATAGCTATAAAATTAATGAAGTTATTGAGAAAGTCACTGTTTCGTGACTTTGCCGTTTGTATGGGAGCTATATGATATAGTGGTCCGATCCGGCTGAATCCGAGATATACAATGCCTGCAGTATATACAAGCCTACGTGCAAAATTTCAGCTCTGTAGCTCTTACGGTCTCGGAGGAGTTCGCGTTGATCCAGACGGACGGACGGACGGACGGACGGACATGGCTATTTGAACTCGTCTTGTCGTGCTGATCAAGAATATATATACTTTATATAGTCTGAGATGCTTCGTTCTATGCGTTGCACACTTCTGACCAAAATTAATATACCCTTTTTGCAAGGGTATAACAACAATGCGCATAAATTACAATTCGCTTGCGCCTCTCCATTAACATGTAAATGTTGTTGCAAGCCGGCAAGGCAAAAAGGAAAGCAAACCGAATACCACACCCAGAAGCGACCCTAAAAAACATGATGTCAGCCCAGGCACGAGGCACAAGGCACCGGCATCGGCACCGGGACTCACACACTGGCGACGACATCGCCCATCAAACCAAAACAAAAAAAGCTCAACTTGTGTGCTGTGTTAAGATAGCGGCGAGGTAATGACAAAAGTCATATTCAACTTTTGCATTTTGCATATTCCATTTAATTTATTGTTGCATATATATTAATGGCAATTTATGTGGCCCACGCACGTGTTGCACTCATATGAGTAGGAGAGGAAGATGGTGGGAAAAAGAAAATTAATATTGTACATTTAAATTGTGTCAGTGGTGGCAATGGCATGGGATGGGATGGCCCGAAGATGAGTCCGGCATTGTTGTCACACTTGATATACATTTCACACAACAACGGATACAACAAAAAAAAAAACAAAAATAGAAAACCGGAGCAGCAACTGGTCATTTCACATTGGCACTGTGACACACAATAGCAAATTTCGATGGCTTGTAGTTAACCAATTACTTTTTCGGCCATCTATGAACCACTGTACGAAACGGCGTTGACTTTTGTTTTGTAGGGTTTCATGACTTTATATATTCTTTTCAAATGAAAATGACAACCCGGGGGAGCCATGCAAATGCCTCACTCTCGGAATTGGTCATTTGATATGAAAATTCCCCCACATTTATAACGTATGAACTTGTGTCCAACAGCAGTCCAGCTCTGAACTAATTGATGTGAGCTGTGTAGTGAAAATTAAAATGCAGTTTAACTAGTGTCCAACTTGCAGCTGTCTCTCGCCTCGTCGTCAAATCGTCCACGCGTCGTCGTCATGTGCAGTTAGCCAGACAACAGCCAGAAGCCAGCAGCCGGTAAGCCTACACTTGAAGCCAACATGGGTTGAGGTGACTTGTCTTAACCAACTTTAACTTGCCAGGCAAGCAGACTTACAGCCATTCAGCCAGCCAGCAGCAAGCACTTTGCATAATGCGAAACGAAGTTTCTGCCGCTGCTGCTGACTTTGGCTCAAAGGCAAATGTGGGTTAAATGCTTTTTGCGGCTTGTGACCACAGAGCATTGAGCGCCACAGAGTCAGTCTCATAGTCCGTTGACTGTGCATTTTACTATACTCGTATACTTATATATACTTTTTTATTTTTCTTTTATTTGTTTTCCTGTTTTTTGTGTTTTCTTGTTTTCCCCCCGCCATCAAATGCAAATTTTCAATTTGCTGCAAAAGTTTTTCATTTAATTTAATTGAAAGTCAACAAATTGCAAACCTATGAAAACTGATTTTTTCATTGTTTGTTGCGGGCAAATGAAAATAAAGTCAATTAGTCTGCAATTAAGTGGTGGTTGATTTCCTTTTTTTATAAACAGGTGCAATTCAAAGAACATTTTGAATTATTTGACTCAAAAAGTGTTAAAGAAAAAGAGTTAATCTCACTCTTTTGATAATCAGTCAATTAATTATTTAAACTGATCCGTTTAAATCACGGAAAGATCTGCACTTCCGCATAACTTGTGAGTTTAATCAAAGTTTTTTCTTCAGTAATGTAATTGTTTTCTGTTTTTTTTCCTTTGTGATGGTCTTGGTTGGTCAGCGCGATGAACTCATTTCAAAGGAGCCTTATCGAACAACAACAGAAAACGAGATGGAGACAGGGCGGCAACACAGAGAGATAGAGAGAACCGAGAGAGAGAGAGAGAGAGATGTAGAACAAGGCAATGGCAATACAAATCATTATCGCTTTGCCATGACGCCTTTCAATACTCGGCATTTGTTTCATTCTTTTACGTAGCAATAAATAAACAAATATTACACATACGCCTCGTGGCTGCTGCGTCATTCAATCGACCAGTTGAAATCAGTTAACAATTCTGGCCAATTTGTTTTGTGGCCACAAAAGAAAAAAGAGATAGACAGAAAGGAATAAAACTCCGCAGCTGCTGGCAATGGTGGGCGATAACAGGCAAAATAGCAATCATCAAGTTAAACGAAAAACAAGTTTGGCTTCCAAAATAAACTTGTTCGATGCACAAAAAAATTGCTAATAATTACTCTAATGAATGAATTGAATTTCCGCTTCGGGGCAAATGTTTGTTGGCTGACTTAACTATGTCAACTTGATAAGATTTGCATCACAAAGAATAGTTTTAGATACACATTTATTTTATAAGCGGACTCTGTCTCTAGTCTCGTCACTTATCGTCATTGCAGTCGTCTGTCTGGCACTTTGGTCACTCAATTATTTATGCTGACACTTTGTGCGGTTGAGAGTATAGAGATAATTGACTCACTCGAACAAACACAGTCACATGGCGTATACGTAATGCGCTTGTTGCTTAGGAGGTGCATGTTAATGCATCGACAAACAACAATCCGCCTGCCACTTCACAGACATGATGGACACCAAAAGCACACCACAGAAACATTCTCCCTCTCTCTTGAATACGAACCGTATCCGTCGAAATTTAATGGCATCGATTGGCACACACAACTTGCGGAAATTTGCAAAATTTGGTTTGGTCCAAAATTGAAATGCGTAACCTGCGGTACATTGCAATTAATTGAAGCATTTTGTGGTGGCCTGAACAAGAGGTAGGTCCATAACGAATTCGGAGCGGAGAGTTAACCAATCGCAAAGCCAAAATATTGTGTTAATATTTCTATTTAATTGCATTTTCTTTCTGTTATTGTTAGTGCGAACTTTGTTTTTTCTTTCTCTTTGAGTTGCAAAAACGGAAATGAAATCCTATAAAAGGCAACGCAAAAAAAAAAAAAAACACAAAGGGCTGAAGCCCTGGAGAGAAAATGCAAGGAAAATAATAGAAAATTCTCTTATTCTCTTGTATACTGTGCCTTATTATTTATTTAAAGAACATTTTCAACTATGATATCATTTAAATTCTTTAAAATACTTGAAAAATTGTTTTTATTACATTTACAATTAGTCTTCAGAATTTATAGTTTATAATGTGACTAATAAACTGAAAATATTTCTTCTTTATCTATGAATCAGTCAAAATTGTTTTATTTTATTGTTTGGAGTGATTAGTCAGTTTTTGGTTGAAATGCTTATCGGGTTATTGAATATTTATTTTTAACACTTTCCGTTGAAATTTTAAAAGTTCCAATCAATTTAATATAACTTATGTCTTTTATAATTAATGACCATCGACAGTTTTTTAAAAAACTTTTTCGCTTTATAAAGCAATTTTAATGGTAAAAGTGGTTTTAATAATTAATTTTCATAAGTTTCCGATTGCTTTACCCATTAACGCCTTTTTATCGCTAATGTTTACTTGACACATTTTTTATTTTTTAGCCCACATATCACTGACCTATCCCTCGGCTTATAGTCTCAACCGAAAATGAAATACTCTGTCTAAATATATGCATATATGTAGTTTATTGACTTTACTGATCGAGGCTTTTCCTATTGTTGGCACAAACAATTAGCCAAAGTGTTGGCGTCATCATCGCCGTCGTCACTTCGCATTCTCTTCACTCTCCACTCACTCACCTTAATGGCCACGATGGGCGAGAGGTAAGCCCGAGCTCACAGCTGGGCACATCATAGCCACACACACACACACATACATACATACACGTGTGTACAGATATGGGCAAAAAAGAACTCATAAAAGCCCGGTAAATAAATGTATGGCGCCATTAGGGCGTGGCTCTTGCCTTATACGTTTACACACACACACACATATATGTATATATATTCATAATACTGACATGGCAATTCATTCATATAACTTTTGGTTAGATTGTGGCTTGAATTGTTGTTGTTTTTTACGCTTCATTTGTTTGGTTTTCCTTCTTCTTCTTCTGTATAGAAGAGGCAGATCTTTTGCTGGTATTGCTAATTAACAGTTGGGCACAAATCCCTCAGTTTAGCATTTATTTATTGCCATAGTTATAAACAGATTATGGCCATTTAACATGCCTTCGATTGCCACACAAATATATATATTTTTGGCAAGCAGAGGAGAAAAAATTGTAATTGAAGAGAGAGGAGAGAGGAAGTCGACGAACTAGAGTAAACAATTGTGTTTGCCTTTGAATTATCGTTGAGCGTGAAGACAAAAAATAATAAATAATATTAGGCTTAGTGTTTGTTCAATTTGATGTTTACTCTGTGACTGGGGTAAGCTTCCCTCTCAAAAAAGTGCAGGGAACCTCAAAACAATGATGATGTAAGCAAGTTAGATGTCTGTAATAGTTTTCCACAAATTAGTGGATAAACGTTATAAACGTTTACAATCTTGCATCACGCTCGCTATCTTACAACGTTGCAAGACTAAGAGAAACTTCTTCTATTGCAACATTATTGCTTTGAAAGATTCTTACATAGTTAGATTTACTAAGAATACGTTATCTAGTAAGATGTACATTTGAATGAAAACTTAAAAGAAATAATTACCAACAAAATCTATTTAAAATAAAATATTTATTAGGTGAAACATCTTTGATTATCTTTGCCCAAGAGAGTTCAACTAAATAGTAAATAAATTAGGCAATTATCCAATTAATTTAATGCATTTAAAATAATTTTGGACTTTATTCAGATTTTTATAGATTTTATTTGCCAAATTTATTTAAATTAAATTAGTATGCACTTTTCTCGCACAATAAAATGTTTTCAGTGTTTTCATTACGTGTGTGTGTGTGTGTGTGTATATATAGAATTGTTTCAACTTTATTGCAAGCAATTAAAATGGACGCCAGGATATGGCAGATGTGGGTCATCAGGCTGTGGCTGCTGCTACGAAAAGTTGTTTCAACCAATGAAAGTCCATTAGAATGCCAATCGGCAAACCGAAATGGCAGCTCAGCACAGCTAATGCCACAGGAATACATTGTGAAGTGAGAGAATGAGTGAGTGAGTGAGTGAGTGGGTGAGGGTGCTTTGGGGGGCGGGAAACTGAAGAAAACTTTACACAATGGAAATTGTGCGGAAATTGTTGTCACACATCAGAACAAGAGAAACTGGAACAGAAGCTAAAACAAGGATTTCACTTCTATCTCTAAAGCATTTAATATGCACTAAGCAAAAGCATGACTCACTGGATAAAACTTTACTCAAGGCTTATTGTGGCTTATTCAAGTAAACAGAAAACTTAATTGTCATTTGTATCTTTTTGTCATTTTCTCTTGTTTGTTTTTCGGTGCAAGTTGTTTATTATCATGAACAGAGGAGGACAAGGCGTAATATATAAACAAGATTTTTGTCTTTTTGGCCGTCTTTAGCGACGAGAGAGAGAGAGAGTGCGAGCAAGAGAGCGAAAGCAGTGTTCATTAATCAACCAGCCCACGCCCACGAAAAGAAAAATATCGAGAGCAATGTAATAAAGAGCTAATGACAGTCACAAGAGATAGCTTTGGCTTGGCTTGTGCAATTTACGGGGGTGTTCCATGGACCACCCAATCTAATATACTATATACATATATATATACCGACTTTCAATTGCGTAAATTGTTTCGAGAGCAGGAGAGCCAGAGACCCATTGGCAACATCAATGATAAATGTTTGTTGCACATTGCAACAAGAAAGACAGAGAGCTTGCAAGGGTAATTAATGATTGACTTCAGTTGGAATATCAACCAAACGACTCTTACGTAAACTGCCAAGAAGGAGAACAGGTGAATTCCCAGGGAACAAAGCAGTGATTAAATAATATGATCCTAGTGAAAGGAGCTACTTTGGTTGCATTATTAACTAACCAAATTCAAGTTAATCCTGTTAATATCCAAAGAAAGTTCAGTTACAGCTTCATTTAATGGCAAATTAAATTATTTTCACCTATAAATTTAATAGCAACCAACAAACTTCCCAGGCAGAATTAAAATAATATAGGATTTTAAGACTTTTGATTGAGACTTTCTGATTTTTATAGCTCAACTATTACTTTTATTTGCTCAAGCATTTAACAAATTAATCTATTAAATTTAAATCTTCTACTTGGCTAAAAAGCATTTAGCAAATGTAAATGTAAATGCAAAAGTACAGAGAAAACTACCTCTATTCACACCGCATCCTATTCTAAAGCACCATCATTCCATGCAAGCTTTCACCTAAATCCCTGACCTTTGTGGTTGCCATCTTTTTTAACTACATTCTCCTGAGTTAATTACTCACGATTCGTACGCCTGTGCTTCTTCTCTCGGCATGCCACATTCCCCTGGGTTTTTGAGTTGAAAAACGCCTTAAAATGGATTTTGCTGGAGGTGGAGGAGACGTGGATGAGCACTGGCGGCCATCATCAAATTTGGGTCAGGCACTAAGTATAAGTGAGTGTTATGTAAATTACAGTGCGCTGTATAGAAAAGGATCCTGCAAGGTCTATTCACACACACAAACACAACCTCCTCTCGCCCCTCTTTTGGGGAGCTCTGATGTATTGTGTGTTTGCCTTGCACATTCATCTTTGTGAACAAGCAAATGGTGAAAGACCGCGCCCGTTTGACAGATATTCAGCCGTTGGTTAAACTCAAATCGCACTTGCTTCTCTCTTTTTCATTTGGTTTCTTCTTCGTTTTTAATTTCAAGCGAAGAATGATATGCTCACACACATGGTAGATATTAGATGGAAGTGAGTGAGTCGTCGTCGCCTTGGTAAAGTTTTTCTTGTTGCCGGGGTAACCGCAAAAAAGATTATATCATAGTACTAGAAGTCGTCAGTCTTCAGTCTTTAGCCTTTTGGTATCCCCTTGGTTATGCATCGGCCATTGACCATGACGAAGACGTAGAAGAAGCAAAAACAGAGCAAAGCGAGGCAGAGAAAAATGTAAATAAAGAACAATAATAAGAGGGGCGCACTGTACACTTTAAGAAAAACTTAACTAGTTTCAATTCGAATTCTTTCTTTATATACATTTATCTCTTGTTTAAGAATCTGCTCAAAATTGTTGATTAACTTTTCTCCAAGTGCACTTTCACATATGAATGTCAGCACACTAAAGCATTAACACTTGCACAGGAGAAAAAAGAAGGCACAAACATAAGCAAAAGTCAACAATCTCATAATCAGTTCAATTACAACAATAATAAGACAGTTTTTTTTTTTTTGCTTAATGAGTCTCACAAGCCAAGCGCGGGCGGTCGAAGCGACCTACCGATAAACTCCAATTGTAGAATGCCCATAAAGCTGGCAAAGGTTAAAAGGCCAGCATTTTTTATTGGTTGACGCAATCAGGTTTAGTAAGAGAGAGAGAGGGAGAGAGAACGAGAGATCGTTGAACAAAAGGCAGGAAGGAAACCCCCGCAACAATTGACGCTGACCCATTTCAGGTGACTGTTTTTGGGCCCGTTGGATAGATGGTTTTGGTCATTGCATTGAATTAATTATTACGTGCGACATGTGCAGCGACTCTCTCTCTCTCTCTCTTGTATCGCTCTGTCTCTTTTTCTTCTTTTGTCCCTCTTTCACTACTTTAGGGTGCGTCCAGCATTTGTGCTAAAAATAACAAACTACACCACTTGGGCTGGGGACAAACTACAAAAAACAACATTTCAAACTATTTGTCATAGAGTTTTTGTTTTCGTTCGCCGGGCTGGCAGGCTGCAACGGCCACAAAAATAGCCGCCGTACAAATCTCATTTGGGAGTTGCCCCATCACCGTTTGCTCCATTTGTTACATGGCAAAGTAGGAACATCAAAAATCGTAAATGGAAGATCGCTTTTTCAATGCTCTATAAGCAAAGTTTACAAATTTAATTACTAACTAATTTAGTTTATATTTATATTTATGTACTACATACATACATACATAATCTTAACGTGGTTAAGTAATTGAGAGATTTTGAGTCTCAACGAATTTCCAGAAACTCTTTACTCTTCAATTTCAAGGGACTCTAACGTTGCTTCTCAATAGGTTTCAATAAGTTTTTATTCTGAACGACTGTAGGAATAATTCTTTTTTAGTGTAGACCAAATAAAGTTGTACCTTTTCGATTTGAAAGTCAAGAAAAGAAAGTGTATTACCAACTTCTAGATGAACACATCAATCTCATGGACCATGCCCGGTCTCTGCCCGTGTGCCGGAGTCTCGGAGGCCTCTGAGACGATCAATGGATTGGTTGAGTGCCTGGAAACGTTCCAAAACGTTTTGTGTGTGGCTAGCGAGCAGCAAGAAAACTTAATGCGGTCACTGGCTTTTTGACATGGCGACGACACACACTATTTTCGAATATTCCATTCCCCTCTCCGCCCCTCTCCACAACTTCTCATTCATCGGTCGTATCCATTACGCTTTTGGTCAGTATTTGGAAGATTTGTGTTGGGGTTTGGTTTGTTTTTTGTTATTTTTAGCGCCGGCTAAAAATTGAAGTGTGCTCCGAGAGGATCCTTCAATGTTTGTTATGTAAATTTGGTTTTTTCTCTCTATCTGCTGATGATGATGATGATTTGGAGTGTGCGGCGTCGGCGGCGGTGGCGGCAGCGGCAATTGCTTGGGGCCTCGTTGCAAACTAATAAAACGTCAAAGCAATTTTGACAACATGCAACTTGGTAAAGAAGAGAGAGGAAAAAAGAAACTTGTCTTGAGTTGTGGCAGCTTGCGATTTGCCTTGTGCATATTGCAAAATGGAAAAGTTTGTCTATTGGTTTTCTTTTTTATTTTTTTCTCCTTTCTTTCTTTCTGTATGTGCAATGCTTTCATTTTGCCACATTTCGACGAGGCGGCAAAGAGAAAGAGAGACTCAGGGATGTTGGTCGCAACTTTAAGTCATATCTAAATCGCATATCATATAAATTGAAGCCGTGTGAAAATTTCGTAGGAGTTTGAAGAGGTGCTAGGATGATGATGATGATGATAAGCATCTCTCTGTTTTTATTATAGACTTGTCAAGTGCTCATAAAAATTCGTAATCTGGCATTGACTTACTCCCTGACTACCTGGGTAGATGTGTCACGCCCAGTTTTGTTGAGGGCTAACATGGGTTAAGTGCGGCGTCATTAGACACACACACACACACACACACACACACAGTCACACAGTCAGTCGGAATTCGAATGAAATGTAAGAGAGGCCAGCAGGATCTCGACACAAGGACTAAAGGACACATTTTTATGGCATGTTCTCACTCCGGCGCCATCGAGAATCGGCTCACATTTAGCATGACTCAGTCAATGTTTGCGTGAATTTGCCGCATTAACGACCGAAAGGACCTTCATTTCCCAGCCATTTTGATGGGAGAGTGTGAGGAAACGCAACCAGAAAACCCGCTAATAATATAATAAATGTTCTAATGTTTTGCCTTTCTCCACGTCGAGTTTTTTTTTTCGGCAACAAAGTGTCTCAATTCAATTAATTTTTTGGGGAAAAACCCCCCTTAAGTGGCCTACAGGTTTATTTTTTTTTGCGCTGAGCTGTTAAAATTTTAATGCTGCGATTTTTTGTGGTGAATTAAATTTTAATTATTCTGGGACCTTTGGTGGAGCATTCAAATGGTTCCTTAATTTACGTATTTCAAAAATTTATCAGCTCATTAATTATTTCTGAAAAATCCAGCAGAGTAAAAAGAACTTTATTTTGTAGTGCTATGAAAAACTTTACCCAAAAGCCTGACAAAAGTGCAACGAACCGAAATAGAAAAACCCAACGAAACGACAAAAAAAAAACACACGAAAATTATATAGAAAGAAAAAAGTAAAATATGATGGGCTCTGCCTCTAGACGGCGCTACCACAAATGCAAATTCATGACGAAAAAAAAGACCCAAGCAAAGAACTAGGCGCCCTGGAAAGGCAGCGAGGGGCTGAGGAGTGAAGTGAGCTGTCGGCAGTCTTTGCTCTTGAGCTTGAAAAAGGCAAATATGCCAAGGATAGAGTGGGGAAAGATGGGATGAGACTGTCGAGGAATCGCCTATCAAAGAGCGGAGTTTTGCATTTAGTCAGACAGTGAGTAAAGTGTGTCTGGGCCGGGTCTGACAATTACGTCAATGGAAACGCCAGCCACGAAATGTAACAAAACAAAACTGTTAGACACAAAATGCCACTGCAATTCATGATAGACGAACCATTGTCAGTCCAATTAGACGAAGGAAATGCTTTGGATACTCAACTTTAAGACTTAATATACAAATTAACGATTAAACACATGAGCCAACGAAGGGGATAATTTTAAAACAAATCACTCAATTTGCAATCGATTATGCATAAGTTTGTCGTCTCAGCTATTCCTAGATATATGTATGTGACCCTTTAATAAACGGAAGATTCATATTAGCTTATGTTCTTGATCCTTGATAATGCTTCTTAAAAAAGTTTCCAAAGATCGTATATAGATAATGCCCGTTAGAAATTGGATACTCTCTTGCTTTGTGCTGAACTAGTTGTTGATTTCTGTTATTCATGAGTTCTGAAATTGTTTTAAAAGAGTACCAGTCATTCCATTTGAGATTGTTTTTGTTTTGCTTACTGTTTGTTTGTCTCTGATTCATTGGAAATTCTAGTGAAGCTTTGGTGTTATTGTTGTTTTTGTGTTGTGTTTTTGATAGCAGCATCCCAGAATTATGGCAGACGCGTCGTCGTTGTCGTCGACGTCGTCTGCTGCTGCTGCTGACTGTTGCCTTTTGGCGCTTTCCCTTCGCCAGATTAACTCATTTATACATTCATGTTAACCATTGAGTAGAATGAGTGAGTGTGTGTGGGTAAATGGATGTTGCGGCAGGTGCAGGCAGTGGCAAGAGAAGAGGTAAGAGAGTAGTGTGCATTGTTGAAAGAGCCATGAGCCAGCCTTTTATTATGATTATTTTCATTTCAAAAGTTGGCGGTGCAGAAAAAGAACCACAAACCGAGAACTTTTTCTGTATACACGAGCAAAACACGTGTGTGTGTGTATATAGTTGGTTGAAATATTTAAAGTACGCAATGAAATTGCTGTAGTAGAGCCAATATAAAAACACTCAGACTTACTGAAATAGATATATGCTATGCATATAGTTTTATTGCAACGAGAGCTACTCGAAAACTGCACAAAAGTTTAGTTTCTCGACATGTTTCCCAGTTTGTTTAAATGTGAAACTTTGTATAAATATGTGTTTTTCTTACAACCAACCATAACAAGGTGGACTGATACTTGCGAGAAGTCTAAATAGCATTTATAACAGGCAAGCAAAAATGTCAACAAGCATTAAGGTCGAGGATTGTGGTTCGTAAGAGATTTTAAACATAACTCAAATGATTTAATTTCTATCAATATATTTATAAGATGAGTTCTAGATGCCATTGTCAAAATGCTACCCATCCTTAACTTTTTTTTATCTTCAGAGATCTCCAAATATGAAATCTTTAACTTACATTTAATATGTATGAAAATGTTGCCATTTGCTAAGCATTGGTTGAGTACATGGACGGAACTAGAAAATATATTTGCCATCGGATCGCAAAATTAAAATTTTAAGGCTTAGAAGTAAAACTAGATTCAAAATATCGACTCTTCCCCTGGATCCCTCCATGGGTAAAGTAGGTTTAAATTTAAGCAAAGTAAGTCCTAATTTACGGATTTAACAGATGAAATCAAGAATTCCTTTGGGATCCATAACTCCGATTAAGTGCATTTCAGTTGTTTTAGAAATAAACCTATTGAACAGCCCTCGCATTCGTATGCGTTGCCTTTGTAGTTTGGCTCGTTTAACTTTGAATTGCAGCAGCAGCCGGCATGCCGGTTTCTCTCTGTGTTTGTTTATTTGTTGTTTTTTCTTCTTTTCTTCGCTTCTGCCAACTGCAACTTTAATTGGCGTTGGCAAACGTGTTTTATTTTCGACTAAATTTGGCATTCATTTCCTACACGATTTTTCTTAAAGCGAGGTCAACTCTATATAGTTTTTATATGTGTGTCTTTTACTAACCTTTTTGGTGTGCGGCAGCTCACTTGCATGCAGATGCGATCATGGCCCGAGGAGTGGGAGGGAGCAGTGACCTTAGCCTTAGTTAGCCGTAGTTATCAGCTGAAGATGCGCGCGCGGGGATGGTGGCTCCCCCTCTCTCGTACTCTCTCTCGCTCTCGCGTTTGTTCACTGGGGGCGGAAGCTTAAACGCAAACACAAACAAAAGTCGCCTTTTTTTTTGGCAGAATGAAAGAAATTAAACGCTCTCACTCTATCTCTTTCACTCTTATGCACTCACTTGGTGGATGCTGTTGCAGCGCTGCAACATCATCCACATTTCACTTATGATTTTTGATTTTCTATATTGCATGCACTTTTTCCTTTTCCTTTTGCGCTTCTTCTTTGGTAATTTTTATCGTTTATTTCGTCGTCGCCCTTTTCTTTGCTTTTCTCGCTCTCACTCTCTCGCTTCGTTTGTTTGTCTCCCTCCCTCGCGCGTTTACCTCGCGTTTGCTTCACACAGCTATCCTGCGTGTGGGCAAGGATACAATTTTTTCCTCTTTCTTCCCTTCGTTTTCGCCTCGGCAAAAACTATTCGTGTAAGGAGCACTTAGACATATTTCGTTTTTCACATTTTCACCATTTTCGACACCTTAGATGCATTTTCCCAACAAATTTCCACAATTTTCACGCGCAACATCCGACCGCACAACCGCTTACCGTAAAAACAAAAACAACAATAAAAAAAAACAACAACAAAATACTTCGCCGCGCTTAATATTCGCCGTAAATTCGTGCCCTCTCGCCGTAAATTCGTACCCTCCCGCCGTAAATTTTTGCTTTTATGCTATGATGCTTTAAAAAAGTGAACCTCCTTCGAATACCCTTTCCGAACCACACCGAACTCCATGAAACCACGTCGAACCGCAACAAAAGAGCAACAGCATGCAACAAAAGAGCGAAAAGCATCGAACTTCGAACAAATGATGCGAACCGCAACAATTGATCCCAACCGATGATGCGAACCGATGAGGCGAACCGCAACCGATGAGGCCAACCGATGATGCGAACCGCAACCGATGATGCGAACTCCAACATGTTTGCACGTTGTGCTCTCTTAAGAGAGAATATTCGCCGTGAAGAGAACAATTTTCGCCGTAAAGAGAACATTCGCTCAGGGCCGAAACCACATCGAACCAGACCGAACTCCTTGCAACTCGAACATCGAGCAACAGATGCCAACACCGAACAACCAACATCCAGCCTCGAACCAAATGATGCCAACATTAAACGAATGATGCCAACTTCGAATTTTTTATCCGGCTCCCACTATTTTTTATCTGGCTGCCGTTATTTTTTTATCCGACTCCGAGTCTCTTAATGGCGCAAAAATTTAATTGTGTAATGTGTTGTGATTGCTTGTTCCACTTTTCAATCGAATGAAATGAAATGACATAGTACATTGGGCACTTTTGAAGTTTTTTTTGTATATTCTCGACCTGGAAGTAACAGGTCAAAACATTTGTTTTTTAATTATTTGTTGAGTATCGTATGAAACTGCATACTAGAAATGTTTAATTTGTCCCCAATTTTTAAAAATTTTAAATTTGTATTCCTTTTTTGGAGGTTCACAGTGACGTAAATTTAAAAATATTATTTTTCTTGAATTAGCCATCGAATAATATATTTTACATGAATAAGATTTTTTCAATGGGATAGAAACTTTCCTCATTCCAATAACATACAATGTGTGTTAAACATTCGCACTGTGCAATCACACTAATGGAAAATGTATTGGGCGCGTGCGATCTCAGTGGAAACAGGTGTTTGATAAAAGAAAACATTGGCTGCTGATAGGTGATAGGTGAATAGTAGATACAATTGTGAGTGATGGTCGAATAACTCGTCAGTGAAGTCAGTTAAGTTGAAGGTTGTGCATCATGAGTTCGATTAACTCGTTCTATCAATGGTGCGCCTTTGGTTTCTTTGTGATATTTTTATTCTATTTTACAATAAATCAAGATGCTGGATCCACTTCAATGAAAGCGGTTGGCAAAAAACTTAAATTGAATTTAGTTAAACAAACAAGTGAAAGTGAATACGTTGATGATGATGATGATATGCGAACGGATGAGGTGGATGAGGTGGAGGAGGCGGAGGAGCAGGAGGTTACTAAGGTTAGGACACTACCACTTTATTATGTCGATAGTTCAAAGTGTAAGATTCCATATGTGGATCCCTTTGGCCCCGACACATTGGCCGTCTACACACCCATGAAATTTGAAACATGCTCCAATGAGACTGCTCTGGTTACACCAATTTTTAATCACAACATGAAACGATATGTGCTGCACATCAATGAGACCTTGGCAACAATCTTACTCAACTCCAGTGACATTGATTACAATTGTTACTATCTGGAGATAGTGCGCGATCAGGCAAAAGACAGCTACAATAGGTAATTGAAACAATCATTTATTACTGGCTATGAAGTAAAGTTTTAATTATAATTCATAGCTTGAATCGGAAGTACTTTTCGCAGGGATTTGTGGTGCCACATCATGTTCAGGGATTGGTAGTAAAGTGCCAAAAATTTGACAATGACTCGTTCGTCCTGCAACATGATGGCTATTCGCTTATTCAGTATATGCCACCATCTCCAGGTATTTCAAATCTGCCTGGAAAACGCAAACCGAGTGTTATAATGTTCGGAATCGATAGTTTGTCTAGAATAAATATCAGGCGAACTATGCCCAGGACGTACAATTACCTCACTGGCAGTGGCTGGTACGAAATGCAAGGATACAATAAGGTTGGCCCGATCAGGAATTACTATATGGTCACTCTTAATGATCGCTTGTTAATTTTCTTCAGATAGGTGACAACACATTTCCCAATTTGATGGCCATTCTTACTGGTTACACACCGAAAACATCTAAAGAGCTAATCTGTGATTGGGAGGAGGTTGGCTGCTTGGATCGTATTCCTTTCATTTGGCACTATATGAAAAATGCCAGCTATTTGACAGCCATGGGCGAGGATGAGTCGGCCATGTCCACATTCAACTATTGTAAGCCTGGATTCGTGCAACAACCAACTGACTACTATGCTAGACCACAGCACAAAGCCTTCGAACACTTTCTTGATAAATGGAAGTGCGAGGAATGCGAGATGACCTATTGTATTGGCCGTCGTATTACCAGTAGTTATATCTATGATTTTGGCAGAGATTTTGTCAACCGTTATGTGGATGAACGTCCCGTTTTTGGTCTCTTTTGGTCGAATAGTTTCAGTCACAATGACTACAGAATGACCTCCAAAATGGATGACTATGTCTTGCAATACATGTTGGACTTCGAAACGGATGGAGTATTCGAGCAGAGTATAATGATATTTCTCTCCGACCATGGGTCACGCTATGGCAAAATATTAGGCTTTGAGAGTGGATTTCTAGAGGAACGTTTGCCGGCAATGTTCATCTATTTGCCGCCGTGGTTTCGAGCCCATTATCCAGAATTCACCAAGGCATTGCAACTCAATCAGAATCGTTTGACGTCCAATTTCGATTTGCACAACACCTTGAAGCACATCATTGAATTGGGCGGAACTCCCGATGGTCCTGCCTTACCAAGATCCAACGACTGTCCCAAATGTCATTCACTTTTCTATCCCTTCGATCTGGAGAGGACGTGTGACGATGCTGGTATACCGGAACACTTTTGCACCTGTGTACCGTACAAAAGAATAAAAGCCAAATGGGCTAGCCGAATAGCACCAAAAGTTATCGGTCGCATCAATGAGTATTTGGAGAGAAGGAATCTGAGTGGAATTTGCAGTACACTAACTTTGAGTTATATCCACAGGACGGAAATGAAAATCGAGTTGGAAGAAAATTTCCACGACGAGATGTCTACCAAGGATGTGGCCATATATCGCACCAAGTTCAAGGTGCGACCAAATGGAGCCGATTTCTATGCCACCGTGACATTCAACAATGTAACCGAAAACGTTGATGTCGATGTGGAGACAATAAGTCGAACAACGTCCTATGAAAGGGATGCCACTTGTGTCAGTGATAAAATGGCAAAATTATATTGCATATGTAAAAGTAAAGTCAGAGATTAGTCGTAGCTTTAAATAGAATCCAATTGTAAATTAAATCTACTTATATTAAATTGGCTAATTGTGGCAAATTACGATTTAGAAAATTAGTTGGCTCACAGCAGAAGGTAAAGCCCGCTTCTTTCCTTTGTTCCAGGTTGATTGTCTGTGGACAGGCGACTGTTTGGCAAACCGCATTAGGCGATGGCCTTTCTTTTACGTGCACATTGTTGAGAGTTAGAAAGACAAACCGTTTATTCGAGCCATCACTTACTATCTTAAACAGCCATTCAGGTACAGGATTTCGCTGAGCTCCATCTAAATAAATTGACTTTTTATGACCATTGCCATCAGGAAGCCTGAGAACACCCAAGCCTCCAGTACAGATCTTCAGAGCAAGATAGTGTCCCAGTGCTAGTTCACGACGTATCCAATTCTCAATTTTCTTCCAATTGTGACGATTGATGCTTCGGAATTGGGCCAAGACATTGATGTACTTGAATGTCTGACGCTGATGAAAGATAAAGTCAGCTGAGGGCGCTAAATGGCCGCGATCAAAGACTAAATCCCTTTCCGATGTCACATAGGTTTGCTGTGCTCCCAGCAACTCTTTGAATCGCTTGAAAATATTCTTGGCCTCGAATGATGAGGCTTGTGCCCCACTGATGATATTGTCGGTGGTAAATGATTGCATGGGTCGTCCACTGCCAGCTAGGGTATAAAATCGGATTATGTTGATATAAATCAAAAAGATTCTAATACCATAATACCATAATACCACTTACCCATATTATTGGGATAGACCACATGTACGGTGAAATGGACTGCGACATTGGCTACATCATAGCAACTTCTATAAACCTCGAGAAACGTCTGCTCATTCAGCTTATAACCCACGCGATACATGGTATATGGACAGCTTTCATCGGCAATTTGTTGTACACTTGCCTTGATTGGCTTTGAGCAATCGCTCATGGGTAATGATGGCTCAAAGCGACCACCTGACTTACATGTTGTCTGTCTTACATTATTGGCATCGCATATCATATCAAGCGATTGTCCCGTTGGTACCACACTTAATCGCTGGAGGTAGTAATTCCTATAGTCCGTATGAAAGGCAAATATACGATTCGTTTGTGAAATTTCATGACTAGTCAGCTGGCAATCAGCATCAGCATAGGTCACAGCTGAATTAAAATCAAAACAAAGTCATCTTGTTAGTCACTGATTAAATTTACAGATTTACGGCACCTACAAAAAAAGAACAACAAAAGCAGCAATAAATTTGTCTGACAACCGCACATCTTGCCTTTTGAAGCACAGCTAAAACACTAATTCGAGAGAGATATTTGAGAGCAGAAGGTAGACAAAATTGGGATTGTTATCTCAAGATCGTCAGATCAAGTTCTCGGGGAAGTAGTCTCTCTCTCTCTCTCTCTCTCTCTCTCTCCCTCACTGGCTATATCTCTTTTGTTGTCAATAACGAATCAAATAAAGCGGTTGTTTCCTCCCGCGTGACGACACACATCACAGGTCATCAGCGATAAACAGAAAACATTCATGAGGTTCAAGTCAATCCTCGGGGCATGCACTGTGAGATTAGATTAGATTAGACTCAAAATTTAGTTGACTCCATGATAAATTACTGACAATGAGTTGTAATTAAGCCAAGTAGAAGAGATTAAGTGAAGTAAATAGACATTCAGTAGATTTTCCATTTTTATTTATAGTTTTTTTTTTCTTATTTTCACAGTGCATTTCAGTCATAGAAAATTCCACGCTCTCCTTTTGGCCTATCGGTGTTTATTATCAGAGAGACATTGCCAAGTGCTTGGTCTGCTCACGTATAATAACAAAAAAGTATAAAAAAGGAAAGAAAGGGGTTGCCCCTTTTAATATCCCTTTATGTATCTATGCAGGTGTGTGTGTGTGCTGTTTCCACAAGCTGCAGTTTATGTGCCTTGCATTTTGTCATCAGCACTCATAAAATGCTATCTAAAATTAAATCTAAGGTGCAGCGCAATATAAAAATCCTTCATTACACTCCAAACTTAGCTGGATTACAGCGGGAATGTGGCACTGGAATTCAGCTTTATGGATCAGGTTAAGAGGTAGCAAAAACCCGGCTTGCTTGGCTTAGACGAACCCAAAAATGCTGTTGACGTTTGGCACCCCACAAAACTTTGTAGCTTCATAGAGGGGATTTTTATAAAGATTCTAGCAGCCTCGAGTATTTGAAACAGCCATCAATTTAGTGACCTTTTATATCTGTCCAAGATATACGAATTGATATGCTGATAAGAAGTTTATTTATTAATTGTAAGATTGAGAAGGGATTGGAAATCAGAGTGGAAACGTTGTGGTATTGCAGCAATATGTGTAACCTGCTCTAGCAGTATCCACCAAAGTAACAGGACATGGCACGCTGTTACAGATGGAAGGAGCTGGTGGCCGTCGTGTGGCGTAGATATTGTTATAGGTCACAAAGATGGCAAGTGGCTGATCGGTGGCTGTTCGCACCCGTTTGTACATCCACTCTGGAACCGGATTCTTTGTGGCAGTGCCAAGGATTACTTGACGCCGGCGAGTAGGTGTTTGATTTAGAGATAAAGTCCCTACAGTTCCAGTTTTAATGTTAAGCCTGGCCTCTCCGGTGATCTGATTACGGACCCATCGCTCAATGGTCTCCCAATTGCCATCGTTGATGGCTTTGAATTGAGGCACTACATTTACATACTTGAAGGTGGAGCACATCTGATCGCCAAAGAGAAAATCAGCCGAGGGGGCCAAATGCCCACGATTGATAACCACGGTACGATCGTTGGGTATGTAAGTCTGGCGATTGCCAAAGAGTCGCCTAAAGGTCCTGAAGATATTACGTGTGAGGAAACTATTGGCATCTGCCTCCGAGAGAACACCATCTCGAGTGAATTGTGTGCAGGGGCGGCGTGGATCTTAAAAAAAAAAAAACAGCTAGGTTCATAGCCAGGAAGTCTTAGTTAACTTTAAAAACTCACAGAAGCTCTTGGCATATACCGAATGAACTGTAAAATGGGCCCGAACATTCGTCCGATCGTAGCATGCACGATACAGTTCCATGCGGTGATTATTGATGGTATAGCCAATGGAATACATGGTCTGTCCACAAGTGCGGTCCGTGACAACAGTTGCACCAGGGAACATGGGATTTGTACAATGCATGGGCAATGAGCGTGAAAATCTGCCGTTCCTCTGGCAAGTGGTCTGGATGATGTCATTCGGCTGACAGATCATATGCAGTACTTCTCCTTCACGCACTCGTAGTGTACGCTTCAGATCATATTGACCGGCCGCATTCCTATAGGTGAAGAGGCGATTCGTTCCCTCAACCATAGCACGAGTTAGAGTACATTCTGCCCGCGACTCAAGGACTGTAAAAACGAATACATAGTCAGAGGACTATAGACAGCAACCATCTCTCTGTCACTCACCCAGTCCCAGAGCACAGAGCATCAGCAGTAGCAATTGATAACTTGCCATGGTTGTTGTTTTGCTGGTTCAACATGCACTTTGCGATGACATTTTATAGGCTTGACACTTCGATTCGGTCTTTTGTTCTTTACCACCCTTTTGAATTCATATAATAAAAGCTGCCCACTCAACTTATGTGCACGTGTCGGCAGCAAAAAGAACAAGTAGAAAAAATACAATTATATAAACTATTTTTGGCAACATATTTTGTTGACCAATTGTGTGGAATTTTAATGGCCCCAATTCTGTGTTCTTACCCAACCAAATAAAGAAACTAAACATAAACATATTCCACAACGGATATGCATGGTAAATTAAATTTCTTCCGACTCTTCTGACATTGGCAGCATTTCCTTGACCGGACTTGAATACTGGGTCAATATGTGTGCCCCGGCTTCCGTTTATTTTGTTAGTTTAGTCTCCGCATTTAAAATGATGACAGCAACTAAATAAAATTTCCTCATGAAATACATATAACCAAAAATATTTCGCTGTGTTTTAAGCCAAATAAATGCTCCAATTCTTGGCCAAAAATTCACGTGTTTTACGTGAGTGTGAGTAAATGAATCCTGCTGAACACTGAATAGTTTTGTTTATTAAACGAGCGTTTTTTCGACGAGCAACGATAAGTATGGCGAAGAGAAGCTTAGGAAAAATATTTAAATATGCAAAAATGTGCTTATGTGCTATTTGGGCACTGTATTATCTATTATTGTTAATAAACAAAACAGTGGAAAGAATTAAGACTAAATGGTTTCAAATTCAGATTCGTTGCATGATTTTTCGTGGGACTTGTAATGTTTTGATATTTAGTATATTCTCCATTTCTCTCTTCTCTATTTTCTATTTTGTTATTATTATTGGCCGACGTTGACATAAAAAATAGCTTTGTGTGAGTTTGAGTTTGAGGATTACAGCAATTCTACTGTTTTCAATGTTCAGCAAATTTTATAGGGACCATCACAAAATTGTCCCACTGTGCATGTGGATGAATAAAGCTTAACCCAAATTGCATACCATTTAGTTTGAAAGTAGTTTTTATGGTACATCTATGCGAACAATGACTGAATGATTCTCGTCTTATGTGTGTCATTCTGCTAACGGCTTGCTTTGACGTTAACAAAAATATCAACAAAACCCGAGTGGCTAGGCATTTTTGTCTATTGTCTACCGGGAGTAACGTAATTTCCGCAGCTTACGAGCAATTTGGCGCTATTTGGGCAATCTTAATGTACATCCAAGAAGGAGAAAGAGAGTTTGAGTGTGTGAGTGCGTGTGCTCAAAGAGCGCACCAAATTATGCTATATAAAATTTGTGACTCGATGCCAAGAGAAAACGAATGTGTGCATCTGTGGGGTATCTGTGTGTGTAAGTTGGATTGTAATGGTCAATAAAAATAAAAAGGGGCAAGGCAACAAAATCAACAAGACCAACCGGCCGACCAACCGACCGACCGAAACATAAATTAAATTGCGCCGCACTGCAGGCGGATGGAAAAGATTGGAGGAGAATAGTGGGAGTGGACCACACCACATTTACAATGCCATTGAGTTGCGTGTTTACAGCACAATTACAAATGTTAGGTTTTTATGCGTACCGAATATATGAGCTCAAGAGTAGACGAGGAGACAACTCGAAACTCGAAACGAGATGAGTGTATCGTTCCGGCTTCTAGTCGGAGCATTTGTAAATTTATGCTGCAGTTTTATGAGCGCCTAGCCCAGTCAAGACTGGCACGCACAGTTTAGGCCATGTTGAATAATTTATTTAATGTCTACTTTTAGGCGCAAGAGCAATTGCTGTGCTTTTATTGCATTCGTACGCATCGAAAAGCAGAAGCAGAAATTTATACCAAGCCACCGAATGACCATTAAAAGTCTTTCGAAAAAAACAAAAACACATAACAAAACCCAAAGTCAAAGTCAATTCCTTAAGCTTTAGATGGATGAATCAAATGGGACGGGATGGAATGGAGGCGTTTAGTTGCTTTTTAAAATGCCGGTTGTTCACTTTTACGATTTATGAAAATTGATTTCGAGGCATAAAAGACCGCAAAGGCCTGAGAGAAAGTTTTAATGTGACTTTAATTTCTCTGGCATACGAAATGAAAACAGATTGAATGCATAAATTTTCGCATTTAACTTTTATTCACCAACATTTGACAGAGACCATTTACCGAAATCAAGGATTAAAGGTGGCAGGATCGCAGCAGAATGTGAAGCCATCTCGTGCCGTATTCGGCAGCTGAATGGGACAATTGACAGGCCTACAGAAACGCGGTGCCGGAGGTCTTTGCGAGGCAAAGATGTTGTTGTAGGTAAGGAAGACAGTCGTGCGTTGGTTATTGGGATTGTCCACCCTCTTGTACATCCATTCGGGCACAGGATTGCGTCGCCCATTGAGATACACCTGTCGGCCAGCTTGTTGTCCCACTCGCAATGTCAATATGCCGGTGGCTCCAGTTCTTACATCAACATATTGATTGCCACGCACAGAATTACGTACCCAACGCTCAATGGTCTCCCAGTTGCGATCGTTGATCGACGCGAATTGAGGCACTACGTTCACATATTTAAATGTTGCACACATTTGATCACCGAATAAGAAATCCGCTGAGGCCGCCAAATGACCGCGATTAATAACGACATCACGATTATTAGGTATAAACTGCTGATTATTTCCAAATGTTGCTCTAAAGGTAGCGTGAATGCTTCGCACAGAATAGCTGGCCTCATCAGCTTGTCCGATCACTCCGTCCGTACTGAAGCGAACGCAAGGTCTACGTGGAACTGACAAAGCAAACGGAAATTAATTAAATACCACTCTTTCGTTTACATAATGATAATTCACGATACTTACAGAAAGGTTTCGCATAAACACGATGAGTCACAAAGATCGCACGAACCGCTCGAGTATCGAAGCAGGAACGGTAAAGCTCCAAAAACTGATTTCCAGTTCGATAGCCTATCATAAACATAGTGTGTCGGCATGTTTGATCCTGCACAGGAACTGCTATGGTACCAGGTGGAGTCCGGCATGTCTGAGGTAGACGAGGTTGAAAAACTCTGGTCCGCAAGCAGGTTGTAGCCACAATATCTGTGGCACTGCAGTACATTTGCAAGACTTCATTAATTGCCGAACTGGCGGTACGTTTCAATGACAAACGCTGATTCCGATCACGTATCATGAATATCCTTGTTGTCCCCTCGACCATTGGCTGTGTAATTTGGCATTGGCCATTGGCTATACCCAGATTTAGTGCTAAAAGCACAGCAGAACCTAAAAGTATAAGTCGCATCATAATCGTAGTCTTTCTTCTTCTCTACCAGACTATGCCTCTGTTGGCCAGAATGCCAGGCTATTTATAGTAATCGCGATACGCATGGATCTTTATAGCTAGCTATACATATGTATATGGATATCTTTTGTATGCACAACTGTGCTTTTGTTTATTGTTCTACTACTTCATAATCGATAAGCAATTGCATGAAATTACGTTAATTATCCCAGTATTTCGTTTTATCTTTTCTCTCTATACAGCACGTGTCGTAGATGGGCATTTAAAAAGTTTAAATCATTATTTTGTTTCCAGATATCTAGTTTTTGTTGTTGTTGATATTTTATTGCTAATTTAATAAATCTATATATACACATTTAATATCTGCTTAAAAACATAAACTTTTTTAGCTGTAGCTATAAATTTTGACTTGCTTTTTACTATATTAACTTTACTTGAATTGCATTACGAAATTGTATAATAGTCAATCATGCGTTGAGCTTCCCGGATTCTACTAGTTCGGGCTTAATCGATGGCGTCAGTGGCATCACCAGCTAAGAGAAACGATGGAATTGGTTTGCTCAGAGTAGCTGGCAACCGTTGCATATCTCTGGCACGAGAATAAATATATTCATAATGTAAATAACTTAATGATTTCGTAAAGAAATGAAACGAGTGCTTCTCATTTAAGTCGAACAAAAACGAATGAAATAGAGTTCAACGCATTCTTAAACAAAACCAAGATGAGCCTATTAATACAAAATCTCACTTGTAATTTTACAAAAATGGGAATGCAATTCTCAATAAGCTTTTTGTTAAACAGATTTTTTTATAAACAATGGTCTTCACTGAAATAAATAGAAGATACAAGAACATACTTTGAGTTGTGAGAAGCCAATGACTCACAACTCGAATTCAAAAAGTAACTCTATTTTTCGAATATCAAATAATATTCCTTTTATTCATTGACACCGGCAAACAAAGAGTTTGATATCAATCATAAAAAAAAAATACATTAAAAACAAGAACTATATTTATTATATTTTTAAGTATTATTTTTCAAATGGTTGACCAATTGACCGAAACGGTCAAGAATTATAATTTAAAGCTCAAAGTTCAGTTGAATTATACCCTTGCAAAGAGTATTATAAAATTTGTTTAACTCAAAAAAGGAGACACCATATTTAAATTATAAATGATGTTTATTCTTGATTAGCATAAGAAGCCGAGTTGATACACCCATGGCTGTCTGTTTAAGTTAATTTTCACGCCCAAGTTTTAATCAGAATAGTTGATCGGACCTCTTCAATATTTTAATTATTTTTTTTTTTAAATTGTTAATTTCACAATACTTGTCATTTACATTACTTTATTGATATAGTTAAAAATAAGTTCACAATTATTGTGGTGGTTAAAACTTTTTGAACTTTTTCAACTGGAACACAATTAAGAGATTAGAGTTAACATTTAAAATGGTTAAAATGTGTCTAAATGTCGTTGGAATTGATCATTTAAAACGATCGCCAATACGGATTTGTTTGAGTACACAGGTTTGAATGGTTCAACTATCTCTAGCTCTAATTGGAATTTTTATTTTGGCATTTCAAATAGTCCAGGTAAAGTTTAGGTTGATTCAGAACGTTAATTGATTCTAAAACCATTCTTAAAGATCACTTCCTTGGTTGAGCTGACGAATTTAAAATGTAATTCACTTGACGAAACATTTGCAGCAATCGAATACTGTCGGATAAAGTCTGTCAATCGGACATACAAATATTTTTCCGTCAAAGTTGCCCTCTTTAAGATTCCTATAAGTAATGTTACAGTAAGTCTTTTTTGAAATTATATATTCAAGTGAGATGATTATTTTTAAATATTTTAGATAAATTTAGCGGCTTTTAAACGACTTAATGGATATAAGCCTTTTCTTTACAATATTACATTCGATGCTTGCAAATATTTGGCTTCCACAAACAAGAATCCGGTTGTTAAATATTTCCATGATTTCATCATTCCATACTCTAATGTGAATCACTCATGCCCATATGATGTAAGTAATTTAGTTCTATTGCCAAAATTTGTATTGGCGCAACTTTATCTTTACAGCACGGTCTCATTGTGGAAAAGGTCCCAATAGATTTTATAAATCATCAATTGACAAAAGTATTGCCGTTTCCTTTGGGAGATTATGCCCTCTATAGCGATATGTATTTCCATGGCATCAACCGCCTCAAATTTAAGATCTATCTAAGTTTAAAATAAATTTAATGGACAGATTTCAAGATATCATTTTTGGAATGTCTCGTAGTTAACGTGTATGTAAATTTAAATACAACTTAAAATTATAGAGCCTACAAGAATTCTAACACCACATTGAAAAGTATTTAACAAATATAAAGTGATTTTACAAAAGTTTATATTTCCAAATAAACAGCGCATTTTGATTTTCATTTTAATTTATTACCTGCTTGCTAATCAAAAATTATAAATGGAAACTAACGAGTTCACTTATTAATACTGTTATTAGAGTCCTTTATATACACATTTGCAGCATTTTCGTCTTTAATTATCAAAAAACCTCAATTTTAATGATGTTTCATGCAAATTTCTAATCCCACAAATACATATCTATATGTGTTCTTTTCAGTCTTTGGTTTGGATTTCTGTCTCTTTTTGTTTGTTGTTTTACACAGATATGTATGTGTATGTATGTATTGATATCTATGCCAAACTGTTGACTTTTGGACTGTCTCACTTTCGAACCGGCAAATGTATTTTGAAAGCAAATGCAATTAGTTATTGGCCCAATGCCACAACATGGCCAAAAGAGAAACACTTTCAGCAGCATCTACATATCTGCTTCTGCTGCAGTGTGTGCGTTTGTCGCCATGATTTCATTAAAATTGTTTGTTGGACAAATAACATTAGTTCAGTTCGGTTTTGCATTGATTTTCGGTCATGTTGGACATGCCACAACAACTCCAATTACACTTTTATTTTGTGGTCTCTGCTAGTTGATTATCCTTGGAATAAAATTGATTTAGTCGTTGTGGGGTATCCGAAAATTTCACCTGCTGAGCGGTATGAAATAACCAAATTCGAAATGAGGGAATGTATATCATAAATTTATATTTTTGCATGGTAAATCCCTTAACGACCATACGAGCATACAAAATGGTGGCAAAAAACTAATACATGCGCATATATCAGTCTGGCTAAAGCCAAAACGTGCAAACTTTTTATATGTAGCCAGCCAAAAACCGAAAGATGGCCAAAAACTTAGCTCGATATCGAAATCTCTGTATGTGTGTGTGTGTTTGTATGGGTATGCGTGTCTCGTTGTGTGTGTAAGGATGCGGATAAAAGGAGGCGACATTTGACTTTTACGCGCAATTGAGCCACATAGTTGAGGTTGAGGCTGAGTGCTTCAAGTGGCTCTTAAAAGCAGACCTAGCAGAAGATCTGCCTGCGCCTGCCTTCTACGGCCCAAGCTTATAAATATTTATAACAGCCCACTTGGCACTCACTAAATTATTAAGTAAATGCCTTGCGCCATTCAAAAAAGGTATAACCGTCACCGTTACCCCATCTCTAACCCAAAAGAAAACTTTCCCTAGTCTGGGGGGTCAATAAAATTCTTAAACACATTGTGAATGAAATGTTGCCACAGGAAAAGCTTTGACAATTTCACGCGGCTTGACTATTTCCTCACAGAAACATGAATGTGTTTATATATTTTCATATTTACTCTACTGTGTGTGTCTGCGTGTGTGTATGTGTGGAGGGTATCAACGATTAATAAGCATGTTAATGTTGCGCGAAATTATCAACGAAATGGGAAAAGTTTGTTGTTTCTAGTTTGCAACGACTTAGAGAGACTTAAGATTTATAAATGGTTCATGGTTGCCTTTGAACTGCAATTAACTAAAGACGACATATGAGCAATGGCAACTTAAATAACTTTCACACTACAGCCTCATAAATCAGATATGCCAAAATGCCTTAACTTGGTTCTTAAAGTTGGAGCTATCACTATGTTGCTTGTATGGTTTGGCCTGCTTGCTTATGTGTGTCACTGGTCGTATACTTGATATTGCATTGTCCGGCATAGGTAGAATACTGTGTGGCCATTTTTCATTTGACGTTTATTAAATTTTTTACTATAGCAACACACACACACATACAATGAAGCGTGGAAGTGTGCAAAAGTCTGAGAGACAGTAAATTTAATGCTTTCTTGCTTTTGGTTTGGCCCCATTCTATTGAGTGTCGTGTCGTCAGCTGAATAAATATATTCTTTTACGTTCTCATTTTTTTTTGGTAGTTGCTTTTTGTTCTTAGTTTTACAAATATCATCATTAAGAGCTACACATGCCACACAATGTTCAAAGTGAAACAGCTCCATTACATTACAGTTTGCATAGCCTCAATTTTAGAGGCAATTATTTGCTTTGTAGCCATCCTGCCAAAAAGGCTGCTGAGACCATGGCTGAGATAGACAGAAAGGCAGAGTCGACTGTCAGAGAAGGCTTTCCTTTGCCTCGCCTCGGTTTGCCGTTTTTGCACAATTTCCTTCCGCTTTGCTTTCGTTGTGAAAGTATTACGATGATTTGCATAATTTTAGCACACCTAAAGCTACAGCAGCCGCTGAGTGGGGACTAAACCACAGAGTTGGGTCCTCCTTGCGCGTCTTTTTTTTCTTGTGATTTTTTTTCGCCCTTTTCTTTTGACTTGCCTTTATCTTCTTTGCCTTTGCCTTTGTTGAGGCATGGTGGTGGCCATAATGGTGGCAATGGCGGTGTTCTGTGCTGTGGTGTGATGAGGGGAGGGAATATGAAACAGTAGCCTACATTCTTGTAACTGATGTGCTGCGTTGGCTTGCTGTTGCTTTGAATCCACTCTTCTTGTATTCTTTCCTTGGTTCGTTCGTTCTTTGGTTTTTTTTTTGTTTTTTATCTCAGTGCCTGATCGAAATTGCTTTTGTGTGGTTGCTGGCCTTCTTGTTGGTATTCGTTTTGGCTGTTTGCTGTTCTTGTTGTTGCTATTTTAATTTCAGTCATGTGTGCAGCAGCCTAGCCTCGGCCCGTGCCATGCTTTTTGCTATTGTAAAAATTTTCTTTTTAGGCAGTTTTTAGCAATTTTCTGCCTGTTTTGGGTTAGATATTCATATCAGTTCTATACATATTATATCCATTTTCCGCTATAACTGTTACTGATTGCCGCTTTGTGGCATGCCACAACGGCAGCACCAATAGCAACAACAACTACAATGAGGAGCATTTTGTGTCTTCTCTCAAGTGCCTTTCTTGTTTCCCTTCTGTTGGAGTACCAATTGAGATGCAAATTGCTTTTGCCTAGCATGATTTCAAAATAATTCAGTTGGTTAGCATTTTCTCCTCTCTTTCTCTTCTTGCTTTTAAGAATATTTTATTGGCAATTCAACTAATTTGATTTGCTAGCGATAATCTCTTGGTTTTTATAATGCACCATTTTACATTTGGCAATCAAATTGATTCAAGACTTAAATTTCAATTGAAATCAATTTCAACCATGGAAGAGCATTAGGTACCTCAATCGTTAATATTTATTTTCCCTTGATTAAGTACTACATTTGATAATTCTTTGAAATCTGTTCATTGCCATGAAAGAGTTTTTGAGTTAAAACTTAAACATAAGACTTCTGTTTAGTTGAATGACGACGGAATTCAAATAATATTGTGAAAATGAAATTTAGTTTTGTGGAAAACGTTTAAGCACTTGTCGCTGCCATGGCGACTAGTGCTTCCATTTCCTTGTTCATTTTCATTTGCAAATATTTATTTGTACATTTCCTTTTTGCACTGTTTACCCACTTCCGTTGCATATATACACACACACACATACACAGACATACAAACACTTACACACACACACACAGCAAAACATTCGTAAGGGCTTTCATTTTCACTTGCCAGAAACTTTCTAAAAACTAAACACATACACACAGAAAGTGCTGACCCAGACTAAAATGCAGCGACGTTTTTAGTTTTCATTTCAGTTGCGGCTTGGATAAATGTTTTCCTGCAATTTGCTTACAAACGTGTCCTCCAGGCCATCGTAAGGAAACCTTTAACCGCAAAATCCTAACGAAATGAAGCTTGATGTTGGAAAAATAGACTCTAGAGAGTCAAAAATTGAAATTTTCATTTTCTTTGAGTTTTGGCTTAAATGCTCAATCATGGCATGAGCGAAATCGCTTTTCCCATTCTCCTCTTTTGTCGACTTGTGCTCTCCGAGCTTTTCATTTCTGGACGTGTCATGCATTTTAACATGCCAAAAGTCATTTGATTCCGCTGACTTCAGAGCAATTGGTTTTGCTTCAGCTGTCAATTGATTAATTGTCTTTAAAATGTGGCACTGGCCTTAAGCCGGCAACATTCTTCGATTCCTCCCAATCTCACCGTTTTAATTTAATTTAATTTCACCCTGTTCTTATCATTACATTCTCTTTAAGGCTAGCCAAGCTGGGAATGATTTCCACTGTTAAACAGCTGTTAAGCTCATCCTGGGCGATGCTCGCATGGGAAATCAATGCATCGGCCATGTCCTGAGCCTACCCAGCGTACTCAGTTGCACTTGCAATCTGCCCGACGCTGACATGCACATCATGAATCCTTAATGCTCACATACGCAGTCATGGCATTACGAACACGGATAGGCACACCAGAGAAATAAAAGAGAGAAAATGCAGCCAGACTGTAGTGGAATGTGCAAAATTGGAATCCGTATTACTTCCCATGATGACGCACATCACATTCACCCACCCAACAGAGAAAATCGCAATCGCAATCCAGGCAACTCCATGTGCATTGCGTGTCTGTTAAATTAATAATTAATTGTCGATGTTTTTTTGTTGCTGCGCCTCGATTCTATTAACACTTGAATGCTGTATGTTATGTTGTCCTATGCTGGATTTACGCGCACACCTGTCCACAGATGAGCCAGATTAATTGCCATGCCTACCCCATACGTACCATCTCTTGGCCATTCGTATTTCTTTCTCTTAATGATCAACATTTGCCCAAAAAATCTCTGACATTGACGTCCTAATTAATAAATTATTTTGTTACACATTAATTACATTGTTGTGGCTTCTGAAAATGAATGGTCATGCGCTTCCCCTTATATTGCTGTGCGTGGGTGTTTCTGTGTGTGGGTGCTGTTAGTAAATTGCTGCCATTATATTTTATAGCATACATTTGAGCGCCGAATATTGAACTTTTCGACACTTTATAGATTTTCAAAATCTGTAAATTTATGCTAAAAGAACTAAAGAAAATACCGAATAAGTTTTTGCATTGCAAAATGTAGAAGACGAATCTTTCATATATTTCTGCAAGACTTTACTCATTAACTGACAAGAATTCCAATCTCCTTGGACTCAAGCAATTTTTGTAGATTTCGTAGACATATTGTTTGCATTGTCTTTATCGTTCATCTAATGAGGTTATGCCTTTGCCTTGAATGAAGTTGTGTGACTTTTGTCTCTCACATGCCCAGATATATCTCTGACTAAAGCTGTCATCATTCATCGCACATGATTTATCATCTTTCAATCTAACTTGTTCGTTTTACGTCATAGCCGCTGACAATTGATTAAGGAATATGTATTTTAATTAAACCAAATGCCTGCATTGCATGTTAAGGCTATTCACTTAATTAAATAAATTTTTATTTAGTGGTTGGGCAAAACCAACCGAAGAACAAAAAAAAAAATCCTATGGTGCTTTTAACGATAAACACAAATGAAATATGAAATGGCTGCCGCGTCTGGTTTCAATTACAAAATAAGTAAATAATGGAATTTTCCCCTTTTAAAAATCGTTTATTACTTTTACGCGACATCCATTAATTAAATACAAATGCCGGGTGATTATTGCGTGCCACAGCAGCCGTCTTGCCTCTGCCGCTGCCGCTTTGTGCCGTGGCCTCTTCGCGAATGTCACATGCCTCACCCAAGCATTTGGATTTCCTTTGCGAAAAAGGAATGAATGCAGACGACAATTAATTGTTGCGTTTGTGTGTGTAAATACCATTCATTTCGCACTTTCAACATTTCATCTGCAGTTGTCAGTTACTTTTGTCATAAGCCGCTCCGCACTTGCCCCATTGTAGCAATGTCGCTGGCATCACCACTGCGGCACTCTTATGATAAATGAGTTGTTTTATAATGCGGTGGCAGGCAACCTGCCGCCTTTGTACGCTTCTTTCTCCCTCAGTTTGAGTGTGTGTGTGCGTGTGTGTTTGGCAAATATTTAATCCTTTTGGGTTTTAAGGCATTCCCATTCATTCATTCATTTAGTTTGTCTCTCTCAGTGCGAAGAGCCTCTTAATGCAATGTCCACCATTCGGGCATAATGAGCTTAAGCAAGAACCTACTGCCAGTTGGTTGCTGGAACTTTCATGGCAAACATTGTTAAAGCCCGCCCTTTAAATGCAGCGAAAGTTTTCACTTTACTAGTAAAGTGGCAACTTGCAACCAACAACTCGCATCATGTGCCACATTCAGAGAAAAGTTTACCACTTTCGTTGGCCAAAGGAGAATCATGCACCTGTGGCCTTATGATGTAAATTGGAAATTCATATTTTCAAATGGTGCCGACAATTTTACCAGGTACTTGTTGGCGAATTAATGTCAAGAGCAGGTGATGGAATGAAGTTTATCTGTCAACCAGGCAGTTAGCCTAGTGAATTGCCCAAATGGCCATTGGGGCTTGTCATTCTCATATTCGATTAAGTAAATCCCAGATTGAAGTTCGCGCGTGTTGGCAACTTTTTTTGTAATTTATTATTTTTTTTGATTTGTCAGCAGAACTTATAATTCCCCTTGGGTGTGGCAAACATATAAATTATTTCATTAAATTGAAGCTTATGCCAGCTGTAAAAGCCGGTTTAAGACCTACTATATGTGTCCTACAGACATACGCAGACACACACAGAAACACATACATACATGCAGCTGAAGGAAGACAACCTGAAGTTGAAGCTTTAAATATTTTATTTTAAAGTCTTTGGCAAAGTGAAAAATAAATCCCTTTGCCACCTTTTCGGGTGCAGAATACTTGTAAAGTGAAATTGTTGATGGCAGGTTTGGGTCGCTTCTTTTGACATCTTTCAACTTTTGGTACCATAATCTCCTTTACAACAAGCCTATGAGGAAATCAGCTGCAGAAACATCTGGCAATCTATATGACATTCAGGTATTTATTTATATTAACGCACTGAGAGAAACTTTGTCGTTAAGTGACTAGAAAATAGTCCAATTAAATAATTAGTAGTAGCTGAAATTAATCGTTATAAAAAAGGGGGGAGGAAATGATATCTTTATGGGTATTGATTAGTTGACTAGACCTTAGACACTGCTAGCTAGCTTCGTAATCCTTTCCAAATCAATCATAGGAATTGAAACAATTGCTAATGAAAAAAAGGCTGATGTATAATATTCCAATGGTCATGTCCAGCTTTATTGAGTTTATTTGAATTTAAAATTCGAATATATTACTTGCATCATTTTTGGCTTAGAAAGATCTACCAAGGAGGAAGTAATTTGATAGGCGAAAATTCGTGTCGCCTGGCTCGACACCAATGCAACACAATCTCATCATTATAATCATTATAATCGTCGTGGTCATGGGGTATTCCAATAGCTTTGCCATTGACAGTCGATTGTGGCTGTGATCGTAAATTAGTGAATTTACAGCATTTCACTTTGGATTCTAGCTGACAATGTGGGTTATCTGACGGGGAGATTTATGTTTCAAGGACCCATGTAAGCCGTTGCTCGATTGTAACTTACCCAAACGAATCTGTTTGACTTGAATGCCGTCGGCGTATGCGGCGCAATGTTTACGCTTGCGTCGGACCATTTTTTTTTTTTTTTTTCTAAAATACAACTTGAACAACTACAGGAATCGAATTGTTTGTTTATTGAAATGTGTGTGTTATGTGTAGGATTTGACACAAAATGCTCGACAAATCGTGCGTGAACAGAAACACACGTTTCAGTCTCGTCAATTGTTGTCAAGGATTATGAAATTCAACGTCATCGTTTTACTGATATATATGAAGAGATTTGCTTAGCATCCATCAAAGTGAGCATTCTTATTATTCAAAGTACTTACACTTGGAGTCAATGCCGGAGGCGGGAGGGTGAATGGGAATAAGGGCAATGTCCCGGCCAAGTGCGTGTCGGATAGTATTGTTGTTAGAGAGCAACAGTGGCAATGCAAAGCGAAGATAAAAAACAACAAACAAACAAACGAATGAAGGAAAAGGAAAACAGCAAACGCCACAAAATGGCAGACACACTCACACATACAAAATCCATTAACTAAAGTGTCAATTTAGTGACAGAGATAAAATGTCACACGCACACAAAGAAACAGATACACACACACATGCTACGCAATGTCTTTACACACTGTGTCCCTCTGCCTCGTCTGTCTGTCTCCCTGGCTGTGTGTAAAATAAAAAGAAGACAAAATGAATGGATAGAGCGCAGGGGGCATTAGCAGAATAGGGGACTACGGAGCGAATACCAGTGCCTTGGCAAATAGCTGAGCACAATGAATGACAGTACTTTGTATTTTTCCACATTCTTTTCCTGCCATTTTTTTTTTTTTTTTTTTTTTGTTTGTTGTAACTTTTTCTGTTTTTTTCTTTTCTTCTGCTCTTTTTACTGTGTCGTGTTCTGTTTGTTTGCTCATGTCAAAAGATCTTGGGATAAAGTTATCGTTATCGGTTTCTGTTGGCTATTGGTATGTGTGTGTATGTCTATGCGTGTTCCATGTCTTTGTTTAGCTCCAATCACCTGTTACATGTCACGTTTTGTTTGCATTACGTATACGTCACATAGGCCTGTGAATTTTGCCTATCGTTTGTTCTTTTTTCCACTGTGTAAAATTGTGCAATTGGCAGCAAAGTTACCAAACTTTCAACATCAAAGGCTGTGACCGTGTCTTTTCGACAGGAGGAAAATAGTGAAAATCGTTTTCTTGCCGCACTTTTCTTTTCTGTTATTCTTTTTGCTCATTCTGGAATTGCCTTGCAGGCGTTTTGTATGCGCTATGCACCACGTTTCACCACAAAGACGGTACACAAAGTGCAAGTCAATATAAAACACAGCCAAATCCCGGCATTGCAGCTTCTTTCAATCCATTTGCCTGCCAATCCATGCCATGCGTGCGTGTCTCTATCTCTCTCCTTCTCTTATTCTCGGTGAGAATTTCAATGGCAGTGCAAACATACAGAAGCAGAATCTTGAAAAAAGTTCTGTTGCTTTTATGCAAACTGTAGCCTAAGTGGCATAAACTGCATTCGAATTCAAATCGCTGAGCCACTGATAAATGACAAGTTCGTGCAAATACATGTAACAACAGACGTTAGGCAACCGCATAATGGCAAAGACTCTAAAAGGAAAAACCATTTCGATTCAAGTACAATTGCATGTTTGTTTAAAGATTGCCAGCAAACAACTTTTATAGCCCTCAAGGTTTTGCTTTGAAAGTTTGTTCACCGATTTCAGCTGCAAATTCACAACTTTAAGCCACTCGGAAACTCACAAACAAAGGCTGGTAAAAATAATTGTACTTAAAGGCAAACACCTACAAACGTCACAGAGTAATAAGGGCTTACTATTACTTAATATTATTTCTCTTCAATTTTTGCTGTTTGCCAAAATAGAATTTCATTTTCGTTATGGTTGAACTTAATATGCCCGAATATAGAGAAGAAAAAGACAACAATTATTGTACTGTAGATTGTCCTAACAACTTGTACTTTGCGGAATGAAAATACTCGGAAAATAGACTATTTTTTGTGCTGCTATCAAAAATGCTTTTTTTTGGTCTTGCGGTAATCTGTCTAAAGACAATCCGATTTTGTTTGTGTCTACTTCAATTACCTTCAAAATGCTTTGTTAGTGGTAATCTGTACTGGTAATTGGATTGAGGATGTTTCTTACCTTATGGCAATGTATGTAATGTTAAAATTTTCGTTGCATTCGTTGGAAAGGAAGGCGAGTTTATAATTATCCAACAAATATCACTCTTGAGACTAAGCTAACACACACAGAGGCAATTCATTTTTGGTGGCTCGAGCACTTTATTAGGCCTACGTTTCAGCCTTGAATTGAGCCTCAAGTTGCTCTCTCGGTTTTTGCGCGTATCTAAGTGAGACACGCATATTTTTCATACTTTACACAACAAAGCGTTGCTCAATTATTCAAAGCAGTTACACACACAAACACCAGCACCACACACATTCCCTCTTAGACAGAAGGAGGAGTGTCTGTGTGAGAGTAGGTGGGTAGGTAAACTGGGAGGACGCCTGTCTAGGATACTTGGGTTACACGACATTGACTAATGTTGATATGTTGTCAGCATCGTGCTCCTTTTTCTTTTTTTTTTTTGCCCATGATGGTTTATTTTTGATGTGTGTGCAGTTGAGCTTAGCCGACGTGCGTTCCGGCTGCTGCTGCTTTTCTTGGTGGCAGTTTTTTTTTGCCTCCTTCTGTTGCCAATTTGCTGCTGTGCGTTTTGCCTTGTGACAAGAAGCATAGGCATAGGCTTATAAAGCGAGCCTTCAAGTCAGAGTATCTCTGTTTTTAAGTGTGTGTGTGTTTGTGTTTATTGACGTGACACATAGTCGTAAAGGATTTTCTTTGATGATGTTATCGTTAATGGTCCATGGGTACGGGCTCATAGTATAACATTCAGTGCCAACTTCTGCTTTGGCTCAACTTTGGCAGATCGTTAGCGCCCACGCTGAATATGTACACTTTTTTCTTGTCGAGGGTCTGTTGTATTTGCTTGCAACGCCTCTGCTCTTCTCGTTTGAATAATGATGCTGAGAGCCACCTAGAGGATTTGCCTTATCACCAGAGTTTTCTGGGAGGAGTGAGTAGGAGGCCTCCTACAACAGCCTACCAATTAAATTTATCCCAGCTGAATTGGCTTTGGCCTAAAAACAACAACGAGCAAATGCAATACATTTTAATTAGCCATCCAGGCTCAAGGATATGCCAAATTTAATTACATGCTGACCATTGCCAGGCAAATAAGCTGAATGTTTTTGTTAAGTAGTTGTTGCTGTTGTTTGCTGTTTGTTGCGTAGCCTGTCATGTTTGGTGGTTTTTCTTCTAGTTCGTCACTGGAGTGTCATATTTATTCATGTTAATTGTCAACTTGCCAGACATGGAGACGTGAGAGAAATATGCCAAGTGTTAATGCCCACAGGACCAAAAAGAATGCGACCCTGACATTTTCCCCTATTACCTTTCAACTGTTTGTGAGTGTGTCAAAGCTAATGATTATGGATAGGGCTATGCCAACGGACACAAAAGGAAACTAAGGGAAGGAATTTTCTTTCTTTACTCTTACCTTATGCTCGATTTAATTGCCCGGGTAACTTGGTTTTGATTAGAACTAAATTCCAAAATAGCTTCATATATCAAAAATGACATGAACATAATAAGCACAATCCTGAAAACCAACATTAAATAAATATAACAAAATACTTAAAATAATTGAATATGTAAATGTCAAAGGAAATTTGGCAACATTTAACATTTTGAAGCTAATGTCGAGTGGTTTTGCATTGAATCTAAAATATGCATTATTTCACTCTATAATATTTCATTTACAAGCTATTTAACGTGGATTTTCATAATAATTTTGGAGAATTAATTCTTGTCGATCTTTGCTTAAACTTAATTGTGGTTCAACCAACTGGAATCCATATATTTCACTTCTGACACTTGATGGCTAATTTAATTTAAGCCACATAATGTATAAATTTAACTAGCAATGAGACAACAATTCAATTTCCTGCATATACATGTACATACAATGTAAGGAGAGTGCATTCTCTTGCATTTGGGATTTTGCATTAAAATTCTTATTAAATGATATGGCTCTCTGACCAAGAACAACAACAAGCAGTGTGTTTGGCCACAATAATACGAAACATACTTACCACATAAACATCAAGAGAGATGTAGCAGCTGCAAACCACAAAAACCTTTCTTGACCACACATTAATTAACTCCCACTCCCCCCAAAAAAAAACTATGAACAAATGCGGCATACCATATATGCATATGTATGTCTGACAAGAAATACGTATACGCAGTGTGAGCTCTGATATGGAAATGTGCTTACCAGTTGTGTGTCTCTCTTTATGTGTGTGTGTGTTTATTTTGTATGCAAATCATTTTAAAATTGACATCAATTTCTTATTGATAGCATGATGTATTAAGTGTCTGTTTTGTTAATTTATGTGTGGAATCCGCCTCTTTGTTGTTTTTCCTAATTAGACAAAGCTAAAAATGCTATGAATAATCGACCAAGGAAACCCCAAACTGAAAACTCAAATGTTATCTGTGAGGGAATTGGCAAAAACCAAATGATTTTTTTTTTTTTTTGGTTAATTGCTAATGGAAATTGCATGGCTTGTTAAACAACTCTCGCAATTGTGTAACTATTGAAACTTCTGCAGTTGTTACCCATGTTGCAGTAGTTGTTGTTCTTGTTGTTGTGGTTGTTGCTGCATTTACACTGAACAAGCAGGCAACAATTTTGGGCTTACATTTATAAAACACGAAAGTAAATTAAGAGATTGTACTCCACAATAGCGAATATCGTAATTTTACCATCCATATTTCTCTTAAGTTTGGGCTTTTAGTACAGACCACCAAAGAAAGCTCGCTCTCGTTTCCGAGAGAGAGCGCTAGAGAGAGGCAACACTTCTCTCTTGCAAACGCTTTACTCGTATTTTATCGTTATAACATACCGAATACCGAAGTGAACCTAGGCCAACGACAGTTCAGTTGCCTTTCGCCTGTGACGTATCCTTAACTGGGGCTGTGTGTGTAACACGTTCTACGATTTTGTTGTCATACCCTCACAAAAAGGGTATACTGCATTTATTTGTATCTTTTACTACATCAATTAGATGGCCCACATCCCAATAATCGACCTAAAATAAAGAGCTAGTAATAAAATTTGGTTTACCTAACGTTTCCTTTAAATGAAAAAGAGAGACACAGATTTTTAAAATGAAATTTTGACCAATTGAAAAGAGCATAGAAACATCGTACTAAAAAATATATGAACTGAGAAACTTAATGCGTTAACTGTGTTTCTGGATTTATTTAGTTTAAGAATGACCCGAAGGCCAAGTACACGTTTCTTTAACTGTTGCTGAAACTAAATCATTCATTTTGTTTGTTGCCCCTCGACATGAACTATTTTTATTCTCGGCACGTGACGAATATGCTGTTAGCCAGCATCTCATTCCCTGCTCTCTCAGTTCAGTCAAGTTGGTTTATCTGTCTTAGATATGCTGGTTATAAATAATAAATATTTACATACAGACAGCAACTAACGTTCCCTCCTAAGGGGGGCATCCTGCGACTGTGAGTTGCTCTCACATTGGTCACGCTCAAGACGGACATTTCACACCAATTACTTGCAATTTGCATATAACCAACCGCATGCAAATGACACAATGCAAAGTTGCTCCTTATCTTACATTCCATTTGAATCTCAAATGTAATCAACGTTGGCCGAAAACCTAAAACCAATGCAAACTTTGCTCTATCTACCATCCCTGTCTACAATTCTGTCCATGACTGTCCGTCTTTGTCTCCGAGTCAATGGCGGTCTCCTGGACGCTGACTGTATTAGGTAATGAATTAAGATGCACATTGCGATCAATTGTTTGAAAAAGCCACAGCGACGAGTTCGAAATTCATTCGGCAAATTGCTAAAGTTGCAACTTTTCATTGGGTCTTTTTTTGCATTGAAAGTTTTTCGAGTTTGAAATTAATGATTTTCACAAGCAAAAAGTTTATCAGTGACATTCAGCAACTGCTCAGCAGTTAAGCCAGAAAGTCAATCAGTGAGACAGTTAAGTGAGTCCTCGTATAATTAGTTTGTCAATATGCTAAAATCTTTGTCCAAGTTCCTCGAAATCTGATAAGGTTTAATATCTATCATATGTCAGGCCTTATTTAATTAACACAGTCAAAGTGATTTGTCAATTTTCAGGCTCTAAGTGAATTGTACTTGGCATTTATCCGTGCTAATGATGATATGTCATTAGAGTGTGACTTACTGGTATTGCTATTGCTACTGAAAGTGACATTTCAATTTCATTTAAATAATTTATAAGGTCAATTCATTAATTGGCCCAAGTCCATATGTGCAGTATCATAAAACCACATATACAGAATGTGAATGGGTGAAGATATGTACATATGTTGTACAGGACCATGATAGGCTAAAAGTTCAACAAGTGTGGAAAATATGGGCTGCTGGGGTTGAGAGAAATTGGAAAATGAAATTTCAGCTGGTGTTGACTTGGCTTGGTTGCTTGCAAAATCAACATAGAGAAAACAAAAAATCTTGCTGTAAACAAGCAGATAAGCTGATGCCATAATACATATGATACAACTACAAGGCAGTCTAAACGAAAATAATCGACCATGCGATACCCTACAATCGCTGTTGATAATTGAAGAGTAACTTTTCTATTATTATATTATTTCATAAATGTGATAAAATTTGAAAATGTTGAAAACTATCATTAAATAGTTATCAAAAGAAAATATTAGCAAAGCCAAGCCAAAAGAAAAAATCCATCCAAAACAATCTCTTCTGTTTTTGCCCCTTAAAAGTATGCAGTATAATTTTATTTCGATACTATTAATACCAATTTTAAATTTTGTGTTGGTATTAGCTAACTGTTATGGATTCCATTTGATTGAAATCTGTTTTCATACACAAGTTGCTATTGACGATAGTTGCTTATTATTATGTGGATTTGTATATCAATATGCAGCAATATCAGGTAATTAGTTTAATTGCATTGTGGAATGACCTGGTTAAATGTGAAATAATTTTAGTCTAAAGTTACCACAAAGTGTGCCAATATTTTGTATGATTTGTGTTCCGCTGATATACCCAAAATTACTATGTGATGGTGAGGAGACTGAATCATTTGCATACACCATGCGAAGTATTGCATGCCAAGAAAAGGGATGTTGTCTGTTGTTTGCTAAAGCAAAGTCGATACTAAATTGACATTTAGTATAATAAATTGTATGTCTTGTCTTTGTTGCCTGCTTGCTCTGGTCGCGGGTTTGGATTCTGGGATTGAAAGGAGCAACATCAGTGCAGCGCCGTGAGCAGCAGTTGCGATTTTGTATTTTAAATTATATTAAATATGCAAGACAGTGCTTGCGTATAAATCCCCTAAATGAATTTCAAGCACGCAAACACACGCGCCAATGAGCAGCACACACTCACGCACTGACACACGCATACTTAACACACAAAGATGTACACACGCACAAGCCTTGCACGCACCCACCGAACGCCCAATTCTCTATATAGACAACACATTGAGTAATTTTGTGCACTGTTTTAGCACGCGCGTCGCTAAAACTTGCAAACTGTTTATTGGAAATTAGTTTAAGCATCCTAACCCACAACAAGCACAGTGTCCTTGGTTAGTTAAGCTTCCTTATTGCTCTTTTAGTGGCTTAATTTTTTTTCTGTTGCTATTGTATATCGGCTGGCTCATAAATCTCGGTTGGAAAATCGCTTAAAGACGGTAGAGGAAAAATTTCAAAAACCAGATCACGTTTACAAAAGTATAGCAAGTTTCGACTTCCTATAAGCACTTTGTCCTAAAAGAAAATAGAAAACAATTGCAAAAGTGAGTGGGGGAACAGTGGCAAAAATGTTGCAGAAATGGGGAAAGGGACAAATGTGTGGGTGGTAAATTGACAGCTTAAGCGCAGCAATAACATTGATGCGTTTCACATTTAGTGCACAAGTCTCAAAGGCAACCATGACGTATACTTAACCTTTGCTTTAACTCTCCACTTCTGATTTGTCCAGCATTTAACCCATTGACCAGCTTTGGGGCACGACCCATTTGTTGCTGGCACGTTGTAGTTGCTATTTCTTGGCACGCTTGTCACATAGAATGCTTTACGCTCGATTGGGTATTTATTTGATTTCTCATTTGTGTCTGCCAGCTGACTATTTTTTACCTTGTTCTTTTCTATCCTCTTCTCCGATTTTTTGCTCTTTCTCTGTGTTGATTTTCTCGCATTGCTGTGCAAGTTTCTTGGCTACTTTTCGCTTTCTCTTTTTGTGTGTTTGTCTGACAATGAGTCTATGTCAGTATGTGTGTGTGTCTGTGTCTGCTGTGAGTTTGTGTTGTAATTCAAGTTCTGTGGCCAAAAGTTAGCCACAGTTGATTGGTTAGGCGACAAGGCTTTTTGTTCTTCCTGTTGTGTCCAAGGGCAAACTTCGATGGCTGCCTGCCGTAATTTCCAAGTAATGGACGGGCACAAAAGTTAATGAAACTTCAAGTCATGATGTCTCTCCAGGCAAAAGTGCATTAAAAAACACATACAGTCACACAATTATACGCTCAGTTACTTGCAGAATTTTAAACCAATTGTCTACCGTCCTTGACTCTTGGCCAAAATATTTTTTCTCAATATTGCGTATATGTACGTCGCATGTTTCTTTTAAAGAATATCAAAACGTTTTCAATCAATTGATTATGACTAATAAATTTTGTTAAGCGAAACCTATTTCTTTTTCTCTCTCTTTCTCTTAGTCTCTCTTTCTGTTCTAGCGTTTGCTTTTCGTTACGTTTATCTTTACGTTTATCTCCTCTTGGGCATTGTTAAGTGAAACGTGTTTACCATTCTTCATAGCCAACGGGCAGTGATTTCATTACTGGAAATATTCTAAATGTCCACTGTAGAGAAATTGGTACTTTAAGTTTTGCCTCTTGTTATCTGTATTTCTATTTATATAGGCAAATGAGAGTTTTTAAACTTTTAATGCTGATTAGAGTTGAATTAATTCTACCTCTACTCAACTGATAACGCCGATCTGTCACGCTTCAAAAATTCGAGACACAACCAAAAGCACATTGTAATGGTTAGTTACCACACTGACAGACAGCCTGTCAGGAAATGGTGTGCATCTGAATCTGACTACGGCTAACTGAGCTGTACTAGTGGACAATGACGTTTCAACTGTGGTAAACCATTGACACTGATTTGCAACGTTATGTGGAAAAATTAACATAAATATTATTTTTCTTGCCTGCAATATTCTGATATCAAAATGTAATTTAAGTAATATTTTGCCCTTATAATAATGAGAGCAGACACGAGTATTGACATTGATTGATATGTTCAATGTCTAGATGTAAATGATGTTTCTTTTAATCTAATTAATTTTCGCTCGAAGACTTCAAATATCAAATATTAGCATTTTCAAAAATCAATAAAAATTTTTTTAGCCCAAAGAGATAATCTTATTAATGCTCAACAATTTATTTAGAGGACCATATTTAAACCATTTTCATATATATAAAATACATAAGTTAGTTATTACAACTTTAAAAAATGATGAACATTTGATTGATTATCCTAAGGAAACAAATTTAAATTTTAATATGACTTAAATTAAAGATTATATAACATCGCTGGAAAAATGAAAAGTACATTTCCTACCCAGCTCATTACTCTTGTATACAAGAGCTGTGCTTCTGACAAGACTTGTTATTCCTCATAATCTTTTTTTTTTGTTTTTTGAAGCTGCTTGCATTTGCCCAGAGAGATGTCAAACAATTCTGACAAATGACTCGAGGCGCAGGCAGGCAAACAATCAGAATGCCAGGGCAGATCTCTCCCCTCCTTTAGCCCATCGCAACTCATCCCATCATCTCATCCCTGACTGGCACGCACAATTTATAATTTACATTTTGACTAACTTGCAGAATGCAAAAATGTTGTCATTTATCTGGTGAAGTTTTCTTAATAAAGCACACGCACATGGGTCTGGGCAAACAATGGATATGTGAATGTAAATGAAAATGCAATCAGTTTGTGTACTCAGTTTGCCTCTATCTACATCTGCTATCTGTATCTGCATTCAGTATCTGGAGTTATATTTGCTTGTGTAGCTGTGTTTGGTATCTGCCAAATTACAAAAAATGTTCAAACATTGCATTTTTTGGTATGCCAGGAACTCAAATCAACTTTTGAGGCTCCAGGCATTTGAATATTTAAATTCGATTAGAAGGTAACAATGCCTTTCGGTTACGTTTTAGTTTCGCTTACATATTACAAGAATCTCCGCCTCTCTCTCTCTCTCTCCATCTCTGTGGCACACTTTCTGAAATCCTTTGATATTCGTGTTGTTTGGTATACTGTTTCAAATAAATTTTACACGTACATTTACATATACTTTCTTACCTCTTGTACACCTTTTGGGCATTGCTAAGAATTTGTAATATACTTGTGAGCTTTGAGTTGAATGCAAAAATTCGACTTTTGACTCAAGTTGAATATGCACATGCACATACACAAACGACACACAAACACTAATATTTTTATGATGTGTTTAAAGTGATTTCGACATTTCAAAAAATATGTTCATACTTTTGCCATATTAAATTCACCAAATTTGCGGATATCCGACCAAAGACCAAGCTACGCCTTTGCCATCGTTGACTGGTTTTTGGTTTTGGGGCTAAGAAAACCCTTTTGAAATTTCGGTTGAGTGGCCTCATAAATTTGTAAGTCTCTACTAAACCCCTCCTATATCTACTTCCATTCTTTTACTACTTCTCCTGTATTTACACTGGCTCTATAATTTGCTTTAGAATTTATGTGCCATATGGCGTTTTTTTTTCTTTTTTTCTCCTTTTGGCTTATGGTTGCTGCCTTTCACCTAACTAGCAATTTCTTGTCATAATTCATTGATGAAATTATTAAGGAAATGCCATCAGCCACTTTCAGCTTAATTGGCACACTCCGGCCTAAAGTTCTTAAGCATTTGGTCAATTGCCTTTTTCCTATTTGTTCCCTTTTATGTTTTTGTTTTGCTTACATAAACTACTCATGGCCCCAAGGATTGCACAGACATTGGGTTCTGTGTCTGTGTGTGTGTGTGTGTCGTCGTCCATAAGTGGTCTTTATCTTCCTTACAAAAGAAAAAAAAAAACAACTAAAAACATAGAACGCTGTATATGTATGTTAGTCTAATCTGACAAACAGTTGCCAAACTTTATCATAGAAGCCATTTCCCTGCGGCAGTTTTGCAAAAATTTTCTAGTGTATAGTTGCTGCTGCTACTTCTTCCTTCTCGTACCCAATCTCTGTTGGTATCTCTATCGCTTCTAAATGTTTTAACTGTTTTTGACTGACACAATGGAGATACACAATGACTGGTTGAATGAATCGTGGGGATGATAATGGGGATATAGTCACTGAGATGCAGAAGTCTTGAGCCAAGTTTTGTGCTTTTGATGAGCATTGGCGTCTTCTTCAATTCCACTTGTAGATGAAATTAGCAGCAGTTTTGGGCTCCGTGAAGACTTTCAATTTCTTTTCATTTTTCCACAAAGCTTTGAGATGCATATTTTGAGCTATAAGTGAGCCTGAGACAATGCCGTGCTGCTGGCAAAACAATGTGAATATATTTTTCACTAGTTTTTCATAAATTATTCACGACAAATGGGACACAGAGTGAAAGAGATAGACGAAGAGTTATGGAGAGAGCAAGGAATGAAGGAATAAATGAAAAAAGTTGAGCATGTTTTATTGCAAGTAGCTAAAAAGATGGCATACAAAACAATGTGAAACACACAGATATATAGCGGAAGACGTTCGTTTTTGTCTCTATCGTCTCCTCCTATATAAACTAACCAACATTTTCCGCCGACTTTTGCATAAATTGAGCACAACCTAAATGAAGAACAGAATAAAATATAGTGCAATGAACTTGGACAACTAACTGAACAAATCTTTTCTTGTTATGGTAGTTCTCAATTCCCAGTTGCTGGGTGAGGACTTTTGTTTAATTTAATGGTACAGCCAAAGGCAGTTATCAAAACAAAGAAATATAATAAAATGCTAAAGAGAATAAAAGTATTGAATAAAGCAAATTAAGAGCCTGGAAAAGTAAAAAGCTTTGATAAAATATTAATGTACATTATTGTAGGGATGTGGGTGTTTAATTCCTTTGTAAAACTTTAATTATTTTGTAAAAACAACAACTTTCTAACAATGCTAAATTCTCAAATGTTTTTTTTTTTTTGTTTTTAAATTGAAAAAGATCCTCCGCTCTTTTCTCTCCCTTTTTTTTACCCTTTTTCGTGTTTGGCCCACGTTTATAATGACCACCATAATAGTTGATAGTAGGTACGTTTTATGTTGCATATCTCTTGGGTCCGCAACAATGTTAAACTTTCCTTTAGCTGGTACTTAGTACTTGCTGATAGTCCTTTTTTCATTTTTGCTAGGTATCGGTGCAGCTTTTAAGTAAGTTAACTGATTTTCAGCTCAATTAACAATGCAAAAGTAAAAGCAAAATGTTCGTCAATGGGGCGTATGAAGACTCTCACTTAAAGTTTCCACGTAGACACACATGGCCGCAACAAAAAAGTGTTGTCATATAAACAGACTCCACAGAGGTCGACAAGCGGGTGGTCTTGAACAGAAAACTCCAAAGTCAGGCCTATGAGAACAGAATGACAGGCTGACAGAACTGCCAGGCCATAAAACACTAAAGGCCACTTGCGGGTCGTTGAATGTTGTTGTTGTTTTGCTATTGCTATTTCAGCCACTCTACAATCTTGAGCGTGAATTGCTACTAAATTGCAACATCAGAGTTAACTGCTCTAAACTTACGTGACATAATTATGCGTTTGACTAAGATGAAAACTCAACAACAACAACAACAAGAATTGCAACCGAACAGAGAAGTAGTTGTTGGGCTGGCATATGGCCGCCTGGGAGTGTCTGAGCTGAGTACTGTTTGTTGTGTAGTCCTCGTAAAAGTCCATGCGTATGTTTATGTGTATGTCTGTGTGTGTGTGTGAATGTTCGAGTATGTGTGAGTATGTGAGGTTGTTTACACATTTACTCTGAAATGCATGCGCCATGCAAAACGTGCAGACAGACAGCCAGCCTGGCCAGACAAATAGACAAACAGTCAGTTAGGGCAACGGCAAGAGCAGTGGCCCGCCCTGTATTCCATTTTGCCCAGTTCGTGCCTGGTAACATTTACATAAGTGTGTTCACACACACACACACATAGATTGAGGCAGCTGTTTGCCAGCGGAAGGCGCTTAATGAGCACACATTGCTCTTCCTCTATCCCCTCTGTCTTTTTTATGTTTGTGGGCTTGGTAGTCATAAAACAGATTTTTATTGTGCTAAAATTAACTTGTAGCACGAATAGACAAAATTTCAATGAACTGGTCAAACAAACATTCAAACATTTTGGCTTAGAACGCAAATCAGTTCAAGGCCAACATCTCAGTCCATCAAATTTTGTCAGGCCTTCAGTTTTTGCCTTAGACTCGATACCACTTTGATTAACGATATTGTGCACTAATGTCAAAAGTCATTCAATCAGCCCCAACCAACCCAATATCACTCAGCTACAGTATGGACATCCATTGATTCCTCCCACCTTATCGTTCCAATCGATTTCTAGTCTGTCTCCATGTTTCATTCATGGTTTCGTTGGCAGCGGCATTGTATTTTGCGTTGACAGTATCGATTGATCATTGGCACGTGATTGAATTCAATTTGATGAAATACTTTACCCAATATGTCGTCAATATCGCTGGCGCAAATTTTTAACGATGTGAATTTTTCCCTTATTTTTTTTTTTTTATGTATGCTACTGTCAATTTGTGAGAAGAACAAAGAGTCAATGTAAATAGATGATGTTTGCTTTTAATGGCTTTCGCTTTAAGCCACGATGACATTTTAATAAGAATAAATGTAAGGCAAGCGTAATGGAAAGTAAGTATATTATTATGTAAATGAAAACATCAATTTATTCCTTCAAAAATCTCTTAAACTTATTTAATATGTTTAAATAACTTGATATTAACTGTAACTTAAATGGAAAATACATTATCTTTGTCCATTCGATTTTATAGAAGTGCAAAATTTGTTCATTGCTTATGACATTCAACATAAAATTTCCATTAACAGACTCATTCTCATTCAAGGGTAAAATCTACAGTTTTCCCCTTTGATTGTAGAATTTGTAATACTGATTCAACAAATTATACGATAAAGCTATGCAAATGGAAAATGGTAAGCCGAAAAGTTAAGAGCGCCAAACTCTTTTGGGCGAATCAATTAAAATGCCAATTGTTGTCAATGTTGGCTAAAAGTTGACAGAAGCAGGCATAAAATCCGTTTAAATGTTAAATGTTGTTTGTTTGCCAACAACAGGAAGAATAACAACAACAGCAAACTGGCAAAAACGAATGGATATTATCTTTTTATCTGTTTGGCATGCCATTATTATTGCTGCTGCTTCTTCATTTGGTACTGTTGTTGCTACTCTTCTCGTTGTTATTGTTGTTGCTGTTTTTCCTTGTTGTTGCACAAATGGCGCAAAGCTTTTAGAGCCGCTGGCAAACAAAAAGTAACTGTGCACAAATTCCTTTACTCTCTCTCTCAGTCGAACTTTTATGTGGAGCCAACATGGCGTATACGTAATGTGCTTAAGACTCGAAATTTAATTTGATTTTCCAATTACAAGCGAGTAGCTCACATACTCATACTGATGCACATACACACAAATACATACATAAACACACTCATGTAAACACATGCACAGAGCCAAAAAATATGCAATTCTTTAATTGAAAATTGATTTCACTCTTGTAGGAGCAGCAGCATCAAGTGTAAATTGCTTCATTTGTATGCAATTTGCGGTTTTACTTGTGTGCAACAATTTTTGTTACCTTGCAACTATTTGCCAACAATTCAAGCATCGATTTTAATGTATTACTTAAATGCAAACAAATGGTTTACAAATTAACAACAAGAACAAATTGAAAAGTGACCTCTCCTTGCAGACGATAAATTTAACGAGATAGATTTAAACCATGGATTGGTAATTAATATCATTTCACCTGTTATTAAGAGTAAGTTCAATGCAATTAGAGTACCATACTCTATCTTGTTATAGTTTATCATGTTATAGTTTCCCTTACACTGCCAGCCGGCAAGGGCAAATTTAATTTTAGTTCTGGCTATTCTTACAGATTCATAATAAATATATGTAGCAAGTTCTGTAAAAACTTTAACTGAGTTGCCCATTATAAAATTAAATTTGACTTCTGTTTAAAGGATTTGTAAAAGGGCATGATTAAATTGCATGAAATGAGCTTTAATCACTATATGGTAATTTGTTGTTATGTTAGCTGCATTAATCAGTTGACAACAAGCATAATATCCATCATGGCATACATTAATGGACATCCATTGCATGTTCTTCATTATTTCAAACTATTGAGATTATTATTGGACTTACCATTAGTGGCGCTCTCTACATTGACCCACATTGATGTGTATACAAAGTCAAAGTTTGTGCATATTGTGGCACATACATATGTAATCTATGTTGACGTAGCGATAAACTTATTGCGGACTGACATGACCAACAGCCACAAAAGATGTTAATTAAGAAGTCAAAGTTAATCGATTTGTGACCGTCAGTGGGCAAACATGATGGCTGCGGCTTTCTTTAATGCTGTTCGATCGAACTTAAATGCGGTTATGAGGGCTCTCCCAACCACCACCCACCTCTTGTGGCTTTTGTTTGCTTCTTGATGTGTACAGAGTTTATAAACTGCATTAAATACCGAAATTCCATTACTTACTAAGGGCATTCATTAATATTATTAAGTAGAAATTCTTAATATGGCATGAACACCACTGTATTTAATTCGTTTGTTTTTAATTCTAGTTCAAGTTTTGAAATTATGAAAGTCTAAAGTTCCTAACTTGAGGTTGAGAACAATTTTGCATCCCAAAGATACAACTTTAGATGCAACTTAAACAGCAATATAAAGTCAACAGCACTCATACATACAGAGATAAACACCAACTTAGGAATAGTATTTAATATATGTAACTCTCTTGGCCCCAGCAAATTGTTGAGTAAAACACAAGAAAAAAATAAGCACAAACTTGAAGCATTTTTAGTTTTCTTCATTCTGCTTGTACTAGTTATGGCTACCGGAAATTCACTAATTCAACGATGGCTTCCATGGCTAGCAAACTTTAACTTGTACTGTTTCCGTTTCCGCTGATTCCCTTAGGTCTGCTTTGCCCTGGCATGGTCTTGTCTGGATCTATTTTGCGCCAAAGTATAGTGTAGATTTTCTATTTTCCATTTGCCATTCTCTCTACGTTAATGTTTTATGCCTGATTGACTTTTTGCTTTTGATTTCTTCGTGAGCTTTTGTTTTGTTCCTTTCTATAGAAAACGGACATTTTTTTTTAGGGTGAAAGTTTTATTTTTTTCAGTTCATGTTTGTTAGCATTTCGTTATTAAACTTTTGCCCGCTAGCCGAGCATTCCATCGTGCTTTGTTCAGCTGACCGTTGCTAAGTAATGAGATTGATTTTAATGTCGGCTTCATCTATTATTTTGATTTTCTTCATTATTCGCCATTCTTTTCTAGTTGTTTTTGTTGTTTCTGTTGGAAGTTTAATTTTTTATTTGATTCTGCTTTGCTGCCCACTTGTACCACATTTCATTGAATTGAAATTCGTAGTTGTTGGGGGTGTTTGTAATTAAATTTGCATTGTTTGAATCAGTAATAAAAAGCTAAGTGATTTTGCAATTATCGTAGCATACTTTGTCGGGCTTTGGTCCAAAAAGTATTTGGACTTTACAATTTATGAAAGTGCCTGTTCTGCTGTGCAATTATTAATGTGTAAAGAACAATACACTATTTAAGGAATGTTTAGAACACATTACAATACATGGACATGAATTCCAAAATGGTGAAACAAAATTAAGTTTCTAATTGCCGATTCGAGTACAGTGTACAAGGATTGCATAATGGCCTATCATGTACTCAATTAGTCATTGCATTAGCCAGGTAACGTTTTGTTTAGCACGAATTTTCCCTCCCCCTCCCACTCCCATCCCTGCTATGTTACCAGTAAACTATGTTTGCTGTTCAGTAAATAAAGCAGTTTGTAATTGAGTCACGTAAATTGTAATCTGGCAAATAAATTGATTTGTTGGTAAATTTGCTACAGAAAAAAAAAAAAACAAAATGCAAAAAGCTAACCATGTCAACTATTCCAAGCTTCTGGTGAAACAAGTTTACTTCATGAAATGAAAATGGGCCGCAATGAAATCATTCCAATATCGCGAGGACTGGTAAAGACAATAAACGAAAGTAAAAAAAAAACAAGAATGTTGAAATCATTTGCCTAGAGCAACTTAGTCCCGAGTGTTGCTTGTCAGCTTTGTGTTTATTTAAACAGGTCAGCAGGGTTAAGGAGCCTTCGGGTCTACAAAACAAAATAAAAATTAAATCCTCCGTAAAAGGGGCCCAAGTCGTTTTGTTTATACCCTAGGAAATGTTGGTATTGCTTTCTTTTCAGTGCTATCTTCTAGCAGTGTCTAATATGCTCAATGTTAAAGCCATGTTTAGGGTATGTGAAAAAAGTGGACCGGCCAGGAGAAAGCTAAAAAAAAAACATGTCTCTACATCTGTTTCATCGAGTGGAATCACAGTCGTATATTTTGTTTGTCAGGACACATGTATGTGGCCACTGTTTTCGTTACCTTTTCACTTTGGTCTCGTCGATTTGTATCGATGTCATATTCGCACACTCACACACACATACACACACCTTGTGGCAATTTACTTGTCAACACCTGCGAGCCATCACTAAAATCTGCCACACACCGAAAACCGAATGTCGAAAATACAAACCGAAATGTTTTCTCCATATTGTCACAATTAAATTTGTTATTATATTAGACTACAAATCCAAGTGCATTGTAGTTAATGTGATTTATGATTACTAATTTGTTGCATTGCTATTTACGAAGCAACTGAATACTTATATATTTACATATGCCCCTGATGCTGCTCTTAGTTGGTGTCGTCGTCGTCGACGTTAGAAAATTTGCCAAAACGAAATTTATTACCTGGAATTTGATTTAAATATTAAATACGTCTGAGATGCAGGCATTTCCGGACACAGCAGCGATATATGGACTATGGCCCCATCCCGTCAGGAGTGTTGGTGGTTTGAACTGCTGTCAGTTTGTTCCATGGTCCATCTCGACCGCAGAGCAAATGAAGCACAACTGAAAATAGCTTCTCTTGGCCAGCCGCACAAGAAGCTGGCTGAATGAAGAATTTTTCACACAACATCCTTGCCCGTCTGCATGTCCGTCCATCTGCCTGACTGTCTGTCTGTGGCTTCGCATGTGATTTACAAGCGTAAAATAGCAGATTCATAAACTATGCAATACTTTTCTTAAACTTTAAATTGGTTTGTTTAAGCTTGTAGTTGATTTTTTTTTTTGGTTTTTTTTTATTTATAGGTTTTTTATTGCATAAGTGTTAAATGTTAATCATTTGCACAATTGTTGCACAGGGAATTGCATTCCCGATTCTCTCATTAGACACTTTTAAAGTAAACATTAAATTATTACAAAATATTTGAAATGTTTTATACAAACAGCAACAATGTACGGACAACAGACGCCAGGGCAGAGGCAATAGAAGAGAAAAATGTGCGATTTTATTAAATTTTCATTAAAATTTATAGTTGAGCCCTGCTAGGGGGAAAATGTAGATGCTCATAAATCAGCAAATTAATATGTGTACATATATACACAGCTTTGGAAGTGTGTGTGTGTGTGTGTGGGGGGGGGGGTCCATCATGTGGATAAACATAATTCATGGTTGCGTGCGTGTTTTCTTGTATAGAATTTTAGTGACAGATTCGGAAAACATTGTTTACGTTATGTTGGCCAAATGGGCCAACAATTTCATTGGCCACATTCAGTTTCTGGCATTTTGGTTAAAGCTTTCAAGACGAGAACTTTAAAAAGGTTGTGCCAGCATCCATTAGTCGTCTGTCCATCTGTCTGTCGGTTTTGTTGGCAATGTAACGTGCAAATAACAAATAAATGGCCAACTAAAACCAACATCAATCAGGTCATGTTTATGCGGGTGTTTGGCTTGCCATGGACTTGGTCACCACTCCACTCCATCTCAGGTCTCTGTCTACAGACTTTGGTCTACGGCCTCGCCGTGGTTAGTATGAATGCTGCACAAGCTGGCGGCCATATAATGCAATAAGTTAAAGTTATTGATGTTGCACACAAACACAATGACAACAAGAGCTGTAACAACATTAACACACTGCTGATGTCGCTGTGTTTGGTCAAGTGACCAGAAAGCGAATGCAATTCAAGTGGTCTGTGTACCCTAGTTGTTAAGAGGATAAGCTTGACCCTTGCTTGGATAAACTGGATTGTTGATTTTAAAGTGCATTTGTATTTATCCATGTGTGTGTGTAAGTATGTGTATGCTGCTAGTTAAAATTTAAAATAAGGTAATCTAAACTAAGCTCTTTTGTGTATTTCTTATTATTTATTGGACTCTTTTAGTTATTACAAACAATGATAAACTTAGCAAATTGGGAAAGATTGTAAAATTTAAATTCAATTCTCTCGTCAACCCTGAATTGAAACATAAATAACATTATTTTATTTATCTTCTAGCGAAATTTTTTCCAAGCGCTCCCCTAAGTAGATTGGTCAAAAAAAGACTTAATCCCTTGCAATTTATTTAAGACACATTTTCCGCGGTAAATTAAGGATTTTCCTTTAATTATGCCTAATTTTCTTTATCCGAAATTCCCTTTCAAGAAAGCAAATTTAGTACATAAATTGGTCAATTTGGTGATTACAATTTACCAACAATTTCCTCAAAAATGTTCATCTCAAATAATCCTTTTTTGGGATGTACTAAATGAAAATCGCCAAGCCAATTGTATGCGAATTTCGTCCTTGAAAATGTCTGGCAAACTAAAGAGATGGCGCCACTATGCAGTGAAATAAAACACATGAAGAAGGCTAGTGCGCATGGCGGAATTCGAAAGGACATTAATTCTTATTTCAATTCCTCCCTATCAGGAATGTAATATATTGACTTTGCTCTTTATAAATTATGTTTCTAAATAGCTGCTCATTTTGATGCAAACTAGTTGGCTGTGGTTTATGGCTAATGTGTTGCTAAAGTCCTTTTGAGAAAGTACATATATATTTGTCTTTGCAAGATTGAAGCCATCTAGCGAAGATTTTAAGAAATTGCTGAATGTGTATCACAGAAAGAGACAGCAAATTTGAACGAGAGAAACAGAAAATTTAATAAAAGAAACAACTATATTGTAAAAAGCGCCTAATTTAAAAAAGGGGAATTTTCACATAACTTTGATTGGTAGGAATTAAGTTTTATAAAACTTAAACAGAAGGATATCTTGAAAAAATATTTACGCCATCATTCTCTGCCCTTCTTATGCAAGGGGTTCTAGCAGAATTTCTGTGCCATTGTGTAATTAATAAGAAATGTTTTGCATTGCATGGTCATTGGCTTTATTAAATGGGTGCACCATTGCTCTGGTAATTAAATATAATTAACGAAGCAGAAATGTTATTTTATTTTAAAAGCCCTTTAAAATGTAATATTTTCTTTTTGCTTCAATAATTGGAAATTTGAAAACCGTTTTGAATATTTAGAATTTGTATAAAAACCAAAGGAATAAGCTATCTTCGATCGTACCATAGTTTTTATTTCTTTTTATCTTTTATCGTCCCTACCAATAGTTATGGATTTGATCCAGTAAGGCAGATTAGTGTATATACTAGTGAAAAGGTCTTTCTTCTGTGCGTTTCACACTTGTAACTAATATTAATATACCCCTTTTAGTCAGTGTATATTAATATGATATAATAATATGATTAAACGCGTAGTTTATTGCATACGTGTCACAATTTTTAATTATATATGTTATTTGTTTGCTAGGTTTCGACACCAATTAAAATTTACTAAATTCGTTTAATTATAAGTATCCTTATCGATCGGTTCGCCCAAATAATGTTCATCGGGTTATGTTCATACCAGTAATAAGGCTGATAATGTATGACTATAATTAGATGTTATATTAGTAATGGTATAAAAGCCATTTGCATCTAGCTATAGAAATTATTTTACGTGGAAATATACCTCTGAAGCCATGGCCCGCCTACCGGTCATCCTTTTAGTCCTGTTTTTCGTACAAAATATACAAGGAACAAGATACGAATTTCTTTTTGATGATCAGGCCATATTTAGTAATTGTACCAATCAGCCATCAAATGTTATGGGTCTTTGGCAATTATTCGATAATTCGGAGCTCAAGACACTCATGGATAATGATATAATAAATGTATCTGGAAATTTTTCACTACTATATAACTGGGCAATTGAACCAACTGATCGTATTATGGTAAGAAACGTATTAAACTAAATTGTTTTCTTTTTTATTTTTTATTTGATTATTTCACTAATAAAATAATAAAATTTCTTTAGGTTAGGATCAACACATACCATTGGGAAGTTGGCAACTGGCAGCCCACTGTATTTAACATAGTCTCTAGGGATTTTTGCAAAGTTATGTATGATAAAAATCAGTACTGGTACAATGTTTGGACTGAACATATTACTAATGTAAATGAAGTGAAACAGAATTGCATCAATGTTCCTGGTGTAAGTATATCCACAAGCTCAATATATAAAATATTAAATATTTTTATTTCAGACCAAATATTTATTAGAGCCCTACGATATTCATTTGGAGTCTAATGCTAGTGGACCCGGTATTGGTGGTCGCTATAAGTTTGAAATATTGATTGAAGCCTACGATGATTTGAACAAGAAACGTCCTACTAGCATTTGCGTTATGTTCACAGGCGAGGGAATCAAAAAATGAATATTTTGCAGTTGGAAAATGTTATTGTCTTTATTTTGTGAATTGATAGTGCAAAAGTCCTCTTTTATCCATATTTTTTAAAGTAATAATAATAAAGTCTAATAAAGTCTATTAACTCTTAGTATGAATGGCATTTGAACAGGATGTATCGCTTAAGTGGCACATAACACTCACCGTCAACCTGCTTACCGTTATTATAGGCACTCTCCAGAATGAAAGTCACAATCAGCATAAAACCAAAATCGTAATTGACAATAAATACCATTGGTAAATGTTATCATAGAAATGATGTCAATCGGAAATTCATTAAATTTAGAATGTTGGTAGAAAGTTTACAACCTGCAACATATAAAATTCTTCTTGACAATTCGCCAAATATCAAAATTATTCTAATGGCGTGCTGGGATCTGACGAATTATTTTATTTGTACGAATTTCCGGGTCAAATGGACAGGAATTTAATAAGATTGTCAGGTGTTAGAGTGCAATTTAGCCTAAGCTCTCAACATTGTACTTAATTGTATCAATTTCGACTAAGATTTACCTTAAGCTCTTTTATGCAAACTTTGTGGCAGAGTTTAGATGGTTGCAAAATATCGCCAACTTGTTTTTAAAGCCTTCGATGACTAAAATAAAGAATATCCGTTGATCATTTGTTTTATATCAACCGGTTACTTTATAAAGACCAAATAAACCAAATTGATTTGCAATCAGTTGATATTTACTTATAGAGTTTTCTGTTATATTTTGATTCACAGTTTAATAACCTCAAGGTAAGGTCATTATATGGTCTGAAAACTTGTCGTTTTTGTTTCACTTGTTTGTTTCCCATGCATCTCTCTGTCTCTCTCTGTTTTTTATTCCCGGCAATGATTTGTCCAAATTACTTATTGGCTTACTAACTCTGATTTTGGCTGATCTACTAGTACGCACCTTTCTTGTCGCTTTGCAATTTGGAAAATATTATTTGGCCGGTTTTCGGTTGTTGTTTGTTTTGGCCTTAAAACTTCCGTTAAATTTTTGTCCGTCGAGTTGTCTCAGAGCCATGTGTTATGCAACAGATTGCAAATTGCAGTTTTACTTCTTTGGACGCCAGACACCGTCAACTAGTAGGTTTTTTTTTTTTGCAGTGATGTTGCTTAAAATTGCAAAATTTGTGGCACAAATTTAACAGAAAAAAAATCAATTGCGGTAGCTAAATAAATAATTAACAAATACATAAAACTAATTCAAAGCAAACGAAATTGACTCAAAAACCAAAATAAAAAAACAAATAAAAGAAAAAGCAAAAACAAATGTGCTTTAAACTTTCTTTTTATATGCCACTTTACACTGTCATTTCTATGGACAAACATTTGTTGACGTCTCTCACGTTTCTGTCTTTGACTCGCTCTCTCTCTCCCTCTCTCTCTGTGTTTTTGTGGCTTTGCGCCTCGTTGTTAGCCGCTTCATTGATTTTCATTTACACTACAGATAGCCGCATTGCCTTTACCTCTTTCTCTACCTCTGTCTCGTAATTGTTGCAATTTAACGACGCCAACGATGAGGTAACCAGCAGAAACCACAAATGTAAAGTGCCTGTTGGTCTAAAGAGATCGGAGAAAGAGCACCACTAAGATTTTAAAAATTTTTCACCTAAGAGAGTTTGGATCGAGTGCTTTTCATTTTCATTTGCATTTGCATTTTGGTAGACAGCAAAGTCTTAATGCTTTGTTTACCCCATTTGCATACCAATTCCAATTAATAATATGAATGTAAAATGCATTTGATTATTTGGCCTATTGTAAATAAAATAAATATTTGGACAAAGTATTTTTTTGTTTTTTGACAGTTTAAATGCTTTCACTATTGTTGGCTTATTTGTGTTGGCCGTCTAGTTAGCATAATGAAGTGCATTACAAATGCAACAGTTTTTTTTGTTTTTCTTTGTGTTTTTCTGGTAAATTATATAACTAAGCAAACTGACACGCCTCAATGTTGCTCATGGGCTCTAACGTTTCTATTGCCAATATAGCAGCGTTGCGATTCAAATATGTTTTCTAATTTCGCTTGATCTTTGCGTGGCTTGTCACGTTGACGGAAACGTGTGAATTATATGAAAGAAGATGTTGAAGAAGAAGGCGGAAGAAAACAACCAAATCTACAGTTTTCACCATCAACACACACATGCATACATACATATGTACATACAATTTAATTCGGTCTTAAATTAACGTTTAGGGTTTATTGCGGTTGCGTTTTCTAAATCTTCAAGTCTACGTCAATTTTGTTGCGGCTTGGTACCAACAGTCAATACAGTACAATCACTACCATTAGCTGTCATGTCCGATAAGCAGTTTAAAAGTTCATCACTCTTCATTTGTTGGTTATATTCAATAGTTTGCTGGTTGTACTCACTGCCGGCTATGTAAGCCGCTTAACGGCATCGTGTAATGCCTTAATTAAGACTTTACCCAAAATGCCGTGATAAATTGTTAAATGAAGCACAGAGTGGGCGTTTTAGGAGCTCGCCATATACTTAACTTTTTACATGAAATGATTACTATTCGTTAAGCTTATGAATGTAATTATGGCAATTCGTGTTTATATATAGCGTGAGACAGCTATCATTACATTTATGCTGATTAAATTACCATTACCACGAAATATTTAGAACTTGAATTTTGTTTTTAAATACCCAATACTGTTCCCCCTGATTATCAAAAATTTAAAACTCAATGGACTCTATTTTTCTGAATATTTAATACTTAATTTAGCAACTATAAATAAACCTTGAAAACTGACATGACCATTTTGGGTAATATTTTTAAGCATAATTGAATAATTAATAATAATTATACATTGGTTTGAAAAAATGAGATATGTCTCCTTTGATACATTTCTGTGGGAAAAAAAACAAATTCAATGGCTTAAAATGGTTTAAAAAATGTGTTCTTTTGGTGATAAATAGTAAATATAACTTTACAGGTATTCGAACCGTTTTTAAACTAAATGAATAAAAAATTATGAATGATGCATAAACTTCAAGATTTTAAGAATAGCACTAAAAAGAAATAACTATGGTTTCTTCCTGAAAAGAAAGCCAAAAATTTGAACGAAATTGCACAATTTCGTCATAGTTGCAATCTATAAGAGTAAATCAGTTACAAAGTTTTCTCATAAATTATATTTTTCTTGACGGCATTGTTATGTCTTTTTGGTGTATTAAGCAATTTACATTCTTCAGCAAGTTTAATGCCTGAGGATTGCAATTTTTACCGACGCTTATACAAATGCATTGCATGATTTTTCTATAAACTAAACCAACAATCTTTTCTTATTGACTCTCTGTTTGTGTAATGCCAAATACTCTTTATCGCCCTAACTCTTAAGAGCCCTCTCTCTCATTTTGCCTCTGTTTGCTCATCGTTGGCAGCATTTCTCCCAGCATTGGCACTTGCTGAGCTCGCAAAGCGATTTCAGTTTCGTTTATGACTTCGGCAAGTTTGGCAGCAAAATAATAGCAGCTGCTATAATACAACAACGTTTTTTTGTGGCAGGTTTTCGTTACACACACAAAAAACATAAAGTTAAATTATAAAACAAATTTCGTGTTGTTGTTGTTGAATCGATCGTCTTCGCTGCGTTGCCGTCGCTTCGTCAATCCACGTTGTTGGCCCAAAACCTCGTGCCAAAGTGGAATCAAGTTAACAAAAGATTAAAAGAAAAAAAACAGCTGTTTGCTTCCACAGCTGTCAGAAAAAGAAGAAGCAACGCCAATCGTACAATCGACTAACATGAAGTTCGTTGCCTAAGTCTTTTGTTTCTGTTTCTGCATCGAGTCAAGCGGTTAGGGTACGCGAAGCGCACGCGAATTTCTGTGTAAGAAAATCAAAAACGAAATAAACAAGATTGTTTACTACTAACAAAAAGAAAAAAAAAAAAACAAACCACAGAGCCGAAACCAGTTGTGCAACTACACAATTCGAATATTCAGCCACCATTGACTAGTAGTAGTTCAGCAATTTGTGCAGTGGATGCTAGTGCCGTGCCGGCGAACTCCGTTCCCTTTTTGTAAAACAAGCATATCAAAATGGCACCTAAGAAAGAGTCAACCTTGAGCCATCATCAGCAGCAGCAGCAACAACAGCAGCAGCCTGTTTTGGATTTTGAAAGGATAAAACGACATTTCAGCTGGTCGGATCCAAGTGCCATGTGAGTCAAAATTTACAATGTTTATGAGCGAAACAATGCCAATCGAATCTACATATACAAACACAATGCTTAAAAAAAAAACAAAAGTTTTTAACCAGCACAATCTTCTCTACCCACAATTATTAAAAGTTCGTTGTTTGAGTCTTTTGTTTTGCTGCCCATGGGCAAATCAACAAAAAGCGGTTGGCTTTGAGCGCCCAAGTCAAGAACTTTAATTTCCGTTTGTGAATCAAAAGACCTTTTGATTTATGTTATATAACACAACTGCACGTGTTTTCAAATCGTCGCAATTTGAATTATTTTTAGTTATTATCATTGTTGTTGTTGTGTTTTTTTTTTTGGGCAGTGAAATTTTTCACTGCCAAATGAATGAATTAATTACTTCGATTGAATGAGTCGAATGTGCCAGAGAGCGAGTGAGAAACCAATAATTTATTCAGAGGTATTTGCAGATTTTGTTTTATTTTAAACGTGAATGACACTTTGATTCGGTAAAGATGACTTAACCCGTTTTTAAATCCATCAAGGATTCAATTTTCTATTCGCTTGAATTTTGGACGACTCTTTGATGATCTCATATTTACTTGAATTAGCACCTATATAGTCAATGGATGGGCTGAATGACTCACATAAATTGCAACAATAAATATATATTTATATATGTATATTATATATGAGTATTTCGCTTTTGGTCTGCACAAATTCCACGTCATGCTTATTAAGCGCTGTGTTTTAATTGCAACAAAAAGTGACAAGTGAAATTTGCTTCTTTTTTATTGCAATTATATAAACAACACAAGAAAAGCAAAAAAAAAAAAAAAAAAGAAACAAATGTATGGCAAATAATGACACAATCGCTTAGGCACAGGTAAAACACCTTTGAAGAGAGAAGATTTTTTTACGCTGTATAAAAATAGAATCCAGGGTCGGCTCGTCGTTCCGTCAATCTGTATTTGGCAAACGGCTGGTTGGCTTTCAGCACTTGAGTTTAACTAATTGCAAATTTCAATAATTTCACTAATAGAAACTGCCAAGCGCACCCTAATCACAATGAATAACATACAAATAATGAGTTTTCATGCGAATTAACGTCCATCATCAGCAGTCTCATTATCATCGCTCTTCTCATCATAATCATCGTCGTCATCATCATTATCACTGCGAACATCGTTATCGCTGCTGGTAGAGTTATAAAACATCCGGCATAATGTGTGAAAAATACTTGGCCATAATTCAATACAATTGTGTAGATCAATCGAGTATCGCACTCTGGCAGTGTTTGCAATTAATTTATGCAACATGACATAATATCAAACATCAACCACATGCTATGGATATCAAAGACAACAAAAACCAAAAATGGCAAACGAAATCAAACTTATTTCTGATTGACTGTAGGTCGGGGCTGTGGCCAAGCCATTCGGCTTTTTGTCTTTGTAATTTTTTATTTTCTTTTTTTTTGGTGGCATTTATTATACAATCCAAACAATCGGCTACGTCATTTCCGCATGAACTAGTTCGATATTATCTGCAAATCAGTTTCCTTTTGATTTTAAATTGAATTCGTTTTTCTGACAACAAAATTCTCTGCTATTGCTGGCGTGCCTTTAATTATTATTTTTATTTACTGTTGTTTTAGCTGGCCAACTGATTGCTGATTATTTGAATGCAAAACATGTCTGTTATAGTAGTTTGTTTTTTGCACGCGTTTGATTTTTGATATTCTAATTGATAAATAATTCAAATTCCAATGGCATCAACCGTCTCCCAAATGGGAAACTGAGCAACAAATGCAATTAGGATGAATTCGGTTGTAGTAAAAATTAGTTCCCTAGATTCATCTTGCAGAACCTGCAAGGGATGAGCGAAATTTGTAGCAAATAGAACTCAATAAAATTTGGTAGTAGTTGTAGTTTGAACTTAATTAAACAAATTTAAAAAAAATTAATTAGCTAATCTCTTTCCCAATAATACGCTAACAGTTTGATTCGGTTTATTTTAGAAACTGTTCTTTATAAACTTTATTTGTTCATTCATAAACTTTATTAATAACGAAATCCAGAATATTGTTATTTTCGATAATTGTTTAATATAAATGTAAGCAGTCGACAATGATAAAATTGCTACCCCCAAAACATGTTTTTTATGCAGTTGAAAAAGATAAACATATAGTAGAAAAATAAGACTAATGAAAAGTAATCTTGCATATATAAATAAGGACTAGCTTTATTTAAGCATTATTTTCCACCAATACCAAATTTGGCAACATATAAAAGCTCATTGCATATTTAAATCGAATTCTTAACATTTTATAAAATGCATATTCCGTTTCAATAATTAACATTTAAATAAAAATTTTAAAATATCAAAGAAGCTAACTTCGGCAATGCCAAGTTTATATACCCTTGCAGTCCTTGGCAATAATTTTTTTACATTTTGAAATTTCTTTCCTTGCAACTCAATTCATCAACACACAAACAAAACATTCAAATTATTTCTCTTTTACTACAAATTTTTAAGGGACAACACGCATACACATACATACATACGTGTAGCGCTACGTCTGTGTGTGCGTATGCATTGCTCTGTTTGATTTGCTGATGACGTAGAACCGATTTGAATTGACTGTAACTTGTGTTCTATTTATCCGATCAAACTCAAATTTTGGGATCTGAGATTTTATATCAAATTCTATTATATTGGTAAATTTCATGGCGATACTCCAATTTTTGCAAAAAATTTTGTTCTAGAGCTATATGATATAGTAGTCCGATCCTGACAATTTTCATACTCTATTATCTCCCGGCTAAAACTAGCTCAAATATGAAATTTCATTCCGATAGCTCTTAAGATGCCAGCGTGAAGTTGATTTGCACAGACGGACGGACGGACGGACGGACGGACGGACGGACGGACGGACGGACGGACGGACGGACGGACGGACGGACGGACAGACGGACATGGCTATATCGACTCAGCTTCTCATGCTGATCAAGAATATATATACTTTATGTGGTCGGAAACGTCTCCTTCTGTGCGTTACAAACATCTGACCATTTTATAATACCCTCTGAGGGTATTTTTGCTTTTATTTAGTGTGTTTCTACTGTAAAAGCTTTATGTTTATTTATCGACTTTATCGCTTTTAGCCAAGTTTTCGCCCTGAGCTTGACTTAATCTCGATTCAAGTTAATGGCGCAAAAAGCTCAGTCTCTGATTTTAAGCTAAGTGCTGTGAAACTGCAAGTTATTTCAGTCAGTGAGAAAAAGCACATATTTACGCATTTTGCCTGCCCTTTAAGACACTTTGAGGCAAAGAGCTGTTCGACCAGCTACTACTCTAATTGGCTCCAAAGATCAGAGTCGTTGTTGTCTGGCGATTTTAAAGTAAATTACGATTAATTTACTAATAATAATTGTACGAGTCACAATCAAGCGATAAGCTACTTTAGAAGCATTTCAGGGAAATGTTTCGGGTCATTTGTAGTCAAGTTGATCTCCATGACGCCCATTAGAGAGCATTAGGCTTAATAGATACATATTTATATACATACATACATATATTAGGAAGTGTGAGCTCACGGCTTAAATGTTTTAGAAGGTCTTAGAAATGACTGCAAAATGATCGGACAAAGCCCCCGAAATGGAGTTAAACATCTGTCGTAAGACCTGACAATAGAGGATTTATTTCCTGGTGGCTTTTGTAACCTTTTCTGACTAACTTTTCTCACAACGCATATAAAAGTTATCTTTTATGAAAGTATTAACACAACTTTGTTTTCTATATACAAACACAAACATTTTGCAAGAATATCACGTAGTCTTTACCCAGAATTTTCCATATCACCAGGGCCTGTCACATAAATTAACACCGATTGATTAAGAAGTGCCTTTTCATTGTTTGCTTTGATGATGCATATCGAAAGAGTGAATACTTTCTTTTGCAAAACATCACAACGATTGCAAGAAGCTCCCTGCATTGTCTTACATTTGATATATGAAAAGGTTTGTTGTCTATTTGTTCATGGCATTAACAACAATTTGACTAGTTTGCCTGCTAATTGGCTTAAAATATAGTCGAAAAGGTGGGCCAACGTCGAAGATACATTGAGATATACACTTAAACACACACATACACAGTCACACGTATAGAAGAGGGCATTGCACAATATACGGCCAATCAACTTGGCGAAAAAAAAAAACAGAAAATCTGGCTCAAATGCCGTGCATTGTGTGCCAAAAATATTTTCCTTAGATAATTATAGGCGAATACCTAGATATACATACATATATGTATGTATATCCAGTCTCTGACCACGCTCGACTAGTCGGCCATTTAGTTGTTCATTTCAGTTTAGTTTCTATTACTCATTTGCCAGCTTAGTTTAAAGAAGACCTTGACACATTTGAAACGGGGTAAGGGTATGTGAGTATATGTGGATATTGTATGCATCTTCATAAAAGACAAAAGTCAAAATCCAATTTCAAATTCAACAAAAAATGGACCAACCGGACGAGACAAAAGCGATATAAAAATGATGGCAATTTCATTTGTTTCTTTTGAGCTGTGCGAGTTTGGGTTTACGAGACGACAACGTCTTTTAATTGAAATTAATTTGTCTGCCTGCATTTGCAGCTCTTTTGCATTTGGCCAACAATTCAACTCAAGTTAACTTAGCTCAGCCCTGGTCTGTCCGCCAGACCAGACCAGACCAGACTTCGAATGTAAGTTGTAAGAATTGCATAATATTTGGCAAACAACATCAGCAACAACGGCAACAGCAACAACTAGCACAACCGGACCGCGATTTTAAAACCACCAACAAAAGAGCTTTGCAACTGCTGCGCAAGCTTTTCTTTCAGTTTGTGGTGGCAACTGCAATAAAATAAGCAAATATTGCAACTCGAGTGATGAGAGTAGAGAGTAAAATCAAACCAAACATTTAATTTACAACTTAACTGTAAAACCTCTTTAGCATACACATAATCACATAGATATCCATAAGATGAGCCATGCATAACTCACTTGAGGAATATAAGCTCTCCCATTCAAATCTAAAGAACGTTAAAGTTTAAAATTTCTGATATTTTATTATACATACATGATCCCTATCGGCTTCAAGTTATTTTCTAAAACGAAAAAAGAATAATTAAACCTTCAAAGTAATAATTTTTATGTCTAAATGAAATTGTAAAAAATCATAAAAGAAATAGGTGATTAGGACACACAACACAGACAAACACACATACATACACACACACACATTGCAAAAAGCGAGTTTCAAGCGAAAGGGAAAATTTATTGTTTTTGTCTATTGTAAAATGCAATGCAATGGTTAAAATTTCAATTGCCGTTGCAATTAATTTAACGACTTGGAGCAACTCTTTCGTCGGCAATCTCTCACAGCTTCCCAGCGGCTCCCTCCACCACATCGAGACTTCCTCGTCGAAATGTGGCGACCTTGTGCCCGTTTTCAACACCACGAAACCAAAAATGAAATTGTCTGTGGCAGTATGAATGAATGAATGGGCATAAGCATTGGATAAAATAGTACGAATGGGAACGGCTAAAAACCTAAAGAGGCTCAACCATAAACCAGATGTGGTAAAAACACAAACAAAAAAATAACTACACACAATACTAAAACAAAAGCCGTAAAGGAAAGACGAAAATAGAGAGTAATGATGCCATGGCAAAAAGCAAAATGTTGTCAACCAATTTCTTTGATTGACTTGGCCAGTTGTTGTTGTTGTCTATCTGCCTGCACTCTGCAGACGAGTCAATAAACTTATCCAAGGCAGTACTGTCGAAGCTCAGTGACTTGCCAAAAAAACACAAAATAAGCAAACCTAAACGTTAGAGTTAGAAAAACTGCAAGCCAGTTAGTCGTGTGTGTGTGTGTGTGTGTGTATTGGTGTCTAATGTTGTTGACTTAGGTGGTGGGCGTTACAACTTTTATGTTTTAATCCAAACTAAAACAACAGTTACGAAATCTTGTGAAGGTCTTTACAGACTTTTGTCTGCCCATACAGAAAGACAAAATTAAACTAGTATGCAGATATGAGAGCTGAAATATTATTTGTTAAATTAGCTGGAAACTCATGCTCATGACTCATAAGGGCCATTGCAAAATCTCACTGACCAGTTCAGTTTGATAAGTAGTAGGAGCCGAGTCAGGCACCGAAATCAGATCTCAGGGCCCATTAGCACGTTGTGGTTGGCCCTCCAACCCACAAAGAAAATAATAACAAAAACGATGTCAAGTGCAGCATTAAAAAAAAATGGAAATAATTTAAATATCCACGAGGATGTTTACATGCAAAATAATGCGTTTTATGTCAGACATTAAATCTGACAAGCATTGCCAGGGCACGCGGCTTATAAAATATATATATGAATATCTAAAAGGAAGTTAAACCAACAAATTGAGGCTTAAACACAAAAATATCGATCATTGTAGCTAGATAAGCGAAAAGGCTTACAGATATTAAGTGTATAGTAGTAATCCGACCTTGCCACTTAATTGATGATCGAAAGATACAATAATAATGATATTAACAACGTTACTTAAAAACATTCCATTCATATCACACAGAGCGTGTTTTTTTTCTTTCTTCTTTTTTGCGCGCACTGTCCCTTGTCCAGCCATATGTCAGCTATTTAAAATGTTAAAGCGCGTCTCGTTGCCAAATCCAATTTGATGGCACATTTGTCCAAAAAAATAAAAGAAAAAAATAATCAACAGGGTGGAAGGAGGGGGAAAACAACACCCACAGCTGTGGCTATCGGCTGACTAGCTGTGCATTTTCAATGTCATCATTGCGCAAATGCCGATAGCTGCTGATAGCTTTTGGGATTTTTGATTCCCCTCTGCACCTTAGTTTACCTTGCCCTGCCCTTAAATTACGCCCTTCTTGGAAACCTGTTAATTTATGGTCTGACATTGAAATTGTGCAATATTCAAACCAAACAGACCAAATTCAAATTTGATTTTGGTTTATTGATTTTTCTTGCCATCGTCAAACCAACCACGTCTTGAAGTATTCTTCGCCACATTAATTATTACAATTAAATTGATTTTGTTTTTGCCTTGAAGAAACAGGCCCGGAAAGACAAACGAGAAGAAGAAGCAGAAGTCTGTGATAGAAGCACGCATATTTGGCATTAAAAATGTATTAAACAAATTATGAATATTAGATTTTTTTTTTTTTTTGTGTCTATGGCATTAATCGTCATTGATGAAGTCTAGCTAAAAAAGTAGATCTTTGATGAGCCAGGTGAATGTAAAAACTTTTGCAACTAGAAGAGGCTATCAATACCGGCCAAGTTCTCAAGGTCGAGTTGCATAACCATGTGCAACGTCACAACAGCGGCGTCAATGTATGTACTGGAGAGAAAAAAAAACCCAACAACTTGGACCCTTTTTTTATAGCGATTCCCCCTCTACCAACTCTTCCGACTTCAACTTAAACTCCGAAACCCCAAAGTCTGCGCTTTGAAGGTGAACGAGCTGAAGCTGAGACTCTTGAGACTTGAGCGCCAGGAGCGAAGCCAACAAACTCTACTGCTCAGCAAACTTTTGCCAGACTACTCGAGCCCCTTCCCAAAACACTTTGACTCAAATGTTGAGTTGAGTGTTTTTTGCGGCATTGCGATGGCAACATACACAGGTGTTTTTAGTTCAGCTTTTAGTTGTGTTTCTGTTAGCAAGGTAGCCGCAAGTTCGAGTGTAAAATCGCGCATTGAAACACACACGTGCAAAAGTGCAATATCTACGCCATTTTTCTCTCTCTCTGCTACTTAGTCTTTGGATCTCACAGTGTCTCTCTCTCGGTTCGGTAGCGTATCTGTTGCTGACAAAGTGTAAAGTGCAAAACTAGCCAACAACGTTGGCAGAGACGTCAACGTCAACGCGTTCGCATTAAGCTTAACCGAAGTCAGACTTTTAGCTGGGCCATCGACTTGAAGTCAGTCTTGGTCGTACCTTTCCGAGCAACGCACGTGTTTTTGAAGCTTGGTCTCGATTTACGGTTCGGTTGAAAAGTGATTTGGTGCGCCCCCCAAAACACCAACCCATTCAAATAAAAATCCCCTTTTCTATCATAAGCCTTAAGTGTTCATCAATATACAGCAATTGAAAGTTGCAAAACCAAAGGAGATCATCTGGATATACCTATATATAAATTTAATATTAAGATCGAGTTCGTGCCTTAAGTCATTCATTGTGCGTTTATCCTAAATTCTCATTTATACGGAGAGTTTCTTGTGAATTATATATAGTAACAACAAAAACATCTCGACATCGATAATATTTTGCAAATATTCAAACAATTCATCACTCCTATTGTAAGTGTAAATTTGCTTAGTAAACAAAAGCCCCAAGATGCTGAGAATTTTTATTTTTTTCGCTGTTGTGTATTTTTGGAGTTTGTTGAGATCAAAGCAAAAGGCAGGAGAATAGAAGGTATTTCAGCACCACTCAAGGGCCACCATGTTGTTGGCAGGAAATCGGCAAATGGCAGGCAAATACACAGAGAAACAAATGCTTAAAAAGAATACACAAAAGAAAAATTATACACAAACAAATAGAAAGAGAGACACACAAACAAATACGAATATCTGTATTCTCTATTAAGAAAAAAAATTCAAATGGCTGCCGCTGTTGCCGTTTATTGTTACTTTAAAGTCGACAATTACTTTGTTAGCGAACTTCCATCATCTTCCACATCATCAATAACAAAAGTGATCGCTTCCCAGCCCCCCCTCCCACACCATCATCATCATCATCATCAAACCAACTCAACAGGAGGGGAAACGAGGCAAACCAAACTGAATGACTACTGTTCATTTTGTGAAAATGTTCAAACGTGTGCGCTTCGTGTTTGGCATACAAATTGATTGCCAAAACGTTGTTAGAATGCTCGAGAGGAGAAGCCCCAAGAGGCTCGCTTCGACATTCAATTTTATATCGTTTTAGGTTAATTCAAAAGTGTTTTTCCTCCAAAAAACAAATATGGCCATTATTTAAGCCCATTAACCACATTTCTCCATATATGTATGGACTCTGGCACTCTGAAATGTCATTAGGTTATGTCTGATATTATCGACATTGCACTTTACTGGTTGCACTTAGTTTAATTTCCATTTTACTGATTCGTTTTACTGCAAAACCAAAATGCCACGAGGAAAGTTCAGCTAGCTCAACACCCTAGAAATGTTTTTATGAGTTACTTAATCATCCAAGAAATTCTATATTTTATATGAGGTAAAAGCTATGACCATTTCATTTCCTTGTGGTTATATCTGACCTTAGGTGCAACTAAGTATTACTTTCATCAGAAGCAGGCATTGTGGTCATGTATCAAACTTGTGTTTGAAAGTTGTGCCATCTCGAAACTACGAGAGTCGTTTTCAAAGTATGTAGTCAATCTAGTTGAAGAAAAAAACGAGGACTCTGACTTGGTTCGAGTGACCATGAAATGGTAACAATAATCACCACGAATTGGAAATTTTATGCAAAGACCAAAATTGTAACTCTTTAGGTTTTATTGTAGGATTTTAATTGAAGGTTTTTTTTTTTTTTGCAAAACAATTTACTCCATGGCAATGAATAATACAATGTAACACCAATTTACTTTTCAATCAGTTAGATTTTAGTGGCTTATGAATAATTAAAATGTGCTTATATTTAGCAGGCAGTTAGTTAAAGCATTAATATCGGCTTAGATATATTCCGATTTGCTTCGTCACACTATCGCACGCGCGCTCACACTCACACACACACAGACACACAAACGTCTAGAATGCATTTGCGCATAGAGAAGAGGTCAGCAACAATACAGCCGGCATTGCATTCTATAATATATTTAGGTATATATAACGACAGAACCGAACTAAGCTGTTAGTAAGTCAATCAGTTAGTCAGACAGTTAGCGCTGTTAGCCATGTTTTTGCTGTTGTTGGCACTTTCGAGCAAAGTTCAGCTTAATTAAGCGTTGTGACTTTTTCGCATTTTCATTGCACAAGCGGACACAGATACAAACATAGATATAATAACTGCATCAGCTGCTTGTGTATAGCGTAAAATAATAATAATAATAATATGGTACTTTTAGCTTTATACAATTGGTGCACTTAAAGACCTTCGCCGCAGGCCCTGAAATTTTGTTGTCAAGGTTGTCTTTCGACTCTCGCTATGTGCATTTCCGAACCGTGCAGCATATATATACATATATGTAGGGTTTTTTTTATACATATAAATATATGTATGTATCTTTTGTAAACTTGAACTGAAATGATTTTGACGTCAGTTTTTTTCTTTCGGTTTTTCTCCATATAACCACAATCTTTATAGTCATCTTTCTCGCTCTGACTCTGTGCTACGCTTTGAGCAGAGTTCAAGGTGCCCTCACACACACACATACACACATATGAGGGAACCTTTTTAGCTGTATTTGTATCTGTATCTCCACATAGATGTTTTGCCATAACCGCCGCGACATTTAATTAAAACCAAGGCGGTTGTTGTTATATTAACATAAAATGCTTTATATAAACACTAGCAAGAATTATAAACTAAGTGATTATTGATATTATTTAAATTGATTTGAAGTGCTAGATATTTATCTTTCCCGATTTCAATGTCCGCCTATCCTAGAATTAAACTTATCCAAGTTAGAGAGTGTAAAACACATATGTATTGTATTGAATTACATTTCTCATTCCATTAGATTCTTTAACAAGTTAATCATGTTGAAATAATGTTGGACAATTTACGAGCCTGGCTAATAAATAATTAAAACAGACATTGGCGACATTTGTGCAGGTTCCCGACGACCTTTTAGTAATTTTTGGAATTTCCAACTGAAAAAATCTAGCGAGACAAATTATAAATGAAAAAAGGTAATAATTATATTATAATTATCGACAATTGTACAACTTTCAGCAGGAATTGTAAGACCATTCCATTTACCACTGAATTAGTTTCAAATTGGTAAACAAAAGGCTTTAACTAAAGATGGTCATTGATGGTTGTTTCGGTTTTTTGTTTTTTTTTTTTTTTTTGGTTTTCGTTACTTTGCAGTGCAGAGTGCAAGTGCGGGTGATGGGGGCAGGTATTTTCCTCTTTTCAGAAAAGTCTAAAGACATGTGCTGCATGTTGCAGAACCAGTTGCTAGCCATGGCTCAACATCTCAACTGGTTTGCCATTTACAGTCCAGGCCGAAGAAGTTGCATTTGCAGCCACCTAAACTGTGTCGCATACATGGAAACAAAATGCACACACGGACACACATAAGCACTTGCATTTACAATTATGTCATCGGAAAAGCCAGCCGCTGAAAATGAAAACTTTTAAAGCCAAAAACCGAAGTAAAAAATCAAACCAAACCAGGCCTGACGAGATCGAAAGTAAAGTTTCATGCCAAGTTCCAATAACTTGGCAAACAGCCGCTCATTTGTTGGCCATTTTTTATTTGTTTTGGCCAGGTAGTTCTAATGGTGCTTGGCAGACCCTTTTTTGGAGGGGGGAATACGATTTAATGTGTGGCACATGTCTTTAATTTTTGTTTGTCTTATACCATACAATTTTTGTCACGTAAGACATCTGCATATAATAGACATTAAACCATAATGGGGTTTTCCTGTCTACAAAACAGATAGATACATAGGGAGAGGAAGAGAGAGAGATAGAGAGGTAGATCTCTTTGCTTTCAGCCTAAAAGACGTTCAGCTATTGCATTAAGATTGCCTCATTGAAACTAAAAACTATATCTATTTTATAATTTTATGCATTGCGTGTGTTTCTCTGTGTGTGTTTGTGAGCAACTCTAAACTGCTGCAGCTGCTTGAATTGTACATATGTATATGTATGTGTTTTTATGCTTAAGCGCTTTTTAGTTGATTGCTTAATATAAATTTTTTTTTTTTGTGCTTTGAAGCCAACTCGTTTAGTTGTTTATTCTGGAAATTCATTGAACTGCTGCAGCCCAGTTGGCCAGTTATGTAAATGACTCATACAGGCAAAGCAGTTAACCAGATTGCAGTTGTAATGACGCACATACATATATAGATACACATTTGTGTATATGTGAAAAAAGTTTCCGTTGCATTTGCCCGGAAAGCAACTAGCTGACCTTGGCACGCAATAACAACAACAACAACAGCAGCAACAATCACCTGTGACTTTTAAGAACTTTTATTAAGCCTATTTGGAGAGCATCCAAAGTAAACAAAAATTCCCAATTCCCTCCAATGTCAACTAGGTACATTTGCTTTTTAACTCAATTATCATTATCATTATCGTTGTTGTTATTGTTTCGTTTTAGAGCTGACTTAAGCAGCTTTTTTTTTGGTGAATGACAAAATGTTTAAAGCAGCAGAAAAATAATAATAATAATACGGTGCCCACCTCACATGACTTGGCATTAAATCCAAAACACAACTATGCGCCACAGTAGTGAAAATAATATCACATTGATACAACAGAAAGAGAAAAAAAACATAAGAAATTAAAGAAACAATGTTAACAATAACTGCCAGCAAATACCGCAAGGTGTTGATTGTATAATGGTTGGATCATTCAATTTTGATGAGGCCGCACATTCAATGCACTTGTCCGATCATTTTAAATTGTGGTCCATCAACACACAATTCACGAATGTGTTACGAGAATGCTTTTTAACTTGGTCTTGAAATTGACTAATGGGAATGTTGACTAAGTAGGAAGGAGGGTAAATGAACATATCTGTACTGAATCCTCTTTTTAAATTGCCAAAATGGAACGGAAATAAGAAAATAATTAAAATAGGGAAACATTCTGTTATGTTTCTTAAATGTGTAAAGCAAAGACGGATGTTAAAACCAAAGATTTAGAGAGCCAGAGATGAGACTTATGCTTTGCCTCAGTGAAACTAAATAGCAGTAGCTGGTTCTTAATCAAATTTAAATTAGAAAGGATTATAAATTTGACCTCTTCAATTTGTATAATGATTGTAAAAGATCCAATTGTTAATTCAGTTGAATAATATTTGCGTTCCCATTGAAAAGTTCCGGCATATATTCAGGGTATAGCGAGTGGAATTCTTTCTAGAATCAGTTAATGATGTTTTTTCTCTTTTTGCCACAATGACACATTGAAAAAAAGTAATCAGTCACTTGAATAATAACCGTTTTTGTAAGAAGCTTAGAAATATTTCATTTGACATTCTCATCCAACATTCTTTGCAAAAATACAATCCTCTTATTTGGGCAATGCCCAAATGGCCAAAGTACAACATGACGTATGCGCAATATTGTAGATTTTATATGTGTTACAATGTGAATGAAATGCCTTAAGCAACAATTACAAGCCGTTTATTGTGTGAGACAACTCGACAAACTCCAAAACTCCCAAAAATGCGAAACTCCAGCATCAGGCGCGGGCAAATGCATAAATCAAATAATAATTTACGCTCAAACATGATTATTATTTATACATTTCAGCAATGTTGTGTGCATAAAACACACATAAAAGCCCGAAATCCACTTCACGTCCACTTGAGCATTGCAAAAGATTGGCTGCAGTTGCGTTTGGGTTTTTTTTTTAAATACCTCTATACAGTTTTTTGAAGTTTAATAGTTTGTTGGTCTTAAAAGTAAAAGTAACTAACATTTAAATAATAGCATATAAAGCCAAACAAAAGGTAAACTTAGAGCCAAAAAACACCCACCACAGGCAGAGACAGATCACGACCGTCAAACAAAATGCTGATATCAACGTAAGTAAATGAACACAACACATAAAAATCATCAAAATGAAAAATAAAAGAAAAATACATAATAAATTGCAATCAAAATAGACCCGAACAAAAGGGAGAGAAATAGTAAACATTTGAAACAAAACGCAAGCAATAGCGACTTCCAAATTTATTTATGTACGTGTATTTTTTTCTTTTGACCCACTGATGTTGACCCACTTCAGACAGAGCCTCGCTAGCTCAGTTCAGTTAAGACTGTCTATCAGTCATTGAAATGGTTTTTTGTCTTATGGTCGGTCGATCTTTTAGTTTGTTTCCTGCTGTCAACGCCTCTTTACATCTTGCTTTTTTACACTTGTCGCCCCATTAACATTGCATAATTCCAACGTTGATTTGACTTTTCCAACGCTTCGCCCTTTTGTAGCTTGTCTTTTAGCCATATTTTTTGTTTTTGTTTTATCTCTTTTTGCATATTTGCAAGCCCCAAAGCCAAGCCAAGCCAGCCGACCGCATTTTTTAGCAGGGCGAACAAGTTTGTAATTGTGTCAAATAAAAAAAAAAAAAATACAAAAAATGCTTCTTGCATAATCTCAACCCATATCGATTCATTTCTCATCACCGCAATGAAGGCATCTTGTCTACCTGTCTATCTTGCTACCTCTCTAGGCCATAATTCAATTTAACTATTGACAGTTTTTGCTTTGTTTTAATTTTGTTGTTTTTTTTGTATACATTTATGGCTTCCTGGTGGGCTTGTGGTATGTGAGTCATTTAAAGAATAGAATGCTCATAATTATATGCCAAAATGGAGAAAAGGCAAACAAAATGTTAATAATACAATACAATTGACAACAAAAGTAAATTACAAGGCATTTGCATCTTCCGTGTCTCTCTCTCTCTCGGCATGGAAATGGTTAAATGATGTTTTGCTTATCAAGTATTTTCGACTGGGATTCCCAGACAGAAGAACTTATTTCACATTCTTTGAGCCTCGTATACAACTTGTTTATAATTCAACTCATTACTCTGCCATTGAGGCGTGGCAGATCGAGTGCGAGGGAAAGAGAGATGTCATTGGTGGGGACCCTGTTTATATTGCATGCTTTTTGTCATAACTCGATTATATATCATTAGTCGGCTCAATCATCAGTTAAATCGAAGCACGAAATGTGCACAGGGCAACCACAACATCCACCTAATCTTTTAGAGGCACTCAAAGCCGCTATTTGCATTCGCCTTATATAAGTTTCTAGAGCTAACTGACGTCATAGAAAGTACGAAATAATTTTGTTTATTTTTTTGCACAATATTCATAAGCAATGTCTTTGAATGACCTCATTAGCAGTGGGAGTTTTCTTTGTTTTAGTGTGTTTCTGGTAACAAAAACCTATTTATTTGCATGCTAAAGTCCATAAATTTCACACTTGCGAGTGGCAAACGGTGCAAAGTGCAAAAAATGTATGAAATGTGTCAGCTATTTTAGGTATATATTCTCGGAAGCGATAAACCCCAATAATATTTAACTGAACTACAGGGGAAATGTTTTATAAAGAGGCAGGAAATGCCAATGATTATAAGAATTTCAAATTACATAATTCAGTAAACAATAAGAAGCTAAATTTGAATGCGTATTTCTCAAGCCTCTCAAAAAGACATGCATAAATTGATTTAGATTTTCAGACAATGTTCAGTCCCTGACAGAGTGAGTGTCATCCCATTGATGTGGCAAGCCCATTATCATTTGCATCTACATAGCCGGTATCGCCCAGCATGATTATCAAAGTCGACATTCCGTTTAACTGGCATTTGTGTGTCGAAGAATTTATCATGTATGTTCACTCCCGCACCGCAGTTCAATCAATGGGCACATCGCACAGCATGCATGCAGGCATCCATGTCTAAATGGCGCTCTAATAGTTAATTAAATTATCAATAAGCATACATAAATACACTGGGCAAACACAATCACACACACACGCACACACACACTAACAAAATGCTCAAATTTCCAGTCATAAATGTCAAGCGCACCCAAAAAGACGAGAAATAAACAACCAAAAAACTTGGCTTGTCATTATAAAAAACTACTTGGCCTGACCTTGTCCATTGTTGACTGTGCTCACACATACAAACACACACACACGCAAACAGAAACAGAAATTTACGCAACTTGCGATTGTATTTGCTGCTTGCTTGTGACTAAGTAACTCCCCTGAACAACAATACGCAAATCGAAAGACTCAGGCAACGAACTTGAACAACATTTCGTCAGAAAGTTATTGCTGCTGTTGTTGTTGGCAGTATCGTTGCAGCACCAGCAGCATGACATTTCTAAATGCGTTTCATATTGAGAATTGATTTAAACAAACGTCAACCTAAAAATGTCGTCAAATGGGTTTGGCAGGGAAATCGAGCAGCTGTCGTCGCTGTTGTCGTCTCGATCGCATTATGCAAATATTTGATAGGCCGCATAATGAAGCTACTTCATTTTCGTTTTGAGGATGTTTGCTAGGCACTCGATCATTGGGAAACCATCAACAATCATGCAGCAATCACGAAACACCCCACCACTGTCTCTCGTCACAAGTCAGTCTTGTGCCTTGATATAAAAAATGCAAATATTTATTCCCATTTGAATTGAATTTTTCTTTAACTAATGAGCAGGTAACGCAATCGATTAGCAAAAACACACAGAGAGAAGCAGAGAATCAAAGAGTGAGAGATAAAAGGCAAAACCAAATATAAAACTTTTTTTGAAAGCAACAACATTAAATTGCGCTCAATCAATGACCTTGAACTAGATTCCACATACAACAAAGTTTGTTTTTTTTATTTGTTTGGTTTTTTCGGCTTTATTTTTCGTTTCTCGTTTCTCTTGTTTGCTTGGAGCACAAAATATTGTTAATGATATATGTAAAAGATCCACAAAATAGTATATTAGGTAGATATGTAAATAAGAAATGATTAATTACTTTCTTTTGCCAATGTCAAATTAAGTAGGTGTATGTACATATGTAATTATATATGAATAGCTAACTAACCTTGACCCAAATGCAATTTCGCTAGCCCATTTTGGTGCCCCAAGGGCCAGGTGAGAGGCATTCTGCACAATTAGTGCAGTGCAAGCGAAAATTGCATTGCATAATGGGCAAGGCAAGTGTAAAATACATTTTGCATATATTTACTTTATGGCTGAACGACTTGAGAGCCGCGTACGTTAAGCAATCATATACAGACCAGGCCAACAACTTTATTTCGCACAGCGAGCATTCACTTTGTCCACGTCTAGTCTTGGACACAGACTGACCAAGTGCCCAATAGCTAACAAAAAAAAAAAAAAACATCGTTGGCCAAACGAAAAAAGAAGTAAAATAGACATACAAAAATCAAATCCATTGAATAAGAGACGAGTGCACGCGTTTGAGTCAGTGAGTGAGTGTTGGTGTCTGTATTGGACAAACTATAACTATTATTTAAAAAGAAAATGTTGTTGTTTCGCAGTTCGGTTTTTTTTTTTATTTGCAATGTGCCGCTGACATAGTTTTCTTCAATGCGGTGCCGCAGCCAATGAAGCATAGTGAATCAAGTTTTTATATTGAGCGTTATGCAAATGCGTCGACAGCAGGAAGCAAAGTCAAATGAAATTCTAAGGCTCAAACTAACTTGACTTGGGTAACCAACTTGAAACCAGTTTAAAAGTAACAAATACATACTATTTGGTCTAGAAATTCATAGTTAAGGTGACCCGGCAACAATTATTTTAATAATTATTGGGGCTACAATAGATTACTATTAATGACCAGTCAATGATGATTGAATCACTTGAAAACTGCAAGAGACTTAGTAATTGTTATATTATTTATTCATTTATTAAATATGAATTAAGCGATCAAATTGTTTTTAATGAATCGAATAAGCTGAGATAATGAAAAGTGAAATATTAGTCATTATAAAAAAAAAAAATATCTTAAGTAGAACTTAAAGTATTACTAGCAAATGTATTCTAGTAAATGAGTGTTAAACATTGGTTGTACCAATTTTGAGAAATTGTTTAATTTAAATTCAATATGAGCTTGAATATTATATGAAAAACTTTAAAAGCTTGCTCAGTATCACAAAAGGTGGTTAATGACCGGAAAAGTAGGCAGTAATAATGGTCGATTAGTCCTCAAAATCAGCCTTGAAGTGTCAAATGACACAATTAAGAACAGAGTGTTGAATAAAAATCAGCACAAGACAGATAAAAAAGAGCGCTCAACAGTTATTTAAATTTAATATGTAGTAATTAAACTTTTGTTTTTACTGATTTTTCGTTTCTCTTTTGTTTTGATTGCAGCATATCCACAGATTCCGTTATGACGGCCACAAACAACGATGGTGGCACACACGATTCGAATGCAATGGCCACTTGGGGCGCCCCAGCAGCCGGACCACGTAACACACAGGCAGCTGTCTCAGTGCGACATGCGTTCAAAGCCTATGGCAAAAAGAAGAATGCCAATCAGGTGTTAAACAATCTCAATATGACAGTGCCCAAGGGAACAATGTAAGTTGAGTTATCAAATGAAAATAAAAATTACAAAAATAAAAAGTGAAATGCTTGGCTTTTAGATTGCCGTTTCAATTAGCAGACAAATCAAATAGAAACGAAATAGCGAAAGTATCTATATAGTGTAAATAATTAACACATCACAAAAACTATATATGCCAGTACACAGAGACACACACAGATACAAAGATTCGAGTAAGTAAATTGGAGATCAGTTAGTGAGGAATGATTGGGCAATGTTAAAGTTAAACGATTTCCTCTACTTGAGGTCAGTTGATTGCGCTACGGTCGACTTTAATTGCGGCAATTACAAAAATCTAGTTTTAGTCTCACAGGGAACTTCGGGGATCCCGATTTGGATGAAATTTGGATATGTTGTGAATACCCCGTCTTTGAAGCTGTGTAAATATTTCGGCGCACTATTCTATAGTTTCCTTATAAATCGCGTTTAAAGCTATAGCTTCGGTGACTTATACGTAAAACGCCGAGGCGACTTCAGCAGCTCGGTGGTGTATGGGTGAGGTCCTGGCTAAGTTGACGGAACCCTGGTTCCCCCGCCCGAAACTAGTTAGTTTTGGATTTTAATTTTTGACTTTTTAATAATTATTTTTTTAAATAGCAAAATAGGGCATTTGATGATTATTGATTGAATTAATTTTTATGCCTTTACAAAACATAATTGTAATAAATACGAATATAGACGTAAAATACACTATTAACTAGTTTCTTCACTTTTGTTGTGATATACACCATAAAAACTTTAGATACATACATATGTACATTTTTTCAAAACCATGAACATGCTAAAATGATGCTTTTGTCCAAAAATATTACAACTTTAGATCAATTTAAAAGAAGAAAACTAAATAAAAATTTGGAAACTATCTCTTCTCTCTCATCATCACTTTGAGCGAACCATGCATACTTAGCATTCCCTTCAATATCGGGATGACAAGTCGACAAGTAATCTTTTTTGATGAAATTTCTGATTTTCTTCTATAAGCGTGGGAGTTTTGCATTCGCTTTATCATATTTTTAACCTGCCCGAAAAATACAGTTCGTAATGTCGTGCTTATAGCTAGTATTACCTCAATCGTACAAGTTTTAATATATGTACAAAAATATGTTTCCATGACAATCATCACAAAACATATATTGCTATGTATTTAAAAAATAATTATTAAAAGGCAAAATTAAAATCCAAACTAACTGTTTCGGGCGGGTTGAACCAGGGTTCCGTCACTTTAGCCGACCTCTACCCATTACACCACCGAGCTGCTTGAGTCGCCTCGGTTTTACGTATAAGTCACCGAAGCTTAGCTTTAACGCGATTTATAGGAAACTATGAATGTGCGCCGAAATATTTTACACGCTTCAAATGACGGGGTATTCTCACATATCCAAATTTCATCAATGTGATTCCAACCTGAAGTCCCTTGTCAGTTATAGTCTCTTGGATATACATATGTATGTAGGCAAATACAAAACAACATTTTTGCATTATAATTTAAAGCGTCTGACGAGGGTCGCCCAAGCAGTTCCTTCTTAATTTTCTACTGACGTCAATGAGATATTCAATATGTAATTAAACATTTGGTTAATTAAAATGCAAGACGTATTGCCTTCATTTGTGATATTTATAAATATGCTTGACGAATTTTTTTTTATAAATTTGATATTTCAAATGGCAAAGAAACAATTAAAGAGCCTCATTTTATCTCTCTTATCGTGGAGCTTGTGTATTTTAATGGTTTTTCTAGACTTTTTGGCAGACATTTTCGTTTTAAGAGGCCATTACGAAATCGTAAATCATTTAATATTGTCTGTCTTCCTTATAATTTATTGCGCAATAAACAGAATCCAAAACAACAAAAAAAGCAAACACATAGTATCGTTCCAGTAATTAAGTTCCATCATCTGTTGCAATAATCTTGACCTGGCTAAGTCAGGCTTTAATTTAAAAACAAATTTCGATACGTTCTGCAGTGACCTAGGTCAGTAGTTATCATCAAGTCAATGACCAGTTTTCGGTTTCAAAGTCGCTGTCGTTGTCTCAATTAAAAGACCGCGACTTAAAACTCTGAAATTTGAATTTTTTGTCGAGTCGACTGTTTCGGGCATGGGCAATATCAAATTTTGTTAAATTGGTTAAATGCCGCAGCGTGTTAATTATAATAATAAATCCAATAACAGACCAAAACGTGCGACCTACGTGCTGCAACATTTTATTTTGTCAAAGGCCGGAGTAAACGAAAATAGACGACGACAACAACAACAACAACGATATAATAACGAAGCGTTAATAACTATGATCATAATGATAATGATCATCATCATGATGAAGATAGTGAGTGGCTCCATAAAGAGGTGGAGTCGTGTTGCGGCATTTGATAGCTGAATGCGAAAATATTTCTTACTTTTCAAGGTGAACATTTCGAAATAATTCAACTTGAACTGTCGAAATTAACATTGACATCGTCGTTGGCATACACGAAACATACGTCTACATATATCTATATTTTGGGGAGGAGTTTATTTTGACAAAGAAAGCCGATAGGTTAAAACATTTTAGAAGGTTTTTAAAATCTGTTATTCTTTCTGGTCATGGTTCGTTTGATGGTCTAATGAAAGGTGTTTAACCTTTTTTTCTCTCTCCATCTCTCTGTATTTTTCTTTCTGTTGATTGTTAGTTATGGTCTTTTGGGTGCCTCCGGTTGTGGTAAGACTACACTTCTCTCCTGCATCGTGGGACGTCGTTATTTGGATTCAGGCGAAATTTTTGTGCTCGGTGGCAAACCCGGGACTCGAGGATCTGGTGTGCCTGGCAAACGAGTGGGCTATATGCCCCAAGAGATTGCCCTCTATGGCGAGTTCTCTATTCAAGAGACCATGATGTATTTCGGCTGGATATTTGGCATGGAAACTAAAGAGATATTGGAACGTTTGCAATTTTTGCTTAATTTCCTGGACTTGCCGTCCGAGAAGCGTTTGGTTAAGAATCTCAGCGGTGGTCAGCAGCGTCGTGTAAGTTTCGCCGTTGCTCTGATGCATGATCCCGAGCTACTTATTCTTGATGAACCAACTGTGGGTGTGGATCCTCTATTGCGTCAAAGCATCTGGAATCATTTGGTTCACATTACCAAGGCCGGACAGAAGACAGTGATCATAACTACACATTACATTGAAGAAGCGCGACAAGCTCATACGGTGAGTGGTCCAAAAGAACAATGAATTCATCCCTTTTAATTAATTTGTTGTCATGCAGATTGGTCTGATGCGTTCAGGACACTTGCTGGCCGAGGAGTCGCCCAGCGTTTTGTTAACCATGTATAAGTGCATTAGCCTAGAAGAGGTGTTCCTCAAGCTCTCACGCATTCAGAGCCAAAAGGGTGATGTCACGCATGTGAACTTCAGGTAAGGCTCTCTAGCATGCTCCATGTGGCTAATCCAATGACCTGTTAGACCCATCTGACCAACAAAACCTTATGATCTTCTCTCATATGGCACTCGCATGCTTGCAATTTCTGTTTTCATCATCTATATCCATCTATGTGTGTGTGTATGTGTCTCGTGTTTGTTCTGGGAACAGTAACAACATCTCATTGCATGCCATGGCATTCGGCAGTAAAATGGACAAGCCAAGTTCCAGCCAGGAAGGCGGTGTCGTTGGCCTTAATTTCCACCAGAGCAAGGAGGTGTTGATCAACGATAGCAATGGATCAATTTACACGGTTTGTTTCCTACATATTCCTTAAGCAATTCCATCGCATAATATATCGTCATTTGCTTTTATAGTTAAACCAAGAACCGTATAATCCACCGCCATCAAAACGGAATAACAATCCCAATGACGAAGAGAGTTGCCAAGATTGTTATGCTAGTCTCTGCAAAGTCACGTCCAAAGGAAAGATTCGTGCCCTATTGACAAAGAATATGTTGCGCATGTGGCGCAATGTTGGTGTGATGTTATTTATTTTTGCCTTGCCCGTGATGCAAGTGATACTCTTCTGTTTGGCCATAGGACGTGATCCGCAGGGCCTCAATCTGGCTATAGTCAATGGAGAAATGAACGATACGGTAAGTTACATCAATTTTCCCGTCAACCTTTAAAAGTAAATGCTTAAACAAAATATTAATATTCCAAAGGAAACTTGCTTTTGGGAGGATGGTTGCCACTTTGCCAATTTGGGTTGTCGCTATCTTAATCATCTCAATACAACGGTGGTGAAAACGTATTATGAGAACATAGAAGATGCCAAGGCGGCAGTAATGCGCGGCGATGCATGGGGAGCTCTATATATAACAGAGAATTTTACCGATGCTTTTACTGCACGTGCCGCCCTGGGTCGCGACTCTGACGACGAGACTTTGGAACAGTCTGAGGTCAAGGTCTGGCTGGATATGTCAAACCAACAGATTGGCGTCATGTTGAACCGCGACATTCAATTGGCTTATCGTGACTTTGCCATGGGTCTGCTTGGTCAGTGTGGAAATAATCCAAAATTGGGCGATGTGCCTATTCAGTTCAGAGATCCCATATACGGCACCATGAATCCCTCTTTCACTGATTTCGTAGCACCTGGCGTGATCTTGACGTAAGTATAATTCGTTTCGTGACATGCAAAACAAATCATTAATCTTCTCGTTTATAGCATTGTGTTCTTCTTGGCTGTGGCTTTGACGTCATCGGCACTTATCATTGAACGTACCGAGGTAAATAATTAAGTTAGTTCACCAAGTGAACCTCATTTTATTCATTATTGATTTTTGCAGGGTTTATTGGATCGTTCTTGGGTTGCAGGCGTCTCGCCGGGCGAAATTCTCTTCTCGCATGTCATTACCCAGTTTGTGGTCATGTGTGGCCAGACCACTTTGGTGCTTATCTTCATGCTGGTGGTCTTTGGAGTGACCAACAATGGCGATCTATTTTGGGTTATTGTACTGACACTGTTGCAAGGCATGTGCGGCATGTGTTTCGGTTTCCCTCATCTCCTCTGTCTGTGAGCTGGAACGTAATGCCATACAACTGGCCCTGGGCTCCTTCTATCCCACACTTTTGCTGTCTGGTGTTATTTGGCCTATTGAAGGCATGCCAGTGGTGCTAAGGTAAATTATTACCCTGAATAAACTATAGTGAAAGTGGTTTAAATGCTTCCCTCTCTCTCTCTCTCCGTCTCTCTTTATAGATACATTTCACTGTGTCTGCCCTTGACATTGGCCACCTCATCGCTGCGTTCGATATTGACACGTGGCTGGGCGATATATGAATCTGATGTATATATTGGATACCTGAGCACGCTCTCCTGGATTTTGGGCTTCCTCATACTGACGCTGCTTGTGTTACGCGCAAAACGCGGCTAGAGTTTAAAGAGGGACCATAATTCTAGATATATAGTATAGTTTTGAGTTTAGTCGTCATCGTCGCCCTCGTCGTCCCTTTCTAGTTCTTAAGATGCTTAAGGTCCTAGCAATTTTTCAGTTACGCTTTCTTCTGAAATTTTTATTCTTCACTCTCCCCGTCTTTTCTCTCTCTCTCTCTCTCTCTTATATCTCTCTTATATCTGCCCAGAAACGTCATAAATTATTTAAGCACACATGCACTTCTCTCTTTCCTTTCTGTTACTTTTCCTTCTCTGAAACTATTCAATAATTTAGGTTTTTGCACATTTTTGTAGTTTAATTTGTAAGGTTTAGGTACTTAAATGAATTGTTGTAAATATATTAGATGATCACAAATCAAAAAAACAAGAGTTAATTCGTGACGCAACCAACCGTCCATTATTTGCAATTCAATTTTCACGACCTTATTTTTTATTCAAAAAAAAAAAAAAAAAAAAAAAACAAAGAAAAGAAAAAACGGGCAAACTAATTTTATATATTTTCAATGGACTGTGATTGTGTTTTTTTTTATATATAAATATATATTTCACATACCTAAAGAATCAGAAAACACAAAAAAAAAAAAAAACACACAAACAACAGAAATAATACAAACAAAAAAAGGAACAATGGTGGGTTTTGTTAATAACAATTTAAGTAGTTTAAAACACTTTTTGTATGGGTTTAAGTTTTTCTAAGTTAAAACGTAATTAAATACAAAAATTTACACTACACTGAGGTATGTGAAAACCGAATCATTACGATTTCACAACGAACAAATCAAATCAATGAAAATCAAATAAACAACGAACAATTAAAACAACTTTCTAGCTTAAGTGAAAAAATCAATAAATATGTGACCACATATCTATGTTAAAATGAACATTTCGAATAAAATGTGAATAAAATAATATTAATTTTTAAATTTGGTTTCTTTCGTTACCACTGACAAACCCGCTAAAGTTTTGAATTATTCTAAATTATCGATAAGTATTTTTGGCGGGCAAGATTCAAAACTATTAAAAAAGAAACATAAAAGCAAAGCAAAAGCAGTAAAATATGTAGTCACCAATTACGTATTAAAGATAATAAATTTATTTTTTAATGTTTTGTTTCTGTAAAGTCTCCATGTAACATTTTATTTTATCTCATCGAGAACCGCCAAACATTTAAATATTTTGTTGACTATCGATAGCAGAAAGTTGATATCGGACTTTAGCAATCCCAGCCACAGAAATTTTAACTAGTTCTATTTAAATATATAACAAATTGCCAGCGGGAAAAGTAACATGATAAATTTCAATATTGTTTCAATTCATAAGGCAATATTTCGCAAAAATATTTTAAGATATAATGGCATTTTTAGTAAAAAATAAACTGATGGTTCATGAACCAGTGCAAAGTCCTCAACAATTACAGCCCATGGTTGCATTTCGATTTTAAATAATATAAACAATAACAAAGAAGTTAAGATTTGCCAATTCTCGTTTTTAATTAAAAATGTGATTAAATCCACAAAATGGACAAATCAAGTGCCTATGAGAAGTTCACCGGCTACGTGGACCAGCTCAGGAATACGGAATGCAGGTTGGTACTACCGGATAACCCCTGTGTACGCAAATTCCGGCATACTGATTTGCTGCGCTGCTAAAAAAAAAAAATAAATCCACCATATGACCTTGTACTATGGGAATTTTATTTTGTTTACCTCTTAAAAAATAGAAATATAATGAGAATTTGCAACAATCTAGGGATTAATAGGGATTATATTGTTGTTGCACATCTATTCGCTAGACCGGTTAGGAATTACCGACAATCCTTAGGGTAAATCAACAGTTGGTTTGCAATTTGACCAATGAAAAACCGCAAAGATTACTGACTAATAGGCATTTCCTCTATGACACCATTATTGAAAGTGTACATACATATATATACATATAATTATGATATTATTCAATTTACAGCCAGAAGCAGAAGATTGTTTGCTTTCAGCAGATTGCTGATTGCATTTTATCATCGTCACTGGCAGGACACATTAACTATGCGGCTCATTGTGGAACTGCCACCAATGTGCTCCTGCTATTCTGTGAAGATCTGGACTCGGTGGTCCGGATGAGCGCCGAGGAGAATTTGAATAAGATATTTCGTGGACTGGAAAAGTCGAGAGTCAGTAGGATTCTAATGGATTTATATGGCGAAATAAAACGAAATGGTAATCAGCGGTAAGTAGGATGTAATATATTCTTTAATTTGCTTGCTAACACGTCTTTCTTTATCAGTTCCTTGAGAATATGCTTGAATCTGTTCTCCTACTATGCACCTCAAATCAAAGAGAAGTACACAAAATGGTATGCAGTGCGCCTACTTCAATGCATGTCCATAATATCCCAACGCAAGGAGACGCTATTACAGGAAACGCTATCCGATTTTGTTAAGCATTTCGGACGCCATGTGCAGCAGAGTTTGAATGACAGCGAAACGTGCAAGTTGCTTGAGGTTAGTTCCACCTAAACTATTGTCTTAAATGCCACTAATCCCTTCCTGCTTGCAGATATTTGTTGGCAATATTAGCTCAGATTGTGCCGTAAAGCGGAGATGTTCTGCCCAAAATTGCATCAGCCTCATCGAGCATGCCCGCAATAGAACCATAATGGCCAGGCATGGACTCAACAAAGTGATTGGTAAGCCGAAAGCGTGCGTATCCCGCAAATGCCGGATATGAAAAGCGTCCAACGTGAATGCGAAAATCTCATCGATGTTTCACTAAATGCACAGTCAGCCAGGCTCCATTTCCATCAATACTTAATGCGGTTGTTTGTTGAGCTAGCTCATTCCAAATTTAGTTACAGTCAATACTCCATAGTAGGCATTTGTTGGTTTTTAGGACTATTATGAGATTTGAGAGATATTAGTATATTTCCTATTGTAAAATAAGTTAAACCTGAAGTTGTTATAATCTGAACATTTCTGAACCAATTGTGGATCCTTAAAAAGGAAAACAAATTTACCAACCGGTAAAACCGAAGTCAATCAAACCAATTTAAAGATACACTAAATTGTATTATAAACTTCGTTTCTATTAATGTTAGAAATCGCAAAACTACATAGTTATAATTGCTTCAATTAGCGAGTCTTCACTGTTCTTAGTGTTGCATTCAATGTCTATTGTTCTTTGGTAAACTAATCCCTATATCAGTGGCAAATAAATTGTTGTTGTTGGTGTTTGCTGTTTGACGCGTTCGCGTGTCGTGCAGGCACGCTGCAGTCAGCGTAAAAAGGCGCTTTATTTCCATCAATAATGAAAGATATGTTTAAATAGCGTGTAACGTTTCGAATGCACCAACTGCAAAGCCATTTCTACATTTATATACATTCGAATCGGTATATAGAGCCATACATTTTTATGTATCATGTATTCCCAAATATGTACATAGTAGCTTTATATGTAAATATATTCACTTTATTGGATAAAAAATATTTTTTAATATTCTAAAAAGCCGCAAATCCATGCAAAATACCTCCACACACAGTTGGCTGTTCACTCTTCATGTACATAGAAGTGAAGTAAATGCAATCAGAGTTCGCGGAATCAGGGAGACAGAGTCAGGAGTTTGTTTGTCTGTCTGTATGGTATTGGTAGTCGTGGTGGATGAGTGGTGGTGCTGCATAGTTGGCGGCACAATAAAACCAAATGGTCAGTTGTTATAAATTATATTTCTATATTGCAGTTGGTTACCTTTAGAACAATCAATGTTGGAACATTCTCTACATATATAAATGCTAAATATACCCTTTCAATGTGTATAACAAATTAGTTTCAATGTTTGTTACAGTCTTATAATGTACAATCTGAAGATTTTGTCCTTTAATATCTATATGTATATATATCAACAGGCCGTCCACTTTCTACATTAATATTAAATACTTCTGCATTTTTCTTAATTGAAATGTTTATTTGTGGGCCATTAGTTTTTATTAGGGAACCTATTCATTGTTTAAAAAATTGTTGATGAAACTTTTAAGCTAGGGAATCGCTGCATCGGCTCCAAAAATTCGGTTTAAATCTATTTTGTTTTTATATGAATTTGTTTTGATTTTAGACAACGATATTCGAGAACCAGTTTTTATTTTGCCATTTGCGCAGCAATAACTACAATAAGAAGAACAAAAGTCATTGTAAAAATGCAAACACAAATCATTTTTTATTGAATTTTCATGAAAATATTATTGGCATACCTGGGCAAGCCAGTGTACTCTGGATAGTGTAGATGGGTTAAAAGGTAAATGGACTTTAGTTTATAGCATTCTTGTATTTTTTATGCTGTGGTATAAAACTTCAGTCAGTTGCTGTGCAGGTTGAATAAGTTTAGCAAGTTGTGTAATAATTTAATTTAAGAGAGACGAGAGAAAACTTTATCAATTGTAGGGAATAGATATAGTTAGTGAATGGTCTTAGCACATTTGCAGGTGGCAAAATGCATCGTTTGCTTTGACTTTTGCTCTTTTGCTTGGACTCACAAATGTTTACCTTCAAATCAACTCCTTCAGTTTGTAGTTGGAGGGTCTTGGCTAGTCCCTAGCCCTGTGTCAACTTTATGCCACTTCTCGTCATCATACACACACACATATACTTACAGGAGGCATAGGACAGAAGAGGACAATGGAACTCAGTCGGTATCCTTATACAGTCTAGCGCCTCTTTTTATGGCAACCCATCATCGTCATCATCATCATCATTATCAACATAATCATCGTCATCATCATCGCCATCATGATGGCAAAAGGCAGCACTTGTGTCCTACCATGCCCCAACAAACAGACACAAAGTGCGACCCTTAACTCTACTACTCTGTCTCTTCATCTCTCCCAGTCTCTCCTCTTCGTTTTTGTCTGTTTGTTTGTTTGTCTCAGCCTGTAGACGAAATGAAATTTATGCACTTGGACACTTCCCTGCAATAATTCATGCGAAATTGAATCAGATATTCATTCCTCTGTGCAGCTTTAAAAACGGATAATCAACGTTGTAAACAAAAATGCAAGCGCCAGCAGGAAAAATGTTGAAATTTATGTTCACTGCGAACCTAAACAAAAACTCAAATTTATATTTCAAGTGAGCCAAATCAAATGAATCATATTTCCAGCAACAACTGAAATGAAATATGTCAGAGACATCAGTAGAGAGTTGATGGTATGTAGTTTGGAGGGTGTTGGCATTGGCCTATTAATTGCACTCTTTAAACGTGCCCAGAATGACTCGTTTTGCCGCAGGCGGTGGCATTGCTTCCACTTACAAAGTTCTTGCGGCTTTTGGCGCAATTAATTGATACACATGAACACAGGCCGTAAGTTTTGCTCGGCAAAGTCACCACTTGCCAGGCCATTGCTGCTGTTGCCTCCCGTCAGGGGCTTGTAAAAACTTACTCCATGGCAAAAGTGTTTTCAATTTTGTTGCCCCTCCCAACACCCTTCAGCCTCTTTCTGGAAAATGAAAACTAATTGAGTAACAAACTTGCAACATGGCGTTTGTGATTGGGTGGCGTATACGTAATGAAACGACAAATAAGTAGAGACAACTCTAACTCGAAGCCTGTGAGTATATGTGTGTGTGTGAGTCTATAAATATCAGATGAAAAGTTTTCAACGAGATAAATTTAATTGGAGGCAATTTGCTGCTGCCAAACATACGTGTGTGCGTGTGTGTCTGCGAGAAGAAGAAAAAGTTGCGCTGGCAGCACGCGAGATGTATGAACTGCAGCAATTGGCAGCCACCGGCCACGAGCCATTGATGTTTGTTAGATAGCTTATTGAGAAAATTGAAATTGCCAACGCATGCTGTGCGAAAAAGTTTTTTCAAGTGCGTTTTTAATTTGTGGCAACAGCTAGTCATAAGTTTGTTCTTTCCCCCGTCTTCCATTAACTTAGTTCTCTCTCTTTCGCACTCACTCCCCTTTTTTTTGTTACAGAACTGTTGCTAAACGATGGCCAAGAAACCAGTTGCGTGCTAGGTGCCTTGGGTCTGTTGCGTCTACTTTTACCTCAACTAATACGCGGCTATTGTGCTGATTATACCGATGATGGTGAATCCTTGGCGGCGGTGGGTCAGCAGCAGCAGCAACAACAACAAGTAACAACCGACTGTCGGCAAATTATTGAAATTTATGATTATTGTTTGCACCTGCTGAGCACGCAGCATACAACGAATCACGCTATTATAAATGCCGCCCTCGAGGTCATCAATGGCATACTTCAGAGTCTGGATGGTGGAGCAGGCGGAGCAGCAGCTGTCGTTGAGATGAACTCACTGGCTCAAAGTTTGCGCCAACTGTTATGCAATCAAGAACTACAGCACAATGAGTATTTGCGGCGAAGGAAATCATTAAAAAATCAAATATTCCAATTGAAAAATTACCAAGTGGCGGCAGCAAGTCAACAACAACACCAGGACCAGGATGAGGAAAACCAACTGGAGAGGGTAACAACGATGATGACTACAACTACAACTACTATGCAAATGCGAAAGAATTTGAATTCAAATGCAAAACTGCAGCAGCAAAAGTGTCAACAGCAACAACAACAACAATATGACCAGCTAGTGAAGGCTGACAGCAGAAGCAGCAGCATCTCGCTGGGAATTACTAGAGAGGAAGATGCAACTTCCCTTGCTGATGAAGGTAAGGCAAATCAGGGTTGAGTGTAGGTTTTTCTCTTTTTTTTTTTGGTTTTGGGTGATGTTCAGCCATGCGACAGTATGACATGACGAAAGATAGACACACATACAGACACACAGTCAGACCAAGCCGAAATCAAGAAAATTGAGCAATTGCACAGGACGATGTGGAGGAAACGCCCACACAATGCACATATGAAAATTATTAGTGCATGCTTCTAGGCGGTGTACATACATACATACATATGTATATGGCAGAACGAGGTCAGACCAAATCTTGCACAAATATTTACACAAATTGCAAAAAGCTAAACCCATTGCATCTTCCATCTCATTCCTTACTCTGTTTCTCTCTCTCACTGACTTGGCAGGCAAAAAAATCGAGTCGAGTCGTCACATTAGAAATGCCGCGCGCAGCATCAGCGAATGCGTTGCCATCATTTCAGATGATGACGCGGATGCGGAGGTGAAGAAACATGAGCAATCGGAGGATGACGATGACGACATGGAACTTCTGAATGCTGAGTGCGATGACTTTACAACGCTGTCGCAACTAAATGAACCACAACAGACAACACCGACAGCAATAGCAACAACAACAACGAAAGATAAACTGATTGATGGCTGCAGCAGCAGTGAGTTACTTTCCACACAGCATCAGCAGCAACAGTCATCGTTGCAGAATCTTCTAGCCGATGATAAATCCCAAAATTTAAGTGATATCGACAATGAATCCTTCAATAGCATCGATTTCGAGGCCGAAATAACAATTGCTGGCGGTAGCAGCAGGAACAACGACCAGCAGCAGTACGTCGAAGCAACTGGAAATCCCACTGAAACGAATGATTCGACGACGGATGCAACAACTATTGGTATATTTTTTAACAATCTGCTGTCGCATTCCAATGCAGGTGGGTACAATCCTTCAAACAATAAACATTTTATTAGCAACAATGCCAATTGAAAACAACAATTTTCATTTAATGTTATTGCATTTCATGGTCCACCGCAGACGCCACCAGAAAATTTCTATTTTGAGTTTTTGTTTTTTCGGCAATGTCTACCCCAAAGTATTTCACATTTATTTACAATATTTGGACATGGCAATCAAATTATTTGCATAATTGCGGCAGAGCCTGGGTAAATGGCAAACGAATAGAGGGGGGAGCGGACGTGACACTAGCAAATAATTTGCCATGTTTGCATGTTGCCTCTTGCCAATTGCCAATTGCACTTGCTATTTAATGAAGCGTAATTGTTGTTTCTACTGTTGTTAGTCCCTTTTTGAATTGAAATTCAGAGTCCCCAGCCAAACCAACATATTTGCCTAGAGTTTTTTCAAGGCAGAAGTCGTTCCTTTGCTGGAGTAGATGCAATACATGGTTTTGGGCGGCATCAAGAGTTAACAACATAATGGAGAATTTGCCTTTGAGGCACGAAACTTGAGTGGCTATATATTCTAAACTTGTTTATTGTATTTCATTCATATTCAATTAAGAATATCAAGTGCATTTTATCGTTTATTATTGGCCTTTACTTTAAATCTGTTTCATATAGCTAAATCAAGGCGATGAAGGATTTGAAATACTTGAAAGAGTAAAATGGATTCACTAGGTGTACAAATAAGATAGTAAAAAGGCATTATGCACCTCCACAACATCTATTATAATTAATTATGTATTTAAAACACATTTGGGCTCACTTTTTTTTAACAAGATTCAATTATGTTTTCGTTTTTTATGGTTATTAAATTCAATTTAATGACATAATATTCCGACCTCAAAAAAAAAAAACGAAGAAAGAAAGTTAAGGAGCAATCGTCACAAAGAGAGACAAGAAAGTAAAAATGGCAGACATGATGCCAGCCAGATCCCTGCGGTGTCCTTTTGCCTCTGATGGGCAAAAACCGGGGAAGGGACAAATGCCAGAAGAACGGGAAGACTGGCGAGAGTAATAAACAAAGAAAACGTACTGCACTGAGCCGGAAGTACTAATTAAGCGAATGAGTTGAGGGCGTGGAAGATGTGGCATAGTGGTGGATATGGTACAGATGGTGGAATGGTGATGGCGCATAAAAACCCACAGCCACTTGACGTAAATGTTGGGCTTAAATCCGGCATTTTTTTGCAACTGTGTGTGTGGGTGTGTGTATGTGTAGTGAGGATTAAGCTTGAAACATGGCAATGCATTTGCTTCACTCCATTCCACCCATGGCTCGCTTTCGCTGGCACTGCCACTGCCACTTGGCCGAAGCATCACACACTGCAAGTTGGCAACAAAGTGGTTAAGACAAATGGGTTACGTGATAAAATGCGGTTACTCAAATTGCATGTATGCAAGCTTACATGTTGTGTCACAGTCTGTGTATGTGCAGAAGAGGGTGTGAGTGTGTGTGTGTGTGTGTGTGTGTGGGTTTATTTAGCAAGCCAAATCGAGAGAAGAACCGCCATCAGTGGGCTGCATTTAGCTCTTGTTTCGTTGTTGTTTCTGTTTTCTATTTTTTATTTTTTGTTTTTGTGCACTTATGCGCTATCAGCCTTTTTGTTTTGCTGCTTCCTCCTTTGGCTTGCAAGTTTTTGTTGTTCTTTTTACCTCCATCTCCTCTCTCCACCTCTCTTGTTGTTGTTTTTCTTTTATATCAGCAGCCGCCCATCTTCAGTCGTAGCCAAAAAGAAAATAAGTAACAAAAAAACGTGTGTTACTAACCTTACTGATTTGTATACTCTATATGTAGATATTGCATCCCATGTAATAGTTACCCTGTCTTAAGATTAAAGATCAATGTGGAATTCATTAAAATGCTGTATTAGTGCCGTGCAGGACTAACGTTGATGAAAAGACTCCGACCTTTTTCGGCATGTCCTGGATGCAGTTGGGTAGTTCTTTGGCTTCTTTTTGCTTCTATTGATAACCTCCTCCAAAGTTGTAGACTATATCATGAATTATTAAAAAATATTAATGACTTAAACTATAGCAAACACCAATTTGTTATAATCACATCTTTTAGACATTAGCAACAAATTTCAAAACTTTTGAGATTCTTTTTAATTATTATTAATGGTTGTTTTTCTCTTCTTCTTCTCCAAAACATATTCATAAGAATATTCTCTAGCAGTTTTTCAACGAAATGAAATTCCAATTGAAATCAATCTACTTTTATTTTTATCTTTTCAATTTTTAAAATAATAAGGATACACTAATCAGGTGTTAGTTAGTAAAAGAGCATTCAGTTAGTTGTATTGGCGTTATTCACCATGACATATTACTGTATTTTCATAAACAATTTTTTTATGCCAGCCGTTGTCTGTCGGTTTTTACTCTGTGTGGTATTTGCATATAACTAAAATGCATTTGCTAGTGTGAGGGTGTATATATCTGTGTGTGTGTGCATATGTCTGCGTGTTAAACATAAAGTAGCAACCAAGCAAAGTCCTCTTACTCTTACTCTTACCAAGCAAATAACCCACGGCTTCTGCTGGGCTTCCTTTACTGCCTGCCCGCATCCCATTTCCTTCGCGGTTTTTCGTTGTCGTTTATTTGCAATTGTTGTTGGTTTTTATCCATGTGTTTTTGTTTTTTTTATGTGTGACGAGTTTTATTTTTGTTTTTCTGTATTCTGCTGTTATTCTCTCCATGATTTTAGAACGAGTGAGTAAAATTTTTAGTGAAGGCAAAACTATTAAAGCATAAAAGGCTACCCCATGCGTATTTAATTACATGCAACAGCAGCGAGCAGCAAGCAAGTTGAAGTTGTCAGATATTAGGTTTCGACTAATTGCTAATGAGTAATTTGGGGATGCCACTAAAATATCTAACGAATTTTCTAGTATTAACATGAGAAATTTTGTACGCTTTATTTTTTATGATGCTATTTTAAGAGCAAAAGTTAGTTCACTGAACCTACGCCTCGATTTTAAGGAGCTTCTGTAGGAAGTTTTGCTAGTCTTCCATCCATTAGTAGAGATGGGAAGGAAGAGGGCGGAGGGGAAAAGTAGAAAAACCACAACAAGTGCATTTAGAAGATGGAGCAATTTTTTTAACCCACTTAAGTGGTCGAAGGGTGAGCTAACTAGTTATAAAAAGAAACTTTTCAATTAATTTTCAATAGAGAAAAAATCGTTAGCCCAAAGGAAAATAGTTTAAGCGGTTTTCTCTAGCCATCTTTTTTTGTTTTTTCTTTTGCTTTATTTCTACAACAGTTTAGAAATAAATATATGTTGGCTCAGAGCGGTTGTGGAAAGGGCAATGAGGCAGAGCGGTTGCTGGCAACCACAAATTAGCCAACGCCATCGCTGGCATTAGTGTCAGAGGAACTTATCTGCTAAAGTTACGACTACTCCAACTAACTTGACGGCTCTTTTGTGCTTACAGCTTCGGAGTCGGTCAGTAAGCTCTTTCGTCAATCAAGCGGTTCTAAATCCACGCCCTCGAAGTCAGCTCCAGCGGCTGATAAATCAGATGCTGTCTCGACGGCATCACTAACGCTTTCTCTCAGCTCAATGGCCAGCAGCAGCATTATTGAGCCGGCAACGCCATCAACAGACCATGCCACCTCAATAACCTCGACCCCGACACCGGCTAAGGACCAGTCCACCAATTCGGTCACGGCCTCTTACACTGCATCTACCGCCTTGTTAATGGATGCACCAGCTGTGGAAATGCCAGATGCAGAACCAGTATTGCGACGCACACCTAACGGTAAGTGTTTAGAGAGATGTTGTCATTTGGGCAACTAATTAGAAGTTTTTTATACCCTCACAGCTAATCCTTTTCTAGTGGAGAATTCGCCGCTTAAGCAAACAGTTTTGGGACATGTGCTAATCAGTGTGAAAATTGGTGGAATTCTAGAGCAATCACTAGTTTATTATACGGCTCGACTGGTCAGTGCCAGGTTTTTGCTAAGCGGACAGGCCAAAGGTTTGCAGCCAGACAACGTGAGTCGCGTGTCTATTAAGAGTCTTTCCCTAACGGTGATTGCTCAATGTGTGCGACTTGCACCGCGAGTCCTGCAGCTACCATTGGAAATCACGGATCAAGAGCTACGATTGCTTGAGCAGACCATGGAAGTGGAAAGTGGCCAAAGTACTGAACTTTCAAGTCCACAGAGTAGCAACGATTCTCAGAATACTGGGGAGAAGAGACTATCCGATACTGCAACAACTGGCCAATCGGACTTACAGGACAACCAACTCTTATTAGACATCAAGGATGATCATTTTGGGCCCAGTACTTGTCCAGTTTACTGCCAGCAGGGCCCACCTAATCTAAGCCGTAGTGCAGACACGGCTCTTCTGCGACGACAGCTTGAAGGACGAACAACATCCTTGCCACAGCCAAACAAAATTCAGACGGAAAGTCATCTTTCCAAATCCGAAATTATTTCTAGTCCTTATTCTGTGACAATTGCAGCAGAGGATGCTCCGCCACTTGTTCTACCGCCACGCCCACCGAAACGTACCAAATCAATGCGTAGTCGAACTGGCAGCAGCATTTGCCCCACAGCTGGCCCAAACCCGACATCAGCCGCCACAACTGGCTCTAGCCAAGCCATATCAGATGTCCTCCTCTTCTATACCCACAGTGACCCAATGCTGCGCGGCGGAGTTCAGCAAATTGTTGGCAACTTTGTGCAGGCAAGCCGAGCAGGATTATATCTAGAATTGACACGCGGTCTCAGCTTACAACATTTGCTGGCCATTTTACTAAAGGTAAGTGTAAGAAAAGTAAAGATTATGGACAATGTCAAAATAACTCTTTTTCATAAACAAAATATATTAGAGACTCTTTATAAAAGAATTCTCTTTTTGTGATTGCAATTCAATAAACTCAGAAGAATTAAGAATTCTCTGATCCTGATCCTGAGGATCTCTAGGGTCAAAAAATACAAATATGGATAAAAGGTGCCGCTTTGGCTCATATTGTTAATATAATGTAGCCCCAACATGTTAATTCGAATTAAATAGAAACTTAAAACTTAATGTTCTTGACAATATCTGTTTCACCTGATTGAGAAAGTGTATTAGGTGTAACAACCCATTCTCTTTTCGCTTTCCTCAGTTTCTTTTCAGAGATAACTATTTTTTTGCTGGCTTCCTTTACCAGAAGAGTAGTAGTATGCATTTTCTATAAATATGGGCCCCCACCTTTTTGCTGTACTTTTTTCTATGTTAAGCCAACAAGCTAACATATTTTAACACATGCAGGCAAACAAAAACACACACACTCTCTTGGCATTTACACACATGGATACGGACACGTGTCCATATCAATGGCAACGTTCGCTGCCTTTTGAATATTTTTCTGCATTCAACTTTGCTGTGGTGGCAGCTTAGCCAACGGCATTTTGTGAGCTTTGGGTTGTTGGGTTGTTTTTCATATGAAAATAAGAACGAACGAAAGAAGGAAAATTCTTATCGCCTTCGCAATGTTCAAGTGCAAATGCCCCCAAAGGGAGTTTGGGCGCGCATCTAGTCCAGCTAGTTCACTTTCTCTCAAAACCCATCTCCAACTCCTCCAACTGAACGTTCTCGCATAACTTGCACATTGATTTCACTCTTGGGGATTGGACATGGGATGCTGCGGATGTTGCATGGATTCGTATGGAGAGTTTCTTATTGAATTCAATAATTTAGTGGCCAGCCGAAGCTCCGAACATTCAAATTGCTGTTTGGCAAAACTCCTAACCAACCCCACACCCCAAAGTGCAATTTGATTATGCAATGTTGTTCCGCTTGCCCCTAACGGTATGCAATGGCAATGCAAAAAGAGTAGAAGTAGGGGGAGTAGAGTAGTAGGGGGATATATGTAGGACGTGCCAGCTGAAAATCACATTAGATGCCTGCCGAATAATGCCTGCAAATCCGTCTCAATGGCACTTGGCTAACACACACACACACACTCAGAATTGAAGTGGCGAAAAAGAGAGAGAGAGTAGTGAGGGTACGGGCCAGGCCAAAGCAACTTTGATAACAATACCACTTTTTGGCTGGAATTGAGACTGGGACTAGGGTAAGGAAAAGCTTGTTAGAGATTCGTTAAAAATGCACACACTTACAGACAGATGGGCAGACCAAAGGACGGACAGAATACGGGAGTCGGGCGATGTTGGGTCGGACAGTTGTGATTGTGGAAAAAACTTTTTACTTCTGCAAACAATAAGACACAAATTCGTTTAACGTCTCTCTGTCCCTTCCTCCTTAGAGGAAGAAAAAAAACTATCTCCTAAGGCCATGTGCATACATATGAAGATATTTAGCTCAACTTTTTCTTCCCTTCACATCTTTTGCAGGGCCTTGAGGATGACATACACACAGTGGCCATACAAGCGTTGAATGCATTCGATAAGATATTTCCGCATGTGGTGTCCAAATATTTGACATCGCCGCCATGTCATTATCAAGCTCATCAGCAGCAGCAGAAGAAGCAGCAGCAGCAACAGCAGGGAGAGCAGCAACCAAGTGGACAACAAAAGATGCCAGGCCAAACTTTTCTAAAGGACCAGGATAATGCCTTAAGCAGTCAGCAGCAGGAGCAGTATGAGCACGAGCAACAAAGGACATCTAACGATGACAACTTGGGTTGTCCAGGCAGGATGTGTGCCAGGTCTTTGGCCACTGATAATGATGAGCTACTGGCTGCTCTTTTGAATGATTTCCAATTGCAATCGAGTAGCAGCTTACAGGAGACTGGCAAAGTAGAGCAGCATACTCAACTGGGTAATGAGCCTTCTGTTGCTGCTGCTGCTGCCATCTGCCCAAAATTGCTTTTGAGCAAACTTCGACTATGCCATCACAATAAATATTGGTTGGTCCAGAATAAATACGCCGAAGTTATTTCGAATTTAAATTACGTGGTACTACGGTCTTACTACGCAAATTTCGATTGTGGCTTGGATAACAATGACGATGAGGACAAGGAGCAGCAGCAGCACAAGCAACACGATGCAGACAAGGACATTGCCTGCACTTATGAGGTAAATGGCTAAATCTTCTTATTACAGGCAACTTATAGAGGTACAAGCAGACATTGTTCCTTTCGCCACATTCAAAGCGTTTGTTTATTGTGCAGATTATTTTCCGAACTTGTTTTCCACTGCTGCTTCTTTTATTCCACTTTGACTCGAATGCAATTCAAGAGCCAGAGACTCTCTTATTGAACTTTTGTGCACTCAAGTGTGGCCAGGCTCTTCACTTTCCTCACCGTCTCCCTGTGCGTTCGCCCCGCCCCAATCCGCACTCTGACTCACATGGTGGATTTGTTTATTTATTATTTTGACAAAGCCAAAGCAATTTACTAAATGGCACGAGGAAGAAGAAAAAATGTACACAAGAAAAAAAAATAAATACATACTTGAAAATAGACAAACAATAGACAACAATTGACAAGGACCCTCAAACAGGCAAAAGACTGAGGATCCTTTGATTGAATACGGCAAGTAAAAGTAATTGATTAAAAATATAATAGTTTATTCACTGCGTATGTTAGCCAAATATAAAACTATCAGCAACTTTAAAGTTTATTTAAATAATAAAAAACTATAGAAAAACGCATAAAGAATAACACGTTTCGATAGAAGAAACCAAAACCAGTCCAAATGTGTTATAAAACACCAAAATTATTGTCATTTAAATGACTTACCCTTCGTAGATATTTAAGATTTGTAACTTTTATTGACTTGCTATCAGGTATTTGGCATCTGTTTTTAATTGCATTCCTAGTCTGAGGGCCTTTTTACATCAAACAAACTCCTTTGGAAGTTATGAACGAAGATAGATACATACATACATATATTTGGCATAATGATGGCTCAAAGAGTTTTTGGTCGCGAAAACTCATCTAGAACCTGCCAAAAGTGCATAATGAAAACTTCATCTTCCACTTTTTGATTTACAACTTGCAGTTGGTAGTAGCATGTTGTTACTCCCGCTGAACTCTGTCCGATTCGCTCTCTCAAATGCTTTTTCGTGATCCTTTACAGACGCAATTTCTGGCCGAACTTTTGCATCTGTTGGGCGACGATGATGTTCGAGTGAGGGAGCATGCCGCCTGCTGTCTCTGCCGTTTTATAATGCAAACGGCGCGCCATCAATGGCAGCAGCAGCAGCAACAACAAAAACAGCAGTCGCCTCGAAAAACCATGGGTGGCAGTGCCACGGCGGGCAACATCAGCATCAACGATGAAACCGAAGCTCAACAAACTAATTTCAATTTGCTTTGGGATTTTTTCGACTATCGCATATTTGGCAGCATGTCCGTGACGTTGCGTAATTTATTCCGGACCAGTTCGACGATTGGCCCGCCATTGGCAGATCCAGATGCAGTATCCTCTTTTGCTACAGCCAACGAAACATCCTCTGAGTCTTTTAGTGGAGGAGGACTGGGTGGTGGAGGAGCCTCATCGGCGTCGGCCTACTTTGATGGCAGTTACTATGGCGTCGGCGGCATTTCGACTGCCGATGGCCATGTTTTTGCCTCTACAACGTTTCAACGTCAAATTGCGCAAGAGGAAAAAGTTTTGGCCAAAGTTTTGTATCGCATGACAAATAAATTGATGACGCTGAATGATAAAAATTTGCAGGTAAATATTTATTTTGGTTTGTGCAAAAGGCAAAAGAAATGCTACAATATTCTGTCTATCGACCCGACTCAACACGACGTTCCAACACTCGTTCTCTCCCCCACTCTCTTACACAATTTTCTTACAGTTTGGCATAATTTACGCGCTACGGCTGCTGTTGAAGCACTTCAATTTTGTGGACTATCAACAGGCATGGACGGAATTCAATTTCATTGAAATTTGCATGAGCTATGCCTACTACAACAGTGCAACAGCTGCGGACTTGAGTTGTCAGAATGATTTGATTGATGTGATGGCCAAATTAATGGCAGGTGAGTAGTAGTAATCCCCTCTTAGCACCCTTCCTCTTCCTTCCCCTCGCATTACTAACGGGTTCACAACTCCTCCTCCTACGTCCTTCTTCGAGCGAGTTTTGTCAGATATTTCCCTCACTATATATCCGTCTAGCATATTTCAATTGCTACCCATTTTGGATGCCATTTACATAGTTATGTCTGTATATGTACATATAGGCCTAATGATTGCTTTTGCGTGCCTGAATGCCCTCTCAATATTTATGATGACATTCATGCTGATATTTATTGAAATTGTTCAAGTGTCCAAGTTCAGTCATCAAATGTGGTCAGTTTTGGTTAATTTAATTTTTACTAAAATTATGAAAAATTCAACTGAGAGTGTGCACCCAAAAATTGCATATTTAATTGCATTATGGTATAATAAATGCTGTGGAAAACGTTTGCATAAATCATTTTAATTAATTGTTTGTCATTTAATAGATTTGCATAAATATTTTCGTACTGCGATATAAGTAACGGACTGCATATAACGTTGCATTTTTTGCTTTGAATTTCCTTTTTTTGTCCTATACCATTTTTTTTTTTTACATTGATTATAATTTTAATCAAGCGAAATGTTATATTAGCGTATACGTAATATTTACTTTTTTTCCATTTGGTTTGAAAGTTTACATTTTATGTTAATAAAAATTACCAGGGATAAACGACTAAAACATGCTCTTCAAACTAGCAAAATAGTCTAGCTTCCAATCTCCTATTTAAATAAATTCATAACTTTAAACTTTGGTTAGTCAACAATATATTCAACATTATTCGTGTTGAATCTCGTGATTAAGATATGTTTAGGAAAATATTGCAATAATTTAGACGACATTCTTTGTTACATAACCTTGATACTTTAGCTGATTTTTAGTTACACTTCACACTCACTATAAGTGCTAATAGAAAAACATAAAATGTGCATTTATTTCAATTTGCAATCAGGAAAATTGAAAAAAAATATATATAAACATATGAAATTGAATATATCGACATATCAATTGCCTATTAATTGCAAAAAGTAAATTGTTTCCATTCTATATGTATGTTATTATTTTCCGTTTCAATCCGACAAAATTATCCGTTTGATTAAATGTAAAATGTCTAGAAATTTGCGTCTTAAGTGAATAATACATTTACCATTAACAAGATATTTATGACAATAACGATGCGTTAGTTAATGTTCAACATATCCAGGTTAAGCTAAATGAATGAGGATACTAAACTACATTCAAACATATTATTTTACATTCTTAGTATGGAAACAGTTTTTTAATTAAATCATTTTCAACAGCATCATTAACAAAGTGCACCAAAAAGGATATTAAAAAAATATATACATATACATGTATGTATATACATACATATATTGGTATACATTACGACAACAACAATAACTGCACTAATAAACATTTCAATTCAATTTACGAAAAATTACATGTTCAGTCTAAAAACAAAAACCAACGAAACAAAACCCAAACTTCAATTCAATTTCACACTTAAAACACTCTTGTGTGCAATTTTTATATGGCTAAAGGTGGTGCAATGGTGGTTTAGTTGGATTTTCGACAAAGTGGGCGGGAGAGAAATCGAGTTTAGGGGGCGGGCAATGGTATCCTGTAGTTTATTTATTATGCCAGCCGCGTATTCGCCATGCGCTAATGTAATCCACCATAATCAAAAAGTAATTAAATTATTAATAAACCATTAAATGTTAAATAACTTTTCGTGTCAGTAGCGTCGCCAGGTTGGCAGTCTCTCTGTCCCCCCCCCTGTTCATTCCCATTTTTTGTTGTTAGATCGTTACATTTTGCATTTACACATAGAATTATTCAACATTATTTAGCCCTAAAGCACTTTTGCACCTATTTCAACTGGTTAGCAACTGTGCCTTGTCAGCCTTGTCATGTGTAGGTGGCCGACAGGCTTATCTATATATGTACAATGTGCATAAACATTTCAAAACAAAATCGCCAAATGTTTGCCTCAACATTTTTCGGCAATTTGCTCTTTTCTCTTTTGATAAGTTTTGACAGTTGCCTCTAAACATGCAAATAGTTTTTGAAATGTTTGCCAGTCAGTTGACTTTAGTCTTTAGGCTCATTTAAATTAATAAGATTACCACTTGCTGCAACATCTAATTAATGTTAAAATAAATAATAAAATAATTTGATTTTTTTATATCAGTGTATTGATAAGTACTTACTGGTTTTAGACTGTCTTTCTTAAGAACTTGTATTTTGTGTCTCTTCCTAATTTTATGTACATACATTGTGGCTTCTTCATTTCTTTAATCTGTTCCACAAAACTTTCTTGACTTAAATGACTTTCTTCCACTGTCTGAAATACAGTTACCAATCGATTTGTAATAGAATAAAGCAAACCTAGAAATATGTTTGTTCATTTTCATGACTGTTCCATATAAAACCCTCCATTGTGGTAAAATCCCGAGGCACATAAGTAATAATTAACTGACATTGTTGCAATTTTAATGATTCTGGGTTCCCAAGTTTACTTTTTTTTTTTAGTTTTTGAATCTTTTGTTTAGTCTCTATTGAATTGAATATGGGCCTTAAATTATATTTCCCTCAACGTCAGGGGCAATATGGCTGTCTCACGAAATTTTTTTTGGGAGTAGTAAATGGAATATAGCCCTAGGCGCCATAGTGAACGAAAAATCGTGCTATAAATAATTATAGATTGGCTACGGGAAGTTTGGCGTCGTCTCATTATGCACAATTTTCAATTAATTAGCAAATGTAATGCAATCTCCAATACCCAGAACGACCGCGACTGTACTGGGAAAGGGAGAGAGGAATGGGTAATTGGGTATGTTTGAGGATCCAGGCGTTGGGCTATGTGGGAGGTTTTTTTTTTAAATGGCTCCCTTAACACTTAATTTTTATAAATATTTATGCGCAGACAATTTAATTTATTTGCAAATAATCATTTTTTCACTAGTATTTTTCTTTTGCGAGCGTAAATAAAAATTTATATTGCCATTGTTGACACATAAATTGAAATGTTGCATGCAACATACACACACACTGGCACACCCATACAGAATCACATACGCAGAGATCCACGCACACATTGCAATAATAAATGCATATAAATCATAGCATACTTTGAAGCGTTTTCCGCTTGTTACCTATGCAACTTTTGTTTTAATTTCACATTATTTGTTTGCCTTTTGCAAATATACTTACAAACATATACACTCAGGATGCATTCATATATACTGCATTTATTGGATTGCCATAGCAATCATTGGCGATTTTTTATTAAATACTTTTTGAAATTGCAAATCCATTAAAATGTGTTTTTAATTTTGTGATCTGCAATTACGTCGGGCATTTGTTTAATAATTTGAAGTGCTCTTATTTAATTTTAACACAATTAGCCCCCAAAAGCCGCAGCAGCAGCAGCAATTAATTTGCCATTAATATGCCTTGATAACCAAATCCATTCTCAACGAACACAGGTTCCATTCTTGCCACCGGTGAGACAAGTGCCAGCCATTTGGACTTTTTGCTGCGTCACTGCATGAAATTGCTGAACATCTACTATCACTTGGTCACCAATCAACGGTTGCAGCAGCAACAACAACCGCCACACTCTGGCACCACCGCCAGCTCCAAGAGTCACAAAAGCGAATTCTTCACGTTGCCCAGCAGTAGCGGGAGAACTGGCGAACTGGTAGCGCTTCAGGCTCTAGGTTACTTTGGAGGCGATTACGTTTACATAAAACTTTACAACATTTTAAGAGGTGCTAATGACAGCTACAAGGTAAGTCAAGCCACACGGACACCCCGGACCAGGGACCATGGACTGAAAAGTCAAGCAAGCGGGGGCCATTAAGTCGCTAAGAGAGAATGGTAAAAGTTCTGAGGCACGTGCACTGAGATTTGCCAAACCAGCACGTACAGTGCATTGCGTCGTTTTTATATATATATATATATATATATATATATATATATATATATGCAACACTTTCGGGGCTGGCGCTGGCAATGAGTTGTAAAAATGCAATCCGCGACGAAATGCAGCCAACGTAGCATCTTCGCTTGACTTTTGCCACTCAAAGTTGTTGGCTGCGAGTGACTTAATGTGTGCATTGCATTAGGCATTCCTCCTTTCTCTCTTCTCACTCCAGAATCCACCCACTACTATGACTTGGAAGTTGGGGAGTTCAAGCCATTTGGTTTTGTGGCTGGCTTTTAGGCAACTCTGTCATTTTTGTTCGTTCTTTTTGCAGATAACCATAAATCACGAAGCAGGCAGCTTATTAATTTGCCTGCTAAAGAGTTGCCTCAATGCGTTGAGCTTTTGCCTGGATGCAAAGAAGCCTTCAATGCCAACAGAGTTGAAATTAATTGAAGAAATACTCCGCTATTTGACCAAACTCATAAATTATGCGCCCGCCGAGTGCGTTGCATGTCTGCGGCAACTGTTGAAATATTTATTTGCCCAAAATTATGCCAGCCGAGTGCAAAGTGAACCAAATGGGCAATATCATGCCACATTTACAGCACCCTATTTTGTGGCCAAGGGCTCATGCTCTGGCTCAAACTGCAGCAGCAGCATATTGCTGCCAACAATAAATTCAAAGGCATCTCCAGTGACAACAACTCAGGGACTAATTGAAGCCTCTCCACTAGTCTACACCAGCAGTAACCAGCAACTCCATTCACTGGGCATGCTGTTTGTTCAGGGCCTGTCACCAGCCACACCGCCATCAGGCGACTGTGTACGGCTTATAAAGCTATTTGAGCCGCTGGTCATCTACTGTTTGACGGTGAGTAACCACACACAGGCATACACGAATCGGTGTAACCTAGCAATGGCTAATTAATTTTAGTTGTAGCCAATTTGTTTGATTAAAAATGCATAGACACGAAGCCCGACCGTCCTACCATCCTGTTGGAGGATGCATTCACTGATATTTTATTTATGGCAAACATTTGCCAGGCACTTGTATTTTATCCCCTCACACTCAGTACCTCTGTCTCTCTAACCTGCAGCTTTTTATGAAATCCAATGCGTTGGTTCAGGCTCCAATATTGCAATTACTATCACAGCTATTGGATTTAAATGTTACCTATAGCATATTAGATTCGAAAAATGTTATTTTCGAGCAAATACTAAACAATTTAGAGCTAATTGAAAATGGCATGGATAGGTGGGTACACTCATCCTATATGTTTGAAATTTGAATATTGTTTGCATTAATATTTTATAGGAATGCCTGCATCATAGTGCCGCACATGATGAAATTTCTGGTGCAACTAACACACAAGAGTGATCGTCAATTGATAACCATACCAAAGATTATCAGTATTACCAATAATCTGTTGGCCAATGGTTCAGTACGGGAAGTGGCTTTAATTGCCCTCAAGACTCTCAGTTACGAGCTCTTCTTCATGCAGAGCCAAAACGCAGAGGCTATCACTTGCGGCAGCGACGATAATAACTCAACGAGTCCTTTGAGTGCAGAGCCAACGGCGGATACACGAGAAGCCCTGCTGGCCCAACAACGTGAACTGGACACACAAAAAGAAGTTGTTCTCGGTATGCTGGAGAAATTTATTGATGCCACAGCCAGTCAACAGGTGTTGGCACTTTTAGTGCTCTACGAACGCAGTGGTCAGCATCTGGTGGAAGTGGATATTGCAAAGATTTCATATCGCAGTGCCCATGATGCGGATGCCATCTATGGTTTACTCTGTCGTACACTCTATGGTCGACAATTGCGTGTGCATACGCCCAGGGACTTGCGCCTAGTTGAGAGCTGTTTTCGCAATAATGGCAACTATGTCCTAGCCGATAGTAAAGACTTTTTGCAATTGCTGCAACTCTTCATCGAGCAGGTGAGTGATTATTCAATAAAAAAGTTAATCAAAGAAGCGAGTGGCATCAGACAGATAACTGCATTAATTATTGCATAAATTTTCCAACTCTCATGCTGTCAGGATGTCTAAGTCTTTTTTCTCTCTCTCTCTCTCTCTGTCCCTGGCAACCATTTGTGTAAAGAGAGTTTTAGGTGCAAAGTGGTTTTGAAATATTAATACATGTAAATGAAAATTTAAAATCAAGTATGTGACTATGGCATGTAAAATGAATGCAAGTTGAGCTCTCAATATCAATTCTATCATGACGGCAAATCAATAGTGTGTGGCAGGCTATTGAGAGAAGGAATGCCTGTGTGTGTGTGTATCGTGAATAAGTGTCGTTAGTCCTATCTAACGTGTCTGGCATCCACTTGAAGGCTTCATTGAAATAATGCCACAATTTTCAATTACTTAGATCCTCTTTGCTTGAGGTTTAGCAACAAAGAGAAATTACTATAATACACATTTTAATAAAATAAAAATGTTTGAGGTGATTAATAATAAAGTACGTTGCTTTAAAATTTTGTGAAATTAATTGATATTAAATATCATCGCCAACACCAATCATCAATACAAATTTCATTTTCAAATTTCTGACATTAAAATTATGAAGACAGTTTTATAAATTTAATTATTGAAATGAGGTAGCACTTGTTTTCAGGCAAAATTTAGAAGTCCCTTCTATTTGACAATTCATTTTCTGTCGTGGGATTATATCAAATGATGTGGCAAGAGTTTGTTGCATTTTTCTGATTTGTCATTGCCTGTCCATCTGTAGACATTTACATACACAGGAATGCACTCACTATGCATTTTTCTGTTGTTTTTTTTAATACTCTTTTATGACCCATACTGTTGGTATATGGTCTTGGTGATGCATGTGGCGTTGTAGTTAATGTGGCACATGTCGTCTACGTGACATTTTTAATACCTACGCTTCAACGCCGCACATTTTCAACTATTAATGTACATTTAAGCTACACTCACACACACACACATACATCAACTAACCCCGTCCTCCCTCTAGGAGAGAGCAAGCCACTTCCCTCGAACAGTTCGTCCTTAAACCATTGAGATCAGTCAACCGTTGTGCTACAGTTAAAACCAACTTAATTACATACTCACACTTGCCCACCCACATGTCAGTTGAGTGAGAGTCGGTGGATGCTGCATCTGGTGCACCCTCATCTCACCTGGCTAAAACCCTTCATGCTGATGATGCCTTAGCCGTTGGCCATGAGCCATCATTCGAGTCGCATTAATGTCGAGTTCATTTTTTTCTTCTTTGCCCCCTTTGGCTATACAACTTCATTTAACTTGTAATTTATGCACACAGCTTAAAAACTTTAACTAATTATCGTTTATTTAATTTTGATATATATATATATGTACCAACCCACTATGCATATATGTATGTATATGGAAAAAAGTATATACATTTCGCACAAAATACACGCACTTTTTGCCATCCACGTGGCATGAGTAATTAAGTCGGGTATAAGTCGATGCAACAACCTACACCCTACTCTCAGTAGTTGCAACGTCAAATTTTAATTGAAATTGAAAATGTGCCGCAACTTAAATAACATTTTGCGTGTAAATATTCAACTGAAAGAAGACCAAGAGGCGTTCAGAAAAATGCTTATTTAAAATTTACCACAATTTACCCCCGGTTTAAAAGAGGGGACCCTCCTATGTGGGTGTGTGTGTGTGTGCAAGGTGGTGTGTGGTTGTTAGGCGGGTATCCTTTCTAATTACAGTCGGAAAATATGTTGATGTTGCTGTTGATGTCGCCTGTAACTTTGTTTGAGAGAAATTGTGAGAGAGGGGACAAAATTTATGTAAAAGTTTTACACTTTACTGCACTGGCGACCAACAACTGAAGGAGTCATCACCCAACTAGCTAAACCTAACTGTTACTTACTATTACTCTCTCTCGATTCTCCCCTTGCAGGATGTTGGCAACTTTGGTGATTTAGCTCTGGCAATGGTTATGCTTGCAAATGTAATCCTTAAAACCGAGGAAATTTATTTAGTGAATCACATAAAACTTTATTTGAAAAATAATCCAACGGCCGAACAGCGTCTATTGCGGTCCTCAGGCGGCATCGCCTCATCTCTGCATCTTCAGCAGTGGCAGGATGAAACCCCATCGACATCTTCGGCAGCAGCTGCCGCCAGAGCTGCTGCCTCTGCCTGTATCACTGTAACGAAATCTCCGGCCATAAGCGAAATTAACTATTTTGCTAAAGTTTTAAGCGAAAAATTGCTTAGATGTCTAGATGCTCTGCTGCATGGTCTAGACCCTCACTCATATCCGGATACAGAGCCGTGTTTAGTGGGCAATGCTTTTTGCCACCTGGCCGGGCGGTTCGTTAACGCTCTGTACAATGTTTGCTGCCGCTCGCGGCACAAGGATGCACTTCAATCAGTATTCCGTTTGGTTTTGGCCGAATCTGAATTTCTCTGTAAATACTCAAATTTACTACTGCTGAGTGCTGCCGGCCATGAGTCCCTAGAAGGTGTCCTACTGGCATGCCTGCAATTGATGTTGTCGATGCGTTTAGTGGAACCGTTGGTATTGCTGGAACTGGCAGTCCAAATGCCACTGAAATGGACTCTTAAGCGTGCCCTGCTGCATGAGGTTTGCCAGGCAAATGGGGTAAGTAGCAGTATCTCCTACCTTGTATTAGTTTAATTTGAATTCGTCATAGTGGCTATGCTTCAATTTCGTTTACGGTCATCTAGGTTGCGTATAATTTTAATTGATTGCCACTTTAACATGCGCCACTTGTTGCCTAATGGCCGGGCCACTTCAGTTGAGATTTTTACCGCTCTCTCTCTCTCTCAAATTACAGGCATTCGATTGGACTCCGCAACAAGTGGAACGCCTGCTTGCTGGCAAGTATCTGAATTTCCTAATTACTGACCACTTGGAATTCCTTGGCGAGCTGTCCCAAGGACATCCTAAGTGCAGCTCATTATTGCTCGTAGCCTTGCATCGGCATGCCAATCGCTTGAATCGAGTAAGTACACACAAATTTAGCATAACAAAGCCAAAGAGGTTCGATTATATTGTTTGGTTGTTTTTTTCCATTTTCTTCAATTGCCAGCACTCAATTCGCATTGTTGTGCGACTTCTCAGCCGTCTTTCGGAGACGGCCAACTTCGAGAATGATGATTGCATATGGCAAACAGTCGAACTGCTTAGTCGATTGCATCAGCTACATGATGAGAAGCGTTCAGTGCAACTGCCCCTCGAACGTTTGGCGCGTCGTCTAATTTCCCAGATGGCACCGTCAGCCAGGAATAATATCTATCTGCGGCTCGTGGGAGGCGAGCAGAAGCTAGAAAAGTTGATGTAAGTAAAGACGACGCAAACGGGAAAAGAGTAGCTAGCATTTGGCTTTACGGCATTTTCTCTTTTATTTATATTCCTTTATAGATTGAAGGACTTAGAGAGTCCAGCGGATAATGGGGCTGCAACGCCGCGCATAATTGATGAGAGCTGGCTCTTTGCTCAGGTAAGTGGGGTCCACACCACTTGGCCATAACGGCACAACTTCAGATAATTTGTCCTTTTTTTCTACTTGTTGTTTTTCTGTAATCGTGGTTAAAGTTAACCAAATTTGCCACCCAACATTCGGATGCACCGCATCAGCAGCAACAACTGATGCATCTTTTACTGGAAATTCAGTCAGAGCCGAAATTGCAGCGACTGTTGAATAGTCTTGGGCCTGAACAGGAAACTCGACTACTACGCCATGCTCTGGCCGGTTCACTGGATGCCATGTTGGTTGCATTTCGCCAAAAATGCATTCAACATGCCCCACACATCAATTACATGCAACTGCCACCGCTGGCACGGGTATCCCATTCTTTACTTATGGACAGAGTAAAGGTTTTCTCCACATCCAGTGGATTTGATAACCACGCCAGTTTGGAGGATCTATATGTGGCTCAGGCTATGACAACATTGCTGGCTTCCATTACGAATATTGAACAAACAGCTCTCATCTATATTGAGGCCAGGGTGATTGAGAAATTTATGGTAGAGCATTTCTTGCGCCCAGACCATTTGGCGCAACTGCTTACCTATCTGGATTGGCTGGCCAGAGCAAGCAGGAATCACAATCATACAAAAGGCAATGCTAATGCCTTGGGGATACTATTGACTACCATTGATGCATTGCTGCAACATCCACGAATTTGGCGTGAAGTCAACGCCAGCACAACTGGCCTACGTAGTGAACTGCTAGAGGTCTTGACCATGACCGGACGATGCCTGCTCCAGGACACAATATTCTATCAGCGCCATTCGACGAGTGCGACGAACAAGGACACAACTGCTCCACAGGCCATTTTCTTGGCCAAATTGATTGAAACGCAAATTGATACTGACGCCTCAGGCAGCAGTAGCAACGAGGCACGCTTGCAGTTTGCCGGTCATGAGTTGGCCCAGTCCCAAGTCCAAGTGCCGTTGGTAAGTGACATTCACATTGTGGTAGTCATTTATCAGTCTGACTTGTGTGGCGACATGTTCTCTTCGTTTCTCTCTCCCCTCTCTCCCCCTCTCACCCCTTTTTTCTTGACACAGTCTTTGGTAGCATCCATTGGTATCTCCTTGCTGCGCACGCATCAGTTCTATGCCTATGCGGTGACTCCTCATGAGCTGATGCAGTATCAAGAGGAGCAGCAGCAACAGCAACAGGCAGATGGCAAACTGCCCACCATTCCTGTGGACAGTCTAAGTGATGTGGATGTCCTGCGGCAATTTGTCAAGCGGTAAGTGTGATGAAAAAGCAAAAAGAAACTTTTTTAGGAAATATTTTAACGAATTGAATTACACATAAAAGGTTGTGTAACTAAAATATACCTAATTAGAGATAGAAAAGAAATTTCGATCATGGACACATCAACAGGATATTTCAATTGTCCATGGCTAGGCTAGCTATTATCAATAAGCCAACAGACTAGTTTGCTGCCATTGTTGTTGTATGTAGATGTCATTGTGTTTGACATCAACAACAGCAGCAGCAACACCAGCAACAATAACGACAACGGCAACAGCAATGGCAACAACAAAAGTTGCTGACAATGCTCTGACAGCGTTGACGAGAGCATGAAGCGATGCCGACGATGATGACTAAACCGCAACTGGAAACATCAACATCCTGTTGTTCTATTACAAACATTCATCACACACACACACACACAGAATCCTAGAGCCCATTGCATGTATGTCTCATCTGGCGGTTGTAAGTCGTCTTTGTTCTTGGCTTGGGTTTCTGCTTGTTTGCCTCGTGCTTGTTGGTTGACAGCTTCCACATTGACTGTTGTTTCTATGGCAGTCGTCATCATTACGCTGTCAGCAGTTGAATTGTTATCCGCTAGGAATTGGCGGGCACGGGAACGGGCACGGAGAATCTATCTATCTGTCTGCAAAAGTATATATATGTGTGTGGTCTGTAACTGACCAGCCTAAAAGTTAAGTATCCTTAAAGGCGCGCCAACTGAAAACCACATACGAGGCTGCCTGACAAAAGCACAAACATCAAAACCACATCAGTGCTGCCAACAGCAAATGGAAAAAGCAACGGCAACAGGAACAGTGGCATAAGCAACCAAGCCAAAGGCAACAGCGACGATGATAACGTCAAAATCCCCCAAAGGGCTGACATAGCGCAACATCAACAACAACAACTATGAGTCAACTAGATGAGATGGGAGGAACATGCAACATTTTGGGACATAGTCAGCGTACGATATAAGCAAATTATGAGCAGCAAAGTGAGATAAATGCCTGTCTGTGTGTACACGCACATATACAAAACAAAGCCACATCATCGCAAACTAGGATGCTCATCCGTATACCAGACTCAATCTCTGCCAAGCAGCTTGAGTTACATTGTTGCTAATTGCACAGAAAGCCACCAAGCAGCACCGAAAAGCAAAAACAACAACAACAGATTGCTCTTTCTCTTTGCCTGTGACTGGCACTAGGCATCAACATGTTCCCCCGACACACACACACACACAGACACGTATATGGAAAATCAATTAACGCTGGAAAACCATAGGAAAATCATATAGTTGCCTGCTGGCCTTTAGCCCAAAAATAATCAAAGTAATCGAAACCTAATTGAATTGTTTTCGTTGCAAATGCATTTTATTTTTGCATATTTCAAGAGTTCAACTAATTAAATTAAATTTTCAAGCATTAGAATTCAACATACACATATGCACCTATACATATATATATATTTGATTTTCAAGCTGATTGCCTGACAGCAGGTTGGTAATTTAATTAACACCAACTAACTGATTTTCTCCCATTTTCTCTTTCTCTCTCTCTCTTGTTAGACTTTCGATCTTTGGCTATACAACAAGGCAACAATTTGAGGAATATTTCATGACTTTTCTGTTGCTTATTAATAAAGTGTATGATGTGCATATGGTCGATCATCAGGAGCAATATCAGATCAAGCAAGTCTGTCTGCTGGCCATTATGGAACTTTTAATGTCGCATAAAACTTTTCCCATTGTTGGCCTGCAAACCACTGCCCAGTTTCATCATACAACACGCTGGAAACGCATAACTTGTGACAGCATTAGGTAAGTAAAAAAGTGTGTGTGTGGGAAAATGTTGTGATGGAAAATTAAAATGAAAAAGTTTTCTAATGTGTAATACATAAAAACCAAAAAAAAAATTAAATTTTAATTAAAGTGAAGCAAAAAGTACTTACTTTGACTTTCCCTTTACGTGTGTGTGTGTGTGTGCTCGTTTGTGCATGTTTGTGATATATGAAAATAATTTGAAAAAAGTTAACCAACAGGAAACCCTTTTTTATGTGTGTCGCGCGGTCAACCAATTTCAATTGCCGGCAGCCACAATGGAAATGTAAAAACTTCAGCAGCAAAGTTAAAAAGTGGTAACAAATATTCTTTTGTCAAACCCTCGGGCCGCCCCTGGTTATTAGCTCTGGCTGGTACATAAATGTTTTGTTTGTTGTCTACTGTTGATTTTATAAATTAGTTTTTAATGGCAATGGCCAAATAGATTTTGTTTTACAACCAACCCGACGTATACGCAATATGCGTATAACTACCTACTGATAATACATATATCTGCGTACGTTTGTGTGTGTGTTTTGTAGTTTGAAGAAACTGCATAAAGTGCAGCTGTTGGTCGACGCATGCAATATCTTCTATCAGGCCAATCTGGAGCGTCAGCTGAACCGGGACAATGTGATTGGCACACGCAACTTTGCTGCGAATCAATATGATCTACATTTCTGTTGGGCCCAAATGGAAGCATATGCAGAAGGTAATTCATCTACAGCTACCACACCCGAAGGGGATGCGGCAGACATTAAGCCATCGCCCAATATTGCATCCGACATGGCCATACGTAACTATCGCCATTTCACACAGCTGTCAGGCATTGACTTTCGCAGCAGCACCCAGTTGGTATTCGATGTACTGCAGCAAATGATCGAGGTGAGTGTAGTCTCGACTTGTCTCATCCAAATGTATGGCAGGCAGACTGCTATGCCAACTGTCACGTATCACGCATTGGCTGCAACTGTCAGTTATATCTAATTTGATTATGCAAGAAGCTTCAAGTTGCCTTAGCGGACATTACATGTCCAAAAACGAACGAACGAATGAACGGATTCCAACTTTTGAGTGAATCCCAAGTGGACCTCAAAAATTGAATCTGTGCAGCTAATTGTAAAAGTGTCAAGTCATATTTTTTGTTCTACATTTGCTCTCATTCTCGACAGCTTAACCACGTTCTAGTGCTGCCCAATCTGGTAAAATTTTGTGAAATCTGCGAAAGCCGGGATCAAATCAAATGGATAAAGGAACGAATTCTTAAGCTACAGGACCAAGTGGCCATGGATGATACTATTTCACATCAGGTACACGCACACAACTTTTCTAACTCTCCCAGTACACCTCTTTGTCTTATTGAATTCCTTTGAATGAGATGTTTTCATTGTTCTATGTAGCATATAATCTACCTGCTGTGTCGTACGCAAGCCCTTTTAATACCAAGTCTGGGTGAACTGCAGCACTTGTGCTCCCTAATTGGTAATGTCTATCTGAAGAGCTCGCATTGCTTCATACGTACGGCCACATTAAGAGGTCTGCTCTATCTATTGGAGTGCTGCAGCAAAACCAACACTGCCATGGGCAAGCTGAGTGAGGAGCTGGCCATGTTGCGTACACTAATTGTGGGCTACATCAATCGACATGGCATCATTGATGAGAGGTAAGTCTCTCCGCAAATTATCATGAACCACATCAGTGTTGGAATTGACTTGGCTTGGCTGTTAATATCCTTTGTTGTTGGTATACTTGCCATTCATTGACTTGAAATCGCAAAAAAAAAAAAACAAAAACCCTTCGTGTCTATTTTTCCTGAAAATAGCAAAAGTTCTTATTTTGCCATTAGTTTACTGGTTTCTCATCAGCAGATGGTCGACTTCCTTGGTCTTGGTCTTGTCTGGTTTTGGCAAGGGCACTTTTTTTCGATCAACAAAAGTTTTCAAGGACTGCGCCGGAAGTGTATAGGAATGCACAGCTCCCCAGGTGGTATAACTCGACAACGTGCAGTATATATTCAAAAAAAGTTTCAACCTGTCGATAGGGTTTTTGCCTCGCCCGAAAATTCCACTGCTGAGTTTGATCGACGTTGTTGTTGCATATACTCCAGCAAAATTCTAATTATTGGCATTGCAGGTGGCAGCTAGACAACTTTCTCACCCGCTTCCTGCTATCTTTATGTTACCCCTTTTCAGCGCTTGTGGCTTTTGATAGAGAGAACTTCATATGCAGCACTTCAGTTGCTCAGGGCACTATAGCAGCTCTTGCTATTGTTGTTGCTTTTCAACTGTACCGATTGCATGGCATAACTTGCCAAAAACTAACATCCTGCACACCGAACCAACAAAACAATACTGTAAACTGCACCAACAATTCGTATTAAGTTTAAATTACGCATATTCAACGTGTGCCTCCCATCCAAAAACTCAAATAATGCCAAACAAAACCTCAGCTACTGGAGGATGCCATTCCCTATGCCTATGCAGAGTTTTGCTAATTAGTGAATTTCCAACTATTTCGAACCATGCCATTGCCTGATCTAATTATTTTGTAATTTTAGCCGACTCGAAGCCAATCGCTAACATGATGTACCACATTTGTGTGGCCATCAGAAAACTTCTAATTAATTTAGATGAAAAAACATTTATTGCATGGGCATCTATCTATACATATATTTTTTTATGTATCTTTCTCTTTTCAGTCCTTTACAATTCAGCGAAGAGCATACGAAACTTGTCTGGACTCTCAATTACAGCCTGATCGAATGGACTTCGAAATTTGTACCGCAATGCCATTTGCTGTCTAATGCAATCATTGCAGCCAATAATTTCCTAAAGACAACTCACAATGAGGAGCTCTATTTGTGTGTACTGCATGTGAGTTGCCTAATATATACCATACCCATATAGGATCTTGATCATGACCATTTATGTGGTCATCAGTGCAGTGTCTAGCCGCCATCTAGCAGTCAGTCAAAAAAGACGGGACAGAGAGACGGACGGTTTCCTGCTGCCACTGGCAAATTGGCCACTGACAGGAGTCTAAACGCCCCACGACTTGGTTCGGCGCTTAGCCAGAGCCAGAGCCAGAGACCAGCCATGTTGCGCTTAATTGGTTTTTTGATTGACAATTTTCCAAAAACGGCATGGCAACCAAAAGCAAACGAAAAACGTGGAAGAAAAACCAAAAAAATAGGACAAAAAACGTATCTTTGCTGTCATAACTGACAGAGGAGCAGCCAAAAAGTTTATTGGCCACACTCATACACACTTATACGTATACATTTTTGTTGTTGTTGGCCGATTGTCGTGTATCGTCAATTGGGCGTAATGAAAAAGTATAGAAAATTGAGCTTAAATATTTCATCACATTCCATAAATTTACCATACATAATTTCAGGCAGTTAAATTGCATTTTAACTGTAATTAAAAACTTTATTTAGCTTTCACTTACTCAGTTCCCATTTATGTATATATGTGTATCTGTGAGTGTGTGCGAACGCAAATTAAATTCGACTTTTTAAGCAATTTATAAAATTTGCACGCAATTCAATTCCGTCCATTTTGTTGTCATTGTTGTCACTGGGTTTTTTGCTTTGATAGCCACACAAACACACTGAAACACTCACACACACATATACTCATAGAGTAAGTGAAAGCGCAATGGCGCACAGCATCAGCAACAGCGGCAATAACAATAACAATTTGCCACTCAATTAGCGTGGCCATTACTGAAAAACCCACTTAAGTATGCAATGATAAAAATTCAAAAGCGAATCGAGCAACAACGAAAGCCAACCAAAAAAGGCAAACCAAGTAGTCAGCCCAACCCAGCTCCCATAGACATCTAGGAGGCACACTTTCCCATTTCTCTCTCCTTCTCTGTGTTATGTTCAGACTTAAATATTTTGCTTATTGTATTTATTTGTTTCTCTTCTTGCACTTTCTTTTGTTCTTCCCCCCTGTTCACAGGGTCTAGAGCGCATGGTGGTCAATAGCGGAAGTCGGCCCACAGCAGCGTTGGGGAATGAAGTGAGCCTAGGCAAAAGCGGAGCCACTGGAGCTGCATCTGGAGTCGTGGTCACACCGCAGTTGCGACATAAAATTGAAAAACTTGCACTCGAATTGCTGAAAATGGAAAATGAGAAATTTTCGATTCCGGCATTGAAATTGCTTTTGTCCTGCATCTATGTGGGTGAGTATAAAATGAACGAACAACACCAACAAAAAACAACAATAGAATAAGAATACCAATAACAAAAAATAGCATCACGATAAACAAACAACACTGGGGGTGCTCTATAGTTAGTTAGTATTGGGTTGGTGGGATCGTTGAATAAAACTAACAAAATAAATGAGGGAACCCCAAATAAAAAAAAATATATATTTTGTAATTTCATTTAATATCGCAAACACCAAAGAGTAAGAAAATAGGGTTTATAAACTTTTTGTTAGGGTGGAAACAAAAACTAAATTTAGATGGATTGGGAAAAAGGCAAACTCAATAATCAAGCAATTGATAAATATATTAAAAACATGACCACAATTTTTCCTTTTTTATTAACTTTTGTTTATTTCTATTAAATTAAAATATTAAAACTATAGCTCTAAAATATCTATTACGCATAATCAATTTTTGTAGTTTTTGAGTTTTTCCGCATGTAGAAAATTTCTTGAGTGCAAAAGTCAAACTCAAAGGACATTTTTAACTACAAAAATACCCTCATCGACAGCAAGTTAATTAGGATTTCCTTATAAAAACCTGTCATGCTTAAATGGTTTTATTTATTAAAATTAAACACTCCTAGCAGGTTTTCAATATAAAACAATCTAAATATTTATCAATATTAACATTTTCAATGCAAATAGATAACTAACAGTTCGATAAATTTTGTCATTCTTTAAGCCAATTGTCGTAATGTTTAGCATTAAGCTTCTTTACCTTTTTAAAATAGAACACATACATAATTACTAGTTGTAGTTTCTTCTTTCACATTGTCCACAACTTCTCTAATTTCGTTCAGGGGGTTCCTCTTATTCAGGTCACCTGTTTTGTCCCTGATAATTGTGGTCCAACTAACAACTTGTATTTGTACATATGTAGGTATCTATACATACATATATGTATATGCATATACATCTGTATGAGTGCTTGGGTTTTGGTAATTGCTATTTCTCGACTGACTGTTGCTCTCTGCTGGCTAACAATAATCCCTGTTGCTTTTATTAGCGCCATTTCGTGGCATTTATTACTAATTGCCAAGTGTTGTCTGCACACTGACTAGAATAAATGTCATTTACACAGATTTTTTTGTGGCCTCTCGCTTCTGTTTTGTTTTTAGTGAAAATGCTAGTGAAGTGGATTTTGTCTGCTGGTTAGTATTGTTTATGTAATCCTTTTGATCGGACAGCCAATTTTAGGCTCATTTGACTGAAATCGTTTGAAATTTAAAGGGCAACCGACTTGGTCAACGGGTCAATAGAACTCAACTGAAATCCGCTTAGTTGCAATAGCCACACGCATGGGCAAAAAACCAACTCAAATCAGGCAATGGATGGTTGAACCATTAACAAAAAAACAAAAGGCGAGAGTGGAATAGTGGGCAACAACAGAAGAGAAAGCAAAAATGATTGCTCTGTCGCTGTTGTGTATATGCAATCGTTGACTCCTTTCAGTTTTGTGAAAACAGTTTTTGGCCATTCAACTTTCAATGTTGGCCAACTAAGCACAGCTTTCAGCCGGCCAGAAATTATGCAAGCCATTCGCAAAACGGACACAAATATGTCGCAGCGCTACACACAGGACGCACGTTTGTATTTTCCTTGCACTTTGTCAGTCTCTGGAATTGGCTAGCTGTGTCCCTTTTTCTCTACTGCCACAGCACGTAAATCCTTTGAGCAGTGTCAATGTTTGTACGATGCTAACTTTGTGCACCCTCCTAAATGGCGATGGCCAATGTCATCCATGGGTTTTTTCATTTTTCAAAGTTTTCCTTTTTTTTCCCTTCGCAAACACACAAATTTCAAAAATGGTAGCCCAGGCTCTTGACAAAACGCAACCAAACGGAAGTCGGCCATTGCGTATGGCGACCGTTTCCTTCAAGCTCTTTTAATAAACCACGTTGCCCAAGACAATACACGGCCTATCGGCCGACAAAGAAAACAGAAAACAGTGAAAATAAAAATCGCGGAGAAAGCATAACAGCGAGTAGACAAAATACGAGCAAAAGAAAAAAAGTGTAAAAAAATCTTCCTTCAATAATGCCACAAGAAGGCCATGATAAATATTTGCTGCAATTTTCATTTTTCGACGGCTTTTCTAAGGACCCAACACAAGCAGCCTAATACTAAGAGCTGCAAAAACCTTTTCTATACCCTATACTTTGGCTATGTTAGGATAGGCATTAATTATAAAGAACACTTAATAATCATTCATCATAGATTTGTTTAGAAAATGTAATTGAAATATTGAAACAAATTTTTTTATTAAGAAACATTACAACTTTAAAGCAATCGTACTTAAAAATATAGATATATTTCCTGTTTTACACATTAAAGTAAAAGAGTTCTAAGTCTGCGAGAATCTGGAGCTAAGAATTCAAAACGAAAACATGTTCCGCTGTTTCTGGGGCTTCATATCCTTACATTACCCATATTGCATCTTCTTATGATATCCATCTAAATTTAATTCTCGCTACAATCCTTAAAAGTCGAAGAAGATATTTTGAAAAGAGAGAATATTAGGATCCGTCTGTATATATTTCTAAATCTATTCTACAGGCAAATAAGTATGATCTGCGAATACAGAGAGTTCAAATTCGTGTTATTTTGGTGGCGTAGCTCCTCATAGTTGTGGATCCATGTTATTGTAGCTCTCTTTCACTGATTTTTTTCATTCTGTGCCACTTTTTGCGCTTGCTTAAACGAATTTTAGAGTTTGTTAGGTTTTTTTTCTTTTTTCGCCCTCTTTCTGTTTGGGTATTGCTAGCGGCATTTGTGGCGTGCATAATTGTGGCCAGGCGCCGGCCGATACCATTCACCCACATCTCCATCTTCCCCAAGTCTACACTTTGGCAACAACAATGGTCAAATTGGCAACAGCCAGGCCAAACAAGCTACCCGCAGGCCAACAGCCATGGCCAACAATGTTAAGCTGGAAAACAAAGGCCAAAGTTAGCGCGATGAGGTAGAATTGGTTAAGGACGAGGAGATTTGGTGGGGTAGCGTAAGTGGGGAATGGATTTCGTTCGTATTGTAAATAATTCGACGCTGCTAAACCACATTAAGCACCCATGGCTTTACTTAACCACACATATACACACACACATACACACTCAAATGCATCAAACACAGTCTACTCCGCATACAGACCCCAAACTTCCGTCAAAGTTGAGCTGCGGCTGTGGCTTTTGGCACTTTCAACCTTTTCCTTTAGCCAGCCGGGAGTGGCCATTAGTTTTGCACCTGACTGAAACTGAAACGTACACACAAATTTCATGACTTTTTTCTCTATTCACAGGCATTGCCTGTTATATGAATTGACTAATTAGATTGAGGTTTCTTTTTCTTTTAAGGCTCATCCACACAATTAGAGACCACCGAATTGTCAAATGGCATTGTTCAAGATGATCCAGAGATCATTGCCCAGCAGAATGATAAAGTCGATATACTTTTGCATTGTATTAAATCATCGAGTCGAGATGCCGCCTGGATTTATGGACAAGTGCTGTGCCAAATTATTCGTGATTTAGTGCCACCGAATGAAATATTGACGAAGGTCATAAAGGAGTTTCTGGCCATAAATCAGCCGCATGGCGATGTTATTGCCATGATTGTATATCAGGTGAGTAGTGGCCAAGATCTTGGCTACTTTCCTCTAAGTCTTGGGCTAGTCGTGCGTGCCCACATACACCAGCACACGCCTACATACACACACACACATATGCTTTTGATTTTATGGTCCCTCTGTTTGCGCCTGGAGACCGGAACGGAATGGGGCCAATGCAGCGCTAATGTTTGCCTTGGTCACATGTCGAAAGGGTAAAATACTCGGCCAGCTGCTTCTTTTTGGCCCTATAGGTGCCACACATGTCTGTCTTTGTGTGTGTGTGGTCTGTGTGTGCGTGTGCTTGGAGAATTTTTTGGCAGCTTAGAAATTAATGGAATTCATGGCTACAGCTTTGGCCTCTGTCCAGTCACTGGTATGTGGGTCAATAAGAGGCGAAATTGTGGGCTGCTGACAAAGAGCGATAAAATTTTTTTCATTAGGTTCAAGGTTGTTTCATCTCTCCCCCGCTGTTCGGTTGACGGGCGCGTGTACATGGAAATAATTTAGTAAACAAACCCAAAGGAGAGGAACTGTCTCATCTCTCGGTGGAAATATGAAACCACTAAGCCGCTCTAGCCAACTCAATGCAATTTGCACAGTCATTTTCAGGCAACAGCAACCACACCAAACTGGATCCCATGCTGCAGGAATTTCATTAGTCAACTCTTTGCCACAATATGTGCCACCCAACCAACCATTCAGACACCGTCTGGTCGAGAAAATCGAGACACCCCTTTCTAGTTTGTTGTACAATAGAATTTAATTTCCTTATTGTTGGTTAAACATTTTTTGGTAAGAGTAACTAACCCATTTCTCGCCTTCTCTTTTCTCTCTCCCTCGCTTTCACTCTTTTGCAGGTATTTCGCTCAGCTATTGACTCTTCGTACCTGGAAATGCTGCAAGACTGGTTGATCTGCACATTGCCAACGTTCTTGGCACAGCCGGAGCAGCAAGGTGTCTGGGGTCTCAGCGTCATCTTTTTATCCGCCTCCATAAATCTGCATTTGATTAAACTATTTCCGTTGGTTGTGGGCTTTGGGCCAGCAGCGGCAGCAGCAGCCGGTAACTCGACGGCTACGGCTACGGCAACGGTAACAGCGATGCCGACAGCTTTGCCACCTCGTAAATTGGGTCAACACGAAATTGCATTGTTCGTGACAGCTGCACAAGATTTCCATGCGAAATTGAGTGGCGAGCAGCGGCAACGTTTCCGCGATGCCTTTGGCAATTTTAAGCAGAGTCAAGTCTATGCCAGGATGTTGCATAGCCTTTGATTGTGATAGCCCCGTAATAATCACTATCCCTCCCCGCCCTCACTCTTCTTTTTGGCTATTTATACTACTACTACGTTTAATTCCAATCGCTGCATCGTTTGCGGATTTCCTACAAGCACCGTGGACGAAAACTTGTTCCTAAGACAAGCGCAAGCGTGAATAACTAATTGCCAACGGCAAAAGGTTCAAGCGGATGCATCCTCCGATTTTGGCACAAAAAACTTTTTTAATAGTTGCCGAATACAAAATTAATTTATGCTTTACATTATGTGTAACTAATATTTAAATTATTGCAAACGAATGGCAGCAACCACTACCCTATCCACTCCAACAGCCTCTACAATTTGGCACTTCTTCGTAATCTGGTGGAAAGTTTAACGAGACCACCCGCAATTAATTCCTGCGGTTGGTTCAGACGTATACGGATGCGGACACACGAACATTGAGTCGGACCCGGACACACAGAGAGAAAGAGAGAGAGAGAGAGAGAGAGAGAGAGGGGAAAGCCGCATGCGGAAATTATGTTCTTGTCAGTTTTCGCATAAAGTTTATCATTTATTTATCATGACGCTGCTTGTTAGCCAAGAGAGTGAGCGAGAAAAGGACACAGAGAAAACTTGGCCTCGGGTCGCAAGTAGCCATTAGTATGCTGCTTAACCAATTGCTAGTTAATTGTTAAAACAAACTTACTTAAAAATTCCATTATACGAAATTAAATTAAACACCTCCAAAACAACACACCTAAACTCCACTCACACTTATATTTATATGTATGTATTCCAGTTTTAATAAAGTAAAACATATTAACACTTAATCAAACTATAAATTTTTCTTTCACAAATGTAAGTTGTTTCTGGTTTTTAATCATAATGCATAAAGCAAACCAAAACTACTAAAGGCAATAATAGTCTTTGAACTTTATTTGCAAATCTGTTTAAACTTTTGCACTTTTACCTGTTCTTGCAGGTAACAGTTCTTCTTCTTTGGGCCCTTTGCCAACAAAGCGCATTAAAATAGACAAAATGTCACATCCTAAAAAAAGAAAGTGGTATCGAAAGTTTCAAGTGCTAAAAGAAACTGTGAGGGACTAGTAGATGCCCTTGCCACTACATATATTAGAAGAAAACTGCCCAAATGCAACTGCATCTAGTGAAGTTTGTAATAGTAGTTAATTTTTGTTGTCGGCTTTTTTGAAGCAGTGGAGTTAGTTAGTTTATTCGTGTTTTGATGTAATTCATTTAAAACTAGAATGAAATCCATAAATTACTAACCTTTATTTTATTTCTTTTTTTTTCTTAAGTCTCACATTCTTCCACAACTTTTCAACACACACTCAAACATATGTATATACTTTTCTGTTATTTAATCCTTGTAATTGCTAACATTTTATTTCACGAAATTTACTTCAAACTTTAAACTAAACATTGAAGATACTAAGATCGCCATCCTTTTGTGGCTTCTTCGGGGGCCAGCGGAGCCCCCTTAAAATTGTCTCATTTTTTCTTCTTCGCGACATATTCACTTTCTTAACCGAAAAAAAAAACTAACATTGCATTGAGATGAAGGCGATTAGAAACATTTCAACGCCGATTGCTTTTATTTCCATATCGATCGTATTTACTTTTAATTATACAATACAAAAAACACATGTCAAAAACAATTCGCAGGCCAAAGCGACGAATGCCAAACAAAAAGAACAGAGTTGCCAGATGCTAAGGCTCTCTGAAACCCGCCAAAGTCGTTGACAGTAGCTGAATTGCCAGCACTGCGATGAAAACGGACAAAAAAGAAAATTGAAATTAAACATTTAAATGCTTTTACAAAAATATTAGTATCGAATATTTATAATATATTTAATTATAATTTCTTGCAGCGGTCTATTCAAGAAATGCGTTATAAAACAAAAACAGTGAATCAGTCCCTGATTTACTACATAATTAAAAACAAATTAATAACAAATTCTAAACTGTTATTTACGGTTCCCATTTAATTACACACTATTTCAAGTTGAAAAACTCTACTCTACTCTCTATTGAAAGCCATGACATAAATTACGGCTATATGATTTGCTATTTCAGTTTGTTAAAATTGACTTTAGATTTATGGATAATTTAATAGGACGTGAACTAACTATTTAATGGCATGGATCATAAATAATCTTTGGTAAAAGATACTTTCCGCAAAAGCAAATCTATTTTTACTTTTTAATATAGGATCGAACCTTCTGCCTGTCTGCTGCTGAAAATGCTGAGCTTTCGACAAATTCCTTTCATAATTCTATAATTTCTTATCCAATATTTCAAAATTTTGACTATTTTTCCAGTGTATTCCATACTTCCATTTATATCCACTATATTTGTTCGTTTTTAATCATTTAAGTTAAAAACCTGAATTTCTTTTTTTCGATTCTGTTCGATATTTTAAATATGAATTGGGAGTTTAATAAAAGATAGTTTTATACATTTGTAACACGACAATATCACAGTTTAGGATCATATTTTCTATTGCAACAGTTTAATGCAATTGCATCGAGTTGTTAACAAAACAAATTAATGGCAAAAACCGTTGATTCAGTGAGTTTCTGATTCTGAGTTAGTCAATGGATCCATTTCCTTCAGAGTAACGAAAAAAAAACTTGATGGAAAAAACGATGAACGATTTCGAACAACTTGCTGGCTTACACGAAAAAGAAAATGCAGTAGGAAAAAATATGCGGATACCGACTAAGAGTGTGTGTGTGTGTGTGTGAGTAAGAGATTATGTGTGTGTGTGTGTGTGCTGAAATTGACAGATAAACTTTTGCTTCATGCGTGTGGGCGGGACGTATGTGAATGTGTTGGTAGGTGGGAGCTCAGGACGGTGCTGGCTTTTGTGTACATACAAAGCATACCGGAAATTTGCCAGTTCAACGCAAATCCACAAAACAACAACAACAACGACAACAAAAATGAACGGTTAAAAAAAAGAAAGTTACAACATTCACACACACAACAAGCCCCGAAAATGAACTGCAAAGCTGTTGAAAGTTGTTTTTTCTGGGCTGGCGCGACCGCATTATGCAATCGAGCGCAAAACGTGGTGGGTGTGACTTATACATATACATATTATATATATGTATAAGTCAATGTCCGAGTCTAAGTCCTTGTCTCGGTCCGTCTAACTAACTGTGCATGTCCATGTGTCTCCGTTTTGTGTGTGTGTGTCAAAACAATATCGTCATAGTCGCGCCATTATGCCGCACGCCAAGAGGTAAAAGTGGCAATTTGGCCAATGCTTTGGCACATAAACTGCAACATTTCGGCTATCAGCTATTGGTTACGCTCCATTTGCCTTGAAATGCCATATAGCCTTAGCCACAGCAAAGAAGGAGCACAGATTGTTGTCCACCTGAGCTCAGGTGGATGAGCCCATGACCTGGACCAGATTCCATTTTGTTTCATGTTAACAGCGCCTACAGTTAGATTTCTCTTTAACACTGTTAAATATGAAACTCACCACTTTTCGGAGTTATTCTCTTTGCGTCAGGACTCTCTTGAAGTCGAGCTCTCTCGCAGTCTCTCTCGCTTTCTCTCTCTTTCTCTCTGCTCTTCGGCTCTTTTTTTGTAGTAGGTCAGTAGTGAAAGTCCTTGTTTCATTCCATAACGTTTCATTCGTATTCAATGATATTCTGTCTGTTTGTGTGTGTCTCTAGGTTTAAATGTTATACTCATATTTATGATTATTGTTATTATGATAATGTCAGCACTTGCTGTTGCTGTTGTTGTTGTGATTCCAGGACCAAAGAAGTTAAGAGCACTGAACCGTGAGTTTTTATAGCGCCAATAGTTGACCAACAACATTGATTTCCATTTCATATAGAAACAACAAAACCATAGAGAAAAAAACCGAGAATGGCCGACACCTGTTTTGGCCATTGCTTCTGGTCTTTTAGCAGCTAATTTGAAATTTTGATTACATGGCCCAGGACATCGACCGGATCACGGCTAGAGTGATACGCATTAATTACATTCAGCGTTACCTAGTGCCGGCTTGGGCAGTGGGTGTCAAGGAAGCGAGAGGTGCAAGGACTGAGGAAGACTGAAGACTGCTTATTAAAATTGAATAAATTATGCAAAAGTACGCGCACAGCCACAAGATGGACACGGCATAATTAATACCATGTAGCCGCTGGGCGGCCAATGCAATCAACATCTTTGGTTTTCGGCCAAAGTCAAGGCTTAGGTGCCTCGACAGGGAGAGAGAGAGAGAGAGAGAGAGAGATGCCTTGATAAGCTAAAATGAGCTAACCAAGAGTCAAAGGCAAATGCCTCAAGTGGTTTTCCCACGACAGAAATCGACACATAGACAAAAGGAAGGGGAGTCTGTGGTGAAAGGAGGGTTGAGGTGCTCGCTGGCAGGATATTAGAATAAATAAATGCATGAGTGAGTGTATAAATGAATGCAAGTACGAGTGAATGCACACTTGCAACTCTCTCTGTCTCTATCTCTCTCCCGCTGTGTATATCTTACTCTATGTACACTCTCATCGATGGCAATCCAAATGTTTGTGCTGGTTACAACGACGTCGTCAACGATGACTACCAGGAGGATATGAAGTATGCTGCATGCTGTCTGGAGGGGGCTATAAGGCACTGCAATATCCATGACAAGTATTTCAATTTCACGTTTTACGCATCACTTAACGCCCATTCAAATGCCAGCAGCGAAATTTATATGCGCATTGCAATAGTTTTTTGGCAAACGCAAACTATATTGCGAAAACGCTTCAAGTGTGCCACCGCCAACAGCCTCCCCCTCTCATCACTCCATCAACACCCACTACTGGCAGCGTCAATTTAAAAGAGATTGATTTTTCAATTTTTAGTTTCAGTTTTTTGTTTTGTTTTTTTTCGTTTGTTTTTATTAATGCTTTAATAGTTTACACACAAAAACTAATCACTAACTACAATTAAATATTTTAAATTATCTTTCCTATATACATTCTACGGAAATAACCGTAAATATTTCAAAATCCTGTTGTCGATGTTCGGGCACAGGACGTCTTTCGTGGCGGAGGCAAATCAGATGTATAATTATTATACCGATCCGAGCAGTTTATAGCCTGCAAAAAATAAAAATAAAATATGGAAAATTCTTAGATAAGCAAATTGAAGATAAGTTATATATTTAAATATTTATACTAATGCCAAAAGTAGATCAAATAAAGAGACTAAATTACGGCCAATGGTCCCAAAATGTTTGATTAATGATGTGTTTTGTTGCACAGCCGTTAGCAGCCTGACTCACCAAGGGGGCCAAGAGTCTTGCCCTGGTTCTGACTCTGGTCTGTGTATGTGTGTAAATACATAGCTTTGCATTCGAATGATTAGATTTGATTCAATATTCAATTATTTAAGTGGTTTGAGGTGTTGAAATGCCAGCAAAGATAAACTGCCATCGGCTAAGAGACTGCTGTCACCACCCAAACAGAATGCCCACCCACCCATCGGGGACACCCGTCCGGGTGGCCGGCAACATTGGTATGGGGAATGGAGGCGTTTGCATATAAATGATTTATGAATTTGTGTTTTGATTGAACTGCCTGAAATTGTTGATTAGTGCCTCGTCATAGAAACAGCAACAATAATGACAGCATCGACCTGCGGGATCAACTCAACTGTACCAAAACCATATAAATGAACCGACTCGAGGGAAATGAAATACGATTTTGGGTCCATCAGAGATATGAACCTTTTTCAACCATCAGCGAGTTGAAACGTTACCCGAAATCTCTTTTGTTATAATTTCATTACATGGGCAAATGCATGGTAAATAATTGAACAAAAAAAAAATCCATTTATCTGTGCCACATTAAAGACGAGGCATCGTTTCTGTTCCTTAACTGACTCAAATCACATTATGTCCGCAGTGTCAGGTGAGTGTGAGTGTGTGTGTGAAAGATATTTGACTAATTGTATAATGGACAGGTCAGTTAGCTAGGCAATTAGTCACAATTGACATATACACTCGCCAATTTTTCGCTTTTTTTTTGAGGAACTTTCTAAAGTTCTGGGAAAATAAAATGAAATAAGGTTTTCAGCACACGCGTCTAGCACTACATAACATGGCCGAATAAACAACACAACAGCAATGGCATGGCAATTTAATTAATGTAATTAATCTAATTTAATGACTTGACAAACACATCAATTAGCAAAAGGCGAACGACCAGTCCGGAACGCAATTTATATGCAAAGTGCCAAAGACTTTGCACAAAATGGAAAATATTCCCTCAAACTGAAACTGAGATAGCAAAAGAAACGCCAACTCACGCACCACAGCAACAGCAGCAGCAGGAAAAACAAAATTAAAATATTAAAATTAAGCCACAAAATGATTGAAAGGAAATGTTAAATATAACAAAAAAAAAAAAAAAGCAAAACATTGAGAACCTCTCTTTTCCTCTCTATTGAAGGACTTTCCCTTGCCTATTTTCTTCGACCTGTTTTTGTGTCTGTTTTTGCTTTGTCCCTAAAGTAATTAAAAGTAAGTAAACCAAAATCGTCCTGCCGGAATGCGATTTGGGCGAAGGCATCAACTCGGGGGAAGGAATTCAAAGTCCAGTGATTTGCGTTCCGCAACGTTTTTCGTGTATTTTTGGACGATTTCTTCTTTGTGTTTTTAATGTTTATGTAAATGGCCGCTGACCAAAAAGAATTAATGCGTCCCGAAAGTGAGTTGAATTGGAATGAGCCGATGCTGTGGCCAAAAAAAAGAATGCGTCTCGTCTTGCGACTGTGTGGGCGTGGCATCACGAACATCACCGAACAAATGCCAATGTCGACGGCCTCATTGAATTTGCATAAAATGTTGTAGAAAAGGCTATAATTTCTTATTCTTTCAATGTGCCTGCTAATTTGATAGTAGGTATCCACAATTTGTTAGACTGGAAAAAGACTTTTTGTGAAAATTTCAATGCTAAAAATGATAATCACAAAAAAAAAAAAAAAAAAAAATAAAAAAATCCAACAAAAATTTCAATAAGCAGACTGTGATTCGTGAACTGATAATTTTCTCTTCGAAAGTTCGCCTTATTTTGTCTTTAGATTAGAGATTTTTTTCTATAACAAATTTTAATATTAATATATTAATATATAATTTTAATATAGACTTTGTCTGTCTATAAAATTTGAAAATCTAGGATTGAAAATTAAAATTGAAATCTTTATAAGATGATGTCTTAAACAGACATCAGATTCGAGTAATACAAATTTACTCAAAATTCAAAATGAAAACAGATTTAAATTTCTTTTTGTTTTCGTCTGCTTAGCATTTTTAAGCCGTAGGACCATAATAAAAGATGTTATTTATTAACAGGAATTAAAAAGTAAACTATGTAATAAACTTAATACAAGGGAAAATGGAATGCCCACCAGGTGGCACTACCTACCAGCACAAATTCTCGTGACTTCGTTTTTATAGTCTTTAGTTAAGAGTTGTTCTAGTTAAAGCCATTTAGCTAGAATGCCGACATAAAAAATGTGCACTGTTTTTTTTTTGGTTCATTTTTAGTGATTTGTCCATTAGAGGCAAATAATTTTATAGAAAATTCTAAAACAGATTTGTTGCAGCTGCTATTCATTGTTTAAATCGAATATATATATGTACAAATCGACTTATATACCTATATGACCGATCAAGTGATGATCTGTTCTGCTTTGACGGCATTTGGTTTGATGGTCATGGCTTTTTTTGATTTGATAGGAATTTCGCTGTAAAATTTACCTCTTTATATATAGAGAGCAAGATATCTATCTATATATATTTGGATATCTCTTGTTGCTATTTGCTTTGGCGTTTCATGTGAATCCATATTCGGCCCACGCGGCGTATGCGCGTTTTTCGCACTTAACTCATTAAAATCAGGCCCGCATGCACGCCAAACAAATTAATGAGGAAACGCGCCTAGTTTTGTTTTTTGTTCTTTCTCTTTTTTTGTGTTTTTTTCTAGGTGTATTTATAATTATTTTTTTTTTTTTCCTATATTCATGTATTTTTTTTAGTTTTTGCTGTTGTGTTTGTTTTTTTTGTTGCTTGTCTGTTGTTATCGTAAATTATTTAATTGCATTTCAGATTTTTGATTTGAAATTAAAAATTATTTCATTTCAAGAAAAACAAACAAAAAAAAAACATTAGAAATGGAAAATTGAAAATGCTATCGAGCGGAAATTAAGGCAATTGCTTGACGTTTTTATAATGCCATGGAAAATTACTTTATGCCGAGAGAGGGGAGAGAGAGAAGATAGATGTGGGGCAAAATTTGCAATTATTTGCTAAATAAACGTGTGTATATGAGTGTATTGAAGGATTTGTGGCACTCCCAATATATATAACGGGTTGAAAGGGGTGAGGACAGGAAATGAAAGAAGAAAAAAACACATCCACAGAAAATAAAAACAATTGCCAACTGTCAATACATCAATATATTGACCAAGCACTCAGCAGGCCAGCAATTGAAGAGCCCTTCAAATGCGCCCCCTGTTCAGCTCACCTTGTAGAAAGCCTTGCGAAAATTGTCAGATAAAAATGCATAGAGTAAGGGATTGATGCACGAGCTGGTATAGGCCAATGTCTGTGACACAATCTGCAATATGACGAAGAACATGCTATTGGCATGATATATATTCAATGATTTCAGCAACAGGATAAGCTGAAAATAAAATGCATTCAATTAGTTCTCTAGTTCGTCGTTCTAATTGAGTTTAACTCACCTGAACTGGCAGCCAGAGTGAGGCAAAAGCTATCACCACGACAACAACAAGTCTCGTGACCCGTTTGCGTCCCCTTTGCGATTCCTTGGACATGCGTACGCCACTGCCCTGACGCCAGAGACGCATTATCATGCGCACATATAGACCACTGATGATCATCAGGGGCAGCAGATACGTAGAGATGAAGAAACTAACCTGAAATGTACTTTTCTTCAACAGGGGATTCTCAATGAACATGCACATGGAATAACTAATGTCCGTTTTGTTATCATAGCCGGCCTGTAAGCAAAAAAACACAAAATGATAGATACAAAGTGTTTGACAGATAATAAATTACAACTACAACTCTATGGAAAATAGTTAAAGTAACTATTTAGATCACGCGACCGTACGGGCCCCACTGACGCACTAATGGAGGAGGCCAGGCCATAAAACGATCCACTGTCTGCCGGCCTGGCGGTCTGTCTGTCTGCTTGTCTCATATATCGTAAAAATATTTTTGCAGCCTTTAGCCATATATTTTGTTTACCATTTTGTTTACAATCATATCTCTTGCTCTATCTCTCTCTTTTCCATCCTCCCTCTTTGTCGTACTCGTTTAAAAGCCAAGAAAATTCTTACAGATATATTGTTTGTTTATTGCCCTCTTTTGTTGTTACACTGAGCCAACAAAAATTGAGTTGAAAATCTGTATAGCATCAGCTCAGTGTAGACAAATCAGATTTATGTGTGCTTAATATATATACATACATATTGTATATATATTTTTATGATTCTATTGAGTTCTTGTGTATCACACAAAGAGATGTTAATGCGTTTGCCATGTACAAGAGACTTCTCACTTTAACCAAATGCACGACCAGCTGTCAATCAAAGCCTTGACAAGACTGGCCAATCTGTATATATATTATATACATACATATATATAAGTATGTATATATATATGTATCTATATATCAAGCATAGGCAATTAGAGGGATTTGTACAGACGATGCCGACCAAACGACATATGCCGCAGCTCAAATTATGGACTTATCGATTTCTAATAACGAAAGATAATGACAAAACCAAAAAAATAATAATAATTGGTGTCTGTTATTGTTATTTTTATTACTTATTATTTGCATATATGCGAATAGATATATGTACGTACATATGTATGCGTGTGTAGGAACAATTGTAATATGAAAATAATTAATAGGAAACTCTTAATTAAGTAATATGTTGATCAAACATGAGTTAATTATGTCGTTTTGTCGTACGTTTCTTTTGTATTCCCTGCGTATATTTGTATTTATACGTGTTATCTATACACACAAATACACACTCTCGCACACACACATACACACACGCACACAATCAAGCTATTCAATTTGTGGCTGATATTTTTCGGGCTTAATCCTTAAACAAAGTAAAAGCAAACAAATAAATAAACAACACAAAACTGCCAAACAATAAAATGACCCAAAAGAGAAGCGTGAAATACCATTTAATAATACACATACACGTACATGTGTATATGTATTAGATTACAAAAACAATAACAACTGAAACTCATCTAACACAACCAATGGACCATCTCAAAGATAAAAGCCGAGATAAGATACATTTAATTACAAGCAACTATAATGCCATTATGAGCAAAAGAACCTATTGAATGTCTATGGCCAAAAGAAAAAAAACAACAATTTTCCTTAACGTGTGTGTGTCTGTGTGTGAATGGCGTTGGGTGGAAAATTTTAGCAACGGAGAGTGTTAAACTTCTAGGCAAAGCAAATAAAATATAGATTTAACAAGTCTATAAAAAGAAAAACGGAAAGTATCTTTACACAGTTATCTATTAACTTAATATTTAATAACAAGATAAAATATTTTGAAGAAAATTTAATACGATTCTCTTTATTGGGTTCTTTTCTTCTTCCTATGCCATCAAAGTCATCTTTGGCAAGCTAAAGAAAACGTGTAGTAAAAAGAAGAAGGAAAAGAAGAGCCGAAAATACATAAAACTATTACCATATTGCAATACTATCTACGAAGTTCAAACTTAAAAACAAGCGTAAAATAGTTTGACTAGAAAAACTTAATAAGTATTGTGATTCCATTTACAAGGTCAAGCTTAACATCGTTAACCTTTTGACCTTTTTTTGAATTTTGATGCCAAAAGATAAATAATTGACTTTATTCAGAGTTTGGAAAATTTAATTCCTTTTCTCCGATAGGACATGGTTTCATATGTAAATATGAAGTATAAGTGCTTTTTAAAAGCGTTCATAAAGAATTTCTCTTAATAGATGAAAAAAATTGAATTATATATTTTGATGGCAATCTTTAGATATATGAATTTTTGATTCATGATTTATGCCAAATGTTGGCAGCTTCAAATTAAGTAAACAGATCGTTGAACAAGATCAGCAAATACGCAAATTGCAAGACGTTTTATTCCCACATGAATTGCTGCCTTCTTTTGTTTTCTTTTTTTTTTTTTTTTTTTTTTTTTGAAGGGGCGCTTATTAAACAATTAACTTGTTCTTCACACTCTGTGCATTGATCATAAAAACATTAGCACCCTAATGGAGAATGGGCATTGGCCAATCGTAGCCCACAACTGCGTCTTGTTTGTCTTCAACTGATATATCAAGGCCAAAAAGAGTCAAATTTTACCGGCAAATGGGGTAGACTATACATTTATCATAAGCAGAATGCTGGCAACTTATTTAAAAAGTTTTCAAGTGCAAAGTTCCCATTATGACCACTTGTTACGACTGAATGGCTAAATGGCTGGCTGGTTGGCTGGTTGGATGGTTGGCTGGCTGCTTTTGATTTATGCCAGAACCGTGTAGGAACTGAAATGTGAATTTCCATCCTACGCATATATTGGCAAATGTTTCGCATTTTCGTTGGCTGCTTCTCTGCTCTATAATTAAAATTTATGCATTTAAAATAGCAAATTAGTAACAAAAACAAAACAGATACACAACCCCAGCCCCACATTTTCCCCATATGTAAACACAATGCGTACAAAAGAAGACATAAAGAGAGATTTTGTCTACCATCTACCTGGCCATCGCTCTATATATTGGGGATCGAAAAACAGCAGCAGTATTGACGTGTAGCTCAAGCGGCTCGATAGATTAAACGAGGTGTGGATGATGGAAAGCAATAAATTGACCTGGCCTGTGTTATTCGCAGCACATTACGGCACAGTGGGCTACGGAAATCTTAATTTTGACCCATCCCAAACCCGTCCCCGACCTGATAGACTAAGACTTACCAACACATCATGAGTAAAGGTCACCGGCGAAGAGATGGTCAAGACAACCGTCCATAGTGTTATAATGGCAATTTTTGTAATATGCTCAGTACGCAGCATACGTGATCTTATGGGATGAACAACGGCTAGAAAACGATCAATGGACATCAGGACTAGAGTATAGATCGAGGCAAAGGCCGTGACCACAATTAAATATTGAACACTGCGGCACCATATAGCTCCAAATGGCCAATGATGAGTAACATAATCGGTTGCTGTAAATGGCACACAAAAGCAGACGAATAGCAAATCTGCCACGGCCAAATTTACAATCAATAGATTCGTTGTCGAGTACATGTTTTTATTGAGCAGCACAACAAATATGACCAATAGATTGCCAAAGAATCCGGTTAAAGCAATGATGCCAAAAATGAAGGGGACTAGCCAACGTACAACGTTCTGTACCGCCATCTCCTCCTCCAAGGTCATTTCCGAGCTGGTTTCATTGCTGCAGTTGTTGCTATTGGCCAGACTGGTCAGATTTATGTCCAGGGCTGCTGCTGCTGCTGGTCGTCCAGATGTCAAGTGCGCTAAGTGTTGTATTCTCCATGTTTTGTGACTGTTGAGGTTCTTCGATTGATTTTTAATTGACCGGCATTTGTCTCATTTCACACACACACACACACACACATATATATATATATATATTCATTTGTATTTATATTTTATATTTTCATTTATATTTTCAGTTCATTGATTTCCAAATAACAAATTTCCTATTAAGAATTTTCCGCAAAGCAGCCGTAGAAAAAGAATGTACAAAAATTCAATTCAATTATCATCCGCAATAATCGAACGATACGAACGGCGACAATATTGGCCCAGACTACAAGTCCGTGTGTTCAAGGCACTCTGTAAAGGATCCTACGTTATGCACAAGCCGGACGAGAACGAAAGCAATTTGGTTGAGAGGACCGACACACCGACAAAGTAAAAGTGGGGTGGGAGGTACCACTCACTGGCAAAACGATAAAGGTAATTGTAACAAGGTAAGACAACAATACGAAAGATACACAAGGCCAATGGCTGGGCCCTCTGGGCAGGCCACTCCCTGTCGCTGTGTCCCTGACTATCCAATATCCTTTTTGGCTCCTTATTCACTCACACACACAAACACATGTACACTCGCGCCCATGCCATAAATCTTATAATTTTGTTTGCTTCTTTTTGCGCCAAGTAAATGTCACAAATTTGCCGTTGCCGCCTTCATTTCACATTGCCTAATTTCATTTCGCGCACCAAATTTGATTGACGAAGTCAACGTTTTCATAAAAATGTACATAAAATGTATATATATATATATACAGAAATGTAGGTATGTATATATCTATATATTTAATATTTTTTAAGAATCTAAGAATCGGAAAAAACATTCAAACTGCACGCTTTCGGTTCCAGTGAACAACTGATTGCTGGCTGAGACTACAGATGACTATGACGACGATGCCAGCGGCAGCGGCAACAGAGAAGGCGGCAACAACAACAATAACAACAACAACTAAAGCAGCAGCAGCAGCAGCAGCGGCAAAAATAATAACAACAACAAGAAAAACAGACGGCGTACGCTGCGTATGAGCAATGTGGCAAGAGCATGGGTAGCCGCCATCTTCTTGGCTGATGGTTGTTTTTTTCTTTTGACCTGGCGGGCAACTGCTCCAGCTCCAGCTTTAGCAATAGCAACAACAATTGGTCGCCAATCTTCTCCTGCTCCAATGGATAGCTCTCTGGTTTACTCCCGCTGTCAATGTCGCCATTGTGTTGCACAGCTTGACGTCCTTACCGCCGTCGACTTCTACGTCGACGTCCACGTCAATGCCAGCGTCGCTGCTCTGCTTTGTGCTTAATTTCTCTGATTAACTGTTTGTGCAAAAAAAAAACAAAACAACAACAAAACAAAAGCAGAAAGCAAAGTAACAACAAAAAAACTGAATGAAAAAAAAAACGAAACAACGCAAACACAACGACAATTTGCCTGGCACGCGCTCAGTTTCCCACTCATTCGGTTCACGCCTCAATAAAGAATTTACCCACCTCCCGTTAACCTCTAAGTCACCCAACTCCCCCACCAACCCACCAGGCCATCCCTACCAAAGCAACCAACCACCCACCCACCCTCTATGCGTCCGGCCTACCTTTATTGTCTGGTGTGCTTATCGCAATGCTCTTATCGGTCCCTTCTTCGACTGGGGGCCAATGAATGTAGGCCCCCACCATACCCTTACCTCCTCACTCTCTCGGTTAATACACCATTTACACCTTTGGGCGCCTCAGTCATGTCACAACATTACATAACCGCAGTGCCAGAGCGCAAGCAGCCTTTGCCTAGCTGCAAAACCCATTTACATGGTTTTTATTGCCATTGCCAGCCCCCACATGCCACCTCACCTGTCACCCACAGACCCAGCTCAGCTCAGCTCCTGAGATAGAGACCGAGACAGAGACTGAGACAGAGACGTTGTGGCGTTGGCAGCGATGCCAACGTCACTTCCATATCCTTAATGCCAGACCTGTGGCTCATCAAACCTGCGGCCGAGCTGTCGCTCAGCATTTACGTTACCTTGATGTGGGGCCACACGCCTCAACAACCTGATGAGATTAAAAGCAAATTAAACGAAATGTTAAAAATCGTGGACCAAGACATTCCCAGATACTGGAGCAGAAACAAGAACAACAACAGCAATACACAATAGCAACACCAGCAACAAGGATCATGGAGTGAAAATGGAATTATGTTTATTTAATGTGCGAGATTAACACAGTCTTTAATTTTTAATGCTAGTTCATTGACTATTTGAATGGGCCGACCATTAAATTTGCCCACCTACCTATTTGCAGTATTTATTTGACTTTATTCTGCACAAATGCTTAAAGTGAAATGTGAAAAAATTGAATTAATTTTACGCTTCTATAGTTTCACATTTGTCAGATTATTGCAAAACATGCATATTAATTAAGATTTTTACACATCAATACAAGATTTTTTCCACCAAATATATAAATATAGGGTCCATTGGTGTTTCATTTTAACAATTATTATTAAATTATTAAAAAAAATAATAATAAATACCAAGGACTAACACTTTAATTTTATTTCTAATTTGATCTTTCTTATGGTTGGATCTAAAGAAAGAAACCATTTGACAAGCATATAGTCAGACCTTTATATATGTAAAAGGTAGAATCTGAGCTGCAGGATTCGTACTCTCTCAATTGTTAAGGAAGAGAGAAAAAGAAAAAGGGGGAACACCAAAAACTGTAGGCTAGTGTAATTTCTTAGTTCCCAACATGAATTCCACTTATGAAATCAAAAATTTTCATTTCAAATTAACATATGAATACTTGAGTTGTCAGCCAGGCGGAAGTGAAGTACTCTATATACTTCTATAGGCTTCACATCCTTTTATACAAAATTCAATTCTAGAATATGATTTTTAGGGTGAGCTTGTGAAAACTTTGCCCTTGACACTGATAGAAAGGTTTGGCCGAATAAAATTTCTGTTGATTACGTTAAGAGAAGACTTTTGCCATAATTGAAATGCTTTTTCATTTTCCACACACACACACACACACACAAAATCATTTTATTATGTCAAGCAGAATTAGTATGGCAATGGCTGCGGGTTATCGTTACAACCATTTTGTGTTTGTGTTTCTGAGAAAGAGATGAGGCATTAAGCTAGGTATGACATTTATTGGTAGAGAATGGCATCGTTACCATTGGTAAAATTGTCAACTTGTCCGTACAATGATGGATTATCATTTAGTAGAATGTATTTCATTTAGGGTCGCCTCTTTTTTTGGAACGGGGTTGAAAATTATTAAATGTAAATTGACAAAGAGACTGACTGGGCTCGCAAAAGGTAGATATGTAGGGACAATGACACGATACGTAAGCCACAGAAAAAGAGCACGCTAATCGCCTTTTTTTCTTTATGCCGCTGTTGGCCGAGCGGAGCTTTTGCACAGCTTTTGCTATTTAATCATTTAAATTGACTTTTTGCCTGGTTTTTCTTCTTTTTGTTGTCCGTTGCGCCAATGGACGTTAATTTTGAAATCCTTTTTTAAACGCATCCTCATGTCCCCCCACTTTTCTACCGTCTGGGCTTAGCCCGCAACTTTGCTTTACGCTTGCGGCTTATAAGTTTTAGCCGCTGCTCATTCTCCTCGCGCAAGCCACCAATTTTCTTTTTGTTTTTTCCGCTGGCTCACTTAGAATGCGCTGAGTTTGCATTTAGCTTTCATTTTACCATTTTACTGAGAGGTCTTCTTTTTTTCTTTTGCTTTGGCTCTGCCGTTTCTTTTCCCAGAATTTTTTTTTTTTTTTAGTTTTTTAATCAAGATGTTTTAAATGCGGCCACGCCACTGAATGATGGATTCTTTTTTGTCCAGTTTTCCCCTTTTCGTTTCGTTTTATGTTTTAAGAGCGAGCTCGCGCGTCCAGGCAAAAGTAAACAGAAAGTTGGTATGGCAAAGATTTATGCAGATAATAAAATGAGTCTTCAAATGAATAATCAAGTTTTTTTCCTGCTTTTAGTTTGGTTTCGTAGAAGAGGTTGGTGCCCAGTCGCTGTTCATAATTAAGGTTTGTCCTTGGAAGTAACTTAACTCTTGCTGAATCAGTCCATTTAATTAACCAAACAGCCCATAACAGCGATGATGTCAAGGACTCAAGTACCCTAGCCATGGCTTTAGTTTGTTAAATTAGCTAAACTTCCATGCATCTGCTAGAATAATTTATAACTAGATACTACTATTCATTGTGGTGGAAAAATTTGTTGTTTTTTTAAATAAATACCATAGACTACTTGTAGCCAAGACTCTGGACATGTTGCCTTATGGCTATTGTTAAGAGGGAGCCACAATTAGTTTTAATGTAATACAGCAATTGTATTACAATTGGCTCAATTGGCTAAAAAACACAGATGAAAATGCATCTACAGAGAGAATACACAAAATGTATCGAATATTAAATTGCTTTAACTTAATAACTTAATATTGATTAAGCAAATATTTAATACAAATATTTAAAGAATAAGAAGCATTCGCCTTGTTGCTCATTTTACAATATCAAACCTACATTATATTGATTCACTTTGAATGATTTGCGTGTAAGAGATATTAAGCATACGCCATGTCCTACGGCTTACTTTAATTTCAATGTAGCTGATTTGATTATTAACAAAACTCTTGCGGATTTGTATTCTCTGGGTTCTTGTTTTGCTTCAACTTTAAGATCATTCAATAAATTGAAAACTTAAAAATTTCTTCATTAATGAAGACATCTTGGTGAAAATTTCGAACCGTTTTGTGTTCTAAGGGCAGAATGTTGGAATTGTTGCCATCGTTTTTGCTTTGCCTTGCATCCGGAGGCCATCAAAGTTACCCGGAAGCCTCTTGTGCCAGCCAACAGTCAGTCAGTGAGCCAGTAGTTGGCATCGTTGTCGTCAACTCAATTACATTTGCAACTCCCCGCCATTGTTCGACCTTCTCTAAGCGAGTACACACAATACGCGCCGTGTCGTTGCTGTTGCTGTTGCTGCTGCTGCCGCTGCTGTTGCCCTTTATCTGGGTGTTCCATTGTGTCCTGTGTCGCGTGTGACAGATGCGACAGGATGCACAACAACAAGACTTGATAGCAAGTCACTACTAGCTCAACCAAAAGAAACAAAAAAAACAAAACAAAAAGAAGCAAAAAGAATACGCACAATCAGGCAAAAGTGCCCACACCTTTTGTCATAATTTAGTGCTTCCCTTTGCTACTGTTGCAGCGGAAATATTTCACAGAGATTAGCACAACATGTCAACATTGTGATTTAGTCGCTACCAGCAACCGCCTCCCTTTCCCGACCCACAATAAGACGCTATTGTTATCGTTTGCTTGATTATGTTTGTCTCTCCATTTCCAATGCAAATTGAAATGATTGAGAGGCAGGGATTGGCCGATGTCGGCAAATGCTTAACTCTAATTGATTCTGGATCGTATTATCCAAGCAAAGTTGTGTTTGCTGATGTACCAGTTGTGTGCTTTGCCGCCGCCAATATTGAGATTTGTCATCGAGACATGGATCAATTTGTACTATCGTCTTTCTTTCCGTATCATCAAGCATTACGCCTAGGCAATAGCCTTCATGGGAACTCAACTTGCCAGTGTGACGATCTAGAGCCCAATGGGTAATATTTTGGACGTAGCAGCTAACCAGTACTGGATAAAAATTAATATCCTGAATACACCGATCACCATTACGCAAGGTGCCCAGGGCACTTGAGTCAGCATTTGTTGGCCTAAAAGAGATTACCAGAAGAAAACAAAATCGATAGATGCACTCTTTCTGATTTGGGAAACTTACTTAAGCTCTTTATATACATGGTCCAGATACCAATCGAAAGTTTTGCACTGTAGTCTCTTCTTCAGGGAGAGCACATCATAGCCCTGGTCGGTGTAGTTCAATACGGTTGCTATGGCTTCTGTTTTCAGCGAATAGAACAAATATTTGTACTCATCCAGCCAGGACTCGGCTATGATTTTTGAATTGCTGCCGGCATAGAAAAACGAGGGAGAAATTCAGTGAAAGAATGTATGAATGAATCCACTATAACATGTGGTCATTGCGTGATAGGAATGTTTATATTAAACACGATAAGGATGAGAAAAAAACAAAAAAAAAAAAAAAAAAAAAACAAAAATCAAGCAAAGGGAACTCGACGGAGAGAAATAAATTGAAAAATTCCAAAGTTCACACCTAAGACCCATTCTCCCACCATGACCACCTACAGCAAATGTGTCATCAGGGCGGCCACCAATGGGTCCTCGAATTCTGACGGGAACCGAAAGGCATGGCGAGAGCGATAGATATGTCCGATTCGACTGCAGGGCACGATCTCAATTTGTCCGCCACAAAGCCACAATTTAATGGCAAGCTCAATGGACTCGCCACCCCAAATCTGCAAGAAACAGGAAATTGACTCATGATAGCTATGCAATACACCGACAATGATATTCCCTACCAGATACTAAATGATGCCTTCACCTTAAGTTCTCTGTGATAGATGAATTACCCACTGATAAGGGTATGGCTGAGAAAATGCGACAAAATGGAAAATGAAATGAAAACTCTACTATTGCTCGTGTTGTTGTTCTTCGCGGTTGTGTTCTGTTCTGTTCTGTGTTGTGCTTTGTTGTTTTCTGTGTTGTCACGGCCTGACATTAGCAATTAGCGCACTTGGCACACAAGTTAATTAAGTCACTTCTCCCTCACCTCACCTTCAAGTGTGGATTGAAACCCTGTAGCCTGAGCAACCATTCACGTGAGATCATCAGAATGCCACCGGCAAATGTGGGACTAGAATAGGCGTGCTGAGGCAGCTCTCCCTCGGCCAGCTGACGGGGCACCCAGTGAAAGTGCAGACTCCAATCGAAGCCACCCTTAAGTAACTCATTGTCCGCCTGCTGATAGCCGAAGGTCGATGGGTCAATTGGGTCCACCAGAGGGCTAACGGCTCGAGTCGGGTTCAACGCCAATCGATCCAGCAGGGGTTCCAGCCAGCCATCATTGACCTCACAATGACTGTCCAGAAAGAACAAGTAAAGGCCGCTAGCCTCTTTTACGCCCCTATTGCGTGACCAAATCAGGCCCATTCGTTGAGAATTGCGTAGGAATATAAGTTTGGGACTGCGACTTCTTCCCGCAAACATCCTATCCATTAGTATTTCAAGTTCTTTCAGCAAGTTGACTGCAATTGCACACATATATAAATATAAATATTCACCCAAACATTCTCTCTCTCTATCTCTCACCATCTTCACTGAAATCATCGATAAGGATTAGCTCATGGAAATAATCCACAGGCGTGCGACTAACTAGAGATATCACAGTTCTCAATAACATTGAACGGGCCTCATTATGAAAGCTGATAACAATGCTGACTTTGACCTTTGAGGCCGGAGGCAAGCTATAAGTCCGACTACCGCAGCTATGGCCGTGAAAGAATATTGTTAATTAAAGAAAATTTTCAGAACTTGGCTCACATACCTTTTATCCCTTGTTTCAGGCAAATTTCGTAAAGTTTCCGACATATCGCTTAATTGAATATTGTACTGATAAAATTCCTTCGACTGACCAGGAGTACCGGCTATAAATTTCCGCCATTCCATTTTGTCAATCATATTATAAGGAAACAAAAGCTAAGAACAAAAGATACTTTAATGAATCTTTAATCAATCTCGGTTCAATACTTACCTTGCTGACAGGGGGATGTACTGCCTTATTTTGCATAATTAGCCACACAAACAATATCTGTGATATTGCAAAGGCCAAGATACTAATAATGCAACAATGCATTCGTTCTAGCCGCAACGTATTTCTGGCCATGGCAAAGAAACACTGATTTCGGGCCATTTCAAATTCATAGCGACAACCAAATGGTGAAATCGAAACGAAACTAAACTAAATAAACCATGAATATTGAGTCTTCACGCGTTTTTAAACAACTCAAACTGTAAGTTTATCACTGCGATTGAGTAACTACATATGTATGTATACGTTTTCGCTTTACAAACTCTCTGTCTCTCTCTTTCACTGATATGTCGCACTTGTCATTTTGATAAATGTTCGATAAGTTTAGCAAATATTTGTTTGCAGCTGGCAAGGTGTTAATTGCAGCACATGGAAACTATCTTTTACCAATGGGCTGTTAAATTTTGTGGATTACTTCTCTATTCAGTTCGTTTTTTTATGAAGCAAATAAACGCAAACAAAAATAAAACAAATCCAACAAATTAAAAACTACCCAAAATTTGTCGGTTTATCGCAGATGAAATTAAAATGTAATGGCATATGGAAAGGAGTTGTAGTTGACAGGGATTTTAGAATTCTATTTCAATACTTATAACCAAATCGAAAAGCAATGCTAAATTTCACAAATTTAGTATAGTAAACGAAGACGAATTGCGTTGCTTATATCATTAATGAAGTATTTCGTAATGGATCCAAATCTTAATGCATTTCAACATAATATTTAGAAATTTTTAGTGTAAGCCTATATATTTTTAATGTTTATTTTTAATACATAAATGAAATTTCAAATGTTTTTTAAGTATATCCTTCACCTTCTCAGTCCCAAGCATAACAAATTGTTGTCCTAAATATTTATATATTAATATAAATAATTCTTTGCCCTTTTCTTATTTTATGAGTCTATCCCATATTATATTTACTTGGCTTAATTAAAAATTTCCTTAATATATTAACAAAAATCATTTTATTCCCGTAACACATTTATTGTATTATTTTTTCTTCTCTATTTTTCACAGTTTTATGGCCCGTAAAAGTTCATTAATTAAATTGTTTTGTTTTCGCCTTCTGATTTTTCCTCCGTGCGCCTCATATGTTTACATTATTTTTGCATTATAATTGCATTATTTTCATTTGTATATACTGAAATTATGCAATTCATAAATATGCGTACAATTTTATATACATATGTAGACCGATATGTATGTACATATGTATATTTTGTGTTATTCTTTTTCGCTGGCAAACTTAATTGACTGTAATGATTTGCACTATTTGCCGTGTGGTTATTCACAATTTGCTGAAGGTGTGAGTGGGAATTCTCACTCTCACTCAGAAATTTAATCACATTTCGAATTCTTTTATTTGCCTGTCATGCAAATAATTGCCAAATAGTATAAATAATGCCAATCTATGCCAATCAGTTGATGGCAAATAAATTGACATCGGCGAGGATTAATAAACTGAAACCGATTCGTAAACAGTATAAGTATGAAACATTTTCCAACACAGCCAGCTAAACCATTCTCTGTCTACCCTGTACAATTCTATCTTTTCACACAGTGGCTTTTTTCAGCGTTACAATTTGATTTTGAAAATTGTTGGTGGGGGTTCAAAACGGAAGTAACTCATTCACTTAGAAACTAAATCAGACGCCATGTTTTCGCCTCCTACTTTTTGCTAAATTGGAGTGTGACTTCCGCATTGCATTAGGTTTATACTTAGTTAGTGTTGTGTGTCTGGTTTTTTTTTTTAGCTATATAGTTGTAGCTGGGCCTGGGTTGTGCTGCTGGCTCGGCCACTCAGTTGCTGATTGACTTACGTGTCCCTCGTTTTTCCCTGTTTTGTTTCATTGGTACGCTGCTTCGCTTTTTGGTTTGCCCAAGTTCTACGTGCAACGGAAATGCATTTTCCCAGTCACGTCGCCACCAGTCGACCAGACGTACACAGAGACAGACAGACAGAACAACAGAAGAATAGAACAGACACTGCCAGTTCCACAGGTAAGAAATATAACTCCAACTGAGTGGCCAAAAATAAAACACACAAAAAATTGGAAAGATTTGTTTTGTTATTGCCGTTTTGTTTTCTTTTTTTCGGTTGCTTAGCATTGGAATTTATTAAGCTGAACTTGATCTATGCTCTCTGGGGATTAAAGTACTTTGAAATGAATGCAGACATGTTAGGCAATTAAACAGAAGAAGGAACCAGAGCACGGAAGTGATGGTTGTAAGGGTGGCAGCAGTAGCAGCCTCGAGTAGGGACACAAATTCGATATTCAATATGTTTTCAATTTGCCGTTTTGTTAGCTGTGGCATCAAAGGCAATTGCTAAAGCCGTAAAACAAATAAAAATAAAATGAAATTATGCCAATAAATGAATTATAAGGCTCACGCACAACCGGGCGTATACGCAACGCTAGTCAAAAGCGCCTTGCGACAATGCCTAAGTGGCATGTAAATGTGAGTCTGTGTATGAGTGTGAGTCCCCATATAATAATCATGGGCGCACACACACACACAAAACACACACACACACACACACATGAAAGTGTCTTTCCATGAGTGTGTGTGTGTGTGTTATGATAATGTTAACAGCCCAAGCTTCTAAAATTTTATTAGCAGCCGGCTTATGGAACTTTGCAAAATAATAACAAAAGCATCAGAGGCACCAGCACCGGCCCCGGCACCTATCCATCCCCTATGCTGCCATACTCTCACCCTCACCTCTCTACCCCTCTGGCTGGCCATAAAGAATATTGAGGAAATTGCTTTCTTTGCACTCGGAATTCTACTTGGCAGCCAACTGCCTCCCTGGCAGGGTGCACTCATTTCGAAATTGTTGCGTATTATCATAAAATTTTACGCACACTCAGACGCTCACACACATACACACACACCAGACTTACATGTGCTTATTTGTATGTATATATGTGTGTGTGTTGGTATATACAGTGGGCCGCCAAGGACGTGCCCTCAATGTATAAATGCTTTTTTGTGGGACATTTTTTTCTTTGTTTTTTTTCTTCCCGTTTCTTAGCCTTGCTTTAGTTGGCTTTGCTTTCGGCTTTTATTTGCCTTTTGTTTTGCTCCAAGTGCAGTTTAAAATATGCCAAGCCACAAAAATTTGTTATTGAATTATTTAGTTTAATTTGTTAAAGTGCTCGCACATCAACTGCAAATTTCGAGCCAAGTTGTCTAATTGGCTCAAGTCTGCCCAGCACCTGTTTAGCCAGCTCTCCACATCTGATCTCCTTCCCAATTATTAAGCCAAACAAAATATTCATCTGTAAATGCGCTTAAACTTGAAAGCATTGGGACAAACAAACGTGGCAAATAAAAAAATAAAAAGAGCACATGCCAAGAAATAATTTCAATGATTTTCCATTTTCATTTTCCACTTTTTCTGTTTCGATGTAAAAAAAAAAAAAGAAGAAATAGAAAGATTCATTTTAATGATGTTTACACAGTTTCCCATGTCTATCCCGCCTGTCTGTCTGTCTGCCTCTCACATTATGTGCTTTATTGCGATTGACTAGAACTTTTCACTATGCCCGACGGAGTACTTTAGTTGATGACATTATCGCTATACTCTGTCATATACAAAAGGTTCTTTCGGCTCCTATGTCGTCAATGTGGCTGGGGCACTTCATTTCAAGTTGTGTTTTTTTTCTGTTTTTTGATCCGATGGTATTTTCTTTACATCGTTTTTTTCCTTTTTTGCTGTCGTGTTCTGCTTTGTCAATGAAAACACAGGAGGAATGATTTTTCATTAATTTGATTGCAGGTATATAGCGGAAATGAGGCAGAAAAATTTAATTTCACATTTGTCATTTGATTTGGTCTTTTTGGAATATTTATTTAAATTAGAAACCTATCAAGACGAGCCAAGCGAACTTGATTCATTTTCTCACTAATGAATCGTTTCTCATCAAGCAAACGTATATAGACATCGGCCTCGCTAGCTTTTGGGCAATTGTGGCCCAATATATTTAAACCACAAAAACTTTGCTTATATACATAGGGTAGACCAACATTGTTCTGACATGTCTTGGTCCAAGCAGTGTTTAACAAACAGCTAGTGGCATTGTTCAGGACCACCATTTTGGGATCATTGATAATCTTTTTGCACCGGCGATTGGGCACTTGCGATACTCGTTTCTTCTTTAGACCCGTCTTGCGTGAATTCCATGTCCAAAGCTGAACAATTTCACCCATAGCCAGACGATGTGAGCAAATCGAGGGTGCCCTTGAAAATGCCTCTTCCAATGTCGAATTGAGATTCAGCAGCGACAGCAATTCTAGGCCCACACCAACAGTGTAACCTTTGCCAGGAATATGACCAGACACAGTATATGTAGAGCCGTCATAGAGTTTTACCACAACCCCCGAGGTATCTGTAGAACATATTGTCGCCGTTAATACCTGATGCTGGTTGACTATGATGCCACTGCAAGCCAGCTGATCTCCTTTCATCAAACGCACTACGTAGTGATCCAAAGGAACATCAGGAATAGCAGACACTTGAGGAATGCGTGTGGTGGTTGGCTTGGTTTTTTGATAACGATACAGATGATCACTGGCCATGTGGCTAGGATGGTAACCAAAATGTGGCCTCCAATCCCCCACTACATATCTCAACTTGTGATGACGATGGCTCTCACTCTTGGTGGAAGTCGAGACACCAGTAGAGCAAACCAAAGTTAGTAAAAATAAAACGCACAATGTTGGCATATCAGCGTTCTAAGTGAATCTGTAAAACAGTCATTTCCATTTTCTGGATGACTGTGAAATAAAACGAATCAATTTATTTGCCAAATTCGTTTCACATTTATTTTTTGAATATGGCTCTCTCTATTTTTAATTTGTTAATGGCTTCGGTGTTTTTGATTATATAATCGACAACACTATAAACATGAACATAGGCATCCACGCCAAAGTGTTTCGGACAATTGTGACCCAAGACATTAAGCCCACAGATTTGGCCATCGTAGACCAGTGGATTACCGAATGTTGGCTGGCAATCTTCAGTGTATTTTTTATTTTTCACACAAAACATGGTATCGGTGAATACCTTGCCAATCTGATCGTGCATGCGTTTGCGGCATTCCTCTAGTGCAAGAACAACAGTTCTCTGGGTATAGACACTGTGACGCCAACGTATGTAGGTTGATAGAAGGGCTGGTGAGTTTTCTTCCAAGATATGGTCACACAACTTGGCTTTAAAAACGCCTGTCACTATTTTTTCAAAAAACACTGCCTCTTGAAATCGCAACACAGTTATAAGTTCCAGGTCTTTCATAAAATGGTATGTGGTATTTGTTTTAAAAGCTTCGTGCAGTATATTGTCAGACGTTTTAACCATGTATTTCTCTGGACTCATATTTACAAAACAGGTTGATGCTGTAAGTATTAGCATTTCAGATATTATAACACCTATGCAACGGAATTCCTCATTTATATAGATGCGAACTAGCAGTTCCTGTAGGGTAATCGTTTGCTCACTTCCGACAAGTTTAATTAAAGGTCCCATGGTGTTGCTTATATTCTTATTATGCGTCTCATCTGTGGGATAAACTGGAGCCTTATGACGTTTATAATCCATTTGGGTTCTAGGATTATGTTGTGGCCTATAATCGGAGAGCATGTATCGATGATAATGCTCTTTAGAAGCGACAACGAAAACGAATATAAGTACAAGAAACGCCAATAAACGAAATGACATCCTCATTCTTAGACTTAAGTTCTTTGACTAACTATTTGCTGAACGAGCAAATTAAATTCATTAGTCAAGCCTTAGTTTTTCAATTTGTCTCACTACAAATACAGTCGGTGATTCCGCTCAATCGGGTAAAGAGATAAACTGAAGGAGCTTAAAAAGTTATTAAAGTTCACCGAAATCAATTGGCATTTGAAATATTTTACTCCTAAGGTGTGTGAGTGAGAGCTAAGCAAATTAGTGTCATACCAAAGAAGAACAGGAATAATTAAAAGACCTCTGGTGACTAGCAGGCAAACCTCTCGACTATTTTTTGCTTTATGCGGAGTGTGGCTTATGAAAGACATTTGGTCATTGTTTTGCATCATTCGCTTAGTTTCTTTTGCTTTATGCCATACAGTTCTCTCTCTCTCTCTCCCTCCCTCTCTCTTTGTGGAAGGTAAAAGGTATAAGCAATACTTCAGATTGAACCAAGGATGACGGGGAAGAAAAGAAAAAACGACGAGAAAACCAAATGGCATCAACGATGCCTGACTGCAGCAGACAACATTGTCCCGACATGAAAGGCTTGTGGGTATAAAGGGAACATAGATAATTAATTTGCTTTGATTAAAGTTGCCTGCAAAATGGCTTACTACTGCTACTGCTCCTGACTGGTCCCTGACTGGCAGACGGAAATTGAAGTGTTTGTAATGTATGCGTGGATAAGGAATCACTGCCATCGTTGTCGACAGCGACGACGAGTGCGTCTAATTGATGGGCAGCCAAAGGCTTTACCATGCAAATGTTTTCTGCGTATTTCTCTTTACATTTTCTATGTATATGTACCTCACTCTCACCCTCCATGATGAAACCCTCTTTCTCAAGGAACCTAAGGAACGTTCTTTTCAGTTGGGTTCGGATTCGCTCATCAATTATTTAAAATATGTTACACTTGGCACATAACTTGGCTGACATATGCCACACAACAGTAGCAACAACAAGAGCTATAGCAAACAAGGATTGCCTGTAAGCTGAGTAGTCAGTTGCCTTAATAGCTGGTCATTATGTTTATGGGCAAACGCATAGGGATCACTGCACATACACACACACTCAAACTACCTGACTGCTGGCGGTAGCCAGAAAACAGGAGCAGCTAAAAAGGTATCCTCACACGTGTTGCAGTCTGTCCTTTCTGAAAATTTATGCGTACGTGCAAACGGGTGGCAAAAAAAAAAAAACAAAAAACAAACGGGCGCACAAAAACAGAAACATAACCGACGACGGCAAGCAACCTTGGGTCATTTATTATTAGCTGTAAAATGCGTGCTTGGCTAACCCAAAAAGCCAGTTCAACACTCTAGTTGAATTTCTCTTGGCTGCTGCATTATGTTAGTTTTGGTTTTTCCAGTGGAGCTTCCTTTGAGAAATTTATATGCCCCCATCAAATGAATAATTGCCATTTTCATGCTAGAAAAATGAGACCCACGACCCAAAAAAAAAGGACCATAAGATGGAGATGACACAAACTAAGTAAATATAGTTTACCAACTATGTAAAAGAATGTCTTGTTTAGTGAAAATTTTCGACCTGTATGTTAGTTGATATTTGAGAGATTTCCTATTTTTTGTTTGTTTTTGTTTTTTTGGCTCTCAAATTATTTTTTGTGGTTAATATTGCAGAAGAAAGCATTTTATATTCAGTTTTGATTGCATGAAAGTCTGCCCCCAACTGTTTTTATGCATAGAGATGATGTCCTTGTTGTCGACAGCAAATTAAATGTCACTCATACGCCATGTTATCCGAGCGTAGAGACTTTAGAGCTCATTATGCAACATGACGCAATCAAAAACACAAGCCTCTTACCCCTGTAAGTGTGTGTGTATGTGTGTCATACGAAAGGTTGAACTACTCTGGAAATGTGTGGGTTATGGTGGGCGTCTGGGTGTGGCCGCAGAGACTTCAATTGAATGTAGTGGCATTTCGAATATTAATCCAAAAAGGGCTAATGGCAAATTTAATTTTCACATCAAACACATGGCCAAACGTTTCATATTTAAAGCCAGTTTCAAATTCATCTCAGTTACAGGTTTTGGCTGCAGGCTCTGCATCTCTCTCCCCCTTTTTCTGCGTCTATGTATCTGCACATTTGTCTTAAGCTATTTGGACATGGACACACGGGCTTTAGAAATGCAAGTGCACTGCAATGGACACGGAGAGCCGGCGGCAGCGGCAGCTCCTTTGATTGCTCTACCTCTTCCACTCGCCATCCGTATTTCTCTGTCTTTCTCACTGACTTTCTTTGGTTGTCTTCCACTCAAACACAGTTCGTTGCACATTTGAACATACCCTCAGAAAATAAATGCAAATTTAGCTATAGCAAACACACAAAAACACACACACACACACACTCAGAGAGGAAAGCGCGCTGTTCTTTTCGTTGCTGCCGTTGCACATTTCCGCAGCGCTTTTCGCTCTGCTTTTTCAACATATTTCTATAAATTTTCGATTTTCTGCTTCAATAGTCTTTGGGTATCGCTAGATCGCTGTCCCTCTTTCCATCTCTCTCTCTCTCTCTCTCGCACCTCTCTCTTTCTCTATGTGTCTTTCTCTATCTTATGCTTGACTCACTTCCCTTTGTTTATTTCTCAAGAATTCAATATATTTTTGCAAACTATTTCTCACACATTCCTTGTTGTTGTTTTTGTTCTTTTGCTGCCCCATATATGCTGGCCAAAAGGATGCAACAAACATGCACACACACACACACACATACAGATACAGGACCTTGCCCATTCAACCCGCATATTTGTTGCTGGCTATTTTTGATTTGATTTTCCTGCACCTTTAAGTGGTAACAAAACGATAAAAGTGAAAAAAAAACTAGAGAGAAAAACGTGATCAACTTGAAGTTTTTATTACTTTACCATCTAATATGAGCATCATTAAATTATATTGTTGTTCTTGTAAAAATCCACATGCTATACACACACACACACAAGCTCTTTCTCTTTAGCATTTGCTAGTTCTTCCCTTTTGCTTCTTAATGGCTAATTAGTAGTACAATTTACACCTTAATGACTCTCTACATAACAATGCCCTGGCTGCTCTTTAAGCACAAAGGAATAAAGGAGCGGTAGCTTCATTTTCAGCATCAACTTCAGCTCCAGCTACATACACAGCCAGAAGTCAAAGAGCAGAAGCTAAGAAGCCGCCATGCCTAGTTTAATTTCCACCCTAAAACCATACATCCAACCTACACCTATGTATATAAGTATACATATGTACAGATACGTATGTATGTATGTATGTACATATGTATTTTGTATTTTACTTTATGTGCAAATCAGCGTCCATTAATAAAGACAGCCCAATCCTGCGCATATATCTACGATATATACGAGTCGCGTTGCATTAATCACAGCAACAAAACATACGATACACTTGGAATATTATACACGCACACACACACACATTTGTGTTGATGTGTGTATGTGTGCGTCTGTGCTTGGGTATTGTATGCCTAGTCCTAACGACTTGGCGTGTTAATTTCATCGCAATATACCTTTTTCAGTATGAAAATTTATGTATGCCATTTTCGACACTTTGATTTATGATCTTGACTTAAATGAGTTGAGTTTTGCACAACTTTATTTCCCCTTTACATCATCTTTTGTACATATATAGACTTTAAGTCAAATGCAAATTTATATACATATCCAGTTAGATCTTAAAAATAATAAACATAACCATTAGTTGCTACTCTGGAAAAAACTCTTCTTTATCTGTCTTTTCTTCCATTAGTCAAACTGACACCAACTATGATGAGAAAACATCACATAAAGTGACTTTTAATTTTCAAGTTACCAATACATTTGTATATGTATTTTTAAGATTTTGTAAACTTAACTTGAAGAAATTTTGACTGTAACATGACCAGACTACTAGAAAAGTTATAGAATTCAATTGAAAAAGCCAAGTCATTGTTTAAATAAGACTATGATTACTGAATAATGATAGATTTCCACTGGTGTGAAATCAACTTTTACGTGTTGACAGTTTAACCTTAAGTCCACATGACGTTTGATTATTGTCCTATCGACAAGAAAAAAATGTGAACTTTCAACATTGACTAACCCTTATCATGAAAACTTTTCCAATCCATTATTAAAGCAATGCTTCGTCAAATGTGAATATGTGAGTGAACTTTAACAGAAATTGAAAATTATTTTTCAACATTTCCCCCTCATTTCGGTTAGAGTAAGTAAAATGCATATGATTGACTTGCATGCGATGCGGGATACAAATGCGTGTTGCATTTGGCATATGAAAATTATTCAAAATGCCAGGACTCTCACAATGGGACACCTGCCAAGGGCCAACCATCCTCTCCGCATACCCGAGCATTTGTACATGCATTTAAGCTCTGGCGAATGCCATTTACAAATTGCCACATAGCTTTCAATGCTTGACAAATCATTTAATTCAATAAAGTTTGCAGTGTGAAATCTGACAAAAACTGACAAAATGCATTCAACAGCGCTGCATAAAGGTCCATTATAAATATATCACAACTACCCACTGCGTATACGTAATATGAGTTGCCATGATGACATCAACCGCCAACAATACGGCCCCAATAAATGACTCTATAAAAATTGAGTAGCCAACCAACTTTAAACTTATCGCTATGGCTATTCCAACTAAAGGATCAATTACGTAAACACATAAATCCGTTTAAGGATGACCAGAGAAAAAAACCAAATTCTAAACGCACACCCACAAATAAAAGAAAATTCTACAAAATGAAATCAAAAGGCAAAACTAAAAGCAGGCAAGCAATTCAATTTTTATTTTTCCTTTATTTATGGGCCGTAAAAAAAGAAAAAACAGAAATACACACGCACACATTGACAAGGACATCAGCAAAGCATTAAAAAACAGAGAGCAAACTGGCGAAAAAAAAAAAAAAACAAAAACATTGAAAATATTACAACATTTTAATAGCGAAAATGAAGATTTATTGCCGGATGACATTGGTTGGAAATGTGCCACAAAAAATTCACAAGCTCAGTCTAAAAGGGCGCGTTCGAAAATGAAATAAAATACACTCACCCACCCAACCAGTGATCCAATAAACGAAGGCTATCCGAAAAGGTGTCAAGTACGCAAGAGAGAGAGAGAGAGAGACAAAGAGAATGTACCCTTTAAAAGTGTTTTAAAAATCTAAATTATTAATGAAAAAGTGTAAATAGAATATGTTTGATAAATCAATCTAAAGGAAAATCTTTTTTCAAATCACATAATTGTATGAAGGAAAGTTTCCAGTCCCTGCCCTTTTTGGCCAACGGTCTTAGCCTTGACAATTGTGTTTCAATTATTCCTTGGTCTATAAGCAGCGTTAGAAACTGCTCTGAAATGTTGTGAGCTTAAACAGTGAATAAACGCAGGAACTATTTCACCAACATTTACTGCAGAATAAGACTCACCCTGTTTTCTAAGAGGTCTAACGGGTTTTAGCTATGTCAACGAACCCTCTTATCAATATCCCCTCTCATCAAAAACGATATGCGGCTACGTTGAAATTTGTTTAACCAAAGTCTGACACTAGCCATTGAAGCTGACAAATCACCGTAAACAGCATTTAAACGCTCTTTGATATCGCTGCGTGAAGAGAAGCAATCCCCGGAAAAATCATTGCTCTGTTACCATTATAGCGGTCCATTAGTTGTTTAATTGTAACAGGTTATACGGTAAGATAGATATATTTTGTTTTGCTGGCATTATCGGATCATAGGTATTTATTTTAGTTTTAAGGATATTCTTTTTGCTTACATATGTAGAATCAAAGAAAAAAAGACATGGCATCGTGCTGATCAAGAATATATATTCTTTATTCTAGCCAAAACTAATATACCTTTTTTGCAAGGGTATAAAACACGTAAATACAAAGAAAAGGTGTCAAATACGCAAAGAGAGAGAGAGAGAAAGATACAAAGAGAATGTTGCTGATCAAGAATATATATTTTTTATTCTGGCCAAAACTAATATACCCTTTTTGCAAGGGTATAAAACACGTAAATACAAAGAGTAAAGTCGCGTCACCGCACCATGTCAACCGTTTGATGATGGAACTTAGGCGGAGACCGGGGACAGGCTGAGTTCAATTTGGTTGAGTCCAGTCTAGTCAGTGGGCGTGAGCAGCCTTATCGTCATAGTTGCTCGCAATTGTGCTTGATGTTGTCTGAGCCTATCGTACACATAGCATGCCAGAATAGCAGGCTCGAACCAGCTCTCCATTCCTCCGTCAATCTGCAATCCCAAAAACTCAACCCCACTCAGCGTATACATACAAATCGTACGTATGTATGTATCCCATCCGTTGGTTCATATTGTTTACGTTCGCCCACTATGCGCACAAAACTGGGCGTGTCCAATCAAAATATGCAAATGTTTTATCCGTAAAACGTCGCTTTGATGGAATTTCGGCACATTTCGTTGCTCCCGTTGTTGTTGTTTGCTTTGGTTTGGCTTGACTTGGTTTGCCTTGTTTTGGTGTTTTTCAACAATTTTTCCCCACTTTTTTCTCTCTCCACATTTTTTTTTTCTTTATCGTCTCATAGAGAGTGAAAGAGGGGACATTGGCTGTTGGCTATTCGCTTTTGGCCATGAGTCGCTGTCCCACTACCAAAACATCCCCATGTCCCCCCATCCCCTTCGACAAATTAGCAGTAGTTTGCCTGTTCTGACCGGGTTCTGGCACACGTCAATCAGCGCGGTCTGATTTATATGCATAAATTTCGCGTGCGGTTTGCGCCAGTTTACGACGCTTTAATTTAATGTTGCCAACATTTGCGCGTCATTTTTGGTCAACCGTTTTTCAATAGTCATTCCAGGGTAATGGATAATGGGTGGTCCAAGAGTTGGACAAGGAATGCAAAGTGGAATGGTCGCCCTGTCAACCCTGCTCTGACAAGTTGATGATGAGCTTTTGGGCTTGGTCCACCCATGGGGCGTGGTTATGGTGGTAAAAACTCATTATATCAGAATAAAATGAACAAGGCAAAGCGAGAGAAGTGAGTAAGGGGGCCTGGGCTTGTATAACTAGTTACATTTTTGTGGCTACGATATTTAGAAGCTAATAGTGCAGTGGCATTATTTTCCAAACTAAAAATATTTACACTTTACAAAATTCAGTGACATTAAAATGAATGAAATAAAATCTAGATTAACCTATTCGTGCTTGTTTTTGCAGAGCTTTCTTTATTTGCTATCTAGATGAGTTGCGCTGGAAAATAATATACATGTCCACTATGAAAATTTAAAGCAAAGTCAAAACAATAATTTTTGAAATCGTGGTGTTCCTTAAGAGATAAAAGACATTTCAAAAAGGACCAGAGGGCCAGGGCTAACTTCGACCGCGTCAAAGTTTGTATACCAAAGTCACTGTTTTCCACCGATCGTTCCTATGGGAGCTATATGATATAGTCACCCGATTTTGATCAAATTTGACACAGTGGTTTATATGTGTAATAAACTGACCAATATTTAATTTCACGACAAAAGCTAAGAAAGTAACGAAGTTATTGAGAAAAGTCACTGTTCGTGACTTTGCTGTTTGTATGGGAGCTATACGATATAGTGGTCCGATAAGGCTGAATCCGAGATATACAAACAGGAGGAGTTCGCTTCGCTCCAGACAGACGGACGGGCGGACATGGCTATTTGAACTCGCCTCGTCGTGCTGATCAAGAATATATGGTCGGAGATGCTTCCTTCTATGCGTTGCACACTTCTGACCAAACTTAATATACCCTTTTTGCAAGAGTATAAAAAGGAATATTTGTAATCCCACCGGAAAAATACATACTACTATAAAATACCGAACAAAACGAAGTACAGTGAAACCTCGATATAACGAATCTGAGGGGGATCGCAAAATTATTCGTTATATCTATTGATTCGCTATAGGTACTGAAATGTAAAACCTTAGTACAATAACAAGGGACTTAACAAAAAATTCGTTATATTGGGTTTTTCGTTATAACGAAGTTCGTTATATCGAGGTTTCACTGTAATTTATTAAAAAACATTACAATGAATATGTCATGTTTTGGACGGTTTACCAACTAATGATAGACTTAACTCTTCCGCTTTCGTAATTCCAAAGTAGCCTGATAACAAACATGCATCGGTCGCTTTTTTCCTGAGTTATCAAATGCCATAAGAATTTGTTCCATTTTAAAGCGGCCATGTAATGTCGGCCCATTAAAATTCAAAACCATACGAACATCCCAATCCTCGAAATAAATTGTTGTCTTAAAAGTAGTGAACATTTAAATGAATTATTTATGTCTTTTGGTCGTACTTACACCAGGAACTTTCATACATTTCTCTTTGATTTCATCCACATTGATTATATGCTGGGTAAAGAAGGTGTATATGTACGTTGTTTTCTCCCACATTGAGAGGCAAACATCTTTATAGACTAAGTTATAAATGGTTGGTTGCCACATGCCAATTTCCCAGTGGTATAAATTGATATATAACTGTATTGTTAACAATGAATTTGGTCACTTTATTCGTATATATTTAGAATTACATTGTGTACCTACCTCAATTCGATCAGATGGATCAATATTCCAAATGGAACGTATGGTTGTATTTCCAGATACTGACACAATATCGTCGTTCATTTCTGTAACTATATCCGATATGTCAAACACTTCCTCCATACCTATAACATTTATTGGTTGATTTCGGCAATTGCTGTATACAGCTTGATCCTCGAAAAAAATTTCATATTCTGCTTGTAAACTTTGTCCAAACAACAACACAAAAGATATTACCGATAGGCACTCCATGACTTTCTAAATGAAGTGGGTTTTAGGTCTGATGGTATTTATAACGTGCCTTTTAACGTGCTAAATAAAAACGAACAATATTTGGGCGTAACTCAGATTCTTAACAATATTTTTTTCGAAGTAAATTGTTAAATAATGTCAGTTATGTTTTTATTAAATTAAAAACTGGTTAGCTTAACTAGAGTAATTAACCAGGTGTAGCAGAAGAAAATAAAAAAGATTTTATATGGAAGATTACATGCAACACAAACGGTATCTGGTCACACAACTATAGAGCCATTTGGGTAATACAACCTTCAGCTTGACTAGCAAGGCTTAAGAGAGTAGGAAAGTAGTGATATGAAGGTGAAGAGTGGAAGAGTGAATAAAACAGTGGTCGTGTAATAATCTATTCTCTCCGGTATTTCCAATATGTGGAGTCTTTTTAATTGGCATTGCATCTATGGTATTGAAGTTTTTTCAGTGTACTATCTATCAGGCCTAACCTATTTTGAGAAACTTTGTTGAAGAAAGTCTGTCAAAATTAATATTTTCGGAGTTAGGGATCATTTAAACATAAGTCATTTTATAAGAAAAATCAATTTTAGTGAAGAACTTCTACAAAAAATGTTGTATTAAACCATAGTGATAACTGAAAATCTAAGATCCAGTTCGATTCGCAGGAGTCGGAAAGGATGAAACTATCGAGTTTAGTCATTTCTTTTTCTTTTATTATCTTTTACGCGGCTATCAACTTAATAGTCATTATCTTCATGGATTACAAACTAAAACTACTAAAACTAAAAGTGTCTCAAATGAAACAGAAATAACAAGCCAAAGTACTTGATAATTGGGCATCAAAATTAGCAAAATTTGACACAACATTTGCGGTTTTTATGTTGTTTATAGACCAATTGAATTGCATTTGTGTACAGGCCACATACCGATTCATACTCTGGCAAGCCCTTTGGCTAACCTGAAACTGCATACATTGTAATAACTGATTGCAATTTGGGTAACTTAATAAACGTTTAGCATTCGTATGTATTTACAGAACTGCAAATTGGTTTTGTGTTGCCTAATATACTAAACACATATAAATTCATGATTACAATTTGGTTAATGTGTAAATACTTACAATTCTATGCATATATGTGTGTTAATGTATGTAAACGACAAATTATAATTATCATCATCATAATCATAATGAAACTGCACCTGTAAGTCAATCAATGTCTAGAATTGTTAAATTACTAAATTCTATAGGGAAATTTAATGAAATTTAATTGCAATATTGATTTGTCCCACAATTTGTGTGTGTGTGTGTGTGTTGTGTGTATGTGTGTTTTGAAGTGGTTTTTGTGAGGGCGGTGTAAAAATTTTCTGTTTTCACCTCATTAAAAGTGGAAATGCGTCGAGTTTTATATGTACTTCCGTTTGGCATAAATGAAATTTATAATGACAGCTACAACAAAGATAAAATGTGCAATAAATACATATATACATAAGTACATACATTCACACACACAAATATACAAACCGAAATTCATTCAAATAAACACCAACAAAGCAGGGCTTACAATTATGGCCAAAAGTTGTGCGAGTAGGACTAAACATAATCAGCTCGACAAGCATATATGCATACTTACATACACACACGCACACACACACAATAGCTGACAACTCCCACTAAGGTCTCTTTTTGTTTTAATTAAAATTACACAGGGACATGTCTATATGCATATCTGTTATTAGTGCTTTTTGTACTTTTTTTGCTTTAGTTTTCTGTAAATAATTTATATTCAATTTTCAAATGAATTACAATGCAAAAAAGATACCAAATACGTTTATCTATTTAGAGTAAAACGAATATAACATACCCTTTATTGATTTATTGTATCGAAAAATGTTATATGTTTCCCCAATGCTACATTGAAGTAGTTAAAACATAACATTTCATATGATCATTTCGATTAAATGTAGTTTACATACTCTTAAATAGAGTATAAAAGTTAGCAAACAAAACCTTAAATACCATGGGCCTAAACTCTGTGAACAATAAACCAAAATTTACCAAAATTTAGTTGAATTTATTTTGTTCCATTGTGTATTTATAAACATTTCAGTACCCGCAATGTGGCCAGCAAAACTCATGGTTGGCATTGTCTTTGTGTGTATGTGTGTGACATGTGGTTGGCTATGAAATTGGTTTTTCATGTCCATGTCTTGGCCTAACCGAAAAAAAATTAACTCCAACTAGAATATGAACTAATTTCTTAATTTTTTTCTTTTGTCGAATCGTCGATGTAGAAAAGCTTAAAATTTGCTTAGCCCTCAGGTGATGGAAAATTCAAGTGTCAGATTAGCAAAGAACTTTAAGTAAATTGAAGTGAAAGATAAAGAGCGAGAGAGAAAGAGAAAGGGAGACAGGCAGCACTTAAATATTAACTCTTACTTAAAAAGTGTACACAATTCGCGTGGGTTGCCAATTAAACCAAAGTGTTGCAACGAAACTAAATCCTGGGCTCAACTCGCCTCATGCAGCATGCAGAAAGAAACTTCCATCACAAACTGCAACTAGATAAACATTAAGCTTTCCATACTACTACAACTAGAACTGCTACAGACGCAAATATTGATGGTCTAAAACAAAAGTTTTATGCTGTACAAAAGAACGCCTATCCTATCTCTCTCACTATCTAACCAAAGTCAATTTTCACCCAAGTTAAAAAGTTACCAGCCACACGAAAAGCCAGCGAATTCAAACACACACACACAGAAAGAGAGACAAAAAACACTGAGGAGTGGCAACCAGAAGAAGAAAAAAAATAAAACAGAAAAATCTCGAGAGGTAAAAAAAAAGAAATTCGAAATGGAAGAAGACAACGTAAATTTTTATCTCCACGCGGCGCAGTGCAAAAAGGTTTTCGAGTGCAAAATAAAGTTACTTTGGCAATGCGATGCATCAAACCGCAAAACAAGATAATTTCAACGGTAAATAAATCACAGCCACAGTGCGAAGTGAGGGCCCAGCCCACAGTGGGCCCAGCGCATGAGAGGGATGTACAATGGATCTGGTTTTGGTCCTGGCCTGGCCTGCATTCGATTAAGCTTGGAGCCTAACCCGTTTCATGTCAGCATAGCTCCCGAAAGTAGGCAACAAATGTTCAACTCACTTACCAAAACATTACTTTTCGCTTTGGTACAGTAACGACAAATAAACACAGCAGAGGAAGTGTATCAAATAACATGAACACCCAGTTCATGCCTCGTGCATTTCACAAAAATCTGATTATTTGCCATTGTGTGTATCGTATGTATGCCACACAATCAATCCCATGATAAACAGCGTCAGATTTTGCCACTGGCCTAGGCACACCTTTTTTTGTGTTTGTGCAACTCCGGCAGGAAAACTGAATTGAATTGGAAATTAAATGGTATGCACCTCCATTTGCTTCTCTTATTGTTAGTACTGCTTGGACGCTGTCTAGTATATGGTTTCTCCAGTGATTTGTCTTCTAATTTGATTGTACAGATTGGAAACTATTTTTAGTAAACGTTTCCGACAAAATGATATAGTTTGTTAATTATTTGAATTGATATCACTAATAAAAGTTGCAAATTCTTAACCTCATTTACGTATAAGTATGTATTTGTTTCAGTCGAAAAATGTGCCAGAAAATATTATCTTCTACAGAAAAATATATAAATATTTTAATTACTTTACTGTACTTATCTCGGTATGAAAAACCCAATAAATGTAATGCAAGTTTCTGTAACCTAAAAAGTAGAACGAACATTACATTTCTGGAAAGAGAATACCCAGTGGTGCAACAATAAGATTTGCCTGGCTGCCAAGCCAATAAATAAAATGGTCTTGTTACCCAAGTGTCACACCCACAAACAAAGCCACACACACACACACACATGGACCTACACCTGCAGTAGCACCAGCAAGAAAAGCTTAAGCCAAAGTTGAACTTTAAGTAGATGACACCTTAAGACGTTGCAGCTGCGGCAAGTAGCAAAACCAAACCTAGCATATTACTCTCTATATAGACTGCTCAAGTAACACCCACTGACTGTATCCCAACCAACCGACGATCCATCTATCCATTCATCCATCCATCCATCCGAAAAGTCCTTGCCTCAGCTCTCTCTCTCTATCTTTCTCTATATATGCGAACAAAAAAGCGAGTAAAACTTTTCCATTATTTTTATCTTCTTCACATTTTCAAGTAGCAAAAACTTTGATGCTGTATGCAAGAAAAAAAAAAAAACCCCAAAATCAACAACAGCAAAGCAGTGAAAACAAAAAGCCACCAAAAATTAAGTAAAGTAAAAATTTTTGCATGCAAAGCAAAAGCTGATTTTCATATACATAGCTCCCCTCCGTGCTACGGTTCCCCTTCACTCACACACACACACACACTTATACTCAGCCCGAAAAACCCAATCTAAGACCCACGCCCACTACCAGTTGTGTGCCCCTTGGGCTGGTATCTTTGGCATTTTATTTAGTTTGTTATTTGTTCATACTTAAGTGTGTCGCTTGTATTGGTTTTATTTGCAAAACTTGTCGCTTGTCGTCTTCGAATCGAAGCAAGTCTCTGGGTGATGCCCAAGACAATAACCAACACACTCCAAAATACATATACATTAAGTATGTGTATGTGTGTGTGTAGTTCCCTCTCTCCCAGTAAGTTGTTGAGTAGATTAGATTTTTCATTTTTTTTTTTTTTTTTTTTTGTAATGTTCCTGCCTGCCCATTGTCTTTAAGTTTTTGCTGTCCTTTATGTGGTACCAGGGTCCCAAGTGACCCTGTAAACTTCAAACTGCTACAAGTGACAAAGCTTCCATGTCCTGTCCAGAACACACTGGCCAGGTGTGTGTGTATGTGTGTGTACGTGTGTAAGTCTGGAGTGTGCGTTCGAGAGTGCGGATGTGTGATTGCAGGCAATTCGATGCCACAAAAGCTGTTTAAAAAACAACAACAACAAAAATCTAAGATAAACAAACAGAAACATTGTCTCTCTGTCGTTTAACAAGTTGGTCAAACAAGATTAACATATTTAAGTAAATATAACAATCCTGTTTCATATAAGCAATCATTTAAAATTTACTTCCTTTTAGGAAAAGAAATTATAGATTATTAAATCAAATGTGAAATTTAGGCATAATAGTGATCATTTTAAATTTTTTATTGATATCTACGAATATTTTGTATTTCGAAGGGGATAGAAGTGTACTCACTTACTTAAGACATTTGAAAAAGATCGTTCAAAATGATTTAGTTATATATAATGACATCAAAGGTATAGCAAGAAACGGATATGTTGTTTGATGTTGGTGATATATCCTCTATTCTGTCTAATGCGAACAGATTTCAAATTATGTCTTAATATTTACACCAATCTCAAAAAAAATAAGTGTTGGGCCTCTAGAAGGATATTTTTGGGTATGTTCTGATAATTTCAACCATAAGTCTTTATTTGTTGAGTAATTTCACATTGGTATGCTAGATTCGATTCAAATCTCTAATGAAATCTTTTTCGAATTGCAATGTCTGTCCATTTTCAGCATTAGATGCATTGTATAAACATTGACTAAAACGATTTCACTTAACATTTACATATATAGGCTGGGACTTATTAATTTAATACGTTGCGGAACCTGCTCAGGCATACGGCCCCCCAACATAAATTCAGGACCCTTTCTATTTATTTAACCTACTTGGTGCTTGGTGGAATTTTCTGGTCTGTTGCATTTAAAGCGCTCATCTAAATATTTTCGAAATACATTCGCCCCCATAGACCAGCCTAGGGAAAAGTTGCCTAGTATATGGGTCTTGCGTGCCGCGTGCGGTTATAGGTATGAGGCTGAAAATCTAAATCCCTTGGACCATAGATGCTTTTTATGCCCCCCATGAGAGACAGAGGAAAAGGGAGTACATGCAAGTACATAATTCAACACAAAATGTTAATTTAATTAAATTATGAATATGAAATTTGTCGGTGAGTGAATCAAGATGGAAGGTAATTTTTGAATGGCAACCAAAAACTCCAAGAGCGTTGACTAAACAAATTCATTTAAATTGCACACAAGGTTGGCTCTTTGGCTCCAGCTTGGGCATGTATTTTTGAGGTAAAGGCACAGAATATGCAAACACACTCACCTCTGTATTCCACTAGCAGGTTAGAAGAGGGGTGTTTCAATGGCTTTTCGAGCAGTCCAGACCAATAATGACGCGCTCTACATTTCCAATGTGGCATGTAGAAAATATTGCCAAGAGCAGCAACATCATGACCAACAGCCGCATTGGTAGTAACTATCAACCACTAGGGCCATTCATTTGCCACATGTTGATTTTGCAAACTCAAATTATATAATGCAATGCATGGTAAACAAGCAAACACACACAGGCACGCACACACATACAACACGAATACCTGTACAAATATACCGAAATGCGAAGAAAACAACATTATCAGACCTGACTCTGAAACCAAATTCAAAAAATGTTATGTGCATTCATATATAGGTAAATTTTCATATATAGTATATGTATATCATACATATATAAATGTACCCAGTCGACAAACACACGTGGACCTTTGGCTGTGTTGGTGGCATGAAACCAATCTAAAGTCCAGCTGATAGAAGCAAAATCTAGAAATTACTAAAAGCCAAATGTGCTGCCGTAATATAAAATACGCAACGACACTCAAACCAAAACCAAGAGAAGGGTTAAAAAAATAACAGAAATATTAATTAGAATATGGGAAGGAGAAAAACGCAAGGAACTATTTTTTTAAAATTCATTTTGAAATTTACAATAGAAAAATTCAATAAGAAACAACTAAGAAATATTTTACATAGAATGCAACAATATCTTTCAATTAATTGCTTGTCCAAGTATGTAATCATTCTGTTTTCTATCAGTGATTTCCATTTTGTTTTTGCTATGCATTTATTCTCTAAGTGCATGAGTCCAGCCACCAAAAGTAATGAGCCAAAGTTGGATACATGATGTTTGGTTAGGCTCTCACAACGCTGCGAGCCAACCGGAAACGCCAACAGCCCCCAAAACTTTGCAAATGGCGTTGAAAATTAACGAAATTACTCATTTGAAATTTGTGAAAATGCTAACCATGGTTCACTATGGTTTTTAGAAAGTGCTGAAGTCACGAATTAAGTATGGCGATTTTCGCATTGCAAGCACAAAAAGTCTCATCATAAATTTCATTCCAAAAGCATTATTTTTTTCTTCTCGTTTTTGCAGTTGGCCACTAACACAGAATGCCAAGAGTTGACATTAAGCAGCTCGACGACGTCAACTGAAATGCAACCGAGACCTCAGCTTCGACTTGGGCATCGGCTTCAGATTCAATGCGCGTGACAGAAACCGCAGGGCTGTCAGCAGTGCTGACTCCAGCTTCCAGTTCTTACTCTTGGTCATTACAATGCACTTGCCACGACGATGGTGACGAGGATGAGGATCCAACTGGTGTACTTGATATGGAACTCTGGTCTGGTCTTGGAATGTTGACAACTGTAACTGTATACTTTGCTGGGTTTGCCTTTGCCATCCGTTGGCCTGTCTTTTTCTGCTGTGCAGTTGTTATGGAGCTTTTGGTAAATTGAACCAATTTATGCTTATTTTATGGCAAATTACAAATGAGGGAATCATGACAACAGGACACCGACCACATCATTCGATGTCATTTGGGAGTAAAGTTGGACGGATGGCAAAACGGATTATGTTCATAGTTGCAAGAGAAACATTTCAATTGCAACAAGTGATTCACATATTCAGTTTGTTTATGGTTTTTTCTGTCTTTGAAGTGATTAGTCGTAATATCTTATCAAATGGCAATTATTATCAGCAAATACTCATTGAACACTATTTGTTGTAAAATTCAAGAGCTGAGAGCAAGATGAACAAAAAAGTAATGCATACTTATTGGGTTTAATCACATTACAAAGCTACATAAATCGAAATTCACTTAAATTTTTCAAAATGCTCTTCTCTTCATTAAAGAGGGCATTATGTTGTATTTGGAAAAACTTTTGCTAAACTTTTATGAAAAGCTATGAATAATACTGAGATTAAATCATTTTACTAATGTAATGAAAAATGTATTTTGATTTATTTTTCGACTAGTTTTAAACCTATAACACATTTATGAAAAATATACATTCATTTATTTTGTAAAGCAAATTTAAAAGCTTTAAGGCTACTTGTTTAAACTTTTATTAAACTTTGTAGAGAACCTTTAAACAATGGAATATAACCAAAGGAGTCGCGTTTTGTTTCCTTTTGTCTTTGGCTTAACTTGTTGCCCTAGATGGAAGCTTTGGGCCCCTCGGGCCAATGGCTCATTATAACGAAAATTTTAGCAACAAGATGCCCAAAAACAACTAAAGTTTCGAGTTTTGATTTGTTTACACATAAGCTTTTGGCCAAGGCGGTGGAATATTGGGGTACGGGCGGTTGCGTTTAGTTTGGAGACGTGATAAAGAGGGTGTTTAGAGGCGAGGGTCTGTTGAAGGCAAATGTTTTGTTGGCAGCTAACAAGTTGCAAATTAAGCTAAAATGTGTATTTTGGCAAAAATGCAGAAGACTTTGGCAGATGGAGGGGGAGATAGGTTTTTGAGAAGACATATGTATGTACAATGTATATACATATGTATATATGCATGTATATACTCACACGCTCATGCATAGAAAACATACAAATACAGGCATGTAAACGAACATAACAACCGCAAAGCCAAACGCACTAACAAGCAGGAGTAATCAGTGTTACAACAAACAAATACACAAATAGCCAAAACCAAAAAAAAAACAATAAAAAAACACACACAGACAGACACACTACCAGAAAACTGTAACAGCAACTTGAGGGAGTTGTGCTGCACATGCAACAATACACACACACAAACTTACATCCAGGAAATTACATGCAGAGCAGCTAAAACAATGGCCAAGAATCTAGCTGGCAAGCTGCTGCTCATCATCATCATCATTATCATCATGGCCATCAGAGAGTGGCGAGCATCTCCAGTATTTCAAATGCCAGCCAAAGGCTATCGACCCAATTTCTAGGCAAACAATGGAAGCAGCCAGAAAAGAAATTCCCCCACTTCCCTGGACAGCTCAAAGCTTAAACTTCGACCAAAAACCACTTGGAATTCCATATACAAGACACAGAGGAGGGGCGGTGTGTGTGGGCAGTGTGCCAAATGTTTGGCTTTGAGCAATGTGTTTACCACTTTGGACAACGTCGTCCTTGCATATCCTTTTGCCCGGACAATCTACCTAAACACACCACCATACCATTGCTCCCCATTCAGCCGACGACGATGGCGACAAAACAAGTGAAAGTTTATTACTTACAACTTCCCAGCCATTGGATTCGAGTTGAAGAAAATCAATAAAATGCAATTCCAAAGCAAATGACCCATATAAACCGAAGAGCAGGGAGCAGCGAGCACCAGAGAGCCAAAGCAAGATGCAAACCCATCGCCGTCGCCGTCGCTCCCGACAGCCTGCGGCTGAGCGTAATTGTGCCAAATTATAAATTATTTCGATTTTCGCCAGGGCACCAAAGAAAATTGCTGCTGCATTGGTTGATGGTCAGAGGAGCAAGAACCAGAGATGCCTGCAATTAATATTGTGCAGCGGCAATTGAATGGCTTTCAACCCCGCATCCACCCCCCACACTCCCCTCCTCACCGATTGAAGAGCATTCAGCTCAGTGGCCTAACAGTAGTGGGCGTGGGCCAAAGGCTAAGCGCATAATTTAAATTTCTAATTAACAGTCAAATAAATTGTGCCAGCTGCCAGCATGGTGGCAATTGAGCCATGCCAAGTGATTTTATGGCCCAAAATGCTCATTAAATTAACGGCAATTTGCTGCCACAGACAAATGCATCGATGCCAAGGTGCAATGAAAGGTAAGGACTACCGACTACCTTTTCTTACCTTTCTTTCTTGTCGAAGGGAAGTCGTAAACTGTTTTAACGATGGCCCATTAACTTAATACCTGGCGCCAATTTAAATTAGTCTTTGATTTTTGCAACATTCTTGCAAAATATAATAAGGAAATTGTTGCAAAACACAATTAGTTCCGTTCTAAGAAAAAAACTGTATAAACGTGACGGCTAGAATCTTTCATTATGATCTTTATGGGAATTATTTCATATGGCAAATTGACACATCGCAAAGTCTTAATGGATATGTATATTTTTATTTTCCAGGCTTATTCCGAAATAAAGCAAATTTTATGAAATTTTCAATTTCGAATATCCTAGTGCTTATGGATCTCGGTTTTGTGAAATCTTTAATATTTTTTAAACATTCAATAAGTTTGCATCAGACTGTTAATTTTTCTTCTCACAATTTATAATCTATTAACTGAAATCAGTGTTTTTTTGTTTTTTATTATATATTCAATTCCAATTTTACTTCGTTAATTTTGAGATGCTTAAAATTGATTAAAAACATGAACAAAGGCGTCAATATTCGGCCCTGTAGCAGAGAGGCAGAGATAGAGAGAGTTAGGAAAGGGTCAGGGTAACAGAGATGTGACCAAAGGCAAAGGGTTTAAAGGATATGCGGCAGCTCATATTCGGCACCAAATGAAATTGAATTTCTTATCAGTATATGGATGTGTGTTTTTTTTTCGCACTCCTGCTTTGGCATACTATATTTTTTGTTAGCATCCCTTCCAACTCGATAAAGCCATCATGTCTTTGGCACCGGCTGTGCGCTGAGCAAAAACATTCAATTAGTTTGATTTACACTTTCTTTTTTTCCCTTTCCTCCTTTCCCCTGCTTAAGTTAGATGTGTTCCCCTGTACTGGATCAGGCTCCCTTTGAGCGACTGTTGGCATTTCCGTTTCCGCTGTTTAACAAGCATCTTTTTTTTGCCAACAACAACAACAACAACAATAGCAGTGCCAAAAACTTTGTACGCTATTGCGTGCCAAAAATTGCGACTGTAGTATGGCGCTTAAGGCATTGGTTGATCCCAGCCCAACCCAAGCCAAATCGCAATCCCTACTACTGGCCCTGTTTTCTCTATACCTACCACAATGTAGTAGTAGTAGCTCCATCTGCCGCCTGGCGGAAACAGTTTGCTGCGCGCCTGCCTCAATATTAGTTTGGGCGGCTACAAAACGCTTCCGGCAAAACATTGCTTTTGTTGATTTCATTTTGCCAGCCCTGGCATCGGCTGGTTGTTTGGATGGCTGGATGGCTTGTTGGGCTACGATGATTTTTCAATTTGCATGTGACACAGAGGATAGATGTCAAAGACTAAATTGAAATAGCAAAAGGTTTCGACTTCGGCTCCGAAGCCAGATTGAAAGTCAGCGACAGAGATCGTACGCGTTGCATCTCATTTGTGTTTTTGGTCTTTCAATTAGATAATTGACAAGCAACCTAATGTTAGCTATGTGTGTGTGTGTGTGTGTGTATGTCTGTGCCATGTGAACGGCTGACATGTCATTTAATATGGTCAAAGTTATTTTGCACCCAGTATTAAAGACAAGTCAAAAATGGAAAGCAATAGCTGTAGGTAAGGTCTAAGGGAGATGGAGCCAACTTCATGTCAACTTCATTTGTTGAATGACATAAGTTATCAATGAAATTGCAGGAAAAGCTGAGCTGACCTCGAGCAAATTGCATTGGTGCCCCCTTTTAACTTTATCTTTGCGTATGGTAAGCCCTCCCTTCAAACCCCCGCCTTGAACCCTGACGCCCTCAACAACTGGCAAGCAATTCATTCCATTTCATTTCACTTACATACACAAGGCACCGCACCCACTCACACACACATACACACAGACAGACACACACAGCCAATAAGCTGCACGTCACTTTTGCCTTGTAGTACGTGTATTTGCTTTCATTTCAATCTTTTGCCACTTAACAAATGCACACCCACATTCATTTCATTTTCCAGCTCCCTACAGCGAAAGTGCATAAGTTTAATTTTATTATACGAAAACAATGCAACAATTGTTGTAACAACCAGCGGCTAGTATGTGTGTCTGTATGTATGTACATATATATGAGTGTATGCGCATATGTGTGGCAATTTGTTCAAAGGATTTAGCTCTGCATTTAGAAGCCAATCAAGGGAAACTTAACCGACGAACAAAAGTATCGATGAACCAAAAAGACTTTCGATTGCATAAGCATAGCTATTCTATGGTTACTAAAAATGTTTGGAAATGGAGCATAGATGTGTAAATCCCTGTAGTCAGTCATGTATGCCAAATGGGGCAACTAAAGTGTAGAAGAGTACATTCAAAAGCAATCATATCATATACTCTAGGTCACGTTTACCTTATAATTTGACATTGTTTTTATGCTTTTTAAACAAATCAAATATGAATTTTCTTCTATTTAACTAAAACCAGAAAATATAACTAATATTCAAAGGTTATAGTAAAATATATGGATATCCAACCGAAAGCTTTTGTAGACCCTGCCCTTCTGTACTTTTAGTTTTTTTATAAATGGTGAGTAATAATAAAATTAGTAGCAGCTAAAAACAGCAGAAATTATAGTTAAGAAAAACGGAACACTTGTCTTTCCTCGATCTTAATTTAGAAATAATAGTAATTAACTTTCGGATATACTTCATAATATTCGTTCCAGCATTTTAAAGAAAATTTGTTTTGAAAGATAATCTTGATTAGTTTATTTTAATCCCTCTTTCTGATAAAAAAAAAAGAAGTATTTTCGTACTTCATTGACAATCAAAATATCAAAATATGATTCTTCAATAAGTCTGGACCGACTCTTAAAGCAAAATATGATTTTAAAACGACACGCTATTGAATAATCGTAAAAATATGAGTCCAAACTCAAAAGAAGGACTAAGAACAACTAAACAAGAGAAATTGTGGCTATTATCTGACTACCTATCTCCAGACAAGATAAGGAATCGAATAAGTTTTGTATGTGTAAAGAAATTTAATAAAATACTATATGGAATTCAATTAATTCAAAGGTTATAAGCTCGGGTTTCCCTTAATAAAGGAATATTTATCTGTAAACGAATTCTCTGCTACTTCTATAAGTGACATCTTCTCTTTATGTGATTTTACAAATTTAATGACTGAGATTTAAATTTTTAATATCATTTATTTAAATTCACTTTAAACAATTTGCCATTTTCTTTTTTTTTTTTTTGTCTTTTTATATGCTTGTGCATTTAAATAAATGAAGAAGAATTGATTTGCGGCTGACTCTGCTCATTTGTTGAATTTATGGCCGACTCTTAAAATTGACAGTCAATGGCCAATGGCCAAGGGCAAAGTCGGCAAGAGAAGAGACACTGGGAGCCGGAGAGGGGAACGGTAGCAGGGGAGAGAAGCTTGAAAGAACAAAAGGCGTTACGGGCCTCCTAGCCTGATGGGGAGCTCATAAACAATGCGGCCAATTTACATGCATGGGCTACACACATACACATATACATATGTATGTGTGTATGTCTCTCTTTGTCTGTCTGTGTTTGTGTGTGTGAGGATGTGTTGTTGTTTTTATTGTTATCGTTTGAAATGAAAAATTGTCCCTTTGTTGCATATAAAAACAATGGGCCAAAAGAACTTGAAATCAATTTCAAACGTTTTAGCCAAAGCCAATTGATTTATTTGCTGACTGTCTATGTCTATACATATGTATGTATTTTGTGTGTGTGTGTTGGCCATTGTTTTGTATTACTTTTGCCTTGAATGAAGCCCAACAGAGCTTAGGCCATTGAAATGTGGCACCATTTTCACATTTCTTTGGCCAAAACTTTAAGCCTAGTTTGACCCAAAACAATTAACACGAACTGCCAAAAAGTCAGAGGCCGTCTTATTATAGTCTTACACTTGATAAACTTTTTATTGCTTCCGAGCAATTTAAAACTTTAATTTGAATTACAATAAAATAAAACAAAAGAACCGACCACCAAGACAAACTGCAGCTGCTTTTATTCTGTTCAACTGACTGACTGTGGGCCCAAGACAGTAGCAAGTAAGTATATATATATATACTTATATTAGGACCCGATAATGGAATGAAAACAACAAGCAATTTCAAGTTGGCCAAATAAGCATTGGCCATTTGGGGAGCCACCCCCACGGCCATCCTTGTGGTTAGCTGCGTTTGATTTGGCCTTGCCCATGCAATCGACCATGATATAAATGAAGAGACCGATTGGCTTTGACAAGAAAAAGAAATGCTTAAAAAAACACACACACACACAGACCACAGAGAAAATGAAGTAAGTAAGTCGTCTCACCGACTTCGGTATACCATACACCAGTAAAACAAGTATATCAAATGTTTACACATACAAAAAATGCGCATTTACTAAGCAAATATACTTACCAAATATGGTGTCTCTAGCTACAATAGTCGTTGAGATAAACGGACAGACGGCCATGGCTAGATCGACTCGGCTGTTGATGCTGATAAAGAATATATATACTTCATGGGGTCGGAAAAGCTTCCTTCCTGCCTGTTACAAACATTTTGGCGACTTTAATATACTATTTCACCCCATTGGTGTATGGTATAAAAAGAGACCTTTGGAGTAGAATTTTTTTGTACCCCACTCTTAAACCGATTTTTAAACATTTTTACGCTTTCATACAGTCGACTGACTTAATTCTTGGGTTAGCTTGCGCATTTAAAATATAAACAAGAAAAGAGAAAAATTTCCATAATTGTGCTAAAAATAAAAGAAAATGAAGTAAGTAAGTCGTCTCGCCGACTTAGGTATACCATACACCAGTAAAGCAAATATTTTAAATTTATTAAACATATGCATTTTCACATGCTTTTTATTACAAGCATATCTTAGAATCTCCCTCACTCAAGTATACGAGCACCCTAGCGCCCCCACCAGCCAACGACCAACTACGGCCTTATGGAAAACGTTTATATGCATAACTTCGTTGTTTTTTGTCCGATTTTGATCAAATTTGGTGTTTTGCTGGGTATTAGTATCAAATTCAAGTGTGCCAAATTTAATTACAAAAGGTAGAAAATTACGTGAGATAATCGAGTTTTTCCAAATTACGGGGGCGGAAAGGGGCGTGGCAAAATCGTTGCATATACAATATATGCGCATTTATTAAACAAATACACATACCAAATTTGGTGCCTCTAGCTATTATAGTCTTTAAGAAAATCAAATTTGTTTAAATTTCGTGGGCGGAGGGGGCGTGGCAAATTTTTTTGCAACAAATTTGTGCGCGCTTACTAAAGGATTAATCATACTAAATTTGATGTCTTTAGCTATTATAGTCTTTAAGAAAATCAAATTTGTTTAAATTTCGTGGGCGGAGGGGGCGTGGCAAAAATTTGAAATAAACTTGACCACCGTAGGTAATACACGAGTCTACATACCAAATTTGGTGACTCTAGCTCTTATAGTCTCTGAGATCTACGTGTTCATACGGACAGACGGACGGACGGACGGACGGACGGACATGTCTATATCGACTCGGCTGTTGATACTGATCACTGATACTGATCACATACTTTGTGGGTCGGAAAAGCTTCCTTCTGCCTGTTACATACATTTTGGCGCTTTAATATCCATTTCACCCTATGGGTGTATGGTATAATAAAAATGGTAAAAGTAAAAAAAAAAAAACGTTTAGGACTTTAGAATTTCCTTCTCAGTCATTGAATTCTAATTGAAAGCTCTTAAAACTAAAAAATCCCCTTGTTTTATAGTTAATTTAGTAGACTTCATATTGAAGTTCCTTTTCACATTTAACTGGTGATTATCCTTTGAAAAGCGCTAACGCGAATGCTTTTAGATGGATTGTAAAACGAGCAAACGACACAAACAAAAAAAAATGGAAAAGCTTTACGCACCAAAATCCTAAGAGCTGCATTTCCGTTTCCGAAGCGAAATGTTTATTTGTCCATTGCCTGTTTGGTCATTAGACATGAGATATTGTCAACAGACACACTCACACCCACACACACACACACACATGACCTATACACGTAGCACTTTTCATTCAGTGTTTATGTTTGCAATTTACCGTTGCAAAACATTTTGATTACGCATACGCCCTGTTAGAGGCTGAAAAGGTCTGGTTTTGCTTTGACAAGCGCATCAAATGGCCATAAACAAAACGTCAAAGTCCGCTGATGGCATTAGTTGATATTTGCTTGTTAACGTTTTGCCTTTGGCTAATACAAAACAGTTGGGCAGATGGCAACAACCACCTGTGCCAGGATTGCAGAGTTTTGAATGTGTTATATCCAACAAATGACATTGATATACCCAATCCAAAAATACCTAAAAATGTGCAAATTGTACGCATCATAAACAGTTTCAAGCTCTTGAAATCAAATGATATTCATCAAATGCGATCCATTTCACCAGCTGACTTGGGTTTTATAGTAAAGATAATGATAAACAATTCAATCCATTGCAGTGGCGCCTTGGTGGCATTGCATCTAGTCATCACATCCGGCAACTGTTTCAGCAATCAAACTAATGCCAGCCAATTGAAGGTGTGGATTAGTGGTGGAAGGGCATTAGAAGTGGCTTCTTTACATCAAACCATCTATCCAGAAATCAGTTTTATTGCGCTAAAATCGAGTTCAAATGGTATAAAGCCAATTGGCATCTGTCAACAGCCCCTGAAGATGGGCAGCTATGTCAATATGATGATGGCTAGTCCATATCTTAGCTACTATGGCAGAAGACGTTCCCAATTGATTTCCAATCGCGCCTGTAAGTCAACTTATATGCAGGATGAATCGGTTTACATTACACCCAATATGCTGTGCCTGACAAACTCCTTGAAACCCTCGAAATGTGCCACCATTCGAGGAGATTCCCCTCCTCATGAACAATTGTTTGTGTGCCATCAATATCTACGGCTCTAAGTGTCATTCACGTTCTCAAAATGCTGATCTTTATGCCAATCTTCATACAATGCGACAATATATCAATGTTTTTATAAAGAAACTGGAAAAATAATTCACAATTCTATTTATCCGTAGCGAATTAACAATTTCCATGGATTGATGAGCATTTTGGATGCTTGCAATCGGCGTAACTTTTATTTAGCTCTTCGTATTATGGAGCTAAAGTGCCTGCTTCTCATACTTTCAACGCGTTTGGCTCTCCAACAAGTCGCGCATACACATCTGGGCCAAACTGCACCTCAATTCATGGTCGGTGATATACCAGGCCAAGGTCAGCCCTATCAAATTGTACGCATTATTGAGTATTTAGTGCCATATTCTCCAAACAAAATAGCCAGAACTAAAGAAGTCGATAGCCTGGAGTTAATACCTGCCAACATTGATTCTCTTTTAAAGATAAAGCCGACAAATAAACCAAAGAAATCTCTTCATTTTCTGGTCAAAGTGCTTCGAAAAAATGCTACTTTATGCACCGGAGCTTTGATTTCTCGCCGTCTAGTGCTTAGCTCGTCACAATGTTTGACCAAAAATGCAATGCCCAAGGATTACAGCATTCAGGCCAGTCGCAGTCGTAGGTATAAGATAGTTAAAATCATCTTTGGTACAGGTCTAGACCAAGATCTAGTCCTTATTGTCCTCAAGGCAGCAATTCATGATGCTGCCATCCAGCCAATTCGTCTCTGTAATGGATCACTCAAGCCACTGGAGAATGTTACCATGTACATGTCGTTAAAACGTTTGAGTTTCCTGCGTACTCAAGTAATACCCAATGGAGCCTGTAAACGTAGCTATGCACACGATGAGAATGTCTATATTACGGCTAATATGTTGTGTGTCCAGAATACGGCCAAATTGCAGGACTGTCAAACGGCCAAAGGTGATCTGCTTCTGCACAAGGATCATTTGTGTGGCATTAACATTTACGGTTCACACTGCGTGGATGGAGTGACCAATGGCGATCTGTATGCGAATATCTTTAAGGCTCGCGACTATCTGCTACGCAAGATTAAACAGTTTGTTTGACCAAGCATATCAATATTTCGCTAGTTTTTGTCAACATTGTATTTTCTTTCAATTTGTGGATATATTAACTCTTCCACATCCTTCTCTTTACCCAGCATTTTGACTATGATGTATGTAAATTTAGTCTAAAAATAAAAACATAAAACAAAATAAATGAAATAAAAACTCTCACCAACAACAAAAGCAACGGCTAAAAAAAATCCCTCTAAAAAACATCATGACAACAAAAAGGTGTTACACTTGGCTTGAAATTTACACCCATTGCGGGAGGAGGGATTCGGGGATAGGGTATGGGATGACGGGTGCCGCAAAAAAGCTTTGCCGTTTGGCTTTGGCTTTGCGCTAAAATATGCAATTTTGTCATGAAATATGCACATGTCCACACAACAAGGACGAACAACCGGACGGGAACAACTACAACAATATCATAAATTTCAAAAGCAACATTCACATAAAAATTAAACATTTAAAAAATGAAAGCGAAATGAAAATACAATAAATTCTGGTTTATCAAGTCACCAAAATACCCTTCAGAAATATATAAAAATTAAAATCAAATTGGCATTTTGTTTCCCACACAAAAAAAAAAGGAAATTATAAATACATTATTTATTAATTAGGACTCACAGCGGCCTACTGACCATTTTATAATCATTAATAGATAATTCATTAAAAATTAGGAATTTCTAATTATCCTCGTTTTGAATTGAACTAAATTATTTAATGGAAATGTATGGGCAAATTTTATTTATTCTTTTTTATTTTGTTGGAATAATGTTTTTGTGGTTAAATAAACTTGTTGCCTTTAACTTTTCCTTTTAAATTTGAATCTGTTTATTTGAATTCTTTAGCTAACTAGTTTTTCTTTTAAGTAATATTTTTTCCTTAGCTCTTTAGTTTTATCATCCTTCAATCCTTTGCTTTCCTTTTATGATAGTTATTTAATCTTTTCATTTTCCTTAATGCCTTTCAAGTGCATTTTGTTCATATTTCTCATTCATTACGGCAAACTAGTAGCAAAATAGCGGATTGAAGACGCCGACTAGTCGGACATTTTTCAAGTTTTTCCTGCGACATTAAAATGCAGCCATGCCTGTCGAATATGTATCCAGGTAACGGCCGAGAAAAAACAGGAGCAGCAGCAACTAAATTTATGTACATAGATATTAATAATGAAAATAACATGTTTTCAACCCCCGCAAGCAAGTTCCTCCCTTTAATTCAATAGATAAGTTTTTTGTTTCTATTACCCAGTGCCCTGGGTAAACTGGGTAAAGAATTAAAAACTTGGATTTTAACACTCACGTGACAAGCGAAACAATAAAGCCCTTACATATATGTATGTACATATATAACCCCTCTCTCCTCCAACTCCCCATCATTCACTAGCAAATACAATTGCTGGCTGCTATGGGCCAGGACCTCGAACCCAGACCTACCACAAATAAATATTTATTTGTTTCACAATTTTTATTGCCTACTTTCAGGCTGTTGTTGTCGGACAGTTGGTTATATTGCTAAGGGTTGGTGTTGGTGGAGACAAAAATGAAAACTTTACACAACAAACAAAACAAAGAAAAAAACAAAAAAAAAATTCAAAAGGCGTTAAAATGATTTTGAAAAACTTTTTGCCTTACGTGACTTTGGCCACTCGCTGGGCCTACAGACATATTGTTACCCATTTCCGAACAGGGACCCGCCGCTCTCGGCTGACTGAATCAAATAGGTGGCATGAACAACAACAACAACAACAGCAAGAGCAGTAGCTTGGACAAGCATGTCAAGATGGTGGTCTGTGGCGGGGCAGGGGGGCATTAAATAAAAGTTTTCCACTTAAGGTTTATGAAAAGTTTAAATCCATGCGCTTTCGCATTCACACCTACATAGATGAAATGGCCACGCGCCGCTGCCACCGCAGCCACAGCGGAAACGGAAACGACAACGACGGTCGAAAAAATGATGAATACCCTCTAAAAAAATATATATATTCGCCATTCCACAATAAACAAAAAATAAAGTAAAAGTAAAACACACTTGAAAAGGACAACGGCAGCTGCTGTAATGGCAATGGGAATGCCAATGGCCATTATATTGTCGCGCTGTGTCGAAAGATTTTGAACAATAAAACGTACCGCACTTCCCCGCTTCGCTGCCCCCTCACTAACCACTTAAGGTCGTCAAAAAGTTTTACTTGAAGTTGAACTCGTCATCGGTTCGTGGGCCTTACTAAATTCCCTAAATGCAAATAATAATGTAATTGGCAACAATTTCCTTCCGTCGTTCTTGTTTGAGTTTTATACGATTTTTTTTTTTTTGGTGTGTGAAAATTGGAGAACTTTAAAATGCATTTACACCTGACACAATCAAAATCACGAAAATTAGCAAATGAGTTAAGCTTTAATAACAAAATCCTAACCAATTAGACATCACACCTCTCTAATTGACTGCAAGTCAAGCCATATCTCTTAATTAGCACTAAAAAGGATATGCCATTTGCATAGCCAGGGACGTGGATATTTGATATACATACATACATAAGTCTATGGAAAGCTGATGTAGGAATCAGTGTGGTCGACTGGCTTAATGTGTTTTTAATTAGCCAGCTAAAGGGATTGACAGGCTGGATAAGTGCGGAAATTAAGGAAATTCCTATTGACAAAAAGGAAACTAAAGAAAGAGTGTGTCAGTGACAAGCTTAACAAATTGCACTTTAATCTCAAAGTGATGGTATCTACAAAGTAAGAATCTAAATTTGAAACCATAAAGGAAAAGTCAAAGATGTATTAATATATATGTATTTTTACATGGCCCCACGTACCCTTTTCCTCAAAGCACGGCAAACATAACAAAGTAAAGTTTAGATATTTCTATTATATATAATGCAAGGATGTCTAAATACATACCCTGCAAGTTTTAACACACTGCAACTCCTTAACCATTGGCCAATTTCAGGTTTAGGTCAGACCTTTAATTCGATTTTCACGCTTAAACTTCTGGACTTTCCTTCATTAATCCTTGATTTGTTTGTCTTTCGATACCGTCATTGCTCTTTGTAATGCTGTCTACATAACAACTTAAAAAAGAAACAAAATTCTATAATGGAAAATAAGCACAAACTATTTAAAGGCATGATTGTTTATTTTGCATTATAGATTTTGTTATTATAGTTTTAATTAATAAGTAAATTTGCATATTTTACATAAATTATTCAGAATGGCCAGTATGTGTTGTCTGACTTATAGAGGAAAGATGTTTAAGCACCACGTGCCATAGCAACGACAACGAACCACCAACGTGCCTTCATTTCCAACCACGTTGACTTTTCATAGATTTAGAAGTACATTTTTCTTCGGTGGGTACAGCAAATCGCACACACACACACACACACACAGACTCCCACATATAGTCATTTTTTCGATGGAAGTGGGGGCAGAGGCGGTTTTTACGCCTCTCACTACGTGCTAGAAGCAACTGTCGGCTGTTTAGTATGCCAAGCCACATGCGTCCATGAGCAGCCGCCCCTAACTAAGAGTTGAATGAAGTGGAGTGGAGTGGGGTGGAGTGAAGTGGAATCGTGTGGAGAGCTATGGAATAAAGAGTATGGAGCATACATATTTATTTGAGCTGCGCATAATGAGTGTTATTTATATTTAAGCAGCTGCAAAGGAGACAAAAATCGTAAATAAAACGTTTTAATTTATTAGCCCAAATGATAATTTCGTAGCACAGACACACACACACACATGACCCGGCCATCCGTTCTCCACCACCCCACCACCAGCAAGGAGAAGGAGAGACAAAAAACACAAGGAACAATCAATCAATCAAATTAACCTGCTGCCCAAGGCCAAGTCGCCACTTGAATTGATTTTGGAGGCCATTGGGCAAGGTCAGGCTATCCATAACGACGCGATGCTATTACCCCCATAGGCACATGGGGCATGCCTGGAAGCCAATTTGATTCAATAAGCTTGCTCGAAGACGCAGACGTAGAAATATAATTGCTTACCCAAAAGGCACAAAACTAATTGAGTGTAAATGCGATGACCAGAAAGGATAAGAAAAAATTCAGGTCAAGGAACATTGGGGCAAACTGATAAAAGTTGTCTTCTACTGTCATAATAATTTCTATTGAATTTTCTTTTACACAAATCCAAATCCAAAGGAAAATTAAATAATATCACATAATGTATTGGGAAAAATGTAAAGATTATTAAATATGTTTTTAATTGTTTCATTACTGTTGGCTCATTTCTCTTTGCTTGTTCCTGCAGCTTTATTAGGAACTATCGATACTTCAATTTCAATTAAGATTTAACCATCCCCAGCTCCTGGACATTGACAAAGCGTCTTATGATAATTGGAAATTATATGTAGGTATATATATGTATCTGTCTCCCACGCTCTCTGCTATGTCATTGGCAATTGAGTAAAGCCAAACTAGCATTTATGTTGCATTAATCTGATTATTAATGGCCATAAAATGAATAAAAGAAAGCTAAAAAGGATGGAATGTAATTCTATACTAATGCAATCAATTAAAGCTAAACGCTGGCGGAGCACACGTGCCCGACGCACTACTCCCCCATCGCTTTTTGCACTTGTCTGGTACGTAAGAAGCCTTCTTCTTCCATTCATCTTTGATACTTACATTTATTTATATATATCTGTCTCCCTTTCGCATTGTTCGTCCTGTAAATTCAATTGCATGACTGATGGCCATGCTGATGAGTTCAATCAAGTTGTAAACATGATTTCCACAACGCTGGTATTCGCAGTAACTCAATACACAATCAACAGCGTTTTAGACTTCATTTGTAAAGGATGAAAAAAAAAAACTGAAAAAAATTATTCACATCGGTAGCTTAAATGTCTCGACATTGAAATGCCCTAATAAAGTAAGCGACATATATAAAATATATATTTAATTGTTTAAAGAAAAGAATGTTTTTTTATTTGGGTTTCCCATTTATGCAAAAAAATATAGCATACTTATTGGGTATTGTCAGTGTTGGATTTATTCTTTTACCCTATCCATAAGATAGGGCATTAAAAGAAAAAGGGAAATCAAATCATAAAAAATAATATGCCGCTTTGTATAGCAGTCAAGCGGCGCATAACAACAACAACAAAAATAACAGGATTTCCTTCTGCATGTGTCTTGGTGTGAGTGAAAAATGACAGCAACAGCAGCAGCAGCAGCAAGCAACTCGCTCGCTCCACAAGAACTCTCTCCGTCTCTGGCCCGCCTCGTTTCTATACCTTTTACCAAGTAAATGGGAACGGAAACGAGAACCTTTAGCCTTTTTTCTCGTTCTGCTGGTGCTGCTTGAAGTCTTCAAATTGATGCAATTTATGAAAACTTTTGTGCGCTCAATTGCAAATACAAGTACTGGATAGAAAGGACTGCCAGCTCTGTCATTTTTATGCACTTCTTCTTTCTATATAGTTGTAAGTTTACATTTATATACATATATATTACAACAAAGACATACGTATAGTAGGTAGGGTAGGTTACGTTGTATGCCAAAGCAATCTTTCTAAGGCTTTTTTTTGGCAGTTTTTCTTTCGTTTTCGCCTGAGTTTCTTTCATCTTGATTTTCCAACATTTTTCATATAAGTTGCTTTTTTTTTTTTCTCTTTTTTTTGTTCATTTCAATGGCATTGCATTCCATTTTGCGGCAAATTAAGCGCATTGTAAGTGATTTGATTTTACCTTTTTCATATACACAAAAATACTTGAAAATTTCGTTTGCCAATTTTTTTATTTTTCATTTATCATTTTCCATTTTGTTGGTGGCAATTACTTTAAAGTTTCATTTCGAACGAAAAGTAATTCCCCACTAATGACTGTCATTTATATCTGGCAAATGGTAAATGAAATGTTCTCCAGTCTTGCCAGCATTTATTTATTTTTATGGCAAAGACACTTAACCAACAAACATGACGAGCGGCAGCAGCAGCGCCTTCAAAACGCGTGTCTGTAATTACAAGGGAGGCAACATTGAAAAGTTCCTGAAAATTATGGCATTTAATAAGCATGAGTGCAGTTGTGGCAGGAATATGATTGGAATATGAAACTTGAAGCGGAACACGTTCATAACTCAAACGTTACATTTTTCTTTATTACTCGAAATTTACGAAATAATTTGATTGAAAATTAAAAGATATAATGGTCATGCAAACTGACTTGCTTTTGCAATTCTGAATTAAACTTTTTTTCATTTTGAATGGATAATTGGTTTTCGATTTCTCAAAGAGCAGTTAAAGTCTACCGATTTTAAATGTAAAAATAAAGCTTTAATAATATTCAAAATTGTAATAAGTGAGATTACGCTAGGATTAACAAAACCTATAGAATGTTTCCGGTGTATACGAAATCTAGGGAAAACAAAGTATTTATAGGAATTCTTAATATTTTAGAAGTGTGTGAAATGGTAATATATATTCAGCATTTGACATCTAAAGAAATTAATATATTGATGACTTTAACATCAAAGATATACTTTCAGCCGTCTTTCCCGTTATTAGCGAAATGTAAACAAGTGACAAAATGTTAAGATAGAAAGTATTTCAAAACATACTGTTGAAACTTGACAACATTTTCTTCTGTGTATCTCAACTACATTCACTGTAACTGTATAAATGTTGATGTTGGTGTAACATTTAACAGACGAGGACTGTAACATTTCCCATGTTAATGTTAGCATACAACATAACAGCCACCCGCTCCTCAATTGTCCCTTCTTCGAAAAACACCCCGCTGACAGGGGACAAGGCTTAACAGCATGTTGTATCACTAACATGGCTCTGTTATGTTACTTTAAGGATTGGAGGGATGAGAAGAATTCACAGAGAGAAACTTTTTGCCACTGGGAAGTTCATTTGGCAAACGAAAAGTTTACATTTATCTGCCGGCTGAGGAGTGCGGTAGAACAATGGCTTTTAACCCCTTTTAAAATAGTTTTAATTGAATTTATTGATATTTTAGACTCGCTCACTCACAAACACTAACATACACACATACACCCAGCAGGCACATATGACAAATGCAAAACCCAAACAAAATCAACTGGGAATTTGCCGGCTAAAAACCAAAAAGTTTAGTTAACTTTTCATCAAGCTAATAAAGCGTAAGTCTCCTTTTTGGTGCCAGCCGAAATGCCAATGCTGGCAACGACACCAAATCAATGCGCCGACTTCCTCTTTACTTTGGCTTCCCTTTTGTCCTTTTTTGGTGTGTGTGTGTATGTGTAGTCACCACTAATGAATAGAAATGTCGTCCTTCAAAACTTTTTGGCTGCCAGGCTCGAGAGAAACTCTCAATTTGTGGCCCAATATTGTTCTATACGCTTGTATGGGTTAATGAAAAGCTGATTTTACTTCCTCGTATCCCATATATGTACACACAAACATGCACACACATTTACACTCACATACATTTTGAGAACCCAAAGGAACCATGGCAAAAGATTTGCGGTCAACTTAAAATGCAAAAACTTTAATGCGTGGCATATGAATCGTTAATTGTCTAATGTGGCAAAAGGAATTATTTTTGAAAGGGTTTCGAACAAGACATAGATATGTACATACATATATGTATGTTCATATACTATAGATGTCTGTCTTTTGCACGTCAGAACATAGGTCTAAACTTGTGTAACAAACCTGATGAACGAGATACAATTTTCGCAGAAATAACACTCTATTCTCTTTCCACGAAATCCTGCATATTATTTGTCAGAAACTTTACTGCGAAGTTTACATACAAACGGAAATTGACTAAGCACTTCAGTGATGGATAATTAGCATGGCAGAGTTCCTAAAAGTTTAAAAAGGACAATTCGTGATGATAAAGTAAATTCTACGAAAATTAAACATCAAGGGTAAATGATATCTATCCTGACATTAGAGGACTTAGAAATAGAAGGGACTAGGAAAAGGTATTAATCTTTAGGGGAAAGTAAGTATCCAGGTTCGAAATTGTATTCTTAATTATTCTTTGTCTTTAAAAGCAAATACTGACTAATTCTAAACTAATTGTGATTGATAGATCAAAATTAAAGGATCCGGTTATAAAAAGAGAGGCATGGTTTGCTTTGAAATTATTATTTTGAAGATATTTTGTGATTCGATAAGCCATCTTACAACTAGAGATAGTAAAGGTCCTTCTGTAGACCGTTAGCTGATTTAAAAGTGCTACATCAGCAACAACTTGTTGGACAAATCCTTGCTGCTTTCTGTACATTTGATATTTATTGCAAAGTAGCAAAATAAGAATTATTTTTATTTATATATACATATCTACTTGTATATACTGTGTGTATAGTGCATTATATTTTGCGCTCATTCATAAAATTTGACATTAGCATATTGCATTTCCATTGCGTTAATGTGACAAAATGACAAATGAAGTTTTGTTGGTTTGTGCTGGCTGGATTTTTGCTGGTTTTGTGTCTCGCCCAGTCTTTTCATGTTGCACATTTTATGCGCTTATTCGCGGCGAAGAGAAAATGCATTTGCATTTCCTCTCGACTTGCTGTTGTCGCCAAGGCAAAACACTTTGACAACTCGGAAAGGAACTTTGAAATTGATAAATTGATTTATGCAAGCAGAACTCACTTGACTTGAAATATACAAAATAAAAAGCTGCAAAATAATATAATACCTACCATATACATATAACGCAAATAAATAACAAAAAAAAGAAATGACGGACACAACGAGCGGCAATGAAAGTCAACTCACAACATTGTATATAAAATCAATTAACCAGCAATGTACAAGAATATATTTTCAATTGTTCAAAATGTCCCATGCAGGCAGGTCCTTGTGGTCCTCAATGATCTGAACATTGGTTTTGGTTGTCATCGTTATTTGGGCTGCTTTTGTGGCTATTTTTGCTGTCATTCAAATTTTATTCTTTACCATTTTGCTTCCATTTTTTTCCTTTTGATTTTTTTGTTTTGTATTTTTTTTTTTTTGAGTATTGTCTTCCTGTTGTTGTATGACATGCTTGAAGTCAGTGGCATGCCCCATTTTTTGCTCTAGCTGACTGCGGTTGCTACTGATTGACTCACGCCCCCTCACGTAGAGGCAAAAGCAATGGCAAACAATATTTTCGTAACAATTTCAATTTTTGCTCACCACAAAAAGTTGCTGCACACATACATACATACACACACACACACACATAGTGACACTAGATGGAGGAGCCTATTGTATATATATGTGTGTGTTTGTGTGCGTGTGTGTATGTGTATTAGATGTCAGTACACTGCGACATTTAAACCGTAAAGACAAATAATTCAATATGGTAAACAAGTCACGTGCCTCTTGTGTTATTGCTTTTTGTTGGCTTTGATTTTGTGCAGACCAGTGATATCAGTGCAAGGCCCTACCCATTATATTCCCCCTACCTATGAATATGCCTTCAATATATAAGCATATCTCCTTGTATTCCATTTAAGAAGCCATCATTATAAACTTAATTAAAATATCGACATGGCTAAAGTAAACCACTGCGCCTGAAAGCAGGCAATGCTATTCACCCCCCAACTCCCATTTTTTAGTAAAAAGCAAATATTTATCCTGCCGTCTGCAGATTTAAGCGCATACACACATACATACATACATACATAGCACATAGCAAAAGAGAAAACGAGTGAGAGAAAGAAGGAAAGCTAACAGGATATAGAGAAAGAGTGAGGCAACAATCACAGGTAACAGCTACATGTGTAAATATTTACAAAACGCGCCAAGCGTCGGCAAACTGACGCCAGGCATCTTCACTTTTACCGTTTTCGCTCACTCCTCATTGTCGTCACTGGCAACTCTTTGGCTCCCACTTATCAGGAGCGGATTTGAACCAAAACTATAAACTAACTGGCGCGCAGTAGCGGATCTAGGGGGGTAATATAGGGTAATCCGAGTCGGATAGGAAATCGGAGTTTGGTTAAGAAATTTTACTTGGTCAAACAAAAATTTGACTTCAATTCCCACAAGTTTTTAAATACATAATCGTATACCTCGCAACGAATGTTAAACAAGCCTTCTAGTCTTTTTAATAACACTAATTGTTTCAGTATAATAAAAGTTTGCTAACTTTTTTGTTATAAATGTTTGTATAATAGTTTACCGCAATACGCTCCTGTTTATTTTTTGGAGCCCACACTACCTTGGCGCAGCCCCGAAGAATTTGTGGTGTTATTTATGCCATTCGATATTTATCGCAGTTGTTGCTTCTGCCTTTTCCTGAGTTATTCCACACACAAACATTCATACAAACGCACACACACACACACTCACTCGTCTCGTATCCTTTTTCCTTTCCTCTTTTTTATTATTATTATTATTATGCTGTCATTTCTGTTGTCGCGACATTGTCAGTGCATGTTCTATGGGCCTTTCTCTGACAGACTTGGACTCTATGTGGGTGAGTGTCCTTGTTTGTCCTCCCATATATATATATACACACACACATACACACAGACATACACGAAAGGGGTTATATTTTCTCATACATATTGCTTATAAACATTTGTGTATATGTATGTTTGCATATCAATATGTTTTTGGATAATCATTTTAAGCCTTACAAATTGACAAAAAAAAAAAAAAAAAAAAAAAACACCCACCATAAATTTTTCATTGCTCTTTGTCAAATTGATCTTGATATGTGCCCTAAATAAGGATTTAGAGTTCTTTTTCAATTGACCGAAATACAAATCAATTTTGCTACCTCTTTTTTTTCCTTCCTCTTTTTGACTATCCTGTCTTGTTTTGTTATTGTTATTCTCTCTTGTCGCAAATGTCTAATAATGTCAACAAGGCAATATTTCAAAACAGCCGCCAGGCCAGAACTATGACGAAATTTTGGGAAAAATAAAAACATAGTCATAACAATTGGATGCACTTTCTGGCAGGTAGATTTCGCTTTTCATAATTAAGTCAACTGAAAATGGCAGCTGTTTCACAAGTCTTTGCGGTGTTCACTCTTACGCCCTATTAGCGCCCTCAAAAACCAAACAACAGTAATCGGAGTCCTTTTAACCGAAGTATAAATACCCTATTAATTTTTCTGCCTAAAGTTGAATACTATATTTTTAAAGGAACAACAATTTTCCAATAAAAGACTACAGCTGACATCAGCTCCTTAAATGGTTATTCGCTTATCATTATAATCCTCAATAAAGTATTAAACTTTAAACCAAAATAAACATACCTCTATATTTGTCTAGAGTAGGTAGCAAAACCCACCCTTTCATAGCAACTGTCTTTCCTCCCTGGGTTTGTATGTGTATGAATGTGGTGGTGTGTGTGTGTGTGTGTGCGGGTAAGCCAAGTGAAGCCTGAAAGGCAAAATCGTTTAAGCGCTTGTTTGGTCTTTGATATGCAGCCATTTGAATGGAAGTTGCCATAAATAAATGTTCCAGGGGGTTTGTATAGCAACCCCTAAAATGAGGCAAATTGCATTTCACAGTTTGACAATCAAGCAATTGCATTAAAACTGTAGCAATATCATACAGTTTGACAATGACTATTTATAAATATCAGAAAACCATAATACTAAAAAAAACAAATTAACAAATGGATAATTAATTGGGGACGTTATAAATCTCCTTTTAGCATAATTTTTGGAAAAATAAACCAATAAAAACATATAGAGCTTTCTATTGAATATATTTCATTATACACTTCCTTTTACTAAAATATGTACGAAATTTATTATTATTAATGTGAAGCGTACAAATCATTCGTTCGTTATGATAACTTTATATTTATATAGGGTATATATAGTCATATACATATACTAGTATATATATGTACACATATGCTTAATGACTAACTACAAGTCAGCTTAGCACTAATAATTAAAACAAATTTTAGCGTCGTAAATATTAGAAATCTAAATACTAAACACAAATCCATTTTGTTATCCTTAACTCTATTTAGTGCTATATTTTGTTTTGTTTTATGATTGGTTTGTTTCTTTTCTTTTTTGTTTATGATTGCCAGCGGTCGGTCGCTAAACTTAACTAAGACACAGGAGATCGTTGGGGCTTTGATGTTGAGGGGCATCATGTCAAATGGGGCGTGGCGGTGGCCGTCGCTGCTGACTTAGCTGAAAAGAAACGATTTCCACCGGTCTGTGTGGTAAACAGTATCGTATCCACCGATGGCAGCATTTGATTGGAGCGCACCATTAGCGGAACATTGACCACAGACACAGTGGTTGGTGTGCAGGCGTTAGCAGTCACAGTTTGCGACATGGACGTTGTGGTGCAACTGCTTAACTTTCCCTGGGCGTTTAGCGTAAAGGCAGGCAGATAATAGTTTCCAGACCGCAGATGCGTAGTGGTGGATCCGGAAGCAATTGTTGAGGTGGAAGATGATGAGACGGCCGCCAACTCAATGGATGCGGGCGATGAAAAGGGCGAAGACTCTAGCGAAGGGCAAGTTAAACGATCTCCATTTTTGCATGGCACTGCAATAAAACAAAACAAGCGTTTAATATGGATTATCATAAATTGGACATGGGGTCATCTAGCTTATACTTACAGAATTCCTCGTCAGGAAGCAAAACGTCATCTGGCAATTCATTTTTAATCTGAAAGTGCAGGGCAGCTGCTGTTTCCGAGGAAATGGCATTATCAGAGTTGGCCAAATCTGTACTGACTCCAGGTGAATCATAGAGACCACATTCCTCCATTTCCAGAGCCTGTTCCATTATTAAATCCTCGGCCGAGGTGAGACTCAAACCCTGTAGATCCAGGAACGGGCCGTGGGTCTGGCTTATTGGCTCTTTCTTAATTTGCGGCATCACTGTCAGGGAAGTTTCTACAACGTGCGGTAACTGGTTTTGGGAGGGTGTCGGTTTCTGTTGCAGCTGCTTGGGGGCCAGCTGTTTCCGTTCTCGCTTTACCTTGGCCTGTTGCTGTTGCTTTGGCGGAGGAGGTGGTGGAGCCAATGGCACTAAGACAGTGGTCAACTCCTGTTGCTGCTTTTGTTGTTGCGGTAGATGCACCTGTTGCAGTGCTGTGCCCGCTGGTAAGGTAATGCCCAAAGCTTCCAGAGTTGTTTGTTGTTGCGGTTGCTTTTTCTTGCGAGGCTGTTTCACTGGGGGCTGATCACTTGGAGGTTTTACCTCCTCACCGGCTGTAGTATCTGATGTAGTAGCTGTTGTTGTTGCCGTAGCTGTCGCGGCTGCTGATGCTGCAGCAGCTGCCGCCGCCGCTGCCGCTTTCTGGGCTTTGGTTGTCGTAGACTTCTTCGAGCAATAGGATGGAATGTTCTCGAGATGTTCGCCCGTTTTGTGATCTACTTTGTGGCGACGCCTCGTATGCTTAAGCCAATTGGGAAAATTGGTAAAATCACGTGGGCAATAGTTGCATTTAAAGGGTCGCATGCCAGTGTGAATATTGGAGTGCTGCTTCAGCTTCGAGTTGCTAATAAAACTCTTGTCGCACACATTGCAGGCAAAGGGTCGCTGCTCCAAATGCACCAGATTATGCACCTTGAGGCAGCGTTCCGTTTTGTACATTTTACCGCATTTCTCACAGCGATAGGAACGGGTCTGGGCATGATATTTCTGATGGCGCTGCAGATGGGAACGTTCCTGAAATCGTTTCTGACACTCTGGACACTCGTAAGGTTTCTCCGATGAATGGATCCGGGCGTGATGGGTTAAATTAATCTTTTGCACAAACTTTTGTCCGCAAATGTCACACTGGTACTTCTTGTTATCGCTATGAATCTTACGATGCATCCACATGCTGCCCAATTTAAGACTAGATGGAAAGAGAAGACAGTTTAGCGCACGATTTATACTATTATTATTTTGTTAGCTTACCATTTTCCACAATCTGGACATTTTTTCCAGGTGTCCTTGCGACCCTCCCCACTGCGATGTGTTTTCAGATGCTTCTTAAACCCGGCTAACAAGTCGAATTCCCTTTGACATTCATTACACTTGTACGAAATGCGTACACGATGACCAGCCGATTCATGTTTTACCACATCGACATCTGCATTGTCCAAGATCAGGCCATTGCAGTCCAGGCACTTGTAAACAGGTGGCGGAGGGGGAGAGTCGACAGACTCTAATCCAGAAGCACCAACTGAAGGCGGCGGTGGCATACTAGTCGTTTGGGACTGCGACTGGAAGATGGTAAATGCTGGTGGCATAAAATCTGATATTGAATCAGACATTTCCACTTTGGTTACTATTTCGGGTGGCTCCTCTTTAAAGACCTTTAGGCGCACTGAGGTAGCCGCAGGCAGCTTAGGTTTACTGCGATGCATCATTTGCTCCGGCGAAGGTAGCTTTATGGTTGTTGTTGTTGTAGCCCCCGTTGATGTGACCTTTTTGAAAGGGGAATTGGTGAAAGCATTGGGTGGCTCGGGTCGTAAAAAAGTAACATTGAACTCGGAGTTAGAGTTGTGATTGTCACTACTGCTGCTGCTATTAGGGCTGGGACCTGGTCCCGGTCCCACAGTTCCTGGTCCATTTGCTGACAAATCCGGTGGCAAATTTATTTCCGTATTGTTCTGTGCACTCTCATCGAGCACGCGCCAAAAATCCGTCGATGACAAACTATTACCATTGATCAGACTAGCCGAGCTGATGGTTACACACGCGGACAGATCAATGTCCAGCGATTCATCCTTAATGCTCGAAATCGAGTCGAAATTGTTTATACGTAACAAGGAACTGAGAATCTCATCGTGGGCCGCCTTAGTGGGGGTTCCAGAATCACCGCCACCGCCACCACACATTTTAGGCGGCAATTTTTTGCTTGGCGCCTCTTCTTTCATTCTCTTGCCTTTGCCTTTACACTCCATTCGCCACTACGTACCACGTACAGAGGTTATGCGGTCGGCTTTTGATTGGGCTTTCCACTTGTCTTTCTCGATAATTTCGGATCACTGGTCCACTTTGCACAGTCACTGATGGGTGAAGCGGCTCATTGCGCTAATTTCGCGACGAAAAACGGCCATTAATTGAATGAAAAACATTTAATTATTGTGAAATGCGCCTCGGCTTTGTTGTTTTTGTCACGCTTACGATTCAGACGACGCCATATTGGTTGTTAATCGTTTATCGACTAGAGATGAGCAGCTGTGGCGTGGCAGTGACTGTCACTAACTAGGTGAACAATAAACCTTCAGTGCGTATAAATAAAAGAATTGCAAAAACTTAATAACAGCAAACTTTAAAAATTATAAAATAGATAAATATATTATCTGAAATTAAATAACAATTACTTTATGTCTACACATTTAAAATTGTGGTTATCAAAATCACAAACTGTTATATGTCACGTTCAATTGATTCAAAACATATAATAACCTATTGTTTATACATACATTTAGTTTAAAGTTAATTTAAATTTATTTATATATACTTGACATTTATTTTTCATTGTACAGGGTAATTTAAGGTCAATAAATTTACTGCTTTAAATTACCTCTTCCATCCCAATCAATTTGCCGCATTTACCCATCTCTAGTCGATAAACAACAAATATGGCGTCGTCTGAAGAAAACGAAAACGTTGTTATGGAAAATTCAGGTATGGAAAAAAAGAATTATATTATAAAAATAAATGAAATGGAGTCGATCAAAGCAAGCGGTGAATGTCAACTGCAATATTCTGACTTTTCAATTTGACAGAAGCCTTCAAAGCTCGTTTGATTTAGCAACGAGCTGTGTTATTTGCAGAAAGTGAACAACGCACTGCGACGAAAAAAAAACGTGAAAACAGGCGGGAAAAGATCGTCGGCATATCTTTCACATTTTCTTGGTTCGCAGAAGTAATATTTTTGTTTATTGTTTTACAACTATTTCGCCAGGCCGCCGTACACGTTCAGGACGAACTGCCCAATCTCCTAGTGCGTCATCCTCGGTAGTAGCGACCAGGACAACGAGGCGTACATCGAAACGGCAAGCGCAGGTCAGTATCATATGTTTATAGCATGCAGCCTCATTAAGATTAGTTTGCAGTTGATGAAAAAAACGCATCTTCCATGCGGATGTGGCGTTGTTCCATTCGTATATGATGTTCCAAATGATTTTCTGCAAGGGCCAACTGATGACGCAAACGCAATTAAAATGATAGAAACTTTGAAAAACACATTTGTGCCAAATGATTAACTCAAAGCGCATGTTGCTATTACATTCTTGTTTCAGTTGAGCGATCACGAAGAGGAAGTAGAATTAGAACCAGAGAATACAGTTACGATGGGTCAGGAAGTGGGAAAAACACATCAGAACGAAGAGGAGGAGGGCGAACAGTCTCAGCATGTCAGCAGCCAAATGAGTGAATCAACAGATCAACAAGATGTTGAGATGCTTGCTGCTGCTGAAACTGAAAAGAGTTCTTCATTTCCCTTTGGAACTACAGTTACAGAACAGCAATCCGAAGAGACAAGCGATGAAGTGAGAGAGAGCCGTGTTGACGGCGGTGTGGACACTACTTCACTTTTAGCTTCACTGGCCGGTGATAATGCGAACAGCCTGCCCTCTGTGGGTGGAAATGACAATGAAAGTGGTGATAACCAAAAGAAACAGGATTTCGAATCCCAAGTCCAGACGGTAAACGCAAATTCCTCTGAAGATTCTAGTTCACATCATGCCATTGCCGAAAGTCTGGGTGATGGCGATGTAGATACTAGTAATGCTACAATTGTGAATACAGAAATTATTTCGGAAGATGAATTGCCGCTGCCAAGCAAGCCAGAGATCAACGATGCCGAAGAAGTCTCAGATGAGGAATTGCCGGCCCCAGCACGCGCTGAGTTGCCTCCTGATGCTGAAGTTATATCTGAGGATGAGTTACCTACTCATAATAATAATAATAACACCAATGAATCCAAGAGCACTCAAAAGCGTAAAGCTGATAAAGATGCCAATAATCCAAATCCAAAGGAGAAACCCAGTGAACAGTATAATCCTGGTAGTCCAACCACGGAAAGTAACGAGGCACCACCCTCTGAGAAACGAGTCAAAGTCGATGGTAACTATATGAAAAAATGAACTTTATTCATTTTTTTAATCCAATCATTTTATTCTTAATAGACGGCAGCGAACAGAAGGACAAAAAGAAAGACAAAGAACGGGACAAAGATAAAGAGAAGGACACAAGAGACAAAGAGAAGGAGCGTAAAAAGTTGCCCGATCTGGAAAAATACTGGCGAGCAGTCAAAGAAGATTCCTCCGATTTTACTGGTTGGACGTATTTGTTGCAATATGTGGATAGTGAGGTATAGTAAATACCCCGGCCCATTTAATCGAATTTTTAAATAAATTTATAATTTTAACTTTTTTTTTAGTCCGATGCGGAAGCAGCACGTGAAGCTTATGACACATTCCTGTCCCATTATCCTTATTGCTATGGCTACTGGCGGAAATATGCCGACTATGAGAAGCGAAAGGGCATCAAGGCTAACTGCTATAAGGTAAGTACCCAAGACTGAATACGTTTATATATTATTATCGATACTTTTTTTGTTCTGTGCATTTCAAAAACTATTTGCAATTCTTTGTATTACGCTTACAATTTAATTCCTATATACAAATATATATACATTTATATATATAAATATATATATTTGTTATAATGCAATTTATTATAACTTAATAAAAAAAAATACAAAAAATAAACTTACAATAAATGCAACAATTACAACAAACAAACTGAGCAAAACAACGAGGACCCTTACTAAAGGTCTAATTCAAGGGTATTAGATTAGCATCTATAAGTTCACTTCATGGAAACACAAATACACTTGGTAGAACATTAACTACTTAATATATTTGACCAACTATAGCCAGGGGAATAAAAGAAACAACGAAATGAAAGACTAAAATTCTTCCGCGATAATATAAATACTAAAAACATAGATCTTTGATATATTAGCTTAAAAATGAAATAGTTGTAGCCTCCATGTTCCCCTCCATATATTCCTTTAAAGATCGCACAACGCGTTTGCCTTTTTCGATACCTTTTGAAATAAATGTTTATTGTCATTCCTTGATTCTCGTCAATGTGTTCTGTGTTCCACAACGAATGTTGTTGTAGTTCCCGTTCCCTTAAAACAAATATTTGAAATTGAATAGCGGATCTAAACGAATTTCGAGTTCGTGTTACTTCTGTTCTGATCTGCGTCAAGTTACGTTCGTTATCCACCAGTTACTACTACTACTACTACTACTCTACTCTCCTCCTTCATCCTTCAACACCAAAATAGATAATGATATCTCACATCTCGTGCAGTCGTAAGTACAAATGGCGTTTCAATGAAATTTTTAAGTCTCTCTGTGATTTGAATTTGTTAAACGGAAAAAAGTGAAACAAAACTAGACTATAAAACGATATATAATAATTGTGTGTTCAAAAATGTATATTTTGTGTCTATGTTTAAATTTGCTGCTAAGTTAAGTTAAATTAAGCAACACCTTTATATTGAAAACCATATTTAAGTTATTGATTAAGTCTTTGTGATCGTACGATTTTACATTTGATCATTATTTCTATACCCACCTATTTTTCCTTTTGTCAAATCGAAACGATAATTCCTCCGCCAACCTCCGCAATAGGTGTTTGAGCGTGGTCTAGAATCTATACCGTTATCGGTAGATCTATGGATACATTATCTGATGCACATCAAAGCTCATCATGTTGATGATGAGCAATTCATTCGCCTTCAATATGAGCGGGCAGTGAAAGCCTGTGGCTTTGAGTTCCGTTCTGACAAACTGTGGGATGCCTTCATACGCTGGGAGAATGAATCGAAGCGTTACAATCGTGTGGTCCAGATCTATGACAAACTATTGGCCATACCAACTCAGGGTTATAATGGGCACTTTGACAAGTAAGTAGCGTTTGATACGTGAGAAGTAGTGCCTCAATTAATGATATACAATTACAGTTTCCAGGACCTGATCAACCAGCATCCAATTACTGCCACCATTGGCAATGAAGAGTTAATCCGATTGCGAAAGGAATGGCATGAACGTCAACAAAGTAAAACCTCGAAATCATCATCGTCGTCATCATCATCGAGAAGCCGTCGAGATAGCGGCAACTCTAAAGAATCCAAGGGCAGTGGCGATCGTGAGCGTGAGCGAGAAAAAGAACGGGAACGCGAGAAACGGGGCTCCGGTGGTAAGTCGCCAAAAGATACTAGTGAAACTCATGTAGATGAATCAGCAAGTACTATCGATCTGATCGAAAGCGAACCATCGTTGGTTCCCGCAAAGGTCGCTACGACGATCGATTTCAGCGATCTCAGCACGCTGGTGGACGAGGAGATAGCCGCCATAAAGGACAAAGTGATATCGGCGCGGAGAAAAATTCACAAGGTGACGGTGGGTGCGGTCACTGCTCGCTGGTCTTTCGAGGAAGGTATCAAACGGCCTTATTTCCATGTGAAACCGCTTGAACGTGCACAGCTGAAGAACTGGAAGGATTACCTTGATTTTGAGATCGAGAAAGGCGACAGAGAACGTGTGTTGGTTCTGTTCGAGCGCTGTCTCATCGCTTGTGCCCTGTACGATGAATTCTGGCTTAAGATGCTACGATATCTTGAGTCCATGCCCGACCAGACCAATGTGGTTGACCTGATGCGCGATGTCTTTCGTCGCGCCTGCCGTATCCATCATCCAGATAAGCCCAGTCTCCATCTGATGTGGGCAGCCTTTGAAGAGTGTAATCTAAACTTTGATGGAGCTGCCGAAGTGCTGCAACGCATTGAAGAGCGTTGTCCCAATCTCCTTCAGATTGCCTATCGACGCATTAACGTGGAACGTCGTCGTGGTGCTCTCGACAAGTGCCGGGAACTCTATGTACACTATATCGATGGCAGCAAGAATAAAGGCGTTAGCGGCACGTTGGCCATTAAATATGCCCGATTTCTTCACAAGATCTGTCACGATCTCGACGCTGGTCTCGCAGTTTTACAGCAAGCCATTGACCGTGATCCGGCCAACACTAGAGTAGCCCTGCAAATGATTGATTTGTGTCTGCAGCGAGCTGAGGTAGACGAGAAGGAGATTGTCCAGATTATGGATAAATTCATGAATCGGCCTGATATTGAGCCCGATCAAAAAGTACTCTTCGCTCAACGTAAAGTGGAATTTCTGGAAGATTTTGGAAGTACGGCTAAAGGATTGCAAGAGGCACAACGGTCTCTTCAGCTGACACTTGCCAAGGCAACCGAGGCCCAAAAGAAGGGGTAAGTGAGAGTGTGGCTGCTAATTTATTAAACTCAATTTATCTATATATATATGTATATACTTTGTTTTTACATTTCCTTAGCGAGACTAGTCCCAGCCGCAAAAACTCTTCGGCTGGAAAAGATGCATCTGCCGGCGCCGGCGGCTCATCAAGCTCATCCTCGGCGGCAACTCCGTCTGCGGTTTATAATAATGGTGGCTCAGCTAATGCGAATTATAATTACAATTCGTCCAATGCTTCGTCGGCCTATTATGGCCAGGCGAACAGTGGCGGCAGTGGGGGTTATCCTGCGCAACAACAGCCGCAACAGCAGCAGCAGCAACAACAAACGCAATCCTATGACTCCTACTATAGTCAATGGGGCTATGGTTCTGGTAGCAGTGGAGTCGGTGGAACCGGCGGATACAACTACGGCCAGTGGAGCGGCGGCTATGGTGGCGGCAATTATTACTAATAGGACTTATGTTATTTTAGTCATCATTTTAATTGTACATTTTATATATACATACATATATATATATATATATATATATATATTGATTCGTAATTATATTTGTATATGCCTACGAAGGCCACGCCCGCCAGTCCTTGAATCTAACCGAATGCTTAAAATAAAATAAAAACAAGATATTAACTTGAATATAGACTTCACCGGAATCTTGTCTCGCAAAAATCTATATTTTATCGCCAATATATGTATAAGATTGTGAATTGGATGGCGGAGGTTGGTAGTCATCTGTCTAAACATCCTGTATCTAAAGATTTGGTCTATACCAAGTTATTTCACCAGCATTGCATCCGGTCACTAGAAGTGGTTCACGTGGACTAAACTTGGCACACAGCACCACATCCTGATGCTCTGTTATTGTAGCTATCTCTACCAGAGGCCGGGGGTTTCGTTTGACTTCATCGAACACTTGATATCTTGGATATTCCATGCAATCAGCAGAATAGCCCAACAGACGAACTCCATTGCCATAAGGTGAGCAGATGATTCTGCCATCGGCCGAAAAGCCGGGTTCTTTGATAAAACTAGCCTTGGTATTCGTCTCTGAGGCATAGTAGAGTAATTTTTTCGCATTCATCATAATCGAATGTCCTTTCTGTTTCATGGCCGTCACACTCACGCTTGGGCTGTCTATAAAGGGGCGTATACGTAGGCGGGGACTGATCTCAAATCGGACAGTGGTCTCACTATTATTGCCACTTGCGGCACCTGTTGGTTCGGTGTTAGGACGCTGACGCGTGCTATTGACCACCAGGCGACTGGTCACGGAAGGACGTAGTGGCAGGACGCCACTGCTAATAGCGTAGACGAAATTATAACCGCTGACATGATTGCTCGAATTACGTGCCCGACTCTGGCGAATGGCTCGCTCTTGCACCGTCACTTCTGCTGCCCATATATCTGGAATATAGGAATCGGTTCTGGGTGTGGCCTGCGAATTGCTAGCCGCAGCTGCGGCTCTTGCCGAGGCAGCATTCTCTAGATGTATCACTTGAACACTTCGTGTGGGACGACGCAATGGTCGCATGAGAAGGGCGTCAGCTTGCGTTGCATCCTGAACGCGTTCGCCTGTCGATGAGGCCGAACTGCTTCGGCTGCTGCTACCACTGTCGGTACTGCTACCGCTCGTACCGTTGTCGCTCGCGTTACCGTTACTGCCACCGTTACTGCTGCTGATGCTACTATTACTGCTGCTGCTGCTGGTGGAACTGGGTGTCGATACACGCTTTCGCTTCACTATTGGTTCCTCGTCCTCGGTGTCCTCATCAGCTGGAGTAGTCTCCTCATTGATATCATGTATGCAGGTCCATTCACTTTGTTCATCGCAGCTCACATTACGCGTCAGCATGCAGAGACACTGTGGATGAATCTGCAATGCCGTTATCATTTCGGCATCATTTTGCTCCGGAAAATCGGTGACTAATTCCACACGATTCTTCTTTTGACGCTTTGAAAACACATGGTCATACTTGGCAGCCTGAGGAATATATTGCTCGCCCAATTGCATAAGACGGTAAATGCCGGGCTAAAATCGAGATGAAAATGATCTGATATTAAATATTTTATGCGACAACTCACTCGAAATCCACACAAATCCTTGTGAAGGGTGGTCAAATCCAAGTGATGGATAATCATAATGTAACCACCGCTGGTACACAGAACCAATTTATCACCGGCTGGCGAGATGCGGCATCTCATCAGTCCACTGGCATGGAACACACGCTGCGAGATTAATCCTTGCTCTGTGTGAGAGTTAATGTCCCATGTAAAAATGCTGCCATCGAAACCTGAGCTGACCAGAAGTTTGTTCTTGGACGAATATTCTATGTTCTTCACCCAATTCGAGTGGCCATGTAGAACGCGAAGCTTCTGTTTCATATTACGCAAATCCCATAGAGCCACAGTGAAATCATCAGAGCCCGTGGCAAACAGACGTTCGTCAAAGAATCTGCAAGAGAATTGGCTTTGGCATTTGGGTATCGGACAATTGGGGATCCAGGACTTACTTTATGCAGTTTACACTGTCTGTATGAGCATCGGGTATATTAAAGATTTCACGCTGGGTGATGGCATCAAAGACCAGGACACATTTACGCTCTGTGGCCGCTACCAAGACATTGCCATCGGGATTAAAGTCCAAATTAAATATGGCTCCAGTATGTTGTCCCGGTTCAATGGGCTGACAATTGGCATGGTAACTATTGAACATGTTTACACTGCTATAAATACGCCGGAACACAAAATTCGCATCTCCTTGCTGGCTGAATCCGCCCTCACGGCGGCGTAGATACTGGTCCATTTTGTGTGTAGTCAGAAAATTGTTCCAACTACTGTCACCAAATCCCACCCAGCTGCCCAATTCGTTTCAATATATATCTATATTTCGAATATTCTAAATAACAAGTGAATTTGGATTTTAGTTTTAGACGGCACGATAACGATCAACTGCTGGCCTTTATCGAAGTAACTGGGCCTTCGTTTAGCCAGGGATAGAATAGACCAGGTGGAACTGGATCTGGAACCAACTTGGACGTGTTAAAGTTCTATATATGGACGACTATGGCTCTGTCTGGGGTGGTCTGGTAATAATCAATCAATCAATTCAATATCCTATGATCCTTTTATAAATTTAACACTAAAATCAATCTTTTACTTTTTTCCGTTATTTTAAAAATGAAGCATGCTTCTACGAAATGGACATTTATTTAAGAAAAGATTATCTTAAAATAAGTGTCATGTTCTTTCATACGTACGAATTTTGTAGAATAGAATAGGAAAGTATATTATGCGTTCACCCTGTATGTTCAACTATCGAATCAAAAATTATCGAATAATTTTGTATTAGCCCTGATCAGGTGACCCTGTATGGGAAAAATACCAAAAAAATACCAATTTTTGGGGAATAAACAAAATTCTGCTGCTAATTAAACAGTTTTTCAACTATGTAGATTTCTACGAAAATTCGCCAATTAAAGACAAGGACAAGGTGCATATCCTTGCAACAACGTGGACAATATGGAGCGCTTTGCATTCAAAATTGATGCGGCGCTGAAAGCGAATCTCTGCAAGATTTGTCGTCTGTGCGGCATCGATAATCCACAAAAGGTGCCCATACTGCTGACCAATGAAGGCGAAATTACAGATCTGGACGATCCGAGCCTCTACCAGAAGGTATACGAGTTGGTCGGACTTACGGTGAGCTTTTTAGCTTTAGAGTGTCATAGATAAAGTGTGTCTAGCCCCCCATTCCCAATTGTCCACCAATTGCAGGTGACCAAGAACGATAAAATGCCCCAAACAATGTGTAATCTGTGCGTGGACAAGATCAATGATTTCTACGAATTTCGGGAAATGTGTTATGCCACCAATAATCAGACGCGCAAGCTTCTGGGCTTGAAACCAGCGGAGCCCCAAAAGGTGAGTCCAAGTTGCAGTAATGAAAATCAATTGGAATAATTTCCAAACTGTTTTATTTGCATAGCTTGTGATGGACATTAAGCCCCTAGTAAAGACAGAATCATTGACTGGTGGTGCAAAACGTGGCCGGAAACGCAAGTCCGACGAACCTGTGGTCAACGACCACATGCCGGACAGTGTCAAAAAAGAGCCAATGGCTTGGCGCAAGAAGCTCCGACTGCAGCATCAACAACAGCTAAAGCAGGAAAATAAAATAACATCAGAGATGTGAGTAGAAATTGTAAAACCCATAGGAATTTCATTTTATTGTGTTCCTTATTCTTCAGTAAGGATGAGCCTGCTGATCCCGACCCCCCCGCAACAACAACCAAGCTAGCGTTAATGAAAAAGGGAAGGAAATCGATTTGCAGTGTCTGCGGCGAGAAATTCGAAGCCAAAGAGCTAATGGATGAGCACAAGAACAGGGTCCACGTGCCGTGGATACCACGTTATTTTTGTAATGCCTGCAATCAGACTCATCAAAACCAGAGCGACATACGTGCCCATCAACTGTGGCATAAGCTATCTAAAGCCCCATACAAGTGCCCGTTGTGCGATGCGAATGTTGCAAATGCCTATGCCTTTGCCCGGCACCTGCGGGAACACACGCCACCGACGCCACTTCAATTGCAAGTTCTCGATCGCGAATGTCCTCTATGCAAGAAGACGTTCGTGACCAATTTCTTTTACAATACCCATCCCTGTGCCATACGCAAACGCAAATGTGGCGGCTGCAGTCGCCCTCTCAATACGGAAGGTGCCTACATGCGGCATGCACCAAGCTGCTCGAAAATCTACATAAGTCACTCGAAGCACATTCTGCCAGAGGTTGTGCAGACTGAGTCTCAAATGCGCATCAAGAACGAGGTGGAGGATGAGCAAACTCCTTCCACAGTTATTATGCCCAGTTTCCTACAAGATGACGATATGCAGCCAATGGTGGTCTTAGAACGTCTGGCTTCTCCATTATTGCGTGAATCAGCCATTGTGCCCAACACATTGGGCGCCACAACGCCATCCACATCCAAGAGCAAATCAAATGAACGAGTTTCTTCCAAAAAGTATTTGAAACGGGTTGACCAGCTCTTGAGGAATACCATGAGCACTCTGGTTAGCATTAAACATGAGCCAGAAGTGCACATTAATGATACGGGTCCGACTGCCGATCAGGCTGATAGCGATCCCGAGCCAGACGAGCCGCCCAGTTTTAGCGATTTTCATGCCGCCAACGATGATGATGATAGCGATGGAGAAGAGGCCACCGCAAATGGCTCATCTTCGGCTTCCAATGTGTTCAGTCTCGATGCAGTTAAGCAGGAACCTCTAGATGATCAGCAGGCACCAGCGCAACAGGAGGAAGTTCAAATCAAACAGGAGCCTCTTAAGCTTAAGCTGAAAATTACCAACAATCATGGCCAGTTGAATTCATCGATTGTGGATGACCATGACGGGATGCAACCGCGAGGCAGGAAAAAAAAAGAAAAAACGCAAACACAAAGAACGTCAAAGGGATTCATTGGCTACTCCAGCTGAAGTGGAGACTCCAGTGCAGGAAGATTTAGGGATTAAGATCAAAGAGGAGCGAATGGATAATGAATATGCTGATGGAAATGAAAATGGCACGGAAATTATGTTACCCCAGGCCACGGTTATGACGAGCATACCAATGACCCAACTGGAGGGCAACTACAATGACGATACCACCACTCATCTAGGACACCAGCAGCAGAAGGACTCTGCTGCTCTAGCAACATCTACTTTAGCATTAGAAGAGATGCGAGATGTTAAGCCCAATCGTCTGGAATTGGATAGATTGATGAAAATATCACACGTGGCAAGTGGAGTAGATATGGCCGAAGAGGCTATGGAAACTGCTCCAGCTTCTGTCCCTGCCACAGCCGAAGAACCAATTGAACCTTTACCGCAAATCAATAAGAAAACAGCCAAGTCTACGGCGCGAAAGAGTACTGGTGGTGGATCCACCCGTCAGCCGACGGCTTCTGTGCCTCAAATTGTTGCAGTGGAGAGTGGAGCAGCTGTTAATTTTAATATGGTTCCCGATATTGCCATCAAACCAGAACCCCAGAATCGAGGCTATGCAGATGAAATGACAAATGAAAAAAAAAGTGAGCCAGAGCCTGCTGTGGCAGAGCTGGCGGAAGATGAAATCAATCATAATGAGAAGATTGATGAAGAGAATGCCTATATAAATACTTTAGATTTTAACAATATAACTATTAAGCAAGAGAAGGATTTGGATATAACCGATATGACTGCAAATGGTAGCCAAACGGAATGCATGAATTACAATGGTCAAGAGGAGGAAGATAGTGAGGATGAGGATGATGACAGTGCTTCTTCTGCAGACGAAGCCGAAGAGCATATGGAAGAGGAGGAGGAAGAGCGTATCTACCAAGAGATTGAGTTGCAGCCACTTGAAAAGCCAACGGAAGAAACATCTATTGAGAAACATCAGCAGCCTCTAAAAGCGGAAACAGCGGAAGAGCCAGCAGAAGAGCCAATCGTTGAGACATTAGCAGAGGAAACCGGAGCAACTGTGGCAGATGTTGGACAAATGGCGGCAAATCCGCCAAATCCTAACTTTAATATTGTCATTACCAGCGTTTGCAGTCAAGCAGATGAATCTGTTTCGATCCAGCCGAGCAGTGAACCTACCACAGAGCAAAACGAAAAATGTGATGAGAGTACGCCAAGTGAGATTGTCACCGGCCACGCAGAGTCCTTGCCATCTATATCACTCACCGCAGCCAAAGACAATGAAATTGAAGCTCAGCCTTTTCTGGAACCCACGAGTACCAGCAATTGTGATGAGGAGCAACAAAATGTGCTTAATCATGAAATTGTTGAACAGCAAATGCCAGTTGAAGCCGTAGAGCAGTTACCAGTCGATGACGATTCCATTGACCAGATACAAGTGGAATCCCTGGAGCAGCTGCCAGTTCCAGCCGCACAGGCAGATCAATTACCTGGTCCAAATGAAGAGACTGAGAATCGCATCAATGAGTTGCAACAACAAGAGCAACTGCAGCTTCAAATGCAAGTGCATCAGGATCAAGCCAATGATGACTCCAACATCAACGAAATTGCTGAGAATAATAATAATGCCAACATCGAACGTGAATTGCAGGACGATGCAAATGGGGCTCAGGAAAATGTCAATATCTAGACACTATAGCTATTACCAGATCATTTTACAATTTGTATAATGCCCAGATGAAGGGAATATGCATAAATTCCCATTGTGGTTCAATTCAAAATACTTGGAATTTAAAGTTTAGTTATATATTAAGTTAGATATACACAACTTGATTTACGTAAATTACATAAATTAATGGCTTATATAATATTATAGTATATTATAATATTTATATATATATATATATATATATACATATATACCAATATACATATATATATATATATATATATATATACATGTATTTAAACACACAAATCGCACAAAACTCGTTCGGATCCATCAATTACTCGTCAGACATGTTTAATGGGTTATATATTAATATATATTTTTTTTTCCAGTAGTTCCTTTCGAAAAAGTTAAGCTAAATACATATAATTTAAATACATATGGAAAAAAATGACTACAAATTGTTGCATTTAATGCATATTTTAACTAACACAAAGGGAAAACAAAATAGAGGCCAAAAACAAACAAAATACTTTAGTTTTTGGGTCTCCACTTGATAGATGCCCAGGAAGCATTCAGTTTTCTGATTCTAACTAAATTGATTACATTTTTGTTGTATACTCATATTATTTTCCATTCATTTCCACAATCAAAGTTTCATTTATACATACATATATAATTTCTATCTCTGAAAACTTCATTTTTTTTTTTTTCTTTTTGTTTTCTGTTATTAATTAATTTTCTATTTAAATTGTACATTAAATTTTGAGCAAAAGGATTGTAAATTTCATAGAATTTAAATGTGTTAAATTTTTTTTAGTTTCGTAAGTATTTGATAGCGGAACAATTGCAAACTGCTAAGCCTTAAAAAATGTATTAATTTTAATATATATACATATGTATATATAGCTATATTTCCTTCAAAATTGTTATAGTTTTATAAAATATATTTTTGCTATACTTCTTCAGTTTTGTTGTCGCTCATTGTTTTTTTTTTTTTTTTTTTTTTTGTTGTTTGTTTAATATTTTCCCCTTTATAATTGTTTCTTTTTAAAGATTTTTCAGTTCGTAGAAATGTCTTGAAAATGGAAACATTGCAAAATCTTATCTCTCTGGTCAAGACTTAAGCATTTGGATTCATATGCTGCCCATTTATTCCCTATCAATTTTGTTTTCGTTTTCAAATTTTTGGCACAGTTCTGAACAGGTGATTGAGCAGTTCTATTGGATACATATAGGCAATTGTATTGAATTTTATGAATGATTTTTAGTCTGTTGTTGTTGTTTGTTTGTTTTCCGGGTTGATTAAATTAAAGAGGTATGATGAAAAATTCACTAAACACTATTTACAGGCGACTTATCTCGAATGTCGAGAATAAATCGAAATGCCAAAGCACAAGAATAAATTATTGCTTATATTTGGAATAATTTGTTGTTTGCCACAGATATATGTGTATGTATATATATGTATATTATTGCGTCCCACACACAAATAATTGAAACACTCATTTTAGTCATCCCATTCGCCGTCATTGTCGGAGGATTCACTCTCATCCTCGTCCGAATGTATGGCATTACCGCGTGCCGCCAAAGCACGTCGCAGTGCATTGGCCAGGGCATCAGTGCCCTCGTTACCGCTGTCACGCTGGTTACCCAGTTCACGCTGAGTTGCCGGTTTCAGCTCGATGCCCGTACGAATTTCAGACATGAGGTCACTGCGAGAGTCTCCGCTACCAGTACTAAGGGCAGCGGCATCCACTTTCTGCAAATACACAACACTTTGAAATCCAACAGGAGAGATAATTATATTATTCAGTCCTCACCTTAAGCGTTGTACCCTTGCGTATGGCATCCATGAGAGCATTTCGTGGATCCGGCATTGCCGGCTGAATGGGAGCTTTGGCCGCTTGACTGGGTGCATGAGTAGTCGTGATAATGGGTATTTCTCCAACGGGCATCGGCGGAGGCGGTGGCGCACAAGCCGCTGGTGGTGGTGGTGGCGGTGGAGGTGGCTATAAAGTATTTATAAGAACATTAAGATCGAATTTGCCCAATGATCTCAGTGCATAACTTACCGCTGCAGCTGGTGCACTAACTGGTACTGAGGGCGGTGGTGGTGCTACATTTATAGGCGGTGGCCTGCTGGGTGGTGGCGGAGGTCGATTTGCGCCCGGCACAGTTGTGGGAATTGGTGGAGGCGGATTTCTCAATGGTGGTGGTGGTGGCGGTGGTGCACTTCTTTGGTTGCCATTCTGTGACTAAAATGAAATTTTGGGGCTTCATCTCTCGACTTTGATGTCTGGAGGTTAAATACTGCACTTACATGATGATGACGACTCGGCACTGGTGGCGGCATATGTGGCGTTGATTCCGTTGGTGATTTTTCCGCCTCCTGCGTGACCGAAGCCAGCACATTATTGTGTTGTATGAAGTCATAAATGAATTCTCTTGTCTCCCGATCGTTGAGTTGACTCTCTGACACGCCCGCCTTGGCCAGGAAACTGTTTAGAACCTCGTCGCTATCATTGCCAGTTAAAGCGAATCCTTTTTTCTCATCCCAACCCACATGACTAACATGAACAAAATTCGTGGGCTGGCTAATGTCGGCCTTGGTCACTTTGCGCTTCTTATCCTTGGCTCCCGACGCGGATGATGAGCTAAAGTTGCCAAAATTGTTCGCCAAGAATCCCTTGGCTGGTGCCGGTGTCAGAGTTACGGAACTAATCTGATTGTTGCGCAACTGCACCGAGCCGCCATCGGTGGCCGAAATTGAATTGCTACCCTGTTGCCCCATCACCGGACGCACTGGCTCACGTGGCAGTGCCGCTGTCGGAGCATTAGGCGCCTGCTGACTCTTCTGGCGACGTTTCTCTTCTCGCTTGCGATTGCGCGTCGCAATGGTGGCATCCACAATGCAAAAGAAAGAATCACATTCTTCCTCGGACACGAAATTAAGTCCAACATGTCCATCCTGTGCAGCAGAGAGAAATGATGAAAAATTTACTTTAAGTAAAAATATGTTGTGGATAAATACTTACACTACCCTCAAAGGTTAAGAGAAAGGGACGCGATCTTACAATCTCCATGCCCTCATAAAGCTCATGTTCCCAGATCAACTCGTTCTTAATCAGACAATAGGCGCGCAAGAAATACGATCGAATGGCGCTATCCTTAACAAAGCATACAACTCCCGTGTGCTTCTTTTTCCAGTGCGAATGTGCATTGCCCTCCGTCTTATAGATCTGCACAACGGCCGTATTTAGTGTCTGTAAATGGAGCAAAACATAAGTTGATTTATGTAATGGTAAACGTAAAGCTAAGGGAAAGGCCCCAACAAGCGGTTATCTAATAATATCGAGCAAATATACAATAGCCAAACAAAAGCCAAACACCTTCAGTTTGCGCCTCATTTGAATGCAGCGAAATGTCTCGACTGACTCCCAAGCGCACTGTAAACTGTCCCGTTTGAGTTGAGAAACTCATCTGGCTGACTTTCAGTTTCGGTTTTAGTTTGGCCCCAACATACGCAAATGTCGCTCATTTGAATACCGATTAGCTGGTGGCTAGAGCTTGGCTTGGGTCGGGCCAACAACTTCTTCAATACACGCTGCATTTGCCAGCCACTGAACTCCAATTGCTAATCCTATTGGCATGTGGAGCACGTAGTCTCCACCCCAACCAACACTCTTTTTTTTTTTTCATTTAATGGCCCATGGCAGCTCTAGCTCTAGCTGGGCTCGCAACGGAAATGCATTTTGTGCGTGCAATTTTTTGTTATTGGCACTCGCAGGAAACGTTGGCGACAAAAGACTGTGAGAAGGCCACATAAAATTTTGCCGCAGTTAGAGATCCTTGCCAAGAGAAAAAAACCTGCAACACATGATGATAGAAAAGTCAAGGCTAACAACACAAAATACACAAACACGGAGAAGGAGAAGAAGGAAAATCTTTCTTTCTAATTTAGTGCCCCAAGTCAAGTTGTTACATCTCATTGGCCATGACCTGAATGGCCTTCAACTAATTGATTCAATGTATCGTTTTCGGTAACATTTATTCTAGTTAAACTGTGTGATCCAACATTACCAATTAATGGTCCGAGAGCTAACTAGAGCGTTCATTCCAGAGTGCAGAATTAGTTGCATGTCGATGTTTCTGTTTTTTTTTTTTGTAATGACCTTTTGGCTTAAATGAAAGAGACATTGATGGAGGTGCTCTCTAACAGCAACCCACACACACAACACACACTCACTCATGTCGACGATGTCTATGCCACTCTCTGTCAAGTGCGAAATTGTGAACATTTGAATTTTTATTGATGTTTAGCTGACTTGTATCCATTCATACGAGTTGTGTGTGTGTGCGAGTGTGTGTATTATGGTGTGGACATACATAAGTAGCATTGTAAAATGATGTCTTGCCTTCTATGTACAAGCTTTGCTGTTTCTTTTTTGTAAAAAAAAAAAACACATAAAATCGATGGCATACAAAAGAGCAAACAAAAACAAAAGTCATCGAATTAAAGATACTCTTTTCCAGCTAGACAAACAAAACCATATTCCAACCAATCAACATCAAATCTAAAAGGGACCTGGGGTTGGCTCCTTCCAAACTAAAGGATTAGATTTTGTTTTTTTCATATTTTTGGTGGAGTAAAAGTTGTATAATATAACCTGTCAATTAGGTAACTAAAGTTCATTGAACAAGGTCGGGATTGAAATAGTGGAAATGTTTCAGAAATTAACCAAAGAAACATCTTTGAATGGTGGAGGATTGTAATCTAATTAAGCAATGAAGGAGAGGTTTATTTTGGTTTAATTCTTCCAATTTTCTATGGTCTTACCCTATACATTTGATCAAAAAGCTTAAGAAGATATAAATACATTAAATGATGGTCCAATCCAATATAGCCAATGAATATTTTGCAGAGTATTTATAAAGATAGGCCTATCGTCTCAATGTTTGTTTGGCTTAGCGAATGTCACCATTGAGTACTGAATGCGTTGAGTGGAGTGTAGTAAGTAATATAATCATTAACCCCTTTTAAATCTAACCGTAAAACTACATTCACATCACTTTCTGTATGATCTAAACTATTTTTAACTCGCCAAATGTTTTTCCCGTTTATTTATAAACAAATACTTTGTATACGTATAAAAAACTCATGATTTTGCTAAATTTAAACATCAGCGACATGAAGCTTTAAGCAAATAAAAGCAATTAGAAAGTCCAAGAGTATCTTGGTAAACGAAAAGCAGAAGATTTGCTAACAATTTAAAGGTGCAACGAACTAAATATACCCTATGAGTAAAGACAATGCGTTTATATTTACTAATCATGAAGAAATCGGTGAGAAAACTGTTCTTGGACAATAAAATTTCAACAGTTTAAGAAGTAAAATGTATAGAAAATTGATTAAATTTCAAATAAAATAGGAAATCTCGATGGGGAAGGTTCCCTGGTTCCTTGTGCTAACAAACATTGCGATAAGCCAGCAACAATCAATTAAAGATAACATTGCCAAAAGTTGAAATTTACTTAAAATGGAAACCATTTAATCATAAAACACAAAGTGTAAGTCAAGTAACTACACTACATTTGGGCCGCACTTAAACTAATCAACGGATTTCTTAAAGTAAGTAATTTAGTCAGGCAACTTAGCTTACTCAGATTTTCAAGGTTTTTTAAATTGCCAAATCAGGAAATCATAAAAATTAGGAAATGCTTCTTATCAGAGTTCTATAAATTAGAGTTGTTCCCCTACATCGGGGCACACATAAATAATATTGCATATTGAGGAATCAAATATAGTTTGTTAATAAACAATTGATTCATGGAATTGAAAAGAGAAACACTTATACTGAATTATATGTACTTAATTTTTGTTTCACTAGGGTATTGAATAAACATGTATACAAACAATTGGGAGCAAGTGTAGCAAGCAAGAAACAAAATAAACAAGTGCAGTAAGCTTCGGCTTTTGTACGTTATCACATAATGACTATGACTATATGTCTCTCTCGATGACGGGCTGGCTATGGCCGGAGCGGGGTCTTGGGCTTGGACTGTGTCATCAGCGCGTCATAATGGCAAATTAGGTGGCCTGAGGAGGAGGGGCGATTGCGGTTGCGGGTTGGAGACTGCTGCCTTTTTGTATTTGCAAAGTTCAAAACAATTTTCAACTGTTTTTGTCAATGGAAAGTTGTTGCAAATAGTCGAGAGCAACATACATACATACCTATGTACATATGTATGAAGTTGTAGTTAGTCCAAAAACTAACAAAGCGTGGAATTGTAATTATAAATTGAACAACTTTTTATGTTGTTTTGCTATTTCTGTATGTACTATATAATTGGACAGAGGACTCCGACGCATAACGGTTAGATTGAGAGTGCTTTAACCGTTAGAAAATTCCAAGTTGCTTATCGTCCATAGATTCTTGGCATTGGGCGAGCCAACCTGAATATGATAAGATAACAATTGCCTATAAATAGTGTGGGGGAATGGGTGGTTGCTTGTGTGGGTGACTGGAAACTAAGCCAATATTCCAATACATAGAAAAAAGAGCAAGGGGTGAAAATGTTACATAAAACAAAATGAGTTATACGCAAAAGGGTTTGGTAAACAAGAACATAACAATTTTGGGAACAGCAGTCTTAAACATTTTCAATCTGCCGGGCAATGATTTGCCTTTCATGTGGAGGAAGTGACAAAAAATCCTGCAAACGGCCTCTTAAAATTTTAGAGATATGTCCTTTACTCTGCATAAATCTATAATCAATAATTGTTTTCAAATTCAAAATTGGTTTCGATTCCTCATCGTTTTGGTTTGTACTCTTCATTGACTGGAAAGCTTTCAATTTGAACGCCAATTGAATGTATAGATTCTCAGAATCTTTGTTAAGTAATGGAGGACATTTATTTAGCTTTAGTAATGGTAAACCTACGTTTTCAAGGCTTTAGGAGATGTTGAGATAGATTAGGTTCCAAGTTACTAAAACGGGTTCATAACGATTTCATATAAACAACATTTCTTATCAACATAAAACTTCTCTAATATCAAAGAAAACTCAAAACAGTTCCATATTTAAAAGTAAATTCAGTAAAAATCTTAGAAATTCTAGTACCACATGCAGAAATGTTTTAATTGAAATTTGATGATAAATCATGAGAAAAACTTCAGCTGGAGACCACCTTAATGTGCTCACATTCCCGTGTGCATTTGCTTTTTGTTTTTGTTTTTTTTTTCGTTTTCTCCACCAACGCAAAAATTCAAGTATTTTGCTGTCTAAAGCATTTTGTTGATAAGATTTCAAGCTAACGATAAAGTACAAACGAAGAACGAACGATTTTATAAGACTATTTAACATGGAATTTGTTAAAGTTGGCATTGGGTGGGGAATTATGAATGATATAAACGATGAGTAAATCGTAACTGAAATCAAAAGTAGTTTGCCACTAGAAAGGAAAAGCGACAACTGTTTTCCTCTTGATAAGAAAGAAGAACTGTTCTTGGGAATTCGTATCGGCAGGAAGTGCTTACTCAAGTTTTTCTTTTACTATATTCACATTAATCACATTTGCCTGGCATTAATCATCCATCCTTCCATTGATACTCACCTGACACTTTCTCCCAAGCATTTTGAATACGGCATCGTTCTCCTCCTGGGTAAGCAGTGTGCTAGCTGCATTCAATTTGGGACGCGACAGCCCAGCTGCCTGTTGACCATCCTGCGGCCTCATGCTGCTGCTGATCATTTAATGGGCAAGGCCAGCCCAGGGCGGGTTTTATGTATGTATATATAGGGGGAACGGGGGATACCGTTTAAGCTAAATATTGAATACGTTTTGTATTATTTTTTTGGGTTGGGGTTAACAATACGCACGATCGCTTAAACAAATGAATAAAATAATGGGCACAGAGTCTCACAGAAAAAGCCGAAAAGAGAAATGTTACTAATTTATTTATTAATAAAAAATGCACACACATACACACAGCAGACTGAGAGAGCTAGAGGTCGTCTCCCCACCAAAAATTAAAAAAAAAAAAAAAATACTGGTCAACTGTCGTCGTCCAAATGATGATTATAATAATAATAAAATAATGTGGAAGCACAGCGCAACTCGATTTTGTTTTGGATTTCCAAGTGGATCTTGTTCACTCAAATGTCATACGAATGGTAATGGTAATGGAAATGGTAATGGAAATGGAGACGAGGCAAAGTGGCAAATGGCCATTGTTGAGTCACCAATCGCCGTGTTGCGATTGCAATTCCGAGTTCATAGAGAGAGAGAGAGTGAGACAAGGGGTTAACTCTTTTGGCCAATGTGTTTCTTATCTTTACCAAAACACTTTAACACACACACACAGGCACACACTGATTAGACATGCGCATGTATGTGTATACAGTAAAAACTCCTCAGCCTTTCCCACCTCGCCCAATGTAAGGCAAAAGTTTCTTGATTTTGAAATTCAAATTTGTCACCAATTTAATTGATTTATCTTGATTTTTTCCTTCTGTCATCAATTGCTATGCAAATTCCCTTCACCTGGCCTGGCCTGAGTCACACTCTTGAATACCATACATACATATAAATAAATGTTTATCTCACAAGACGTTTAGCTTTAATTATTGCGGAAAGTTTTTCAAAGAAACTTGATTTGCGCCTACACATACATATATGTATTTTCAAATATTTACTTTATTGGCTCAGTGTCTTCTGCATTTTGATTTACATTAGCTAGGAATAAACATGGAAATCTAAAACGGACAATTGGTTGTTCGTTGAGAGTTTTCACTGTATAACCAAGTAGAAATTGTTACGTGTATGTAATATGTGTGTGGTTTTGAGCCAAAAAAGCGGTTTCAAATTCGCGATAGAATATAAAGATATGTGTTGATGATGCTGATCTGATGATGACGACGAATATCAAATACAATACCCAACACCTGTCCGTAGTAGAAGTCCCCACTCCAGGTGGGGTAAAAATGTAAATAGACGCGCTCTCGTCTCGTCTCTGTCGGTGTGGCTCAAGGTCTTTGCGTCACCGTTGTCGCCCCCACTGCATATACATACATACATACATATATGGATGCTATTTACAGTTTCAGTTTCAAAGGTTTTGGATATGGGGTGGGGTTGGGTGTATGCATGCACACTTTTAGCTAATCATTGATTTTTTTTGTTGCCTTTTATTTTAATGCACTTTTTAAGACGTTTCGTTTTGGTTTGGTTTTTTTTTTGTGCTTTTCTTGTTGTTACACACCACAGCAGAGGCAGCAGCACCACCAGCACTCCTTGGCCTTCGTTGGCCTCACTGTATACGATTTAATTTTTATTATTGCAAAATTTATTCTTAACTTTTACGCGTCTTCTGCATATTGAACCTTGCGTTTTGTTTGCCTTTTCACTTGTCCGCTATGTTAACTAAAACAAACTTGTCCGCTATGTTAACTCTAAAATCTCTAAGAACAAATTACCGAAATATTTATAATTAAATTAATAAACGAATTTTTAACAATTTTGAATTTTTAAGGTCCAATTTAATGACATTTCGACACTTTGCCTCGACTAAAATGCAACAACAAATTTTGATGAATTTCGATCAAATTTAAAAACAACTCTGTCACAGTTGTGTTCAGTGTTGCCGTTTTTCCCGAGCAAAATAAGCTAAACTAATAAAATTAGAGAAAAAAAATAGCTGAAAAATAAGCGGATTTTTTTATAATATACAAAAACATATATTTTTAACAAAATTTCATATACATGAAAAATAAATCGAAAACAAGCGAAATTTAAACATTATACTTTTATATAAATGACGTAAAATGTGCTATTAGATGGTCGACAGATTCTTCGGGCTCATTATCTAAATTTTCCTCAGTTTCTATATATGTGAGGCAGTTTGGAGAACTTGTGTAATCAAATCCGGATATAGAATTTAAAAATATTAGTTTTTGTAAGATGTTAGATATAGTTGCCAGACTGTTACTTTGTCAATTAATCGGTATTTGAGAAACTTTATTAAGACAACTAATGTGATATATTAAATTAGCTAAAAGTTAACTGTTTCAGATCTGTCCGAAAATATGTCAAAAAGGCAACACTGGTTGTGTTGCTGTTAAATAAATATTAACCCAGAAAACATTTATGTTGTCACAGATTAAAGCCTCTTAAAAAGTATTTTATTATGGGACAGAGAAAAAATATTATTCTAAAAAAGTTTTATAAATCCCACAAGCTTACAGATTGCACTGGCTTCCATGACTTTGAACTAAGAGCAAGATATACACATTCCTGATCTTCTAGAAACAATATGAAATTAGTGAATATATAAATATTTGCGGTGCTCCAGTTACTACAAAGGCTAAAGGCAGCATAAAAGGCTTTATTTATTTTTAATTAAGTTTTGAAAGGGCAAAGTGACCTGTAAAACTTTTCTTAACAATACGTCGTTATTTTAACTTGAATTTCAATTTGACTGTTTTTGGAATCGATAATCACACCAATCGATATTTATCGGTTACACCGCAATTTTTAAAATCTTCGTTTATAAATTTCAAACAGTTTAAATCTTTCAATCCTTTCCTGGTAATATATATATAATACAAAACACTTTATATTTTAATAATTTTTGATATATTGTTTGATAAGCATTTCATTTTATTGATATTAAAAATGTTACTCGCTCTGAATACAAAAACCTAAGTCGCAAATTAGCTTAATAAAAAAGCTGCCTACAGTAAAACTAAGATATAATAAATGATCGAAGATCGTATTCATATTTTAAATACAACTTAAAAAGCAGTGACTAAAAAAATGTTTATTTCGTTTTCTTCGAATATTTGGTTTTGCATAAGGAAGCCAAGGGAATTGAATCAAATTAAAATAGATATACATATATATATATATATATATATATATATGTTAAAAAGGACATCGCGATTGTAAAAAATGATAGTGTAGACATAATCCCAACTTAAAATGTTGATATTAAAAAGAAATACGAATTCATTATTTTTACGGATCCAATTATAAAATACAATTACAATTATTATTGGTTTATAACTTTGGATTTAGCTATCCAAATATTTGATAATTAGTTCAATTTATGTGTATACAAACGTGTATAGTATGTTGTATATAAGATATAGAGTTGTACACATCTTTAAAGGCCTGATCCTAATCTGATCTCTATGTAATACATTTGGCTACGCAAGTTCGAGCTCAGTTTCCGTGCTGCTCTGACTTTGAATTGGATTATTAGTGGTAAGTTAACTAGAAATTACTAGGACTTTTGCACTAACACTATCGTAAATGGATTTTGCTTACAAATTTATCCCACTATATAGTATATATAAATATATATATATATAAAGAAGAGAAATATATATATGCATGCATATGTATATATTGCAGTCTAATCTAACGAAAAAAAACTTCCTTTTTTGATTCATTTTGGTTATTTTGTGGGGGGACTCAAATTCTCAATGTGTGCGCTTTTCCATCATTCCATAAAATGCATGTAAAATACAATCTCAATCTCTATTTTCGTGCGCCCACAACAGGAAGCTTGGACTTGGGATTTCCTGCAGGATTTGGAGCTGAAGCCGCACCTGGCTCTGGTGTACTATCAAATGTAGAGCTGCGCAGCAGCGTTGGCTTCACCCCCGTTCCGTTGAGCGTATTGGAAGAATTCGTTTTCTGTGTCCTCAGATTGGACTGGGATTGCTTCGTTTTGGCATCATCTACTCGCTTCCAGATATTGGCAATGCGGCTTTGTGCTTGATTGATTCTAGCAGCTGATACAGCAGCTACACTTCCGCCATTTAAATTGGAATTGCTCCGCGATGGCGGCGTGGTTGAAGATCCTCGATTTGTGGCCGAGGCGGCTGACTTGGCACTAGCAAGCCTTATGTTCGTATTAGCTCGCTGAGGGGTGACGACACGTCGCGCTGGGACCATACCACGCTTTGGTGAACCAGTTACTTTGGCTGTGGCAGTGGCTGCTGAATTTGTTGCTGTAGCTGTGGCTCCTGCTATCCTTTTTGTCGGCAATTTGGACACACGATGACTGGGACTTGTGTTAGCGGGAATGGGATCCACCACGGGCACTTGGCCATTCAGATTTGTGGGCTCATCTTTGACAAATGTACCTTGTCGTTCAAGACGTGGCGGCATTGGCGGCGGAGTAGCGGTGGCCACTGTTGGAGGAGGTGTGGCTTTCTTTTTTTGTGAGGACACACGAGTTGCACCACCTGCGCTGGAAACCACACTGCGTTTGGCTATAGTTGGAGACAGTGTCTTCTTTTTGGGTGGAACAGCACTGGTGGTATTTCGTTGGCTATAGGGCGATATGTAGGCTGGTTTCTTCCGACCTCTCACCAACTTTACGGCTGTAGCTGGCTCTAAAATTGTAGGCTTTGGTCTCACAGGCTCCACAACTATGGGCAATTGTTCCGATTCCGTTTGCAGCTCTTGGCCGTGACAGGACTCGGTCTCTGAATTCTGATCGCATTCCACTTGTTCACCCATCATGTTCTCTGTATCCTCCACTGAGATTGGACCAATATTGATATCTGTAATGTAGGTGAATTGCTGCATCATGACGCGTATTGAAGCATCTCCATCGGCTTCTCCATTATCGACGAGTTGACGTGGATATTCTATGACCTGTGTCTTGTAACGTTCAGAGCTTCCTCGTCGCCTACCCCCGAGGCGTGGTGATGGTGTGGCTGCTGGTATAGAAGGAGGAGGAGGAGGCGGTTCCACCTCCACAATCTCAATTTGCAAAGTCTCGTTAATCTCGGCAGCTTCCAATTCCAACTCGTTTCTTGTCGCTATGGTGTATGTCTTGTAGCGATCCTTATCCAGGCGACGTTTTTGTTTTGGTGTCAGAGCTCGGCGATTGGGAGATGGTGTGGATCCCTGCTTGGGCGTCGATTCGGCCGAACTGAAATCATTTATTGTGGCATCCTCATCGTCCATACAACTCTGGAGCACCGTAAGCGTTTGATCATCACAAGCGGCAGTCTCATAGTTGGAAACTGATATGGTAGTGGCCATACTACAGTCTTGCTCCCCATCAGCCACTTCCGACTGGATGCTATCCACACTAATCATTGAGTCCAGCAATTCATCCATCAGGGACGGCGGCTTAATGTTGTCCAATAGATTGCAACTGGAATTGACACTCTCAGCACTACCAGTCAGGTGTCCCAGAGCTCTTCTAGCCACCAGATTGGCGGGGAATACTTTGCGGGCAAAACGTGGTGATTTGCTTGGCAATTGCTGACGCAATGAACTTGGCTGTGAGTGTTCCTGATAGCAACTATTCAGTGACTCCATGCCCGACGGCGGACGCACATTGTCCAAGTCAAGACTATTGATGCTAAATGTTCGTTCCAGGTTATCGTCTTCTGCCTGCAACTGCTGCAGATTCTCGGCCAGGGCACGCGCCTCAAAAGCAATCATAGTCGAATTGCTCATAATGGAAGAGCTGGTGCCATTGAAAAGCAATCTCTGTGACTCCATGCTTACGGCAGCACTCTGAACCTGTCCGCCCACATGGAAGTTAATCGAATTTGAAGTATCAACCAGGTCGGCTTCTGTTGCATCGTCATTGTCGTGGTCATCGTCAAGGCTTAGGGACGCCAAGACGGGCGCCGTTTGGCTGATAGTCGGAAAGGTTACATCATTGGGACAAGTCTGATCATTCCAAGTATTGGTATTGGTATTGTGGTTGCTGCTGCTATTATTATTCTGACCGCGCAATTGCTCAGCCGATGTAACAAATTCCATGGTGAGACGCTCCACGGATTTCAACATTAAATCTGGATCCTTATGCTTGTCATTGCTTGCAATGCTTGGAGCAGAATTACAGCTAACACTGGTCGTGGCAGTGCTATCCAACCTCACCATAGTGTCCATTATAAATGACTCATCACTGGACCGATCCGATTCAAATTCTCTATACCCAGTAGCGGTCTCGTGATCTATCGCGATCGCGTTCGCGTTCCCGTTCTCTTGATTTGGATGTGGACTTTTTGCTACGTCTGTGTCGATGACGTCGGGCGACGAAGACCTCTGCGGATTGAGATTGAGGCTGCTCGGCTTGGAGTTGGGGCGTGTGGCGTGCGCTTTCTGATCTACGTCTGGAGCTGCTGCTACTGCTGTGCTGCTGGCACTTGCTGATGTAGTAGCCGCCATTGGGTGACACGGTTCCAATACAGCTGCAGACGTAGCCTGAACGTTTTTTGGCAAGGCATTAGAGCTCTTCTTGGAGATGCCCGTATTAATGCACTCCTGCAATAGTTTCTCATCCTTGCGCTCGCGATCTCTATGATGGTGATGATGATGATGATGTCGTTGCCTTTTACTTTGACCACCAACACCAGCACTAACAGTTGCTACCGGTAATTGTACTGGCAACGAATCAAACTGCTTGAGATTAGGGAGCACATGATGATGCTGCTGCTGCTGGTGCGCTGCTGGCTCCTTAGTCTTGTACATGCCCTTGAGAATGCACAGTTCAAAGAGAGACTTTGACTGATTATCGTTTGAGTCACTGGAGTCCACAGAGCTGTAGGATTCCTGCTGATGCTTGCGTGCAGTCATGGCCGAATTGAGAGAGGACGCAGAGGTGGCGGCATTAATGGCTATCGGCTGCGATGAAGTAAGCGAGCTAGAACGCTTGCTATTTGAGCTGAAGCCAAGATTCGATTTTGGTCTATTGCAGCCAGCGGCAATAGCCTGCAAAACAGAAATGAAAACTTTCAAGCTGGCATAATAGTTTGGTAAATTATTTACTCACCTGACTCAGCAAATTGGTATCATCCTCCGAGTCAATGGATAGGGAACTCAACGAATCATCTTGCCAATGTGGTGGCCTTTGAACTTGATCCTCTTTGAAAGGCTTTGCCTTTGTCACCCCAGTTGCAGGTCTGGAAATGATGTAATCTTTAGTATAAATAAACTTCAAGTTTTAATTTCTTTTAATAATTACCCATTTGAAGCAGCTGTCGCCTCTTCCAATTGCACGGCAGGACCAACTAGACTCGAACCGACTGTCAGATTGGATAGGCCAGAGGCTACAGAAAAATTGCAGGGGCTATCCTCCACCAAATACTTGCTCATCTCATCGCGAGACGGCAAGAAGCCCGGCAAGACATTGCCGCCGCGTCTCATCATGGCGATGGGGTCTTCCGTCTGCTTGGTCATGGGAGGCGGTGCCACCTTCTGCAGCATGCCATCGCGTATACACTGCTCAAGGAGATTTCCTCCAGCTACACAATCTGAGGCATTGGATGACACATCATCCGATAAATTGAGAGAACTTCTGGCTGCTTGATTGTCACCAACAGCAGTCAGGGGGTCCTTCATCTCAGTCGAATTGATGGAAATGGCCGAGAGATTTGTATTACTGCCCACCTTTGATAGCGGGGCGGGAGTATCCTCTGTGCAATAGTTGCGTGGGGTTTCCTCTCTACTTCCAGGTTGGGGCTCTCCCGAAGTCGGTTTCCTTTGCATACCCATATTGATGCAATTGGCCAACAGCATTTCATCCTCCTCGCCAGGCATTGTCTCTGGTTCATCATCCACAATACTGAGATTACTCAGACTAGTGGCTGTGGAGAATTGGGCTGGAGTATGCTCCACATTGAAGCTACTCAAGTCATCCTCGAATACACTACGCAGAGGACGCACTGACGGATTGGCCGGCGACTCCTGTTGCTGGTTACTGTTCTCAGACTTGATAGCTAATCCTGCTGCAGTTGCAGAGTTCTCACTATTTCGTCGCGGCGATTGTGGCATACTCTGTGTGGGTGAGTCGGGCAACTCAGAGGGCGATATGACGCCACTAGCCAGACGGCTAAAATCACTAACCACAGAGCTCTTGTCATCACAATTGGCTACATCGCCATCTACATCCACTTCATGGACCAGTGAGTCCATAGAACTGCGTCGGGAAAACATCAACGGGGTTTCCAGTGCCGAATTGGCCTGCAAGACGGAAGTTCCAACGAGGGGAGGTTTAACCAGCTGTGGCGAATCAATCGTCACCGCTGCCGCCGTCTCCTCTTCCTCGTCTAGTTTCCCTGGTTTGGACTTCATCTCTGTTCCAATGGCTGCAGCTTTGCCTGCTTCATCCAGGCTACTAAGTGAATCGTACCGACTAAAGTAACCTGGAGTGCCTTCCTCACAGTAATTGATGGGCTTTTCGGGTGTGTAGGAGCCCGATCCGCATTGCGATTGTTTGGTTGGCTTCTTTGCGGTGGCTACCGTGGTGGTGGTGCTGCTGCTGATGCCCACCAATGGCGTCGACGCCGTGGGTTTCACCTCCTCTGCAGCGGGGGTATCTAAGTCGGGCTTCACTGCCAATCGAAGATCCGTCACAGAGGCCGCATTTGAGATCACGTAAGGTGTATCCTCTGTCTGATAGCATTTCACACTGTCGTCCAATATTAAAAGAATTTCAGCTTTGGCCGGTTCTTGGACAACTGCATCTTCAGTTCCAGCGGTAGCCGCCAATTCAATTTGATTCTCAGCATACCGCAGACTAAAGTCTGTCGGCTGATCCAGATCGGTTTCCTGATATGATGTTGATGTTGATGCTTTGCCATGACTTTCGTTGTACTTGACCGAGTAATCAATGGGTTGCTCCTCTGTGGCCTCCGCATCCTCAAATGTTGATATTTTAGCTGGAGCCTTTCGTTGAGTGTCCGAGGCGGAGGCAGAACGCATCAGATGTTCATAGGCTGAATCAGATTTTGCCGAGTACACAGAATCACGACTTTCACTCTTGGTCAACATAGCTGACCGAGTCAAACGGGGCACAGCAGCAGCAACATGGCGACGTGCAGCAGAACTGACTGAAGAGCTGGAGGATCGTTCCTTGGTGTTGGGTTTGCCACCTGTATCCAAATTGTCACAAGTCTCGGCATGCCTTTCGCCCAATTCCTGCTGCAGAGCTTTCTGCTTGCGAGCTTCCAGAGTGGGCAACTGTTTCAATCCCATAGATCGGGCAATGGGATCGAGTTGGTGTTGATTCTGGACGGCAGGCCGAAAGTTCAGTAGATTCTTCAAAGCCGACGAACTGCCCTCTGAGATCATGGCATGCTTGGAGTGTATCAACGATCGCAACATGGGCACTGCTCCATTGTCCCAAAGGAATTTCTGGTCCTCTGGACAGCGTGCCGATAGATTCCATAGAGTTCCACAGGAATTGCTTACCACCGTAAGACTCTCTGACTTCAGTTGCTGCAACAAGATGGCCAAGCAGTTGTGTTCTCGTAGAATTTTGCGATAGGGTTCACATACAGCAATGTGGCTGGAGACGTTTCGGAGGATTCCACCGGCATTCTCAATGATTTTCAGTGTCTTGCTGGGTCCCTCGTAGCTTAACATACCCACCAGAAAAGAGAGAGCTCCATCCACCGCACAGAACTCTGCTTTATTAGTGCTGCAATGAGCCGAGAGATTCCACAAAGCCGACAGAATGGCCTTCAGTGTGTTCTCACTCTTATTTCGCATAGCCGCCAAGGCGAGAGCTGTTACCGTTCCAATCTCATTGAGAACTGCCTTCATGTTGCTATCAGCCCGCCAGGAGAGATTCCGGAGTACACTTGCTGTCACCTGCAACAAGTCATCGGGGGCCGAGTCCAGCTGGGCCACCAGCGCCTCCATAAATTGCTTTTGAGAACACAGCAGCGCCTTGTTGTTCTCGTCGCCGAAGGTTAGATTAGTCAGGGCCATTAGAGCGTAACGACGCAAAGAGTTGCAACACTGATCCTCCGGCTTGGGTCCATGCACAGCGTGATCCAAATGTACCAGATTGGGAATGGCATGCAGAGCTCCCAGATCGCACATGGCATGCCGATGCTCCTCATCAAAGCTGACTTTCATCAGAGACGATATTGCCGCCAATGGATGCCGATCCGAATCATCGGCAATGGCCTCGCCACCGCTCTGAAGTAAAGTCTTGAGAAAGCTGCAGTAGTCCATGATTTGATCGAGTAGACGTAGAACTTTGGCCTCACGCCGTCCTGCCTTCTCATCGGGATGACTATGCACAACATTGTGTAGGGCAAGGCTAGCGCATTTGCGGACCTCCTGCTCGTTATCCGGAGCGTGCATCATTTGGACCAGAAGCGGCATACAACCCGAGCGACGCAATGTGGCACAACTTTGGCCATTTGCCGAAAGCTCTAGGAATTTCTTGGACATCTCCAATGGGTCATTGGATCCCAACATGGAGAGCAACGAATATACACACTCCACTTTGGACCCGAGCGTGGCATCGACAGCCGCCGAGGTTGCTGCCCCATAACGCTCATCAAAACTCATCGTCCAGGCGGCTCCTTTGGGTAATCGTGATGCACTTCCATTCGGATTGTCACCAGTTGTGTCTAGAAAACGGGAGAGAGTGTACGATGGCTCCTTGCTACGCGATATTCGACTCGAACTGGCTGGCGAGCCTCCACCAGGATTCCTTGGTGGCAGCTCTTCCAATTGTTGTTGCTGGGCCGATTTCCGCTCAAAATTCCTATCCAAACTGCGATGTTCCCGCATTTCGCGTAACTCCTGCGCCAGCATATAGTCCGGCGGAATGGGATTCTCATCTAGAAAATGTTTGGCCGCCGATTTCTTGCCACCGCCGACTCCAACAGGAGTCTGACTAAAATGCAACGTATTATCATCCTGGGTAAACTCTTTCTTTGTATACCCACTAGCCGCAAGCTCATAGTCACTTATCTCGCCATCCCGCTCATATTTCTTATCCATTTTCAACTGCTCACCGGCAGCGGCTCCAAAGCCGCCATCATCATATTCGGGTGGCGGCACTGCATCATAGTCCAAGAAATGTGGCTTCCGTTCGGGCACTGCATCCACATCGACATCAACATCATCGATGCTAATACCCGATAAGCCTGTAACCAGAGCATGGTCAACCACGTCCTCCTCTAGATCAGGTGTTAGTGATGGCTCCAACATTATTTTTTAATTAATTAACCAAGCACAGTCTGACAAAATCCATGGCCTGGAACGAGAGAACAGCGAGGCAATTTCTTAATATAAATATTATCTCATCTACTCCAGACCTCTTCCCAATTTACTCCTTGACTTAACTACCAGCATAATGTAGACTCCCTCTCTGTATCCGACTATGCCCCAATCTCAAATAAGAAGAAACTCAAATGGGGGAACTATTAACAACTTGATTTAAAAATTATGAAATTAAATTAAAGAGGCAAAAAGAAACCGAATAGGAAAAACCACAAAAGAAGGGTTAATGGGAAAACCAAGTAAAACTGCAAGAATTGTAGGGGAAGGAAAGGAATTAAGGAAACATCTTCAAGACAGTTTAGAAGAGGGAAAAATACCCTGTTTAACTAACTTCTTCTCCATGAAAATATCTTTCATTATTGTGTTCGCCTTTAAAAGGGCATTTGCCTCTTTGTAAATGCAATAACAAATCGATTAATAAAGTCAAAATTGCAATATTTTTCGTTTAACCAACTAATCACACTAATTTGACGTTTTATGCCTGATGATGATTAGTGATTAGTCTTCTTATATTGATAATCAAGTTATTACGCCTCATACATCTATATGTAGTCTATGCATGTTGTTGTTGGGTTTATAATTATGGCAATAAGACAATCATTATTATGATTATTCACAGCAGACGCTACTGGCTGCTGATGCACTGCATCCATCATTTAGAAAGTTAGCGGCTCCGCGTTGTCTTTGACGGAATTTCCAGTGCATGAAATACAAACAACAAAAGATGCATACATACATAGAGGAGATGCGTTTTCTACTTCTTCTCCTTCTTTTGTTGTTGTTGCCGTTGAATTATGTGCAAATGCAATTTGGGGCTGCTGCTGCTGCAGCTGAATATGTTTTCTTATTACAGCGGCGCATGCGCCGTAAAATTGAGCATAAATAACTACATACGATATACATATACATATGTACATATGTATGTACATATATCTATGCCTGAATGTGAACCGTAAAAGTCTGGGTCGAAGACGTGTCCCAGTTCTTCTACTTATACAAGTCAAAAATGTTGTTCAAGCTCTAATTGGCAAATTAATCAACAATATACATTAACTATTAAAAACGAAAGAAAAAAAAAGAAACAAAAAGAAAAACTGGAAAACCACAATTTGACTAGATGCAAATCAAAAAGTCGGTTGTGTAATAACGGAAATGCATGATCAAATAGTTTTGGCATGGTCGAATCATTAATGTCTGCATGTATCTACATATGAGCAATCGAATGTTTACTTGGGCTTTAAAAAAAAATGAATTTTAATACCCTTTATTCATAAAATAAAAGTATTTACTATAGTATAACCTTTTAATTTCCTTATTTGAACTTATAAAGTCGTAGATTAAGCATCAGTAACCCTTATCAACATTCAAATCTTTCAGTAAATGCATCCTACATTAAGCTCTATAATCACCGAGCTTAAACTTTCTGGCAAGATATCTTTTAATTTAACAATTTATCTTCTTTTATATGAAAACTAAATAATATCTGTTATGAATATTCGTTGTTAAAAAAATGTCAGATTTGTTAAGAGTTATATGCTTAAAACCTCATTTGAACCCTAGTAAAATAGTTCACCTAAAAACAACAAAAGGTGGTAATAACATTTGGGCCAAACACCGAATTATATGAAGGAGTAAAAGTACGAAATAAACAAACTTCTGAAGCTCCTTATAAAGATTTTAGCCAAGTTTGCTATTAGCAGGCTTCTGTATTTGTCTGCAGAAATTTTAAATTTTTAGAAATTGAACTATTCTTGTCTCCAAGTGGTTACTACTTTAAGGTTTCTGCTCCATTTTGATTAATTAAACTTCTGTTGTACAACTACAAGGTATCTGTGAGCCGGTTTTGCAAGTATTGTTTTATATAAAACCCTCTCTATTTATTTAGTTGGTTAACCACGTTATGTCGTATCAGCTGGACTGATAAGGCCAGCCCCTGTGATTATTCTTCTATATGGAATGCTTAGATCAACAGAGTAACAGAAGTTGGCCTTTGATGAATCAACTGGCGGTTCATCAATTAAATGCTTACATATGTATGTAAGTATGTATGTATGTATGGTATGTACACACACATGCATACATATGTTTATACATACATTTGCTGGCAAGTAGCACAAAGAATGCGAAATATATGCGTCATTTGTCTAGTCAGTAGCTGCTTCTCCTATTGTGACAGCCCTGCCTTCCTCCTGGGTACCTCCTCGTGTCATTAACCCATGGATATTAGCAAAAGGAAACATTTGGCACAGTGTAACATTTTAAATTCAAATTATATGCAAATCTTTTGCTTTGCCATAGAAAGTTAAATTAAGGTTTAGAAAGTTATTTCTCCCTGAAAAACTAAAAAGTTTTGTTCTAAAAACTATGAGCAAAGTAATAAATACCTTGAGAAATTTTGATTTCGAAAGATTTGTGGGTTTAAAATGGAATGTGAATCACTGTGCAGCAAGTGCTTTTGGGATGGCACACATTTTGCATACCGAAAACCCAAAACGCCAGAACTATCAACGCGCCATAGTGTAGGAGGAGGAGGGGTAGAAAGAAGGCGGTGACAAAGACAGAGAGGGGTTACGGCATAGGCATAAAATGGCAAAAACAACAACAACAACACGGGGGGAAAAAGAGGAAATATGTATGCGCAAAAAATAAATAATAAAAGTACACACAGAAATGGTCAAATGAATGTTTCTAATTTCTGTATGTGTGTGTGTGAGTGTGTTTGACGAAAGTTGCTGATGTTGTCGTTGTTGTGTTGTTGTTATTGCTGTTTCTGTTGTTTTAATGTCTTTGCGGCACAACGGAGATGGAGATCATGATTATGTAAATTGTAGAAAAGTAAAAGGGAAACTAAATACTAACGACTTTATTTCAGTTTCAGTTGTGTATAAAAACCCATAGACCATGCATAAAATATAAATATGCGTACATACAAGTGTGCAACTGAAATACAATGATTAATTATGTTAAAACAAAAGGCAACCAAAACAACAAAAAAGAAAGAAAAGGAAGACAGAGATAGGGAGATTTACTAAATTCAAGCACTTATCACTTAGGCGGGCCAACACATTCACTTTACAACAAAAGAAAAACACCCAATGATAAAGGAGCCTCACACACACACACACACACGCAACATCTTCCCAAAACACACGCAATCGCACTCCCACACACACACACACACACACACTTACATACGTATCAGTATTAAATTTTATTGATTTTTCCTGTAAAAGGAATGCGCACCAAAACTCACACAGAATTAAGATACATATGTCTCATCAGAATTATCAATTAAAAATCATAAATGTCTCTACCTTAAATGGACATTGCTATATTCAGTTGTTTGCTTCTTTTATGTTTTACTTGTCCCCCAAACAACTAGAATTAAGAAGATTCTAATCGGAATAGACTCCCACACAGAGAGGTAGAGGCAGGTTTTTCATTTACTACCTCTCTTAGTAGCGAGGAATGATGATACTTTTTTGACAAGCAGCAGCTGGGGCCTTTGCTTCTAATTGGCGTACATTTCACTGTTTATCACTGCAGGTATTTGCTTTCAGATATTGCATTTATTTTTAATTATTACACATAATTTTCAGGTAAACAATTGTTTAGCTTATTTTTTCCGTTCACCGACCACAGAACCGCTCGCCAAGAAAACAAAAACAACAATAAGAAAATACAAACTGCAGTGGCGCCATCTACTTACATTTCGATACTTATCTACTTATGTGAAATACCAACGGTCACACTCCAATGCAGTGGCGCCATCTACTTACATTTCGATACTTATCTACTCATCTGAAATACGAACGGTCACACTTCAGTATCGTTATCTACTCATCTGAATTAAACATGGTCACATTTTTTATCTACATATCGAAAGTTATCGACGCGAATTTGAAAAAAAACGCGTGAGTAAAGCGAGTTCGTGATTAATCGTTTGGATCAGCCGGTCACACTGCAAACAATATTTGATTTCTCGAATCTGGTCACACACTGAAAAAATTATCAGCGTCATTTTGTTGTGTTTTCGCGCTGTATATAATTTCATTAAATTGAATTATTAAAATAATAAATAATGGTTAAAGAAAAGCGAGATGCAATCGTACTGCGTTCCCGAGTAAATATAACTAGTAAATATCCAAAAAGGCGACCAAGGGAAAAGGAAAAAATTGACCCCATACCAGCACCAACAACAACAACTGCGTCTCCGGTAAACAGCCAATTGAAGTCTATGAAGAAATGCGTAGTGAAAATCAAACGCCTTAAAAAATACTACGAAATCACATAGAAACAATCCCATTGATGCTTCGAAGTTGGGTGAAACTATGTTTGATCCTGATCTGGTGCGGAACTCCACCATGGTGTTTCAGCCAAGTAAGACTTAAAAATTCTCATGATTGGAAAAAACATTTCAATTTAATCTAATTTAATTTCTAGCGCCTTGCAAAGTACGCCTCAAACGTACAACATTAACTAAGACAAAGACTCCGACACCAGAAGCTAAAGACCAACAAACTAGCCGGGAGCCTAGATTTTTCCATAGAGATCAGCCACCGATTCGAACAAGGTCGTCAGTGATTCGTAATGTCTATGAATTTCTTTCCGAATCTCAAATCGAGGATGTTGAGGAACACAAAGATCCAGCTGAGGACATAATAAAGAAAATGGTTAACGATGGCAGAGCGTGTATGATGACGCGTACTCGGAAGGCAGGAAAATTTCGAGCTAAGCCTGTTAAAAAGAAAGTGCGGGCTGTGGGCAAAAGAAGAGTATGTTCCTTGGAAGATGCCCGCCCTGCAGTATCAATTCCTGAAAAACGACAACCAGCCATGTCGTCCATCTACGAACCCGAAGCTGATTCCAATGATCAGCAGACGCCGTGGCCACCAATTTCACATGAAGTACCTCGGGTAATGTCACCCATCTACGAACTTGAAGACGATTCCAATGATCAGCAAACATTCCCGCCCATCACACCAATTACTCAAAAGCCGCCTCAGGCCATGTCACCAATTTACGAGCTGGATGCCAATTCTAGTGAGGAGGATGAACCGAATCCCATTGAAGTCTTGGCGCAAGTGCATGTTTCCAGCCCAGAAACTCATAAATCTGTCACAACAGAGCCCTCAGCGTACAGCCATTTAGCGCGTTCGGTTATATTAAATCAAACTCAAAATCATAATAATTTCACCTCCCCTTCAAAAAGGCGACAGCAATTGGATTTGGTGCGACAATTTATAAGCACTCCCATTAATGGCAAAAATGAAAAAGCAGTGACTACTACAATTTCACCGATTCCCACACAGGCTGCGGGCAAAGTTGCTAGGCCAGCCGGAGGAGGTTCTTCGCCTTGGCGGGTTTCTCAAGAGGCATCGCTGCCAAATACATTTACATTTGGATTAAATACATCGTATTTGCCTTCATTCTCCAGTGACCACCAACCGAAACGGCATGTATACATACCAGATGAGAACTGCCAACGAGCTCCATCTCCCGATTGTCCAACACAGGAAGAGATTACAAACAACTCGAATGGTGAAAACATGCCACCGGTGGCTACTCCCGCAGGCAATGAAAACATGGAGAACCTAGTGCATTTGCCAAATCCCAGGAGGACGTTGCAAAATCGCATGCCACTCAAAGATATCAACATTTTGGAGGTTGTCCACCTGCCCTCTTGGAAAAAGAATCCACTGGGTCAGGCCACGCCTTCAAAAGATGAATCAGCCCTTAGAGATGCAATATCACCAATTACTCAAAGATCTACTTCTAGTCATAGTCGTCGGGAAAGCCGTAATCTTTTTGGTTTTGAGGAGTTTCTAGATCCCAAAGAGCATTCCCCACATGAAGTGCAGGCCACAGCTTCAAGTCAGGAACAAACACTCAATGACAAGCTCCAGCGAATGAAGAGATTGCGTCCGGTTGACCGCCATTTTCCACAAGTCGCTTCAACACCTCTGCGTTACGGCTATGATAATCAACTACAACAGCGTAGCATAAGGCAGATGCTATGCTCCACGATGATTGCGCCAGTATTCCAACCACCTCCACGAAATATTGATGATTCAGTCGGATTATTTTCAGAGACGCAACTCGATCCGGAAGTATCATTTGACCACAAGGTAAATCACAAAGACAAATATCAATTTTTGCATCTGTTTGTCGTCGACGTTGCCCACAAATATCAATGTCGAAGTTGAATCTTTGGTGCTAGATTAATTCAAAATCTGGAACATGTTATTTGTTTTGATTGAGCTAACAGGGCCGCAAAGATTAGAGCTCATCTTTGTACGGTAGTAAGCCGCTCACACAAAAATAAAAAAAATACCAAATTGTTTCGTTATCTAATTTTTTTTTAATAATTTTTTCCCTAGAAACCGAGAAGAACCTACGTTCAGGAGCGACCCAAACGCAAACGAAAGCAACGAGTTAAAGTTGTATTCATTGACACCGATTCTTCCGACAACGACGATGACGAGGAGGACTCGCTTGAATCTCCACAGAAAGCACCTAAGAAACGCAAAGATGCCGAACATGAGGCCAATTTAAGAGAATTTGTTACCAGTTTCAATAAGCAATGCGAGGAAGTGGAAAAGTTTCCAGTGATTATCGAATAAGAATTATTCATTGACATATTTTTCAGTTTTTTTTTTTTAGTTTGAATATCAAAGACTGAATGATTCTTCTTTGTTTTCAAGGGAGATGGAGATTCCCATTTCGCTCATTTCCCAAAGTTTGTTTCCCCCTATCAAATTCAGAAATTAAAGAACTTTTTTTTTAAATAAATAATAATTTATTAAAACAAATTTGTTGCTAACTTAAACTATTATTTTGCTTATTTAGTTACAGGAACTTTTAATTGTAAATAACTAAAATAATAACATATTCCTATTAGTTTCGTATACTAAGTAACTAGAAAACTATATACACAATTAGAGATTCTTTAAGACTTAGTCGACCTCCTCGACTGTGGGTCCAGAGCGACCACCAAATCCTCCAGCCTGTTGTCCACAGTTGGCTCCAGCTGTTTGACCCTGCTGATGCATTTTTGTCATTATGGGCGAACAGTGTTTAGTGAGCTCCTCCAGTTTGTGATCGAACTCCTCCTTTTCGGCTGTGGTATTTGAATCCAGCCATTTGATCGTCTCGTTACACTTTTCAATCACGGAGGACTTGTCGGTCTCGCTGAGCTTATCGGCACTAGCCTGTTCCACAGCCTGCTTCACGTTGAAGACATAGGTCTCCAAGCTGTTGCGGGAAGAGATCCGTTGACGCTGTTTCTCATCCTCATCGGCATAACGCTCCGCATCGTTTACCATTCGGTCAATATCTGCTTGCGACAGACGACCCTTATCGTTCTTGATGGTGATATTCTTGGCCTTTCCCGTGCTCATCTCCTTGGCGGTGACATTGAGAATTCCGTTGGCATCCATGTCAAAAGTGACCTCTATTTGAGGAACACCTCTGGGTGCCGGAGGAATTCCAGACAAGTCGAAGGTTCCCAGAGCATTGTTGTCCTTGGTCATCACCCGTTCGCCCTCGTAAACTTGAATAGCAACTCCAGGTTGATTGTCGGCATATGTTGAGAACGTTTTGGTTTGCTTGCAGGGAATGCGTGAATTGCGTTCGATCAATTTGGTCATAACTCCACCAGCAGTCTCTATTCCAAGAGAGAGTGGTGCCACATCCACCAAAAGGACATCTTGAATCTTGCCGCTCTGGTCGCCGCTGAGAATAGCTGCTTGGACTGCAGCTCCATAAGCCACTGCTTCGTCTGGGTTGATCGAGAGGTTTAAGCTCTTTCCGTTAAAGAACTGTTGGAGCAGGCTCTGCACTTTGGGAATGCGTGTGGAACCGCCCACAAGCACAATGTCATGGATTTGACCCTTGTCCATCTTGGCATCGTTCAGAGCCTTCTCCACAGGCTGCAGAGTGTTGCGGAACAGGTCGGCGCATAGCTCCTCAAACCGGGCACGACTTATTTTAGTGTAGAAGTCATGTCCCTCAAACAAGGCATCCACTTCGATAGTAGCCTCGGAGCTGGATGACAGAGTACGCTTGGCACGTTCAGCTGCTGTGCGGAGACGTCGCAGAGCTCTGGGATTGGAGCGCATATCCTTCTTGAATTTGCGCTTGAACTCTTCTGCCAGATGTGTCACCAATCGGTTATCAAAGTCCTCACCGCCAAGATGAGTGTCGCCGGCGGTGGCCCGCACCTCAAACAGAGATCCTTCGTCAATAGTCAGGATGGACACATCAAAAGTACCGCCTCCTAAATCAAAGATCAGCACATTGCGCTCTCCCTTCAGATTCTTATCCAGACCGTAGGCCAGTGCTGCCGCCGTTGGTTCGTTTATGATTCTCAGCACATTTAGACCAGCAATATGCCCCGCATCCTTGGTAGCCTGTCTCTGGGAGTCGTTGAAGTAGGCTGGCACTGTGATGACTGCATCTGTAATGCTCTGGCCCAAGTATGCCTCGGCTGTCTCCTTCATCTTAGCCAGAACCATCGAGCTTATTTCCTCGGGGGCGAAACGCTTCGACTCGCCCTTAAATTCAACTCCTATTTTGGGTTTGCCTCCATCGCTGACCACCTTGAATGGCCAATGCTTGATGTCCTCCGCAATCTTGGGATCGTCGTACTTGCGTCCAATCAGACGTTTGGCATCGAACACTGTGTTTCTTGGATTCATGGCCACCTGGTTCTTAGCGGCATCGCCTATCAGACGCTCCGAGTCATTGAATGCCACATAGCTGGGCGTCGTCCGATTGCCCTGGTCATTGGCTATAATCTCCACTTTTCCATGTTGATAGACACCCACGCAGGAGAACGTGGTACCCAAATCTATTCCAATAGCTGGCATTTTGTTTTTTCTTGTTGATATTGTTGGTTTTCTTGAATAGTTTACTTCTTGATGTTGATGGATTTTTCTTCACTTGGTTTTTCACAATTTCTTTTACTTTTGAATTTGTTTAAATATTTTTTTTACTTCACTTTCAAAATCGTTTTATTATTGTTGCTTGTTCAGCAAGTCGCTTTTCTTTTGTTTTGTTTGTTTTTGTGATGTTATCACTTCGCTTGTTTGAATTGAATTGATGCGAAGAGAAATTGTCGGCCCTATTTATACCCGGACGCTCTCTTTTCGAAATTTCGAGACGCTCTCTTCTCGCACTCTCTCGAACAATCGGCAGAAGTCAATGAGTGTGAGCGAGATAGCACACGTTTACCCCTGCGCTAATTTACGAGCAGAAATTTCTCGAAGTATCTGTAGCTCTCTATTTTTGTTTGGTTTTTTTGAGGTAGGTCTTATTGTTAGAATTTTTGCAATTTAAAATTACATACATACATATGTATGTCTGTTGTTTATTCTGGAAAACTCAATACTTGATTGCTCATTCTTGTTATTTTTGTATTAATGGACATATGTATGTACATACATACATACATACATAGAGATGTTAAAAAAAGAATATTATTTGACTCGAATGCCTGTAATCGTGACGTTTTAATCTCTTGATCTCAGCTCACGTGTATCAAACTTGATGCTGAGGAGGCCTGTCAACGATGTTTCATTGACCATGGATCTGTGGGATCTCATGTTTTGATGAATAGGCTTCGGTCAGAAACCGGAATTATTAGTAACCGTACTTACAAAATCTTGTTTTTCCATATCCACCGTTAGTGCTCAAAAGTTGTTATTTTATTTATAAAAATAAATTGTTTTTTCTTCGAATATGTAAAATAAGATAAACCGTCTAGGGTTAATAAAATTATTAAATTAATTATTATTTGATATTGAATGACATTTTAAAATCAATTTTTGTCCCATTATTGACTGTTTTATTTGAAATAAACATTCTAGCTTAAAGTCAGTTTTACTGGAAATCTGTACATTAATATACGCAAATTAAAAGAACATACAATTTCTTATTTGTGTATGATGCTTAGACTAAAATTATATGAAATTATGTATGTTTTCATTCACTTATTGATTATAGTATTCAGCAATTGGCAGGAAAACAGCTTGAAATCAATTTTGACGTGATCCGAATAAAAATAGAATTGTTGATGTGAGTAAATTAAAAATAGAATTTTTGTGAGAATTTCTATAAATATCAAATATGTTCAAAGATTTAAAAAGTCAATGCAAAATTCATTAAAGATTTTCTATATCAAAACTTCTAGAACGTGCAAATTTTGAGAGTTAAATTTTAGCAATTGTTGAGGTAGGTAGCAAAATAAGAGCCACAGATACTTCGAGAAATTTCTGCTCTTAGCGCAGGGGTAAACGTGTGCTATCTCGCTCACACTCATTGACTTCTGCCGATTGTTCGAGAGAGTGCGAGAAGAGAGCGTCTCGAAATTTCGAAAAGAGAGCGTCCGGGTATAAATAGGGCCGACAATTTCTCTTCGCATCAATTCAATTCAAACAAGCGAAGTGATAACATCACAAAAACAAACAAAACAAAAGAAAAGCGACTTGCTGAACAAGCAACAATAATAAAACGATTTTGAAAGTGAAGTAAAAAAATATTTAAACAAATTCAAAAGTAAAAGAAATTGTGAAAAACCAAGTGAAGAAAAATCCATCAACATCAAGAAGTAAACTATTCAAGAAAACCAACAATATCAACAAGAAAAAACAAAATGCCAGCTATTGGAATAGATTTGGGTACCACGTTCTCCTGCGTGGGTGTCTATCAACATGGAAAAGTGGAGATTATAGCCAATGACCAGGGCAATCGGACGACGCCCAGCTATGTGGCATTCAATGACTCGGAGCGTCTGATAGGCGATGCCGCTAAGAACCAGGTGGCCATGAATCCAAGAAACACAGTGTTCGATGCCAAACGTCTGATTGGACGCAAGTACGACGATCCCAAGATTGCGGAGGACATCAAGCATTGGCCATTCAAGGTGGTCAGCGATGGAGGCAAACCCAAAATAGGAGTTGAATTTAAGGGCGAGTCGAAGCGTTTCGCCCCCGAGGAAATAAGCTCGATGGTTCTGGCTAAGATGAAGGAGACAGCCGAGGCATACTTGGGCCAGAGCATTACAGATGCAGTCATCACAGTGCCAGCCTACTTCAACGACTCCCAGAGACAGGCTACCAAGGATGCGGGGCATATTGCTGGTCTAAATGTGCTGAGAATCATAAACGAACCAACGGCGGCAGCACTGGCCTACGGTCTGGATAAGAATCTGAAGGGAGAGCGCAATGTGCTGATCTTTGATTTAGGAGGCGGTACTTTTGATGTGTCCATCCTGACTATTGACGAAGGCTCTCTGTTTGAGGTGCGGGCCACCGCCGGCGACACACATCTTGGCGGTGAGGACTTTGATAACCGATTGGTGACACATCTGGCAGAAGAGTTCAAACGCAAATTCAAGAAGGATATGCGCTCCAATCCCAGAGCTCTGCGACGTCTCCGCACAGCAGCTGAACGTGCCAAGCGTACTCTGTCATCCAGCTCCGAGGCTACTATCGAAGTGGATGCCTTGTTTGAGGGACATGACTTCTACACTAAAATAAGTCGTGCCCGGTTTGAGGAGCTATGCGCCGACCTGTTCCGCAACACTCTGCAGCCTGTGGAGAAGGCTCTGAACGATGCCAAGATGGACAAGGGTCAAATCCATGACATTGTGCTTGTGGGCGGTTCCACACGCATTCCCAAAGTGCAGAGCCTGCTCCAACAGTTCTTTAACGGAAAGAGCTTAAACCTCTCGATCAACCCAGACGAAGCAGTGGCTTATGGAGCTGCAGTCCAAGCAGCTATTCTCAGCGGCGACCAGAGCGGCAAGATTCAAGATGTCCTTTTGGTGGATGTGGCACCACTCTCTCTTGGAATAGAGACTGCTGGTGGAGTTATGACCAAATTGATCGAACGCAATTCCCGCATTCCCTGCAAGCAAACCAAAACGTTCTCAACATATGCCGACAATCAACCTGGAGTTGCTATTCAAGTTTACGAGGGCGAACGGGTGATGACCAAGGACAACAATGCTCTGGGAACCTTCGACTTGTCTGGAATTCCTCCGGCACCCAGAGGTGTTCCTCAAATAGAGGTCACTTTTGACATGGATGCCAACGGAATTCTCAATGTCACCGCCAAGGAGATGAGCACGGGAAAGGCCAAGAATATCACCATCAAGAACGATAAGGGTCGTCTGTCGCAAGCAGATATTGACCGAATGGTAAACGATGCGGAGCGTTATGCCGATGAGGATGAGAAACAGCGTCAACGGATCTCTTCCCGCAACAGCTTGGAGACCTATGTCTTCAACGTGAAGCAGGCTGTGGAACAGGCTAGTGCCGATAAGCTCAGCGAGACCGACAAGTCCTCCGTGATTGAAAAGTGTAACGAGACGATCAAATGGCTGGATTCAAATACCACAGCCGAAAAGGAGGAGTTCGATCACAAACTGGAGGAGCTCACTAAACACTGTTCGCCCATAATGACAAAAATGCATCAGCAGGGTCAAACAGCTGGAGCCAACTGTGGACAACAGGCTGGAGGATTTGGTGGTCGCTCTGGACCCACAGTCGAGGAGGTCGACTAAGTCAGTATTATTCTTGTATTATTAAATTTTTTTTTAATTTTTGTTTGAGACTGATGAGAGTTTATGGTTTTAATCATAACAGAATCCTTAAATAATTAAATTCATTGTGTTATAGACTATAGTTAGCAACAAATTTTAAAAATAAAGCATTAAATTATTATTATTGTTTAAAAACTAAATGTTTGAAAAATATTTCATTAATAAGTGGGCAAAAAGTAAGACATTCATTGCTTTCGTGAAGCAATAATATATTTTGTTTTTTTAGCAAAGTGCTTGATATGGATTACAGTTTCGGGAGTATCTATAATATATATTACAATTTAATCCAAGTCTGTTTCATTGCAATCTGTATGTTGGTAGTCCTCTTCCATCTGGTCAAGCAAATTGTAACCGTTGCATTCGGTTAGATGGAGGTCCTTGATATTACCAGCAAGTGCCTTCGCAAATCGTAAGAAACTGCAATCGCAAGTCCATGGGTTACCCGATAAGAATAAGGATAGGTTTGATTTTTTCGATAGGCTGATTAATGATTGACTAAGATTTTCTGTAACTGTGGTTAAATCATTATCTCTTATATCTAGTAATTGTATGCTAGGTGGAACATAGTCAAACTCTTGCATTGAATTGCCTTTAAGATGAAGTTCTTTCAGTTGATCGAAGCCCTTGACATTGATGGGATCGTTCAGGTGAGCGATGGCATTTTTTCCGAACAGCAGGACGACATTATCGCTTGTGGGTATTGATGGTATCTCACTTAGTCCTCTATCAGTACAATTGATAATTAAATTTAGGCTCTCTTCGTCTTTACAGCAAGTGCACAGATCAGGACAATATTCTTGACCACTGCAATGTCTTAGAGCTGTCTTATATTCTGCGGGTTTTTCTTTTCTAAGATAGTTAAGGAACATGGTGTACGTACAACTGCATTGCCAAGGATTACCGTCCAAATGCAACTCTGGTAGATTTGATATAAATTGGGTTACTTGATCATCAAGGCCCGTCAAATTATTGTGCCGAATGTCCAGCATTGTGCTATTTGATGGCAACTGATCGATGTGAAGACGAGAGAGATTGTTCTTCTTCAGGTTAAGTCTGGACAGAGTGCAGTTTCGCAGCTTGGGAAGAGTTTCTACATTGTTATTCTCAAGCAAAAGCGATGAGTTTCCAATTATATTATTTGGTAGATGGGGAAATGTATTTAAAGACCTGCTTGTGCAATTGATTACAAATTGAGATTCTGTGGTATCATCAATACAGCAGTTACATGTGTTTGGACAGGGTCCCTTTAAATGATAGTATTGTGCATGATTACATATATCATCAATTTTATTCAGATTAGAGAGATAACTAAGTAGTTTCTCATTCTTGCAATTGATTATCCAATTCACACCAGATTGTAAAAAAGTGGTATTTCGGCTTTCTAGATATTCTATCAGATTCGAATCGAGAGAAGTTATATTTGTATTCCGTATATCCAGTACAGAGAGATTTTTTGGCAGTTGCTCGATTGTTAAGTCTGTTAGATCGTTATAGGGCACATGAAGACGCCGTATATTATCGTATCCTTCAAGAGATTTGTTGGGCAATTTTGTTAACGCATTGCCCTGGAAATATAAATACGTTTTGCCTGATATTGGTACAGGCAATTCCGGTATAGCAAATAATCCCTGGCTGCTGCAATTAATGATTACAGTCTGTGCGTCATTATCCACCTGACATTCGCATTTCTCGGGACAACGTTTGCCATTTATTCCGATGTTAAAATGGCAGTTTAACGTTTCACGTGTTTGGGCGTTATATTCACAGAGATAGGCAGTAATATTGGTACGGATCATTTGTTGAAAGTAATATAATTTGGTTTCAGGATCTATAAGGATTTTCTTTAGCTTTCGATAGTTTTTAAAATATTTCAAGCTTATTTTTTCAGCTACAGAAAACATTATAAATTCCAAGTTATTTTGTAGAGCCATGGTACTGGAATCAGAGCAATAATACATTAAAAGGGGCTTAAAATCAAATAATGTAGATACAAACCTTAGAAATTCCTGGTTATCCCACGTAATAGCCCAAAATTGCATATCTCTTATCTTCGTCAAGTTTTCAAAGGTAATAGCATTTAGATTTTCTAACGTTAATCCACTAAACGAAATGGATTCTAACTGTGTATTATTTTCAAATGTATTATCATCAAACCGAAATGTTCCGGGACCCAAAAAGAACATCACCTTTAAGTTAGGCATCCGCAATGATATGTAAGTATTGCGAAATTCTGAATGACGTCCCTCTTCTTGGCCCATTATAAGCGCATTGGACGGTCCGTTGATAATATCAATTTCAGTTTCACGTATTGAAGTTGTTGAAGTCGCCTCCACATAATGATCAACTTTAATTATATTAAGAGCTTTCATATAGTCAGTGCATCGAGGATATATTACTTCTCTCTTGCTTAAGATTTTAAGTATCGACGCTTTGTATTTGTTATGGGCTAAGTTTAGTGGCTTGATATATGTAAGATTTACTGGTGTTAATTTCCAAGTTAATGTTATAGATTTATCTGAAAGTTGGATCATGTATTTGTCGGTCATTATGGTGTTTCCAATCTTGGTGCATGTGATTTCATTCTTGGTCGGATTACACTCCTTGTCACAATAATCCACGCAGTAGTCATCTCGGATATTGTTTATATAGGGTCCTGGTTCAACATTCGTTTCACAAATGATAATTCCATATAATATGCAAAAAACATATATTTTCACCAACATTTTGAAAACTATTGTGAAATCAAATTTAAAGTTTAGCCGGCCGCTAAATTGGCGTTGTTTATAAATACGAGGGCTACAAACACAAACTGTGACTGCTACACTTTATTCAAACAATTTCAGAATTATCGATAACGCGATGTTTAAACGTCCGATATAAAAATTTTCTGATTCAAAATCAGTGTGAAGATGCATATAAAAAAAGTAAAAGTATTAAACAAATTTGTAAGACTTTCAAAAATGTTAAAAAGTAAAACTATACTTGTTTTGTTAATGTTCTCCTGAGCAATTAATCATGTCGTTCAATTCTTTTATGACACTTTTCATCGATGGACGGTTGGAAGGTTCTTTATCCCAGCAGCTCTTTATCAATTCTTTCATAGATTCGGGGCAATTTTTCATTGGGCCTCCGAAAGAAGGACGTTCACCTGTAATTACAATAATAATTATTTTGAAATATATAATGATTTTTTAAATCTAAAAAAAGTTACCATTGATGACACTCATTTGTAGTGGGAAATTATTTTTATACCAGTTTAATGGCTGTTGCATTGCCAACATCTCCCACACAGTTACTCCAAAACTGTATACATCGCACTTTTCTGTATAAATGTGGCTGGTGTATACCTTAATGCCAAAAGAATTAATTGATTACATTTTCAGATATTTCGTATCCAAGTATGTATACCTCTGGCGCCATGTACAAAATTGTTCCACTTTCACATGTCATTGCGTTGTCGAGAGGTTTTGCATTCCCAAAGTCACCAATTTTGACGATTAAACGTTCTTTTGAAAGCAAAATGTTGTGAGGTTTTATATCGCGGTGTATAATTGGACCAACACTTGGATCATGTAGATAGGCGAGGCCCTGCAAGAAAAAAGGCAGCTTAGTATACATTTGGGAAGCTCAACTAATTTATGAATTACTTGGGCAATCTGATGGGCCCAATCTCGGGCAGTCTGATATTGATATGACTTTTTGGGTCCATGATGTAAGAAATCGTACATTGATCCGCCCTCCATAAACTCCAATAGTAAATAAGTATAGTTGTCATATTTTGATATGCCATATAATTTGACAATATTTTTATGGTTGATTCGATATAGCTGGTTAATTTCTCTCGTTGATGCTGAGGTATTTGTTGTTGGATATAACTTTTTCGCAGCTATCTGCCGATCACTCCACCGGGCTAGAAATACCGCCCCATAGCTACCTGTGCCAAGTATCTGAAAACAAATACATATAACTTCTCTTATCAACTGATAACAGGTTAAGTCGATCTTTTACTGACCACTTTTGATCCTTCTTTCTCTTCGAACTTGATGTCTTCGTAGTTCACTTCTAAAACTGTCGAGGCAGTCATTTTTGTCTTACTAACGCAGTTAAATTGCTCTTGTCAGGCGGTTTTAACTGTTTTCCCCGTTTTTCTATTCTTCTTGCGGGTAGAGATGCGCGAAAGTGTATGTTTTACTTATCGAAATCACTGTTATCGTTATCGCAGTTGTCTCATGCACGACTCACGAGCACGAACCCCGTAAAATCAAGTTCATCTTCACTTGCTATTATTATTGTTTCATCCGCAAAAACAAAAAAATGGATCCTCCGTATGCACCTTTAAGTGAATCTTGCGCCAAAGCTCTGGGAGATAAGGTTTATGACAAGCGAAAAGTGGCATCTCAGGAAATTGAAAAGTATAAAAAACCGTTTTCTTGAAAATTCACTATTTAAACTCCCACAATTTTATTGGGTCTTTACAGAATGGTGATGGAATTCAACAATAAGAACAATAGCGCACAAATACGAAAGTTAATAGAGGTGCTGACCAATGATTATGCCACAGCACGGGATGCCAACAGAAGGAAAGGTGCTCTTATCGGGCTGGCAGCCACGGGATTAGGGCTGGGCAAGGTAAACAGAAATTAGAATTAGTCATATTTTTCCTCTACTTACGCCCATAATTATTTGCCTTACTTTGCCTTTAGGATTCGGATAAGTATGTCAATGAGCTGGTTATGCCTATAATAAACTGCCTGTCCGATCCAGATTTGCGTGTGCGTTACTTTGCCTGCGAATCACTTTACAATGTGGTTAAAGTGTCCCGAGCTGCTATAATTCCATTTTTCCCAGAGCTGTTTGCGGCCCTTTCCCGCCTTGTCACAGACTCGGATCAATCAGTCAAGGATGCAAGCGAACTAATCGATCGTTTGCTTAAGGTTAGAATAATAGCATGATTGAGTTGTGAACATTCCACAACATTCAACATTCAACTTAAATTCGCAGGACATTGTGACAGAATCATCGCAGACATTTAATTTAGAGTCCTTTATACCTCTTTTAAGAGAGCGCATTTATGTAAAAGATGAATTTGCACGGCAGTATGTGATCTCATGGATATCCATCTTAAATGCCGTACCCGACTTGGACATGGTAAACTATCTCACCGAGATTCTCGACGGGCTCTTTGTTATGCTCGAGGATAACACTACTGAGATTCAACGCATGTGCGAGACTACAATTAGTCAATTCCTAAGGTCAATCAGAAACGATTCCTCGTCGGTACGCATGGAGGATACCATCAACACTCTAATTACCCATGCTCAGTCCCCTAATGAGCTAATCAAGGCCACAGCCATCACATGGATACGAGAGTTTGTACAAATTTTCGGTCCAAATGTATTACCTTATGCCAGTGGCATTTTCACGGCCATTTTACCATGCCTAGAATACAATGTCGAGTCAAAGCGCAGTAAGTTGATATATTTAAAAACAACATGGGATCCAGCTTATAATAAATTCAAATATTTAAAGGCATTAAGGACTCCGCCGTGGTTGTTAACAATTCAATGATGCAGCTCGTATCATCCAAAGAACTGAAAACTCAAACCGCTGCTAAAATAGACTTACGATCGATAATGGATGTGCTCTCCCAGTATCTGACACACAACTCCAAGGATACAAAGATTGCCGTGCTGAAATGGATACATCATCTGTTTACCAATTTTCCGAATGAAATGTCTGAGCATGCAACAAACTTAAATAACAATCTAATGTTAACGCTGGCCGACAACTCAGATGAGGTGGTACTCCAGAGCTTATCTGTACTGGCAGAAATAGTTAACTCGCAAGATACAAAGGGTATGATATTATCTATAGAATCGCAGCATACGAGATATTTAAAATGAGTATTACAGATCTAGACGATTTCAACAAATCACACTACCGCAAGTTCTTGTTGAGCTTGCTAAAACTCTTTAGTGAGGAGAAACTGATTCTGGAAAACAGGGCTAGCCTCATTATACGAAAACTGTGTGTCCTCCTCAATGCCGAGTACATCTATCGCAGTTTTGCAGAAATCTTATCTGAGGAAGTGACTAACTTAAAGTTCGCATCAACTGTTGTTCGCCTACTAAATAGTATACTGTTGACTTCAACCGAGTTGTTTGAATTGCGAAATAGTTTGCGAAACATTTCTAATGACAAGTCCGCCAATTTGTTTCAATGCCTTTACATGAGTTGGGCCAATTGTCCAGTATCTACGCTATCGCTGTGTCTTTTAGCACAAAGCTATCAACATGTCTCGGATCTGGTCATTTTATTGTATGTAGCTGTGACTATATTTCTGTAGTGTTTGATTTAAGCTTTGTTCTCTGTAGCGCCGATGTCGAAGTCACTTTGGAGCTACTCGGCGAGCTGGATAAACTAGTTCAACTTATAGAATCTCCAATCTTCGCTTCGTTACGTTTGACGCTTGTATCAAAGGCAAATAATTGTACTGATGCTCAGCACTTGGCTCATGCGCTTTTTGGAATCCTTATGCTTCTGCCACAAACAGAAGCTTTCGACACCCTAAGGAACCGTCTGCAATGTGTTCCCAATTATTGGAATATGCCAATCACTACGTAAGGATTTTTCTAGTTCAATTAACCTTTTGCTGATACAGTTCTCTTGCTCTAGGGATAATCGAGATTCATTGGAACACCAGAGTGGCATTGATTTTGATGCGTTAAAAGAACATTTCATTAAATTGCAAAAGGCACACCGCGAGCAACGAGTTGTACAGCGGAAACGTAGTGTTATTACACCAGACAGTAATTAGTAGACTTGCGTATGGTATGTCTATTTATACATATTAATTTTACACCTGTGATTAAGCGTAAAGTGCAAATTTATTGCTTTGTATGTATCTAATAAAATGTAATCCCAAATATTTCATCTTAATCGTCGAATATAATAGAAATATATCGTGATCTAATATTTATTTAAACTTTTGTATGCTGGTTGGCAGCGTTGTGCAATGATGTTGATACATTTGTAAAAGAAAAATCGAGTTATCTAGTGTCAGTTCAGCCTTAGAGAGGGCGTGTATGCGATTTTTGACTTTTTTAAGAATTTCGCATTCCGGTGGTGTGAATGTTTCCATAATCTAAAATGTGAAAATACCTCATAGTTGAATTTTCGAAGTTGTTAGCTATTACGAATATACCATTACCTCAGCGATAAATTCATCGGATTCACCACGTTCCCTCATGGTCTCAACTATGGCGTCTAGTCTTTGAGATTTATCTATGAGACCCTTGTGCTCAAATTTTTCATAGCTTGACCGTTCGATCGCATTGTAGAGAGCCTTAAATGAAATGTCCAATAACATTCTCACCGTCTGCAAGATTTAAAGATGAACTAAAATTTAAAATACACTAACAATATTCTTCACTTACGTCTTTTTGCTTGACTTGATAGAGATAAAATGCCTTAGCTGGACCATTGCTGCCGCCGCCAGGTTTTTTGATTACTTTGACGTGTATAAATTGCTCTTGAAACAAATTATAGGCCAGTGATTTGGCTTCCTTGGCGGGGATCATGGCTTCCTTTTGTAGGTCTTCCTGTTCAATAAATTTCTTAAACCGTATTACACGAAAAATTCGTGCCGCTTTCGAGCCAAAACGTTCGGTTATAACCGACTCAATGCAGGCAAAAGCAAGTGACTCGAATGCCTTTTCCATGTCGACTAAATATTGGCCGTTTCCCATATCGCCAACCTTTCGCAGGAAACCAAGAGAATCGTCGGCTATGAAAATGAGTAATTTTTTTTTAATAAGAGCTTAAAATTGTTACCAATTAACTTACTGAGCAGGCTTATATATTGGTCCAAGTACTTAATTAAGTCTAAATTATTTGATTTCCTTTCGATGGTCTGTTTTATCTCCATGAAAGTTATTTGATTAGACGTCTTCTAAAGAAATTGTTAAATTTATATTTGCTCTTGCGGGATTTGCTGTAATACTTACACGCTGCCACGGATCGGTTGTATTATATATTAAAGTCAGAATAAAACTAAAGCATTCAGCGGCACTCTCTCCAAGTTTGCGTTTAATTGAGTCTACCATGATGGCATCGCGAAAATCCTGATGGAACCGATCATAGTTTAAGGTCCACATCATATTGCTTTCTTTGGAATCACTTAGTGAAGCCTCTCCTTTGCTTATCATTGACAGCAAATGAAGATCAATATTGGGATGGCGAAAGTATTCACATTCATCGCTTTGAAATCGAGGGACGCTATCATCTTGATCATCCCCTTCAATTAATTCTGGCATTTTAATAATATAATGATCACTGATCATTTGGAGAAATGTATTCCGATGTGTTTCTGCATTTGCTGTCCCGGCATCTTCGTCAGCCAGACAATTAAGAAGCACTTTATTCACATGGGTATGCGATCCAGAATGAATTAGTTCCTCAGTGATTGAGGCACCAACATTTCCATACTTGGTCTGCATCAAATAAATGTACCTAAAATTAGACGACAATGTCAATCATACCCCGATTCAGTCTCATTGAAAGTTTACCGCGGATGGCGCAGCAAAAATAGGATATCTTCACGACGTAGGGAATATTCTGGCAGAAAAGGATTTGTTTGAGATGGCTCAAAGCTTACGAGCCGGAATCTGATCAGTACCGCCAGTGCAACACACACTTCCTTCCGTGGTAGTTTTGTGGTGCTCACAATCTGTGACAGAGTCCTGGTTGTGGCTGAGAACAAACAATTCGCCACGGATTCGACAACATTGCCGAAGCATTGTTTCAGAATCACAGAGCACAAATGTAAATAATCCGCCGACATTAATAAAAATACCAAGATTCAGAATTCAAATCAAAACAAGAACCTCGTTGCCAACAGCTGTTGGTCAAAAGCTATCGATAAGTATCGATATAAGTATGCAACACAAGTAAAGATGTGAACTTTATTTAAACTGTTTAAAATTTTGTTGAATATTTTAATTGAAAGTAATAAAATTACAAGTATTCGTATTTTTATAATTTGTAAATCGCTGAGTAAAGAGTTGAACTATGTGAAATGGCCTTGTGAAGACACTCGTGAGCCTGGTATTCGTGCCCGTGACTTCCGTGACTCAGAAATTGGCCATCGCAAACAGCAGCAGATAGAATTATTGGAAGCGTTTGTTTTCGTCAAACCAAAATACAACTAAATTTTGGGGTCTCACCAATGGCCACATGTTGCACCCGATTCAAAACTACTTCAAAATCCAGGGGTGAAGCGCGCGGTCACTATCAGCAATACGCGCGACCCTTTATTATAGTCAAAATTTTCACCACCCACGACGTTTGCACTACTTTTCTATTCTCTTCTCCCAAGTTTTAAATAGTTACAGGTTAGATAGAAATTGCGTCAGATAACAATTGCTTTAACACGAAACTGAATCAGTTTGATTTTTATACTTTAGATATGTCCGACACAGAGGCTAACACGGAATTCCAAGGTCACGGCCGTAGTGAGCTGGATGAGTTCCGTGATAGTTGGCAACGGGAGCTCCAAGCACAAGCAACATCGGCTAATGCCAGCGAGGCAGATCATCTTCAAGCCAAGGCAGAGATCCTGTACCGAACGGCTGTAAAATTAGAGCAGATGGGGAAGGTTTACGATGCGTTACCCTTCTATCGCAAGGCCACACAGATTGTACCTGATATAGAATTCAAATTCTATGAGCAGCAAAAATTGACTAACAATGATGCCAGCAAAAAATTTCAAAATCTTGCCAATGATTTTGCCAAGCAGCTAGATTTGGGAACTTCAGATTTCGAGCAACCAGACGATGGGATAATAATTGATCTTTACGAGAAATTTCAGCGAGATCTGAGTCAGGATGAAGCCTATGCAGGCAAGCTTGTAATGAGCAGTCGCGATTCTAGTGTATTGACCACAGGACTGCACATTTCCAATTTGCCGCCAGAGATTATAATTCGTATATTTCGTTGGGTGGTATCCGCACAACTGGATATGCGCTCCCTGGAGCAGTGTGCTGCAGTATCCAAAGGTTTTTATGTATACGCCCGCAGCGAGGAGCTTTGGCGCCTAGCTTGTGTCAAGTGAGTACAGCAAGATTTTTGTAAGAGTACATTCTAAATAATAATTTCTTATCCGCAGAGTATGGGGCCAAAACGTTGGGACATTGGAAGCACAAGACATTGCAAATTCCAGTGTATATTCTTCCTGGCGCGACATGTTCATTCGCAGGGAACGCGTACACTTCAGCGGCTGCTATATAAGCAAGACAACTTACCTACGCATGGGTGAGAATAGCTTTCAGGACCAGTTCTATAGACCGGTTCAGCTTGTGGAATACTATCGTTATATACGATTTATGCCAGATGGAAAGGTCCTAATGATGACCAGCGCTGATGAACCAGCCCAAGGTGTCAATAAACTAAAGCAGCCCCATAACACACGCCCCGATGTTCTGCATGGGCGTTATCGGCTATTTGGAAATACAGTAACACTTGTTCTGCAAAAAACCCAAACTAGGCAGACACAGGGATACATGCGACAACGTCGTGGCAGTATTATGCCAGTCGATGAGGATGCCAACAATGCCACACATTTCCTTATAGAGCTACGCATAACGAACACACCGAAAAGACCATGCGCCCAGCTGGTTTGGTCCCACTATACCCTAGTGCAGAAGCGAAATAAAGTCGATATTAATTCCGATTTTGATTTGACGGATGCCAAGTATCCGCCATTATGGTTTTCGCCCGTAAGGAGTTATCACCTGGATGCTGATGCCCCATTATCCTGAGCTTTTTTTCCCCAGAGTGGAAATAAAACAAATTGTTTAGCGTTTCACTAGATTGAAAACTGATTTGGTATAATTTTTTGTTTGTTTTTTGTTTTAGAGTGGAACAAAAACGAAATATTTGTAGCAACTATCCCGGTTTGCTGCCTAAAAGCGTACAACGTTCTTATTAACTAGAGCATAAAATCTTCCTAGGACAAGTGAGAAGCTTAGCTTTTCCATTTGATTTTCTAAGTGAATGCAGTTGTTCTTTTTGTAGTTTAAAATCCAAATAACCTTTGTTAAATAACTAAACACATGTTAATATATAGTGCAAGTTTTTAAGTCGTTTTTTTTTTTCAATTTTGATATGATAATGAGATACCTGATTATTCATTGTAAATGATGAACGCATTGAAATTGCAAATTGTTCTTTGTTTAAAAAGCAAGGAGTAAATTAAATATACTCTAATTAAAATCCATCGTTCTTGAAATTTAGGAAAATTAAAAGTTTTTCCAATCAATCCCAGATACATTTAAATATGCATTAATGTGTTTGTTAGTACGACTGATGAGGTTTGCACATGGTTTTCATGCATGTAGTCATTTTACTAAGGCATTGTTTGTAAATTATTTTTGGAATTGAAATTTTTATGCCTCAGACTGCACAATCACCTGTTCGTAGCGCATCTGATCAGGAGTATCCCAGCAGCTCTTTAGGCAGGTGAAAACCAGCACATTTCCATATTCAATGGGCACATTTGTTGCATTCTGCTGGAATCTTAACTTTGGTATCAAAGTCGGTAGGAGCTGAACCTCACAGATGGTTTCACCTTTACAATTCTGACACTTTGGCAGCGGTTCTGCTAGAGGAGCCACCAACAGAGGCAGCGCGTCGCGAGAATACCTACAATGCATGACAATTATTTGTGGATTCAGTGATAACTAAAATGAATTTGGCTAACCTTAAGATTTGGCCCGGATTTTGCTGTAGAGTGGTAATAAAATTGTGGAATACAACATCACCGTGGGCAGGCAATGCCTTTTCATAGGACTCATGTTCGTCGCATGACTCACCGGTGGCCACTGTTGAACCTGACGATGTGGCTCCAAGCGGGGAATGGGCTGGATCCTCGTCACGCATCTTGTAGTCTTGATACAGGTCGCGTATGTGATCCATTGAAAGATCACCATCGTAATGCTCATATTCTTCTAGTTTCGCATTACTCTCCACTTCCACGGAGATGTAAGACGATTTTAGTGTTAGGTCTTTAATTTGAGAAAGCGGCCCTAGGCTGGCCGGCAACGAAGTGTGCTTCAATAATGCAATAAGATCCCTTTCCGGTTTTTTTGGAGTGTCCACCAATACAACATCAGTTTCGGGACCTTCAATTTCGGCACATATTGTCGCAGTGCTTGCACTGGCACTAGCTCCATCCGCACATGCTGTGGCATCGTCGGCAGCACAATTCGCATTAGGATCTTCGCTAGCGTTATGGGGCATTGAGGTCATATCCATTTGACCGAATCCGCATACCAAATCATTCTCCACAGATGTGCTCTCGTCGTCGTCATCATCAATATTAGTTGGATCTTGTAGTGGTGAAGCCTCCATGTCCTCATTAATGGCTATTCCATTTGGCCGCACATTGCCATTTCGCTCGTTTTGCTCTTCATCTGCTGTCATGTCCATTACCTCATCGACAGCTTCAGCATCGCCGCCGCTATCGCCCCAATCGTCCACCCCATTACACCAATTAACTTTTTGCAAAGCGCTCGATTTGTTCTTCTTTTTCTGTTTGCCCGTAGCAGGAGCAGCCTTAGGCATCTGCTCACTGATCACATCGTATTGAGAACCAATGTCCAGATGCTGGGTACGCACGCATACCCAGCTTTTCTGATTGGTCGAGCACGCAGGACTCACACATCCAAATATATAAAGATTTCGATGAAACTGCGATCGATCAAGTGGCGCATACATCTGCACAATCAGTGGACGCACCATTCCGCAGAGCGGACAAGCGGGTACGGTGACTTCATTTCTGGGCCAGTCCTATTTTGGAGAAAAATCAATTTTAATTATCGCCTGCCTCCTGCCCCATGTGCTCTTTATGAGAGATGCTTACTGGTAGGCCACCAATTTTATTGGTGAAACTGTTCAGGAATGCCACCTGCTTGGCCGCAATTTCCTCATCCTCATAGCCCAGGTACACAGTCGATTTGTTTTTTGCCATTCAATTCAATAATTATTGTTTCTCCTTTGCTTTTAACGGTAATTCGCTTTTTCGTCCCTTTTCACGTTTTTCTCTCGATGGTGTTTGAGAGAGCCGCTCTCGAACGCGAGAAGGTTAGAGAGCATCAGTGTTGCATAGGATGGTAAACAAACAGCTGTTTGCTAGTGCTGCACAATTAGTTTGTTCTTGCAACAGCTGTTTGGCTGTAAGTGTATATTGATTTAGTTTTGCATTTAATAAGAAATTTACAAACTTACTAACTAATTTAAATATAAAACGGGTTGTGTATCCTAAAGCGGCTCCTTTTGCTTTGGTGTTTTGTCCTGCCCTTGTCTGCAATAGCAACGGAATAGAATCCATAGCAAAAGACAAGCTGCTCGTGTTTTCGTTGTTGCAAAATTTTCGTTGCAATTAACGTGTTCGAAACGAAAGAAGAGACAACCAAGTGTATCATATTAAACGGCTCTTTATTAAGGCTAGGGTATTTTCATGTTGTTAAAGTTGCTTCTAGCTTAATCAATGCGACACTTCCAATGAGGAATCCATTCGAAATCGTTGGATGATATCAGTATTGGTTATTGGCGAGAAGCATCTAAAAGCAGCTTTAAGTTAACAAACAATTAGATCGTTAAGCATTATAAGTTAAGACAATGGCCGAGAAAATGGGTGAAGAACTTAGAGCAGTTGAAGAGGAACCATCGCTGATTGCCCCGGTAGCAGCCAAGCGGCCCCGCCTGGAGGACGATGAACAGGCATTGAAAGTAGCCGGCTTCTCGTTAAGTGCCATTGAAGAAATGCGTCACACCCGCGATGTGGAGTTACAGAATGAACCTATGGATCAGCAATTGCGTCAATTTCAAGTGCTCGACGAGGTTGGCTTTGGCAGTGAGGATGACGATTCAGGTGAGCCAGATACGAAACAGGGCGAAATATATACATACATATGTATGTGTGTATCTACAGATATATCCACTGTGGTCGGAAATGCTTCTGCTTTGCGTTGCAAACTTCTGTTTGAACCTGTTTTCTTATCTCTTAGAGATCTGTCAAGACCTTATCATTGAACAAATAATGGAAGCTGATAAACTGAAAAGAAAAACCAAAAGAAAAGTAGATTTAGAATTTAGTTGATTCAGTGCCTTCTGGGCAGAAAATGCATTAAAAAATGCGCATGATTCCAATTGTCCGCTTGGAATTGCCAGCCAAATCAGGTATTTGAAAGTCGAGGGGAAGGTCTGGCGATTGGTGAAGGCGTTAAAGTGTGTTAAATTACTTGAACATTTTCTTGTGGTGTCTATTTGGATTAGATGAGGCCAGCGAAAAACAGAATGGAGATACTTATGCCGACGATGAAGACGGTGGCGATGCCGATGACTATGACTCATCTGAATTCGATGATGACGAAATTGAGAATCTGTTGGATGAGAAACTGCCCGAGGATTTGCGTGAGTCTAAGCGTCCCAAATATGAGCAGCGTTTCAAAACTGTTTTAGAGGGTAAGCCGGCAAAAATCTTTTTGTCGAAACTTGAATAAACTTCTGTTTCTTCGATAGAGAAACGACACAATCATTTTGAGGTCTTGCCCGAAGGTTGGGTCCAAGTCACACATAACAGTGGGATGCCACTATTCCTACATCGCAAGACACGAGTTTGCTGTGCGGCTCGTCCATATTTTCTGGGTACTGGTAGTGCCCGCAAACATGCTGTGCCTTTGGGTGCCATACCCTGTCTCAATTATCGTCGGGCATTGGATGAGGAAGCAGAAGCCGAACAGCAGAGCAAAGAAGCTGTCATCCAAACTCCAGCAGTAGGTGTTTGCCCTATGGCTGCTCCTGCTGTTGCTGCTGCTGCCACTGCTGATACTTCCACTGCTGATACTTCCACTGCTGCTGAGCCCATGGAGGTGGAGGCTAGAGAGAATAATACTGAATCAACGGCCCCTACATTGCCAGCCTTAATGCCTGCTGCCAAAATTGTCACAGTTAATGAGAATACCCAAAAGGAATCGGTGACTCCCGATCAACTTAATTCGTATTGCCAAAAACTATTTAAATTCAAAGAGATTCGAGTACTCCGATTTCGAAGTTGGAATGCACGCCGTAAATTCACGAAAAACCGCAAGCACATTAAGAATATACAAAGGCCAACCCTGCCGGATGGCACTAAATTAATTAAATTTCCAATACTGGCTGCTGGTGGTGAGGGAGCAACAAATCCGCGTGGACGCAAGGAATGGATTATGAATCCGAATGGTAAGAGCTTTGTCTGCATTCTGCATGAATATGTCCAGCATGCCCTCAAGACCCAGCCAACCTATGAGTTTAAGGAACTGCAGAATGCAGCCACTCCATACTCGGCCACAGTGTCGGTTAACAATTTGAAATATGGCACTGGCTATGGCACGAGCAAGAAAGCAGGCAAAATCTGAAGCGGCACGCGAAACATTAGAGGTACTCATACCGGATGTTAAAGATAAGATAACGGGCAACAACAAGGATCAAAAGAGTGGTACTGCCAAGAAAGCTCAAAGCGATTTATCTGTGAGTATGGCCATAATTAAACTATGAACATATAATTTGATAAAATTCCTTCTCAGGTTTTCGATGACATTCGCATTGACGATCCACGCGTTACCGAGTTCTGCAATAAGACCACAGAACCTGCACCCAATGCCATTCTATTGACGTGCCTGCAACGTAACTATGGAAGCGATGTGCAAATTAGCCAAGAGATCAATCGCACGGCCAACAACAAGAATGAATTCTCAATGACTGTCGGGCAAGCATACAGCCAAAGTGGTTTGCAAGAATAAACGAGAGGGCAAGCAATTAGCTTCGCAAGCCATTTTACAGGTTAGATTTCTGGATTTAGATTTCTTGGCCATTAAACTTAATCTAATCTGTTGTCTATTTAGAAATTGCATCCGCATATACAAACTTGGGGCTCGCTGTTGCGCCTCTATGGCAACAATTCGATCAAAACATTCAAGGAAAAGAAACTAGAAGAGCAGGAGATTACCGTGCTGCAAAGTAAGGCAGCTGTAAATCAACCAAATTATGCCATATTGGATAAACTTAAAACGGAGATGTTAAAGCTATCGGCCAAACATGAAAGTGTCCAGACAATGGGTACTTTTGTGCCGCCCAATGATGTGGATTTGCCAACATCATCGGGCTCAAATTTAAATAATGTTGAGTTATAGTCTTTAATGGGAAATATTCCAACCAACGGTTACTAAAATTTAATATCTTACATGACTCAACAACAAGAAGAACAAAATGCCGATTCCTCTTTATCAAATCTCATGTGATGCTGCTATATGCTATATATTTATGACACAACGACATGGTTCTCTAAAAGGGCAAGCACATGGACAATTACGAAAACGAAAACTATGAATAATTAGTAGCATGTTAGAACAAGTTATCCCATACCCGCTATTCCCAAAACTATTTGCTTTACTGAGAGATCCGGACTGCATAGAGCTACAAAATACACTTACATAGGGGAGATAAGATCACTCTCCACAACAAAACTGTCTCATCTTAAGTATAAAAATGAAAGTAATTATTGTAGTCCAGATTTTGCATTTTATAAATAAAATATGATATTTTCCTTTTTTCCCCATTAATGGCAAATGCATTAAAAAAACATACCTATATATATTTATTTATATATGTATGTATGTACATATATACTACATGAATGTGTGTATAAAACAACAAAAATGAAATATTTACAGGCCATTATGAGTGCAAAGAGAGAGAGAAGGGATGGCCAGGGACAGGTAGTTGTGAGATGTTGTTGCTTATACTCGTAGGTATGTGTATTTGAGTGTGTGTGTGTGTGTGTGTGCGTGCAATTATTTAAAAGACGATGCAGTCATAAATTATGCTACATTTTCATTTCATTCTAACGCTTCGTTTTTTATAGCATTCCAACGAGCCCGAGCCGGAGCAAGAGCCAGAGTCACACACACACAAGCATACATTTAGACACGGACAAATATGTATATATAGAGATGGAGTCATATATCCATACCTAGTCGCGTACATACAAACAAACGCACAGGCGCAAGTGAATTCGCCGCAAAATAAACGGAAAAAAGAAAACAACACCAGCAACCAACTGGCCCCCATCATCACTGCGCATCGAAGAGCGCGCAGCAGCCATTTGGGAGATGAATGTTGGTTAGATTGGATTGCAACCTCATCGGCAAGTTACTTGTATCTGTATCTTTAGTATTGGTTCGTTGCGTGGCGAGTGCAAAAGCAGTGAATATCTAGCTCCGGAGCATCCTGTGTGTGATTGTCCATCATCATACAAAAACATACACACACACACACACAGAGAGAGAGTGACTGGTTGAGTTTTGATTTAAATTTAAAACCATAAAACCAAAAACGAAAGCAAATCACCTTAAATAACAAATACATCGGGCATACGACTTACCTCCCCTCATAAATCCCACTTCCTGCCAGGACGAAAGTGTGTTTCGCGAGTTGCACGTGCTTTCCTTTTCTTCTCATCACAAAAGTGCGGTATTACAAATCGTTGGGAAGATTCGCGTTGCGGTTAATACAAAAATGTCCTAAAATTGGGTCTCGTTTCAAGCAGCAGAGAGCAATACAAAAAAAAGGAGGAAAATCGAGTATACATCTCGTCTGCCAGAGCATCATCATTGTCCTCGTGCCTGGTGGCTGGTGTTGTCGTGTTCACACACACACACACACACGCACATGCAATTGTGTGTCGGCGGTCTAAGCCATTCAAAAATATGTAAATTATGTAAAATATTATTGGAATTTTGTCAGCTTTATAGAAAAATATATCGACAACATCATCGCGTGTACGTCAGGATCTAAAAAGACAACATTTACGGCATTTACAAGGTGAGTGGAAGCGCATTAGGCGCCAAGTGTTTGGTTTTGGTTTCTGGGGGTTTCGCAGAATGTTGGAAAATTCAATAATCCGCCGCAGGGCTCCCAATCGTCCCGCTTATATGGGCCTCCACGTTCGTCTAATCCCACCTTTTACCCCCGCCCTTCCATGTAACAAAGCATTATGCTACGTCAGTCCCGGCGTCTGTTGCGTTGTCAGAAACTAGGTTGACTTTGCTTTGGGTTCAGGCTTAACTTTGCTTTTTTGTTTTGCGCAATTTCAATTTCAGTTTTGGTTTCGATTTCGTTTCCAGTTAATTTCTGGTAAATGAAAGAAAAACAATGCCAATACCAACCAACAACAACAACTAAAAAAATGTTGACAAAGTCTATTTGTTTACCTTTACGTTTCTTTTTCTGATGGCTTTTTCATGGCTCTTTCTCCCGCACAGTGAATAAAGGGCCTAGAAATAATATGAAATCAAAATAGTCATCATACTGAGAGCCTTTGATCATTATTTAAGCAGAATCATTCGCACGTAATGCGAATCTCAGGGACCAGGCAAAACCAATATAATTTCCATGGAAGACCTATATCCCGCCCCCAAAACTTCTCACAATCCTTTTTGTTTTGTCACTCGCCCATTGAATATTCCATTAAATGAACTTTAACTTTTATTTCTTTCATTAAAAAGAATTGTTTCTTTTTTTTTTTTTTATTTCTATCATTCGATACAAATAAACAAAATCACATTTGTTTGTTTTCTAAAGAATTTCGAGTTCTGCATACATATGTAGTCTAAATGTGTATATAAACTCCCATATGCAAATTTTGATATGAATTGCCAAGACCAACATTCGACGCAGAATATTTGCTATTTGTTTACCAATATGTATACTCGATGTTTTCTTCTATTTTGCTTTTTGGCATTTATTTACTGAAACAAAGCCAGAATTTGATAGAAATTATCTGGCAGTGTTCACTGAAGATATCTTATCTAGTTTGTGAACTAAATGAATAAAACAAATGTATAACAAAAATGTATACATAAAAGGTTAAGTTTTGTATGTTATGTCCAAATATAATATTAATTATTAACAGTCCTAGATAATATTTAATGTGAGCATTCTAACCCCATAAATTAGAGGTGGGCATGGGCTCGGTTTTTGTCGGGTACCGTACTCCATTTATTAGATTTAAATTCAAATTGTCAATTATTTACCTTTAAACGTAAAAAATTCTTTCCGGGCATTTGAATGTCTTTATTATTTAACGCAATAACTATAATAACTGTACCTTTTGGATATAAAATTATACATATTTCCCTTTGGATTTTGACCAATCCTGTAAATTATTATATGAATAAGTTTGCCCATTCACGACTGAGATACAAAAGTATCTCAACTATGTTATTTATATTTTATATAATGCAATAATAATTTTAACCTGATCAGATCATGGCCCAAACCAATTAGACTCTTAGAAAAATATTCTTCAGTAGGTTCCGACAACATTCGGTCCATAAAAATGTTGGCCATTTGTTGCGGCTCGTTTTTCTTTATAATATTAATTTTTGGGTTTAAATACTTTGAAAGTGCCACAACTTTGTCAATATCTTTATGGGTAGGTTTAGGACTACGACAAAACTGCCACCACAAGGTGCTCTTTGATCTTCGATAAGTAAATCCAGGTAATGTGACGTTGTAAAGCCTGACAGAACCTAAACCGACCAAGACAAAAGTTGGCCGAAACAATACTTTACGATGCTTTTAACCAAATGTAAATACACACAAAAGTTTTCCTTTTTGTTGAAAGAGCAAAGTGAATAAGTAGGAGGAGAAGGACAAGGAGAAGGAGGAACTGAAGAGATAGTAAAGGAGCCAACGGCAGACCAGAATGAAAATTTGAAAAGGGGCTTATCAAATTCTTAGAACGGCTTTACAAAGAAATAGAAAAATAAGCCAGAAAAATCGCGTCGCCCTGTGAACAAATTATCACTGTCTTGAAAATCAATAAACATTAATCTTGACGCGATTTTGTCTATATCCCTTGTTATTTGCTTTTCAAATGCGCTGACGTTAACGCCTTTGGGCATTTAATAATAGATTGAAGTTTAATTGGACTGTTATGGTTGGGGAGGGCAAAGCAACGGCCACGGGCTAGTGCTAAAATGACTGACTGAAGCCTGCCAATTATAATTATAATTATTACTTACCTGAGAGCACCAGGCAGCCAACAGATTCTAGTGAAAATTGTAAATACACTTTCCCATCGTGTTATTCCTTTTGGTGGAGGGAGTTAAGTGGGTCGTAGTAGGCGGCCCTTTCAAGGACCCCTTTGGGATTAGAGACTCCCTAGCTGATTTTTCTAAATCTGAGTAGTGAGACTCATTACGCAAAAGTAGTAAAAATTGCCAGTCATTTTCTAATTAACTACCAAAGCAATTGTTGAGAGCTTTCCTTCTTGTTTTATACTGAATTATATATTGTTTATTAAAAGGATTTCGAGTACTCCCCTGTGCTTCTATCGTAATGCAAACTAAGCTCACTTTTGAACCAATTGTCGAAGGAAATTTGTTAAATTCGCAATAATAACAATTACCTTAATATAGTATTAAAAAGCAAATTCTGTGAACAAGTCCATATGGATATTGTTCTTCGATATTTACTCAACATTAATAATTACGTTTTCAGTCTCCCATTGTTATGTTTGTTATCTTATCTCTGTTTCTAAGTCTGCATTTAAGGCCTTATTCAATAGACCATTTGATATCCTCTTCTGTATTGCGTAGATTTCGGAATTATGGACAATTCGTTCTATATTGTTGAGCGCAGTTCAATTTATACCCTGTTAAGGTAAATAATTAGGAAACAAACCATATTGAATTTCAGAGTTTCGAGCGAAGCAGTTTGAAATCCCTTATGTCCATGAAACCTAAACCTTGTGGGCTGTTAAAAGGGACAAGGGGAGATTGAACAAGGTTGTGTATGTTAATCTTTAGCCCGCTTAACCATCTTGTACATATGCATAAATTAGTTAGTCTATAGTCTGACACGAGCTTAATATGTAAGGAAATTGAAATGCTTCAACTAATAGACTCAGGGGGATTTCTTTTGATTGGGTCCTTGACTTGCCCCCAAACCAGTTTCATTTACACATTGATTTAAGTGTTCCATCCGCCCTATATCCTGCCTTCATAGCACTCATCCCCCTATTGACAGGGCCCCCCCAAACCCAACCAGTGAGTAACTTTATACCATGAAATTAAAATTTAATTTCAATTAACTTATCACATCGTTTTTCCAACATCCACAACCACATCCAACACCAATGAAAAATGCCTAGAAAATCAACTGCCTAAGCTGCCTAAGCTTCCGTTTCCCTTCGTGCGTTTTACCTCATACCCAAATCTCCCATCTCCCCATCCCCATCTTAATAATATTACTAACACATTGAACTTTGGCTAATCTATGGAAAGGTGAAGCGTTGAGCCTGGGCTAGGCTGGGCTGGGCTGGGCTTGTCTTAACTTGGATTGTTGGTCCATCACCTTGCCACCTTGAAAATTTCATAATTAAACGTTGCCCTTGTCGTTTCGTTCGTTTGTTCGTTTGTTCATACCTTGGGCATAGACACACCTTAAAGAATTCTAATTAAATCATCGTAAGAACTTTTAAGGACTTTTCTTTCGTTTCTTTGCCTTATTTTTATGTTGATTCATGTTCCATGTGGCAGCTGCCGAAGTTTTCCAAACTTTTGCCTAGCCTCAAAGCTTGGCCCAAGAATTTGCTTGATTTCGTTTTTCTCTTTTTTTTTTTTTCTTTTTTTTTGTTATTTTTTTTTTCTCCTACTTTACCAGTCTCCAATTTGTGCATTATGCCGACTAATTTGTGGTGTTTGCTTTGGTCTGGTCGGGTTCGGAGATATTCTTTCTGGCTTATGCAAAGTAAGGGATAAAGCCCTACATATGCTGATAGAGTGGAAGAGTAGTTAGGGCCAGTTAGGGGGTGTAGGCTAGAGCGTTGGTGGCGGCGCCTGACTGGCTGAAGTATCAGTATTTCATGTCGCCACAGACACATACACAACACACACACATATATACATATATGCAAGATTCATAGACTCATAAATCTTTAAGTATTGAAAAACCATTTTTGCCTATAACAACTCACGCCGAAAAGTTTATCCGGCCGACGCGAAATTGTAAGTGAGAGGGCCAGGAAGAATGTATATGGTGGTCGGAGAAACTGTGGTGGCAGTGCGTGTTTGGGTGTGGGTAACTGTCTCTCTGTGTGTGTGTGTGTGTGTGTGTGTATGTGTACTGGTTGGTGTGGGTCCGAACATTTGCAAAACTTTGCTTGAGGTGAAAGCAAACAACGTGACGTCGAATATCCAACACCACCAACAGCTATGTACAACATCGAATACCAATTTAACGTAGACACCAATTGAATGAAGGGAATGGTAACGGGAACGCATAAGGGATGGGGCGGGAGTAAGAAGAAAGTATGTAGTTAGCTGCTACCGGCTGTTTGTATGTGGTATGTCCAAAAGCAGGGTGAATACCCACAAAATAATATTGTGAATGGTCACACATGTAAGGACATTAGGCTGGTTTGTTTTTCACACTGGGAAATCTGGTCAACTTTTGTGATTTCTATGGAAACCAATGGCTTAACTGAAGCCACAACTTCTTAGTTGTAGCAGTTAATTATGTATCCAAAAGGATAATGGAAAAAAAATAAATGTAACTACATATATATGCAAACAAAGCATTCATCTTTATAATGATTTTTTTCGAATTTTTAGTAAAACTAATTATAAAGCGATTATAAATGACTTAATTGTTAGTTCTTTACCTAACTGGAAGTGTTGAAATATTTGAGATTCACATTTTATATTCAAATCGAACAAGTAAACCTGCAATGCGATAGAGTAAACTTTTTTCCATTTACTAAATTATTTTTAAACTGTTAAAACAAACAGAAATTTTTCCTGAAGCTAGAAAGTTTGGTTGTGAATGTTAGAATTTGCTTGGCAATAGCTAGAGTCAACAAACACTTCAAAAATAAAAACAAAGCTACTAAGGTAGAAGACTAGTTTGTTAGACAAATTTGAACAACTAATCGTATGTGTAATATTCGCCTTTTGATATTGAAATAACAAGTCGTATACGTAATATCGGGGTTTTCTACATTTAATGAAAAAAGAAATACAATTAAAATATGTTTCTGGTTTCTGTACAACAAATTTTTTACAAAACAAACCACTCTAATGTACATATACATACACATTGTTAAACTATGGTTTTGGGGCATTGGCCAAAGAGCTTCAAGTTGCGAAAGGAGCCAGCATGTGCTCTTCAGCTTTCCATATGCTCCAACGAAGCGTTCGAAATGAGAGAGGATATTCATGAAATGGAATAACTAATGACTTTATGCTGGAAGCGTGTTTTGTTAATTGCATTTGGTCGAAACGATGAGCCGATGTGTAGGGTCCTTGGGTTGGCCCCCCAAAAGTTCATGTTGAACAGCATTTAATGTGGGGAAAACAAAAATAACTGGGCAAAAAAAAAAAACAAAAATCCACCCATCTACCCAACAGAAGAGAAGAAAGAGGAGAACAAACCACACAAAAATTCAATGTTCGCTTGTTGCGGCCAAACGAAACTTAACGAAATTAGAGTCAGCCAAGCAGCAAAACCCATTGCTACAACAACAAATAAGTTGACAGAGACCGCGGCTAATGAAACCGCAGTTGGAATTAGGGAATGGTCCATCGTTATGTGTGAGAAACTGGCTGGAGGATATGGCTACTCAAGTAACTGACACGCTGTGGCGCTGACACTGTCCGTTTCGGGTTTGAGTTTGGGTTTTGGGTTTGTGTTCAACTTCGAAAAATGATGGCGACAATTTGCCAAATGCCAGCGATAAGCTGAGTGGTTAGATCGTATGAGCATTTATGACCCAGCCCTTGAATCTTTCCTCTTCTTTCCTCTCGGCGGAAGCATAAAGGGTTAAGTTTGTCTTTTTTTTTTTTTTTTATTGTTTTCGGGTTTTGCTAGCTTATTGTGAAGCGGTGACTACATTTCATCCATTGGCAAATGGGGGGCCAAAGTGTGGGGTCCATAACGTGGTTAGGAATGTAGCAGGTCTGGCGCTTTCTTTCGAAAGGGGGATATTATAATGAAACCGCAGTTGGAATTAGGGAATGGTCCATCGTTATGTGTGAGAAACTGGCTGGAGGATATGGCTACTCAAGTAACTGACACGCTGTGGCGCTGACACTGTCCGTTTCGGGTTTGAGTTTGGGTTTTGGGTTTGTGTTCAACTTCGAAAAATGATGGCGACAATTTGCCAAATGCCAGCGATAAGCTGAGTGGTTAGATCGTATGAGCATTTATGACCCAGCCCTTGAATCTTTCTCTCTCTCATTCTTTCCCTCTCGGCGGAAGCATAAAAGGGTTAAGTTTGTCTATTTTCTTTTTTTCTTTTCTATTGTTTTCGGGTTTTGCTAGCTTAATTCAGTGAAGCGGTGACTACATTTCATCCATTGGCAAATGGGGGGCCAAAAGTGTGGGGTCCATAACGTAGGTTAGGAATGTAGCAAGGTCATGGCGCTTTCTTTCGAAAGGGAGGATATTATACAAGGATATTGAATTCATCCTTTTTCTATCATAAATGCGCCAAAGTAGAAAAATCAATCATAAAGTTGATTGCTTTCACAGAAATGTTTGAGAACTAAAAATTTATTTGTTAAGGAATGAAAAATCAGTTAAATTTAAGAGACCATTCGATTCCATCTTAATTTATCTTCGGAATGCAGGAAACTTCGCTTAAAGCATTAATCTCTTCAACAATCGAAGCAAGATCTCGAAATCAATCAAATCAGTTAGAAGGCTTTCAGTTTATGCCACAATTAAGAAAACTCTCATTAGTATGCCATGTCGAGAGGTTTTTTTTTTAATTAATTGTTGTGGATTATATGATTCGAAAGGTATGTTTGCGGTTAGGTAGCCACATCATTTGAAGTTCAGCATGTCAAGTGGCCCTGATGGCAATATATACGTACAATTATATGTATTCTCTCTTCGTCTGCATCATCATTCACTTGAGTGAGCTTTTGCTTCATTAATTGCCCTAGCACTAGCTGGACGAGGAGAGACTTTATGGATATAATCTACTCATATTTCCGTTTTATATCCTACAGACATTTGCATGCTGTTGCCTCAATTATATGAAAATAAATACTTAAATACCATTTAATTAGAGGGAGCCAGAGAGAAACGAGGAACTCAAGAGAAATTGTTAAGGGAAGAAAAAGTAAGGAGAACACACTTCAAAGTCAAAAGCTTAGAATGGTCAAGTCAAATGGAGCACACTGTGGTTGAATGGTGCCTGAATGGGTGTGCTCTCACATCTTATTTGGACATCCGGACCGGATGGTGGCCACACAATTACTTGCATACTCGTATGTATGTTTGCTTTGAAAGCAAATGTGGGGGGGATGCTTCAGTGCTTCCTTGCCGTTACCCAGAAACCCACCGAAAAGCAGACCATCACATGCAACAGCAACCACCATGTAGTATATACTATATATGGGTCTGGGTCGGGGTCTGCTTGACTTCCTTAACGTTCAATTTGCGTACTTAAATTCATTTCACTTTAATTACGAAGGTTTTCCATTTAATATTTTATGCTCCTCTTATGTACTCACACCAGAGCATCTTCATGTCCGTGTCGCCTGTCCCAGCTGCCGTTTGCTGTGTCCATGGCTCTCGCTCTCCCTCTCTCCCTCTCTATGTATCAGCCCTGTTTCCATGTCTCGTTCTATGGCACTTTGGCTGCTTCATCTGCTTAATGTCTGTCATTTTCATTGCTCCCCCAACATTCTGATCCTGCTGCTGGTGTTCCAGCTCCTACTTCCTCTCCTCTGCGTCATCGTTGTTGTCATTCTCGTCATCCTCTTGGTCGTTGCTGACGTTGCGTTGGGTGGCAACGTGTTTGCCCTCATCGCATTTCATTTTGTTTGGTAGGTAAATATTTCGACTATAAACTGTATTAAGGTATTCATAAATTGATGGCTATATGTAAGAGCGTGTGTGCAGAGTGTGGAATGAGTGGGTCTCAGTTGTCATCAAAGACATTTCGTTGTCAGCTCCCCACACCTTCAGCAGGAATATCCAATTTTGGCATTTTGCTTTTGCAAAATTGAACTTCAGGCAACAAGAAATCCAAAAATGGCCTATTCGAAAATTCGTTAACATATCGAATGACATAAAAATGTCTTGAAGTAAATGGCGTTGTTTATGCCACAACATCTAAATGAGCAGCAACAAGCTGAATGAATCGATTGGGGGATGGTAGATGCTTTGGGTCGGCCATTGGTTCCATTTCGTTTGGTGGCTTTGCGAAACCACGCATCATTACAAGGACGCATAGTGCTCTCGGTTGGGTTGGGCGTGGGTGGTCTGGTTCATTCTCGTGCTCATCAAATGGCAAACCAAATGGTGTAAAATGCCTCATTGAATTGCTACTGCGATGTCTACTTGGCAAGGTAAGGAAGGCAGGGCTATGGATATAATCCACCTATCTCGTTTACCACGAGTCCTCGCTCTCTATCTCTGATTTCGTAATCAGTGATGCGGCGCAGTTTTATTGCTAGCCACAAGGCTCTAACAACAAGGCCAAAACACACACACTTAGACACATATAAAACCGCTAAATTACATGATGATTAGAGATCTAAAAGTATGCATCTTTATAACATTTAAAAAAATGTGCCAACTACAACTTAAATTTCATTTGCATATTTCGAAAGAACTGAACTGAAGGAAATTCTTTAAGAAAACTACAAATTTTCACAAGAAATATTCTTATAAAATTCTTCTGTAAAAAATATTTCCTTTCTTTATTCAATCTATAAAAATCCAGAAAATTTAGCTATTGGCTTTGCCACAGAGTAGTGAGCCCAGTCTCAGTTAGGTGATCAATCAAATCAAACGGAGATCGCGTCTTTGCCGAGATTTTCTGAGCTTCTCCTTTTATAATTTATGAATTTTTTGCCTGGCTTAATGCGTTTTCAAAATATTTTGATGTAAGAATGTTCCCCTTTTGAAAAATGAAAAATTCTTAAATATCTTGTATAAGTCCATTTCAATTGGATGAAAACATTCCAAGTAAGTAATCTGACTACGAAAATCATATAAAATTTCAGTGATGGCAATCACAGTGCGCGACTTTTGCACGCATCACCAGGGTAAATACTTAAACATGGCTCGCAGCGACAAGGCACAAAGTACGGGGCCAAAAACGATGTGGCGACGGCAACGAATGGGCGACGATTGGGTGCGTACTCGGGGGCGACCTGCGTTGGCCTCGACAACGGCAAACGGCAACGACAGCGCAATTGCTTCTTGGGCATGGGATGGGAAGTGCTTGGGGAGTGGTTGGGGTATTGCCAACAACAAAGAGCGTGCAAGCGAAAGCGAACGTTGACGATTGGGATGGCAAAATTAAAAGGAACGGTAGAATGGAAAATGGAGAAGAAGGATGCCAAAGACGTGAGTTGCTGAGATTTGTTTTGCACTCATCCGCTCACTTCCTGAGCTTTAGCAACTTTTGCTTTAGCCACCCATGCTCTGCTAATGTGTGGCATGTCTTGCTGTACTCTATGCATGTGTGTGTGTGTGTGTGTGTGTGTGTTTTACAACCGCAACCTGTGGGTCGTGGGTTGTGTGTATATGTGAGCACTGGATTCGTTGTGGCGGGGTCGGGCCAAGAAGAGTTTGCTTTTTTTATGTGACCATTTCCATTGCGAATGCGACTGCGTTCGTGTTCATTAACGTTGCTATTACATTTTAACACACCGAATCGGAATGTGTTCCGACAACGTCCTTGCCACGCCCCCTTACCCATTATTCTTCCTTTTCTGTTCTGTTCTGGGTTCTTTTTTTTCTGCTGACTAACCTCTCTGCAGCCTAACCGCCTTCCCATACCTCTGCCTTCTGAACAAAACTTGGCTGCTTTCACTTTTATTTGTGTGCGTGTGTTTTTGTTGTGCAAAATGTTGAAATATCCTGTTTAAGTTTATTTCATTTTTCCACAGCATCCTTACACGTGCCATTCCACACACCAGAAGCCCCCCGCACCCAACCTTCAAGATCCAGTAACGTACCTCATCTGGTTCTATGTGCGAGTGTGTGTGTGTTTTAGTTGGCATGCATAAATTTTTACGTTTGTTGTTGTCTTATCAGATCATTTATTGCTTCAGGACGAAAGGGGGAGAAGATGTGAAGCAGGATGGACGGGGGGGCTTGTCCTCGCATTCACATTGCCATTCACATTACTTGTGTTATTTGCATGTTGTAGAAAAATATCAATTTGCGTACCTCCAACGTTGTCGCAGCATCAGCATCAGCAGGACCCGCAGCATCATTTAACATTTTCCGCTATTTGCAGGGCCTTTGTCCCTTTTTTTCTTTCTTTTTTTTTTTTTTGTTTGCCTCCTTAATTTGAACGAACACACATACAAATGTATCTACATACCATTATATACATATATGTAAATATAAATATAGAGAAAGGAAGACACAAATACAGAAGCATTTACAAATGGCACTATGGGCCAGCAGATAGCCAGCAATTTAACCCAATTTAAAGAGCCCCACTTTTTCAAATGTTTAGCAGCCAATAATGGAGATTTGGGCTAAGAAATTTATTAAGATTTCTTAAAACTAATAAATATATAACAAGATTCAAGTCCTTTCTGGACTCTATAAAAACTCTTAGCAAAACAAATGTATCATATGGAATCTCCAAACTCCAACTTTGAATTACTTTATCTTAATATAAAGAAAATTATATTCGAATCAAATTTGTTTCTAACAAGTTCTTAAATTTTACATTAATTTGTTTCGTTTTAAGTGCAATTTCAGTCTAGAAAACAACCCAAATGTGGATGAAAAATGGTGGCAATTTAATGAGAAAATAATAAATTCTACTAAATCATCAAAAAACCAAATGAAAATCATTGGAGTTTTTCAATTTTCTATAATAGAATACTTGCTTGGGTTAATTCAAGGACATATTTTTAATTGAAATGTAAAAATGAAAATCTAGCTCCTTTCCAAAAATGATGTAATTGATTTTTAGCCAATTATTGAAGACTCATAGCCCATTGTTGGCAGCCAGTCACACTGCGAACTTTTTTTTTAAGAGAGTTTCCTTTTTTTTTTCGCTCGTTTATGTGTTTTTTCTTTCTTTAGGGTCTCCATTTGAATATGAATTTATGTCAATGTGTCTGCTCTGTGTGTGCGACATGGCGTATAAGCAATTTATATAATTCGTGATGCTATTTGCATAACTCTCCTGCGCCCTTTTTTCTTTCCATTCCTCTTTCGCTCTATCTCTCTCTCACACTTTTTCTGTCTATTGGTGTCGCCTACTTGGATAGGGTCAGAAAGTAAGTAAGTAACTTGACCCCCTTGCGTGATAATCAAAATGTTGGCCACTTGGCTACTTCATTTCTATTTCTAGTTGTTTTGTCTTTTGGATTTATCACTTTTGGCTAGCAAAAAAATAAGACCAAGAAGAGAAAAAAGAAGGTGAAACGGTAAAATCAAGCTACCGGGCATCGGGTACCGGCCACCAGCCACCACCGGCTTATACCCACGAGTCACGTAACTTCCGAGTAATAGTAACAAGAACTGCCACTTTCCTCTGCTCTTCCTCTTTGCAGGGAATAAAGTGAATGAGAGAGAGAGAGAGAGAGCGAGTAGTTAAAGGAATGTGAGTAAAGGAGATGTTGCAAAATCTTTTCTACACTCTGGCCGAGGCATTCATAAATTTTATGCTTAGTCTCTAACCAAAATAAAGAGGAGTGGAGGGAAAGCAAAAAACAAACAACAGTAAAGCACATATAACTTTTCTGATAATATCTGAGCACACACACACACACACACACACACACACACACAGACTGACTAGTTCTTTCGCTTTTTGCGCCCTCCATTTGGTCATTTTCACATTTCATGTTGCATACTTTTATGGGTTACTGCTTTTTTCATGTGCCAACGCGACTCTAATGAGCAACAAGAACAACAACAACTATAAGCTCAACCACAACAACATTGTTAACTTTTTGCCCCAACTGTATACATACGTAACCCACACACACACATGTATGTATCTCTATATGTATGTGTGTTGGCATTTTTTTTATGCTTGGTTAACTTATTTGATTTTACTGCCAATTTGAAAAAAGAAAAATCCAAACTAAAACTGATTGAATTGCCCACCCAGTCAGATAGAAACTAATGAATTGACATTGAACATATGTAAAATTATGTAAATCGAAGAGAGAAAGAGCGACAGAGACGGCAAGAAAGAGATAACTATTGGAGTTGACAATGTGAGTGAAAGGGAGAGCGAGAGAGAATTTCATTTGAAGCCTACATTAAATAACACTTTAAGTCGTTAGGCGCCATGGGGAGACGGCAGAACTGTGTGCAAAAACACGAGACACAATTTAAATTTTAAGTTCAATCGAAAATTGTATACTCTTGCCCCATAAATTCCATTTTATACTTTTTTTTTGACGACTTTAGAAATGAACTTCAAATTAATCACTTTTTATTAGCTGCAAAAGTGTCTCATAGTTTTCAATTTACGTTCATTTTATGATTGTCTATTGCAGAGAGCTAAAAATCACCTAGAATCAAGCTGGTTAAGGTCCTTTTTTAGCTATTAGATGAAACCAATATATTCAACAAGATTAGAGGGAGAGAGGGATCTATATTCATGAATATATAGGTACTTATGTTTGTAGAAGAGGATGTCTTTATAGCTTATTCCAATGAATTCTGCCACCTTCTGTTCAAATTACCATACCCTTTTATGGCAAGAGATACAGAAAAAAAAAAGAAAAACGAAAAACTGGACTTGATTGTGCATACATAAATTCATTATAAATGCCTTTTGACATTATGCATTGTGTCCCTGACGAGCCCTAAAAGAGCTATATATACAAGTGAAACCTTTATATATATTTTATGTGTCTGCATAAAGTGTATAAACAAATTCAATATGCAGGCAGAAAACGACGAGTTTTCCATTGCATGCTCTTGAGTGAATATAAATTTTCATTGAATTGCTGCATTTACTTGTAATGAGGAAATTTTATTTTTCACTTTATATGTCCTTCCCACTCTATTACTACAGAAAGAAGTTGTAACAATTGTTGATTGACATATTCAGGCAGTTTTCACTGTACTTAGTCTAGCTTTATTACATGTCGACTGTGTGTGTGTGTGTGTGTCTATTTAGAGTGCCATGGGGGCTAGTATTCTTATCGATATTTGGCAAATAAAATAAAAAACAAGACACACGCCGAGTGGTCTGATAAAGGAAAAGGAGCAGTTCCTGTCACACTGCTTGTATTCCTCGTTCTTCTTCTTTGGTTCAACAGCTCAATCTTTATACTTTTCTCTGTGGTTTTTTTTGCTTTGCCTCTCGAGGAGTTGCCATCTGGGGCTGGTCTCTTCCGTTTAAGGGGCTCATGAAAAATTACCCACAGAGTAAAGGGGGCAAAGGAAGATCTTGTGTGTGTGTGTGTGAGAGTGTGGTGGGGGGCAACCGAGATAGAGAGAACATTTTGTTTGGCTTGGTACTTGAGATATTCCAATTTTTGAAGTGTCAAAAGTATCCGCTTATATTTTTTATATGGCTTTTATATATATATAAATATGTATGTGTGTATGTATCGAATGAATATATAACTAAGCAGATAATGGCAGCTTTCTGGTTTGCTTGCCAGTGTTTTTTTCTCCCATTTTTTTATGATACATACATATCTCTTATTTGTCTGTCTTTCTGTATGTCTAAAGTTCTTGGGCAAGCAGACTAAAAAGACAAAGAACCAGAAAAAAATGCCAACAAGAACAAAAACATTCTTACTCTTGGTGCGTGTGTGTGTGTGTGTGTGGAAAACTTTCAGTGGGCAATACCAACAACAGCAGCAGCAGGCAAAGAGGAAAAGCGTAATATATTTGAAATCAACATATTGATTTTTGTTCTTTTTCTTCTTACACTCAAAGGAAGAGAAAGAGAGATAGAGAGAGACAGAGACAAACAGACCGCTGACGTGTGTATCTGTATCTATGTAGTATTTAGTCGTATCTTTTTGGCTGTCATGTTTGCCAAATGCTGCTGCATGTTCGCAACTTGCCATTTATTTATATGTTTAGTTTTTATTCTTCAATCTATGAGCATATATGTATCTATATCTAACATTTTCTTGTTTTTCTTTATATTCGCTTTTTTTTGTGTTGTGCTTCTCTGCAAACACTAATGACTGTGCTCCCCATTGAACCATGGGACCATTGGCCACTGGAAAGTTCAACATGAATTTGTTTCTTTTAGCTAGACAAGTTCATTCGTCATCGTGTAGCATATAGATGGAAATCTTTCCTCTACAAACCCATATCATGGCTTCAATTTCATTAACCTGCCTCACTTTTTAAACAATTTCTGGGTTTTCTTTTATCCTTTTTACGTTTTGCTTTGGTTCTTCTTCCTTTTTTTCTTCCTTCTCTTTTGATACTGTCTCCCACTGCCGCTGCCGCGTAATACCAAATAAATGGCAATTTAACAATGAAAAATTAAAAGAAAATTCAAAGTTTTTTTCAGACTCTTTATCTCTCTTCCCCCCTTTACGTCATATCTCTTCTCTGTCTGAAGCGCGCGCTTTTTCTCGAAAAGAGGCTTATATATATATATATACGTATTTTCGTCATGAGTTTGGGAATGAACCACGTTCGGGGTATTCCTAAGTAATTACAGTTGAATGGCGACTACAAACAGCCAGTTAAAGCGAAAGACAAAAATGTTTTGGTCCTGGACGGAAGGGGATTGGTTTTTTTTTCTTTTTGGTTCTTTTTTTTTTTTGGTTTCTTTGTCTTGTACACGAGTATTTGCAACAAATATTTAACATTGGCCATTTGTCATCGGAGAATACAGCACTTTTTCCCCTTTTCAGTTTTTTTTGGGTTTTGTTTCGCCCCATTTTCCTGACTGACAAACCTTTTTTTTTTGTTCACATTGTTTTAAACTATGTGATGTTTTATTAATTAGACTTTTCTTTTAAATATTGCATAATAAATTTGCTGAAATGAAATCAGAAGAAAGGTTAAATGCAATCTCAAATGATTCAGCATTAAATTTTAAATCAAAGTATTTACAATTAATTATGAACGTGACAATGGCCACCAAGGGAATGAATCAAATTTTGATTGACATCATGATGGATAAATAAAGTCCAAAAGTTTATTTGAGAAGCATTTTGACACAAAACTTTGAATAACTATTATGCGAGAAGAGTTAGAAATTTTTGGATTTTTAAATTAATATATTTATTTTTATTGTATAATCCGACTTTTCACTTGGTAATTAAAGTTAGACAAGTATTTTTAGGCCAATTTAAAAAAAAATATCCTGTATTTAATTTGCTGACTTTGCTGTTTGGATTCATTACTTGTAGCATTAAAAATATGTATGTACATAAACTAGCATTTGATTAATTTTGACTCAATTTGAAGGGAAAAAGTTTTGATCCATATTCACAAAAGTTAGTAAAATTTTAACCGAAATTCTTTTTCCCGATTTTCACTATTTCGAGAAAAATTTTAGAAAAACTTACCATAAAATAACCAAAGCCAAAACTTTTTATTATTCACAGAAGAATGCTATGACCATAGAGAGATAGAGAGAGAAAGACAGAGGGAGACAGACCGATAGAAAGAGAGAGAGAGAGAGGGAAAGAATATGCAGCTACTAATTACTACCAAAAGAATTTGAACTCACTTTTTAGTTAACATTTTCCACAATAGCAGCAACAAGAATGAAGAATGTTTTTAGTTAATTAAAAGTTACTAGATGTAGTTAATAGATGATGAAAATTTTATTTGCAAATATTTTGCAATTTATGTGCTTGTTGAAAAATGAGCAATGAATATGCTCAGTCGCCAAAAAATATGCAACATAAATAATATTTCACTTTACATACTCCCACATGGAGATAAAACCCGCTGAAAGCTCTTTTAAAATATCATTAGCATCCACATATCGCATCTGAGACCTGATCCCTCATACTCCAAAATGAAAGGAGTCTACACGCCCACAGACATCGCCGTGTGGGCACACCCACACCCCATGACCGTGTGTTAACCATTTGGCAGGATTTAAAACATTTTTCATTTCTTGCTCAGCCACTTTGCTCTTATTTTGCTTATGTCAACTGAACGGCTAGGGAGTAGGGAATAGGGAGAGAGCTTGATGGGATATGGCAATGTGGAGGATGAGCAGCAATGGTTTAGCGGGTGGGAGGTGTGTATATGTATGGCTAACAAATACATACATAAATTTACCCGAGGGTTTTGCCATACCAACAACAATAACAACAGCAACAAGAACAACTTGAAAATTCGTTCGTTCGCTTTGTCGCTTTTCCGCTTTTCCTCACTCTATGCCTCAAAAAACACACGCATTGTGTCTGTGTGCTTCTGTGTGTGTGTGTATATATATAATTTTTTGCTGCTTTAATTTACAACGGAACCAAAAAGTTATGAAACTCATTAAAACACGAAACTAATTCAAACACCCCGGGCCTAATTGCCAACTCCAACTCTACAGGTCCAACTCGCTAGGCAGTCTCTCTTTTCCCCTCTCTCTCTTTCTCTCTGTCAGCCACTTTCTCTTTTTCTCGCTCTCTGTTCGGAATGAATCTAAAAATTATTTAGCGTTAATTTCCACAGGATGAAAAAAAAGCAAAAGAAATGTGCGCGTCAACAGAAATTAAGTGTCCCAGCTAATTTAGCACAGGCTGACCCAGCTCTAGCTAAATTCCCTTGCTCCGGCTTTAGAGATCCCAGCTCCTGGTGGTTTCAACTCCTGGAGCGTACCCAGCTGTGACGTTGCCATCGCATTTAGAATACTTACAATTTTAATTTGAATAATTTTCGCAGGCTTTAAACGTAAATTACCCTCGCATTTTTCTGTTGCCTTTGCATATTTTTTATTTCTGCCTCTTGTTCAGTTTGCTTTTTTTTTCCCATTTTTGGGTCCATTTCTTTTTTCATTTTTATTATTTTTTTTTTCTTTCTTTTGCATAAGCATTTTGAGAGATTAAACTTGGCGTACTTGAATGTTATTACACGTAGTAGTAAGTAGAAGCGCCACAACCAAGCGCCCAACACTTTCATTTATTATTATTTTTTTTTTTCTTTCTCGCTTTTCAGCCAACTGAACCCAAGCCCCGAGCCCAATTGTCGCCCACGAAACGAAACGAAAAAAAAAGGGAAAAAATAGAATGAGAAAATTCTAACCCTCTATCCGTCCGGGCCATATAGAAAAATCACACATCGTTAGCTCAGCATTTTTGTTGTGGGTGTGTGAGTGAGGATGCCCTTGTCCCAGTACTCAGTACCCAGAACCAGTGAGAATGAGAGAAGGGGTTTCCACCGGGTGGGACGGTGACGGGGGATGAGGGATCGTTGAGTTTTGGGGTCGCTGTTAGTAAGAAGGTTCAAGAGAGATGGAACAGCTCCCATAACGTGGCATTTTTCGTAGAAATTTTTTGTTGCATAAAAATTGCTTTGCTTGCTCTTGCTCAGTCACTCAGCTGAAGCTTCAAGTCGAATCTGAAGTCCATGTGTCTGTTTCTATGTGTTTTGTGTGTGTGTGTGTATACATCCATATGTATATGTAAGTATGTGTGTATTCTGTTAACTGTCCCGTTTTGAGTTTGTGGATACATTCAAGCAAATATACTCATACGCCGTTGACGGCATTCACTGTGGTCTACAGGAATTGTAATAATTTGGCCAAAATTTATACATTTTAGCAAAGGGCATGAACAATTTCAATAAATTGTTGGAATATTGAAGCTCTAACGTACATATATACATACATATATAATACCAGCTCTGTTTATTCAGATTTCTTGATTCCTTCAAGGAGTTTGAGTGGCAAATAATTTGAAGCACCGTCTGTTAATCCTTAAGTTTGAATGTTTCTATATTCATATAATTATAATTGGTAGATATCGATTAATTTGATCTTAAAATGGACTTAAATTTATATAATCAACAACAATAAACAAAACGGCAATCCAAAAGCCTTTTATCTCCGATTTGTTTCTAAGACTATTGACCCAGTGTGCAGCATCACGGTTTATGCTTTTGGGTTTTAATCTGACTGTGTGTGTGTGTGTGTGTATATATATCTATATAAGTGTATGTACGCTCAAAGTTTCTTTATTTAATTCAGTGAACTGTAAAATGTGCTGAAATGTTAGATTATTGCTTTTCACTACGCTCCATGATGTTCTTACTTCTTCCTACCCCCCGACACCAATAAAGAACCTTAACTAGTGCTCTTAGCCTAACTCTCTTAGGTTTGCCTTTGCTCTCCTTCTTCATTTTCTTTTTCTTGTGCTACTTCTTTGTGTGTATCTGCGTGTGTGTGTGCGCGTTTGTGTGTTATTTTAACTCGCAACACGGCCATGTTTCCATGTTTCTCTTTCAGCCATAACAATTTCCAACTGCACTCCTTTGACGAGATAATGCGTTGATAACCCACACACCACCATTACCATCTCCACATCCACCAGTAGCACCAGCAGTAGCCCCACCCCCTACCACACACGAACCCAAGAATCCCAAACCCCAAAGAAAAGAACGAAAAAAAAAAAATTGGGCAATTTGCTTATTTACAACAAAAAGAAACGAAAGAAAGAAAACGAAAGAAGAGGCAAAGTCGGTGAATGTGTAGCCAATGTTTGGTAAAGAATAAGCCGAAAGTCAGTAGCAGCCAGACGAGTAGAGCGGGGACGAGAATTTCAGCCAGACCTTTTGGAGTAGATGTAGATGAGATGCGATGAGTTGCGATGAGATGATGTTGCTGATGAAAGGTTAACGGCACGTGTCCATGTTCGTCTTTAGCCATTGCACAATGGCGGACAACCAACTGAACAAAACAAAAAAACGGCAAAAAAGAAAACAGGAAAAAAGAAAAGGAAAATAAGTCAAGTTTTCAATTTTCATTTCGCCTTAAATGATGGCATTGACATGCGTCAGACTCAGCAAATATATATTGAAAGGCAATGGAGGCAAATTATTATTTATTATTAGGTTTTACTTTGCTTTGCGCTCATTTTTCTACATGGAAAAACATCCATAGAAAATTAATTAAAAAAACACAAAAAAAAAACAGTAAAAAAGGATACCCAAAAAAAATACCCACGCATTAATTTGTTGCGTCATATCCAATGGCTTCATTATCAATATTAATTAATTTTATTGGAAAACATATCTACTTAAAATTGTATATAAATATAGATATGTATGTAAGTACCCAAAGGGCAAACAATTTTCACCTGATTTGAATATTTATGCTGAACTAAAGACAGAAACTGATTTGATTGTATTCGAGTATAACTACATAATATTGAGCTGACCATTGGGAAGATTCTTAGTTTTCTGGATATATCGGTTATAAATGGATTCACCATAAGTAGCCAAAAACTTGTTAGCCTTAGTTAATCAAAGAAGCCAATAAATAAACTATATTTTTGTTTTATCAACCAGCAATCTTAGTTAGATGGACTTTAACATTATTTTAACCGAGTTTTTATCATCTTATTGCCATTGTTCATGATGAATTCTGTTCATGCATTCACCGATGGAAAAAGAAAAGAAAAACTGCTCTTAGTCCAATAATCTTAATGACAAAACTTAAAATTTACGTGAGCTGCCTTGCATTATTCTCGAATGTCAAGGAGGATTACCTGAACCCGATTTTTAACATTTTGTTGTTGCTGTTGGTTGTTTTTTGTTTTCTTTTTTTTGGCTTGTGTCTGGCTTGTTTGCATAAAGATATGCTATATATTAAAAATCCAGAGGAGGCAACCGACCAAACCTTCAACCAGGATAGCAACAGCAACAAGGGCAACCGGCAACCATCAAGTCACGAAGACATCGCTGTATCAATATTAGCGCGACAAGGAGAATCCGTAAATTGGGGTCGACAGCGTCGACGATGGGGGCAATGGCGGCGACAAACAAAGTGTTGAGGAGATTGGAATTGGCTTTTCGTTGGACAAGTGGAAGAGTCTACAAGAGGATGGCAAGATAGACACAGACACAGTGAGAAAGAGAAAGTGGCAAATTGGAAAATAAGAGCACTGAGAGAAAACTTCATTATATTTGAAAAGTTTTCGTAAAATGTTGACACAAATCATTTAGAAAAAACATCGAATAGAAATCGAGAAATTATTTTGGCTTTAAGTTGCTGTTTGCTACTATTATTAATGCTTTTGAATTTGTTGGAAATTTTAGTTTTTTCTCAGTGTTTCATTTGCAATTTTATCATATACATTTTTTCTTCAATTGGTTGGCAATTTTTTGTCAAGTGAATTGAATGCAACATTCGAAAATTGCTATCGATGGGTCCAAGTGTCGACATTTCGCGACCTCAACTTTCCACCTATTCGGCTCCATTCTCTGCCCCAACATCTCACCGCCTTGGCCAATGCCTAAGGACTTTCTCTGCACTGCATGAGGATACCGCGATGGCGTTGCCATTGCTGTTTATGTCCTTGCTTGGCGGCGGTTCACTTTGCTCCCTGTGCTCTGCCTTGGCCAGGCATTCGGTCCGTTCGTCTGTCTGTCTGGCAGTCTGCCTGTCTGCCCGTTTGTCTGCTCGTTCGTGCCTAACGAGCTGCACTCCAAAAAACGCTGCTGGCGCTCAAACCAGACAACCATCAGGGCAAGGACGTGAAGGACGAGAACGAGTGAACGAAAGAGAATGGTAAAGCGATAGATAGCGTTGGGCTGGATAACCAACTTGCTGGGATGCCTCGTTGATTTCGTTTGATTCCTTGGCCCCGGCATTGCGTTAAGTTCAGCCAGCCATCAGTTTCTGTGGTTGTTGTTGTTGGCGTTGTTGTTGCTGCTGCTTCTGTTGCTTACACAGATTGTTGATGTTCGATTTAATTTTAGCTCTGCTGATTTTTGCGTTATTTATTTTATTATAATACCCTTTACATTTAACGGCACGATAAGGCATATTGACTTTGACATTAATTGCTTGGCCGTGCTCAAAAGAAAGAGACAGAGGAAGCGACAGAGAGACAGAGACAGAGACAGTCGACTGGCGAATCATTTTCCTGACACTTGAGCACGCCTTTTATTGGCGGTCATTAACGTCAGCGTGAAGCTTCTCCGCAGCAAACACCAAAGCTTCACTTCCCAAAGGGGTTTCAGCCAAGGGATGGATGGAATGGGTTTGGGTTTAAATGCGGATGCGGTGACAGGTGGCAAGTGGCAAATTGCAAATGGCAAATGGCGGATGTGGCTTAATTGCTGATTTGTTGTCTTGCCCGAAGTAATTGCATTAGAGTGGTAAATATTAAAGACTGTCTAAATGGGAAACAAGCCCTAAGACATATACTTACTATAAAACTAAATGAATAGCAAGAGCGGGCTGCGTGGGGGGTTTTCCACTTAATTGGAAGAGTGTAAAACTATGTACATTCTTACAGTTTTACAAAGTTATAAATGCCAAAGGGTAAGTGCAATTATTTACCTGTTTAATTAACTAATTACATAGCACATATCCGTACAGTGCGCCATTAGATAAATAAAGTTCTATAGCTTCATCTTTCCACTATGTGAAGTGATTGCTTAGATTGAGTAACCTATGGATTAATAAGAAAGGTCAATTCGTCAAGTTTCCAATTAGCGATTGTGTTTATGTAAGTAGCATGCCATCTAAATTGGCTTTAATGGCATTAGTGAATTTAAAGGACTCATTAGTTATGTAGCTCTCAGAAAGCCAGCCGTATCCTTCGCCAAAACCAGCTTTTTCGATCAATTACTTTTTTAGTTAATTCTAGGAATAAGGTGAAAAAGTTTCTTCAAATTCTTAAGTTCAAATCGCCATAACTTTGTCAAAATTTGTTTCTTTTGAATTGAAAAGTTTTTATGCGATTTTAAGATTAATAAAGTCTGAAAATCTTTTTTCAAATTGGTTCCTAAGGTGCGGAGGAAGGGGTTTAAAAATTGTCACCGTATCCCGAAAATATGCGTCACGTGATTTATGGATTTAGCCCTGGGCAAAATCAAGAAGTTTGACAAAAAATGTAATCAAAAAATTCTTAGCTTTCTCAAAATTCTTAACTTTACAAATGTGTAACTTGGTTAATTTTAGGCCGATTCTTAATACATGTTTGTTGCTGTGGTTATGAATTATAAATTATGATTTATAAACTCGTAAACTAGCTAATGAACAATTTTGCACGTCTTTTTGAATGATTTCAATGTTTTTATGGCATTTTAAAAGTCCTAAGAAAATGAAGCTGAGGCTTTTTGAAATCGGCTAGAAATTGGGAAAAATATATCCTATCCAAATGAAACATTTTGGTCCAAAATAATCTCAAATAATTTTCTTTTATTGCCAGAAATAGTTAACAGAAATTTGCTGGCATTTGCTATAGATTGAATTATCTTCAATTTTGTATATTAATTAACAAGCCAGGTAAAATCTAAGAGCTAAATTAGTTCAAAGTCTAAAATCCAGTCGAATTCTCATCCAAGTTTAAGCTAATTATTCATTTTCATGTCTGTCTCTCTCTCTTTGCTGGTATAAATAGAGAAATTACAATGTTATTTAAATGCACGTAAATATGCCAAGAGTTTAGAGATATATAAAAAAGCTTCAAACCAAGTTGAAAGCAATAAAAGTAAAGACCAATTTATCAGGGGCTTTTTAATATGTCAGTTATTGTCAATATAAACTCAACATACGATTTGAAATGAGTGTTTTGTTTCCAGTACTTGATTTCATTTATAGACATGGATGTGTTTTCTAAGAACTTGTGTATTTTGTGGCGTGTTAAATCAATCTTGACAATCAATTCTTTGTTGAGTGGGTCAGATTTAATAATTTAGAGTTTCCAGCTCAAGGATGCATCAAAATGGAGTTAATCAACTGAAAGTTAGTTTGCGAGTAATGTTGAAATTGCAATGTGAATATTTAGTATCGTATTATTGTGTTCATTCACTATATACCCATATACATATTGCCATAATATACTAGTGGGTAATTTCTGTCTGTGTGTGTATGCTTATATGGCTACTTATGGTCGGAGCAACAATATTATTATAGACATGGCAAACAATGGAGATGGGAAAACAATAGAGTTGTAGCTCTCCACTTTGGCCGTAAGTAGCTTTAGCAAATTGTTTCTACATTTAGCTGTACACACACACACACACACACACACACGCATACACAAGGACCGGTGTACCGTTAAGGATACAATTCGAGAAACATTTGTTTGCATTTGCTGAGCGTTAATCTTTAAACCTGGCCATGGCAATGGGTCTGCTGGCTGTCAAGCTTATGCTCACCAACAACATTCTCGTGTTGTATTCTACTCTGCCTGCCTCTTTTGAGTGTCTTAAGCAGTCAGGAACATACTCAAAGACATATATACACACACACACTCACGAAGTCACAGACACAGACATACATACTCATAAATATTCATACTGTTGCGGAGTATTTGCAATTGCTTTAGCTCTTTGGCTCTCTGCGTTGACATTGCAAATACTCTAGAAACTGGCAAGATACTCTACCCCAACCCCCGTTTACCCCCTCCTACCTTTATTCTTCCCTACACTTTCATCCTGTTTGCAGGGGCTTGACTAGATGTTATTTTATTTATTTGGATTCCGATTCTGATTCTGATTCTGATCCTTTACTTTGCCGCTGTGTGTGTGTGTGTGTGTGTGTCTGGTACACGTGCCTAATCAAATGCTAAATTAAAATTATCTAGAGACGTGTATTTTTAGCTATATCTGTCTGCCCTTAGAAATGATTAACAAAAGGCAGCCAGGAGAAAGCGAGAGCCAAAAAGACGGAAAACTGAGATGACAACTTCGACTTCGATTCGCATTTTGTGTAATCTGGTAAATCTCTTTGCGACTTCTAGGGATTAGCTTACTTCAGAATATATGTGTATGTGTATGTGTGTCAGTTAGTGTGTTTGTGTGTGTGTTTTGGGGGGAGGGGCAGGATGGTACTATTTGCGCGGCCTTTACAATTTAACGCACTGTCAAGTTCAAATACACACAAAGAGGCAAGCCACAAAACGCAAAAAGAAAAAAAAAAAAAACAACCAAAGAAATGTTCGCAGTCGAGTCGAGGTTGTCGTTGGGGGGCGGGGCAGTAGGTGGAACAAGCTATACACTCCCACACACACGCCTCTGTTAACAATAATTTACGCAACTTTGCGCCTTTTTTGTTAAAAAGTAAAATAAAATAACAGGAAAAAAAAATAATAACTTACCAAAGCCCAAAGGCGAGCAAATTTCATAGTAAGCACCATTATATTACGTCTGGGTAAATATGGGGACGACTCTTGTGTCTTTCTCTCTCTCTCTCTCTCTCGCTCGCTTTGCCCTGGACTTGACTTGACTGGCCTTCCCTTAGGGAGGGGGCCCAAAGGACCTGTACAAGAACCGAAACAATAAATGTATGGGGGAACATTTGTCAAAATGCGGTTCAGCGAGTCGCCAGCTTGAAGCGCGCGCGTCAACAAAACAATCTTTGTTCAATATTTTATTATCGTAATTTAATATTTCTCGAACCACACCTCCCTCCCTCTGAATTTCCGTGGCTCGCCGAACCGCCCGTCATCGCTAGCTGTCAACGTCATTTGCTCTCTCTTTTGGCTTACACGTACACGCCACTTTTTGACGCACTGTTTAATATTTATTAAAAAGTCATGTGCGTTCGCTTGGCTCACAGGGGAATTACAATATTTGTGGGCGGTTTTTTGGGTGGCATTTCTTTTACCCACTCTCTGTCTCCCTTTCGTTTTTTTTTTTTTTTTTTTTGTAATGTTGAGACTAAAGCTAAAGCCGCCTGGGATTGTGTCGAATCTGAAGATCCTTGTGCGTCTGTGGTATATACATATGTATGTAGAGATATATATGCATCTTTATAGTAATTGCTTTCAGTGCTCCACCATTCACGTCAAGGCCTAAAATTGTCGGCTGTCGGTTGTCGCTTCTCAGTTGTTGGCTGTCTGGTGTCGGCCTCTTTCCTTGTCTGTCTCAGCCGTTTTGGTTGTAATTTCGTTTTTACGTCTTTGATATTTTGCATTTTGTTTCATTGAACGCCTTCATTACATTACATAGGACTGACAAGTGATGCGGGATTGAGATTCAGCGCGGCCATGGCACAGTGGTTACAAACACAGATTTACACTAGCTCACAATGACTGGAATGGGTTAGTAGTAGGCTTAAATTGTAGACAAATTAAATGGGACGCCAAAAACCAGTTTAATAAAAGATGAGCTCATCTACAGAACTTGATTTTCATTTTAAACGATTTTTTTAGTTAATTAATTGGGCCATCCTATATAGAAATATATATTGATTCGTCAGATAAAGATTAATTATTAATGTTAATAGAATAATAATTAAATTCGCTCAGGGTAATTGTTGATTATTCTTATCCCTTTCAATTAAACAAACTTTAAAAGATAACCTACTTTTCTCTTACATTTCGTTATAATGAAGTCTTTAATATGAATTATAATAATCTGATGATTAACTGATTAACTTACTCGAAGTGTATTGCATAGTTATTGAATAAATATCAGTTACTTCTTACAATGGCATAAAGAGATTTTATATGCATCAAGTTATACACAAAGATTATTCAATTATTAATGAAGTGTTCAATTTTCTCGCGAAACTCTTAATTCATTTCTGCAGTGCTTAACCAATTTCTTTGGTTTCCGTTTTTAACACAATTAACTGTTTACTTAAACTGAAAATCAATGTTTATGCCTCATTTACCAATCAACCCAAGCCCATTGTGCATCACGATGATGACGATGGTTGCTGATGGTTGTCCAAGAGAAAGCAACATCCCAGCAACATTCAAGAACAACGTCGACGGCGACGACGACGACGAGGAGGAAGACTACGAGGAGGAATGCATGAGCCGTTCTGCCTGTCATTTAGTATGTAAATTGAGATAAATCGTTTCTCGTGCCTGCCACACATACACACACACACACACACAAACACAGGGAATCAAGTGAGACTAAGGAAGCGAGTAACTATGTATATATATATATGCTTACATTGTATATAGCTTGTTACATATTAGTATATGTACTATATATACAATTTATATATACTTACATACGTATCACCATTTAAATATATACATATATATACATAAAAGGCAAAGTGTAAGTAACACGTCCTTACATCACAGCCCAACAACAGAAACAACAATACGAGCAGCAACAAAAGTAACGTCTACGTTGTCGGCTGTAGCTGATGTATGGTGAATGCGGCATACGGCGCGTATGAGTTATTTCCACAGTCGAGCCCATTTTATTATTAAAAAAAACAACAAAAAAGAAGGGAAAACGCAAAAAAAAATGGCAGCAGCCGTCAGGAAATGAGGGCGTCATCTAAGAGGGTTGTGTAGGCGTGGCTTCGGGGGCGGGCGTGCTGGGCGGGCGGTAATGCAAGGCGAGAGCGTGACGAACTTTGATGTTTAAATGACTGCAACGGCTGTGGCCGTGTCGGTAAAGCAGGCGGCACTAGGGGCGTGGCCTGCATTCCTGCCGCACGCCACTTGAAGCTTTAAGTGCATAATTGACTTAATTAGCCACCAAAAAAAGGAAAAAGGGACGGACGTTGCAGCAAAAAGCGGCAGCAACACCACCAGCTGCTGCAGTTGCAGCTGTGTGGCAGGAACAGTTGTTGGTACAGTACCCACCAGAGTAACCGTGGTCGATGCTCCTTGGAGGCCCAGCCGAAAGGCATAGGACTCAAGGACTCGACAGTTTCGAGTTGGGCTTCCAGCTTTACTTTTGCACTCTTGCACACAGTTGCACTCCCAACGTGTATGTTTGTTTGTGTGTGTGTGTGTGTATACACACAGTTCTCTCGGTTGGGGTACTTTGTTCGCCAAACTGATTAATCGCTAAGCGCTTGGTAAGCACTTTTGTGCCACGGCTTGAGCATCAGCCTCGACCCCATCTTTCTCTCTCACTCTCTCATACTCTTTCAACTTGTTCTTTATAACCTTCTCCATCTTTCTTTACCCACATGCATCAGCCCCCTTAACTCCCTGCTCCATCCATGGCTCCCCCTTGTACACAAATCACGAGAACTACGCTCTCGCTTGTGTAATGCGCTTATAAAATTTGTTTTCTGTAAATTTACTTGCTCCTATCCCCCCCAGTCAACGAGCTTCCCAGTCACCCACTCCACATCACTTCCCTCTAGCCATTTGCCTTCATTGTACCCAATCCACTTGGCTGTTGCCCTTTTTTTGTTGTATTTTTTTCGGGCTTGTTTTGGGCCCTGTTGCGTAAAAGCTATCGATTATTTATTTAGAAACGCAACAAATGCAAAAAAGAAGCAAAACTGGTAACATTTTCTCGTGCCACGAGATTGTGTAGAAGCATTAGATTGTGTACCGCTTTATTGTACACATCAACCCACACAAACACACACACACAAACACAGTGACAACTGACTATGACAGTGAGTGAGTGAGGAAAAATATCCGCTAGAGTTCCTGTTTCTGTTTCTTTTTTCTCTCCATAGTTTGGCTTTCCTCTTTTATCTATGTATGTAACCCAGATCAATTTTACAAATTGCATTTAAAAATAAAACAAAAAATTGGTTTAATATCTTTTAAGTGATCTTAGCTTAATGATTTGTTAGTTTAGCTAATAAAATAATATGGTTTTTGTACTTGATTAAATGGGACAAATCTTACAAAGTAATTTATTACAACAAAGTCCATTTCTAAGTTGGGGATCGTCAAAGATAAGGTTCTACTGTAGTTGGGCCGCACGCAACTACGTGATAAGTACGATTCATTTAGAGGCACATTCACTTTCGACACTCATTCCATTTTCCCATTCACGTATGATTCCATTTATACACCTCTGACCACCAACTTCTCCACCTTCTCCATGGTCCATCCAACCACCTCTCTGGCGTAGGCTCTCTGCTCGTATTTGGATCCCCTTTGCCTATGCTTTTTATTTTTTTTTTTGTTTTTTTGTCTGGGATATGTATATTTGGGTCGGTAATTGCTTTGCAAAGAAATAGAGCATAACAAATTTCACTTGGTAAAAATGCACATAAAAAAAGCACCAAAACGAAACGAAATGAAAAAATAAACAAACGTTTCATAGATCTATGCCATTTCGCTGCTATTCAAGAGTAGAAACGACTTTAACTAACCTTTGGCCCCAAACTAACGGTACAAAGAGCCAGAAACAAGCACGAAAAAAGAACCAAAATTGGCCGAAAAAGGAAAAAAAAATTTAGCCAAAATTGGAATCACCAAAAATCGTGTGTATTTGTCGGTAAAAGTGTGTGTGTGTGTTTGTGTGTCTATGTAGCGCGTAATCGAAGTTTCACTTAGCAAATCAACAAAGTTTCCCCATTGCTTTTTCACCTAGACAAAATTAACGTGCCACCGCCCACCTCTTCTTGCTCTAACCACCACTAAAAAGGAAAAAAAAGGCGTCGCAACAATTTGCAAAGTGAATTAACATGCCAACAAGCTCACCACCTATCTCTAGCCATACCAACTTTACGCCAACAACCATAACCAGTCTCATTCCACTTAGTTCAGCCACAAAAATGGGACAACATGAACGACGAGAAAAGCGAGACCCATCAACACCCGTCACCATCACCATCACCATCATCATCTTCTCTTCCACCTTTACTTCCGTTTCCCCATCTTCTGTTCAATTTGCCTGTTAACTGTGCTACATGTTTAAGTTTTAATTTGCCATTGACGTCACAATCAGTGCCAGTCACAGAAAATTTTTGGTTTAGCAGATTTTGGGCACATTATCTCGCTCTGACAAAACATTGCCAGGTCTTAGCAATGCCTGTCGCTTCACGTTGCCATGGGTGTAGACAAGCATAATTAATAAAGAGGGAAATTAAACATACAATGGATGTGACAGTGTGGTTATCACTGGGGAAGAGTCTTACAAAACGTCGCTCTAAAACAATTAGTGAAATGCCTATGCAATGAAATAAAACGTAAACCAAAACTTAATAAACAATAAACTATGAATTCTATGCTTTGGTCCAAGAAAACATAACATTTCCATAAAAAGATTGCGAGACCTATTTTCAGGAAATTTAAAAGTCATTTCAGTTGGCAAGCACATGGCACATATCATTCCGTTTAAGGTTACCCGTTACCCGCCCATGGTTGAAAGAGTCGAGTTTGCCGCTGGGTAGTTGGCTAATTGCTGTGCGCGCCCAGCGTCCAAACGGTAGTAGAAAATTATAATTTGCATTTATAATTTTATTGACAATAAAATGTATTTAATTTTTGGACCACCAAAATGCAAAGGGTTTCATTTTTCCGGCATCCTTCCCGTTTGGGTAGTAGCCACCACCCAATGTTTGCCCTACCAACATCATCATCATCATCATCAGTGCCATCGCCAACAAGGGAAGTGGTGGGAGGAGCAGCAGCAGGAAAATAGTTAACCACTGCGTGGAAATATTCAACATAAAAAATTAAAAAAGCTGCAAAACATTTCGACAGCTTTTCGGGCAATGGCCGGCGGAAACTGCTGATGAGAGTGAGCACAAAAAGCTGACAGAATTGTATAGCGTATGGGGTATACAACTATAATGGAGGATGGGGATCAGGATGGGGATAAGGATGTGGATGAGAATGAGAACCCTAGAGAGTGTGTGAGAGAGAGAGAAAGGGAACCTGCTGAAAGCTGAAAGCGAAAATGAAAGGCTAGCGTAAAACTCGAAAATCCTCTTAATAATTCATAAAACTTTTCAAAACTACTTAACTCTTAAAACTACTAACTGAATCAAACTAAACTAAGGCAACTGGTATAGTAGAAAAAAAGGTGGACACGACAAGACACGACGGTCGCGGAAGAGGCTGGTGGGTGAAGGTGGAGGTGAGGGTGAGGGCTGGAAAGCCATAGGCAAAGAGAAACAGAGACGACCAAGTGCTGGACGGCATTTGCTGCTCTGTTCTGTTCTTTTCTCAGCTTTTCAGCTTCAACTGATGAAAATGCGCGCCGCTGGCTACCAACAAAGTTTTGCACAAGTTTGTCGCTCATGCGAAACTGGGTCCAGGGGGCAACAACAACAACAACAGCAACAAGAAAGGACAACAACGAAACGTTGTTAAAGTACCGAAGGACGACAACAACAACGACAACCACGACAACAGTTCATCATATTTACAGCCTTCTGCTAATTTATTTTGCAGGCCCATAAAAGCGTGCACATGAAAAATGCACAGTCAAGATGTTTGCCCGTCATATGAGGCAGATGGTTTTGGGGTGGCAAGCCATTGCCTTTCATTTTGATTTGTCCCCTCATTCTGAGCCTCAGCCTCAGCCTTAGCCTTTTTCCATCTGTCAGCTCAGATTACCTTGTGCGTATTTATAAGCTCAATTTTCAAGAATTTCTTACAACATTTCTTGCCTTCCACATTTAACTTCAACTGTGCAAAAGTTTTTAGGCCAACTACAAATTGCAATTTGTTGAATCCTAATTGCCAGATCAAGTCCCAGGTAGTACTAGTTGATGGTAGTGAGAGAATTATGATGGCAAATAGTCTTTAGCCATTGCATTTGTTTGTTTGTACTTTGGATTTTCTTCTCACTTTGTCAGAGATTTTGGCTTATTGAAAACTGAATTTTAAATGCATATTTTGTGTGTTTGTGAAAATTACAAGAAAGTTTTTCATTGGGTACAGGGGAATGGTGAGTTCCAAAGTTTATATTTTTTATTCGTAAAAAAAATTTTATGGTCTCTATGCCATTAATTGGGTTAGTAATTTCTTTGCCTTGGCTTGCTAATTAACTCAAGTTGTTGAAGCCCTCAACAAAAAAAAAAGAAGGAATCATTTGAAATGAGCAACTGCCAATTAGATAAGTTTCATAAAAGTTACAAACAGACAAATGGCTTAAGGTTAAAGTTAGAACAAAGCAAGAAAAATTTAATTTCAATTAAACAGGTAATTAAGTATTGTGAATCTATTCCCTTACCTCCTGTCGTGTGTGCAATCTCCATTTTCTTTTATGCCATGGGTTGTCATTTGCCTATGCTTCATTGCGCGAATGGATTTTCAAAACGTTTGACATATAAAACCATTTTGTGACTCATTAAAGTATCTGCCCCTAAATCCTCTATTCGCAACCCTTTATCCCTAAATTGTGGGTGAGTTAATGACAACACACAGAGAGAAAGAGATGGAGACAGAGAGAGAGACACACAGCCATACCTCTACATATAAAGACAACGGAAAAACAAAAGGTAAAAGGGTACGTTTTTTCCCTGTTTTTTTTTTTTGTGTGCCAAGGGAGCAGGAAAAACCAATTCCAAACCAGCGCACCCAATGGACATATTAGTAGGGATCCAAAGCGGCATAAAAACAGAAATAAAAAGTTAAATAAAAATGTTTGAGAAAGTTTGCACACAATCATTTGGCCTCGGCTTGAGCCCTTCCCTTCCCCCCACACACACACACACACAAAACGCCCCCATCACGCCCCACCTATCGTGGTATATACTGAATTGTTATCTTCACCCACCTTCTCGACCATTTTGTAGGTAATTTGCACATTGCCAAATGATCCAAGTGGATGAAAGCGACAGCAAGCTGCCATTCAGGGTCGGTTTAGGGTGACAATTGCGCCTCAACTAAATGTTAATTACTCTTATTTCTAGCTGATGAATGATGATGAGCGATTCTATCATTTTTCTTTACCCTATATTCTTTATTTTCGCAGGCTATACCTACATATTTGGACAATTTTTAATCGATTTTCAAAGCTTTTAACTTGTTTTAATCACAACTTCGTTGATTTCAAATGCCATTAAAACATTTGAAATGTCGGAAAGATTGACTACCAGATCTTTGTGAAGTTTTACTAGTTTTTTTATATTTGCCAATCAAAAGAAATCATTCCAATTCCTAGTAAAAATTTGAGTATTGACAACTGACAGCCTAGAAGTATGCAAGAAATTCTTTCTGTACGCCACGAGTGATATTCTTGGCACATCTGATAGTTCTTCTTAAGTTTCTGATATTCCCATATTTAGTGCCGCAATTAGTCCACCTAAAAAATCCCTCGAAACGGTCCTGCTGCCGGTTTTTGAATTTTTGCTTATGCTTTCTTTATATCTTTTCCTCTTTCGCTCTCTCTCTCTCTTTGCCTGTTTTTCTGTCTCTTCCGTTCTATGTATCTTACTGGGTTTCCTTTTTAATATGCAAGCGCTTAAAAACCGCTTAATATTCTTCCGCATTGCTTTGGCCGCATTCAGAGGCCTGCTGCACCACACTCCACTGTGGTTAGGGTAGAGGGTTGGATGAAACCAACCAGTTTTTGTCAGAAGACCGAGAAGGACAGAGTAAATGAATGTGGGGAGCAACTAATTTTCGGGGTGACCGGCTAAGTTTGTGTATATGTTTGTGTGTGTGAGCTTATATATGGATATAGCAACATCTGGCAGCATCAAGTAAATGAATATATGAGTGTACAAACGGAATAACTGCAGTTCCTTAGCGTAAAGGCAAGTCAACATCCTTTTTGGTTGTTGCTGCAGATGGTGGCATCCTTGCTAGCAAGCTAGCTGGCTGTCTGGCTGGATGCTGGTGTTTGCTTAACACACTTCACTCAATGAAGGTTGTTTGTATGCGGTAGTCGTAATAGATCGCCAGCTTCTTCCTTTTTGCTTATCTGCCGGGATAACAACAACAAGAGCCACATCGAAACTCTGTGTTGCTCCGGGTTCATCTTATTCTTCTCCTTGACGACTTCCCTTTTCCTGCTGCTGTTGCTGTTGCTATAGCTGCCGCCTGGTGGCATTCTGTTGCATCTTTGTTTGGATTATAATTGTCTGTACGGGTCCTGCTCGTGGTTCGTTTTGGTCGTGGTTCTGGACATGGGTTGCACACAAGCCACCAACCACTATACATATACATATATATGTATGTAAGTCTGTCTATCTGTCTGTACATATTTATGCTTCTGTGTGCTCGTCAGGCAGCATCTTCTTTTGTGTATTTTTGCGGTTCTACACAAATATACTCTTGGCTCCCAGTGTTGTTGAATACGCACATCTACCCCAGCACCCAACCCCGACCCCGACCCCATCCAAGCCATCCAGACCCACCGAAAAGCGTGTGTCTGTGCTCGTGCTGAGGTCATGTCGCCGTTGTCGCCGACGATGATGTCTGGGGCTTGGACCCGCTGTGCGCCAGCAGCCTCAACTCAAACTCAAAATGGTTTTGCAGTTGTAAAGCTGCCAAGTGCAGAATGGCAGACTATGGTTATGCATACATACATACATAGCTATAGGTGCAGCTGATGTCCTCTTCCTGCAAAAACCACTAGAACCTGGACCTGCACCAGCACCAGAGCCAGGACATCACAACTACACTATACTATATGGGCAAACAATTGTAAACTCTGACAGTCAACAACAGTCACAACAACAGTGACAACATTGAGGCAGGAAACCAACCTTTGCCGTTGCAATATTCATAATGAAATTTTAATACTCTTACCTAAAACAAACAATAAGTTTGTCAATCACAATTTAATTAAACAATAACATAAAGTTATTTATCATTTTAAGATGCATAAATAGTTATTGTCTTTGCTTAATAGAAACAAAAACCGTAAGAGATTGGGAACTGATATCCTTAGGAAGTCTTTGACAAATATTCTGTTAAAAGCTTTGATTATAGAATTATCAGTAAGAAAAGATTAATATTGGAGCAACTTTTAAAAATGAATTTAAAATATCTGAACTGGTTGGCTTATTTTGGGTCTTGCAGTCTCATTAATTAGCTTAGCATAAGAGTAATGAGTAGTTCTTAACTAATTTAAAATGTAGAATTAATTTCAACACATAATGGTATTAACAATTAATCATTTTCAATATATTTTTTCAATATTCTTTTGAGCACTTTTTTCTACTATAAAATGCCAAGACTCCTGAGTTTTGCAAGATGCTCAATTCGATAAGTTTCTTATCTATTGAGAGTAGTGGGAAAACTTGTGTTTTAAATGTTTTAATGGTGTAACCATTTTAAATGCAATTATAGGTAACACTATTGTAAAGTGTTGGTAAATGCGGAATGGTTGTCAAGACACTTAAGTGAAAAAGAGACAGAGACATAGAGAGTGTGAGAGAGGGAGCTAGCCCGGAAGGAGAAAGCTTCTAATGTTCGTCTCTAGAATAGATAATCCCTCAGTCTGAGTTGCATTCGGTTTGACAGGATTGCCATGAAACTAATGAGAATCATGTGAAAAGGGTATGCATACAATAACAATAGCAACTGCTGGCACTCAGTCGTCAGCGTTAAGCGTCTGTCCTGGCTCACTATTCATCCTCTCTCTCCCACTCACTCTTTCTCTTTCCTTGGGCTTTTGCTTGGGCGCCATTTTACGGGCGAGTGTCCTGTCTCATTCGTTACATATACAGTACACAGTAGAGAATGTGGCTGGCTTGCACTTTGCTTGCAGGATAATTGCATTGCCTCTGCACACTGACAGAGACTTTGTCTCCATCTTCTGTCGTCTTCTGTCTCTCTATCTATCTCGACTATCTACTTGGTTTGCGGTGACTCGTGCCTTGGGTGAAGTTTTTGTGTATTTATGAAACCATTTCCGCACAGCAATAAAACTTCAACACGGTCAACGTCAGCGTCATCTAATCTGGAGGCCCGAGGCGGGGCCCAAGTGTCATTAATTTTATTTTTCTGTGACATTTTCCGATTATATGCGGATTTGGCTGCTGCTGCTGCTGCACAAATTTGCACTTAACACTTGACTGGATGTCCTTGAAAGATTTGCCCAAAGCCTTAACAAGCAAAACAAGCAGGCAAACAAACCATGGCGTATGGCAAAGATGAAGATGAAGACAACTGGCGATAAGAGCAACCTGCTTTTTGCTTTGCCGCCTTTGTTAATGTTTGCTCAATTTAAAAAAAACTTTTCTATGGCCATTTGCATTTTCACGCACATTCGCACGTTCTTATGCAACAACTACAACAATATGAATGCCAAGTGAGTGGGCGGGGCGACAAAGAGGCAAAAGACAAAAAAAAATAAAAGACTACGAGAAACACATTTGCATACGCACCATAGAGCGGCGAGTTGGACGTTGGCAAAGCCGAATGGGGGAAAAAACAGAAAAGTTCAGACGAAAAAGTTTTAGTTTAGTTTTTGTTTTTAATTTGGTAATGCAGCATGGAGTCATGGCCTCCAATTGTTAGCCTTGGACAAGGCTTTTACCGTCTCAGTCTCCGCCTTTGCCTCCTTCGTTTTTATTCCCCCCATTTCTGTTTGCTTGTTTTTCCAACAATTACATTTGATGAAGTTACCAAATGAGCAGTCTGGGGCCAGAGGCGTGGCATTTGTTAACTTTTGCACAAGCTACAAATTGAAATTGAATTTGAATTGTCAAATGGAATTGTGTGGAGAGCATCAACAGCAGCAACAACAACTCGAAAAGAGAACAAAAAATTACATAAAACAAAAACGTATTAATTTACTAGACCTCGTACGTTTTCTATAGCAACTGACAGTTCAAATTGTTTAACAATTTATCCATGTTAATGTAATTAACCATAAAATAGCAAATTACATTTCAACAGTTTGACCATTATTTGGTATGCATCAGTTATTAAGACCCTTAAGCTATATACTTAGGTTTCAATTGCAAACAAGCCACTTGGCCTTAGCAATCTCTCGGCCATGTCTTCAAGAATCAGACAAGCTTTACAAATGAGATTTACACGCACACAAACACACATAGACATATTAGTTGATTTGATTTCATTTGAATAATTCATTAATTAATTCATTGCCTCATGTTATCGAAACTATTTCACCAGCTTCTTAATTGCACATGAAAGGATCTCTAAGCAAAGAAGGTGATAATTTAGCAATGCTTCTGAGTTTGAAAGCCATAATAATTCGTATTAAATTTGATAGCTCTTTCACTTTCGACTGTGGAGCCCCAAAATGTATGCTAAACTTTATTTGTATATAAAGTGCAACTTTGCGTATACGTAATAATCATTTGAAACTTTTTCTGCGGATACATTAAAACGAATTGTTGCAAATAACACACACATTTAGTTCAAAATTTCATTAGATTATGCCACAAAATGTACGTACTTGTTTAGACGGCTACATAAAACCGACTACCAATTGGAATTCATGGATTTTCATTAACCGTAATATTGATTTTCAGCACATTTATGGTCTATTGCACCTGGAATTGCTTCATGTGCTCTCTTTTTCTGGTTGTTATAATTGCAATATTTATCGAATGTAGCCATTCAAAGTGATTTACCAAATGCACTCAGCCTGCAAATTGCAATGTCCTGGCGTTCTTTTCCCTTCCCTGGTTCTATTTCTCTCTGTCTATCTCAATGTCCATCTATGTCTATTTATCTGCCAGCCAATTTATGAATCTATATTTCTGTGTCCATCTGCCTCTAATATTTGACATTAACAATTATCAAACGAATGAAAAAAAAAACACATATATATATTTCTTCAATTACTGGCATAACCCAAAAAATGCAGCTTCATTCCTCATCTTCATCATTTTGGGCCATCTCTGGAACAGAACTTGTATGTGACACATCAGTTAATTGATTTTGTTTACGATGCCTGCGGCTGTACCAGTTTTCGGTGGCCATAATATTTTTTTAATATTCTACCCCGAATATGTGTACTTTTTTATTTTTTTTGTGGTTCTCATTCTTCTCTACTGCCTAAGCATTCTGGCAATTGGCCATTGAATTAGCTTTCGTTCTTTATTCAGTTTTGTGTTTTTTTTTTTTTATTTTGGCCCACTGTTCCACATTTATGAATATCAAGGAACCTGTGAGTGCTACTGAGGTTCTGAGTGTGTTCATAAAGCAGCAAAAATAAAACTGTCGACGTTGGAAATGGAAATGGATTTGGATACAGAGACGGAGACGGCAATGGAGATGAAGATGGAGATGGAGACGATTGCAACTGTGCTGCCAACTGCTGCACTGACACAGGAAATATTATCCGCATTGCCAAAGCGCCAACACCAATCCTCCTCCCCCAAAAAACCCTTCGCCTTCTGCTCATGCTTTTGCAAAGGAAAGACAACAAATTGAGGCTGCCAGTGGATTTGGGTCGAGGGAGGAGAATGGAGTGTAGAGAGTGGGGATTGGGTCCGGCAAACAGGCAAACAGACAGACAGCCAGAGAGGGACAGGACAAAGCGCAAAAGCGGCCAAGTGAATTTTCAAATACAAATTCAAATGGCAAATTGACAAATGAACCTTTTGAGCTTTTTTACATTTCCATTGTTTGACTTTGTATATGTCTGCAGCTCTTTGTAGGTGTGTGTGTTTGTGTCTTTGTGTGTATATGTGATAGCAGGCGGTTGATGCTAACGTTGAAATTTCCTGGCTCTTCTAATTACCTAAACAACAGGCAAAAGAAAAGAGAGAGTAGATGTTATATATGTAGTATATATACAAAAGGCATAAAAATGCTTAGAAGTCTTTTACCTCTTCCTCAATTCTTTCTTCCCTTATCTCTGTCCTGCCAGAGAAGATAAAGAAAGAAAAAAACTATTAATTTACTATATCGACAATCAATCTAATTGAAGTTTTACGCCTTTTCGATTGTCGTATTAATCAACAATGTAAATTCTTTTGTTAGTAATGACCAAAAAGATGGGAATGAACGTGAAATTCGAGGTTCTAATTTGAAAAAGTTCCTTAATTACAACGATTAACAAATATTTCAATAAATCTCAAGTTATTAATTCTATTTGGCTGATCAGCTTCTGATAAAATTGTATATACCTTTATATCAATACCGTTCAATTCGATCTACATCTTCATTCACATTTTTGTTAAATTTTTATTTTTGTTTGGCTTCTTTCTTTTATTCGACGGGCCATTGATGGTGATTTTGTAAAGCTGCCAATGTCGATGCCGATGCTGAAGTCCATGCTGATGGTCCAGCAGAAGTAGAAGCAGGAACATTGGCTGAAGTGTGGACTTAGACGGTTTAGTGCGGGGAGAGCGGAGGGGCAGCTATGTATTCATTGTTGTGCTGTCCAGCAAATTGCAGAGTGTTGTTGAAAGGCAGTTTTTAAGCCAAGCAGCAGCATTACCTATAGACCACAACCAGCATTTTAGGTTCTAGCCATGGGCTTTGGACTATTGGTATGCCATTGAAAAGTACAACAAACACTGTAAATAGAGATTACAAATAGAGCAAGTAAATGCCTACTACTTCTGTCCCTTCTGTGTCCTTCCCTTGTCGTCAATGTGCTGCCTATTGTTCCCGCACTAAGACTGATTCTTTGATTTATCTTCTTATTTTTTTTTTCTTTCCTTCCAGATTAAAGCATTTAAGAAAACGCAAAGGATAAACTTTCTTTGTGCAACAGAATCGATAAAAGAATTGTATCAAAAAGAGAAAAGGAAAAGACGAAATGAAAAGATCAAAACAAAAAAAAAATTTTCAACTTAACTAAAAAGTAGCTCAAAGTGCTGAGTAATGCGGAGTAATGGAAACCTTTTTGCCACACATGATGTGAAACATGGCAATCGAATCCGAGTCCGAATCAGCTAAAGCCATTTAAGAAGTTCATTCAATTCACAACACAGAGAGTGAGTGAAAGAGGGAGACAGATAGACAGACAGAGAGAGGGAGAGACGGCCTGGAGCATCGGTAGCATTGAGAAGAGGCGATACTTCTATCATGTGGCTGTCAGGTGAGTCCCAAAGACACAAAAAAGCAGAGACACACACACACCAGCACACACCTCACACAAAAACATCTTTTGTTTCTTTCCCCTATCTTCTCTATTGCAGGTTGGTGCTGTCTAATCCTGTTCCTGCTGGGGACAACCCAGGCCGATGATTGGTCCTTAAGTTGCGCATCGAACTGCACTTGCAAATGGACTAATGGCAAAAAGTCGGCTATCTGTAGCTCCCTACAGCTAAGCAGTATACCAAGCACATTGAGCACTGAGCTGCAGGTTTTGGTGCTCAATGACAATCACATACCGAATCTGAATCGCGAAGAGTTCTCTGCCCTGGGGCTACTCAATTTGCAACGCATTTACTTAAAGAAATCGGAGATACAGTATATACACAAAGAGACATTTCGAAATTTAAAGATCCTGGTGGAGATTGATCTATCGGATAATAAATTGGAGATGATCGACAAGGATACTTTTATGGGCAACGATCGTTTGCGCATACTCTATTTGAATGGTAATCCCCTGAAGCGTTTGGCTGCCTATCAATTTCCCATTCTGCCACATTTACGTACGCTGGACATGCACGACTGTCTAATCTCGTACATTGATCCCATGTCGTTGGCCAATCTTAATTTGCTAGAATTCCTTAACCTAAAGAACAATCTACTGGAGAGCCTCAGCGAGTATGTATTCCAGCATATGGCCAATCTAAAGACTCTATCGCTGGAGGAAAATCCATGGCAATGTAATTGTAAATTGAGAAAATTTCGTAGCTGGTATGTGAGCAGTCGCCTCAGCTCAGTGAGTCTGGTGTGCAAGGGTCCGCCGGCACAAAAGGATCGCACCTGGGATAGTGTGGATGATGAGCTTTTCGGTTGCCCGCCCCGTGTGGAGATCTTCAACAATGAGGAGGTTCAGAACATTGACATTGGCAGCAATACCACATTCAGTTGCCTCGTCTATGGAGATCCCTTGCCCGAGGTTTCGTGGGAATTGAATGGCAAGATATTGGACAATGATAATGTGCTATTTGACACGGAAAGCATTGCCTCCGATAAGCTGTGGAGCAATCTTACAGTGTTTAATGTAACTAGCCTGGATGCAGGCACTTATGCATGCACAGCATCGAATACCATTGGTTCGATGACGCAGAATATAAGCATTTATCTGAGCGAGATTGTCCAGCATGTGCTGGTCAAAACTCCGGAGACATTCTGGTACTTTGGCCTCATTATGGGCATTTTCGGTACTGTCTTCCTTTTGATTGCTATCTCGTTTGTGGTTTGCCTATGTAAACGCACCACACGACAGCATCGACATGCCCAGAAGGCTGGCGTCAAGTCCAGTGTCAGTTTCAATGACCAGGAGAAGAAATTACTCGATTCGAGTGTAACGACAACAACCAATGATCGAGGCGATAGCTATGGCATTGACAACAATCCCAATTCAACAAGTATAAACAAAGTGGAGTCTGCCTTGGGATACAATCAAATTGAGATTCATTCTGTTGAGAATCATCGTCATGCTAGCAATATGTTGGTGGCGGCCCATCAACAGCAGCAACAGCAGCAACAACAACAGCAGCAGCAACAGCAACATCAACAGCAGCATCAGCAGCAACAACAACATCCGGGACAAGGACCACCTGGACAGCCTCAACACATGCGACAGCAATTGATGACTGTAAAGGATCCCACTTGTGGTATAATTAGTGTGCCCACTTCAATGGCTGGTCATCCACATGCCGGCCATCCACATGCTGGTCAAATCTCCGAGGAGTTTCCCTTGAATGTGGGTGTCTTTCCACCGCCACCGGAATTCTGCTCCAACATTGTGCCGAATCCCACATTTGGTGGCAACATTTTTATACGCGTCTCTGTCACGCAAGATATGCTGGACGGGGCCGATCTGAATATGTATCCCGATTTGCTGAATATACCCAAACGTTTACAGGATTGCAGTGGAGCCAGTGTCGATGCCAATACGGGTGCAGTGACAATACCCGAAGGTCAATTTGCCACATTGCCCAGGCACATGACCCGCCGTGGCATACTCAAGAAGGATAATTCGATGCAGCAAGCAGCAGCAGCAACAACAACAACAACAAGTGGCCACAGCTGGTCTCTATCCGCACGATGAGATCGTTACCTACAATCTAGACACTTCCGGCTATCAGGGCCTACAGGCTACCAATAGCTATCACAGCAATCCAATGGAACAATTGCCACCACCTCCACCACCTCCAGCTGTGACCGCTGTGGTCCAGTGTCATCATCCACAGATAGCCACAACGGCAGTGCCCACAGTTGTATCGGCGGCGAATTGTGTCAGTTGCATTAACAATGCACCACCGCCATCCGCCTGCCAGACACCGCCCATTGAAGTCACACCACTGCGACCATTGGGCAACAAGTCATCCGGCGGCGACAGCTCGGCCTATCCCAAATACGATAATATGGGACGTCGCATTACAGCCAGCGGTGGCTTGGGGAACTCGAGTCTTTCACTGCACGAAGATGAGCGCTATGAAAATGAAACGCTCTTCAACGAATCTGACGAATTACCAACGAATTCAGAGAAGGACGCTCATCATCATCAGCAACAGCAACAGCCAACGGAGGTATCGGTAACGGGGTGGACAGGGGGATAAGGGTAACGGTGAATTTGTCTCTCTCTAGTATTATGGCACGCGTGTGTAAATAGATCAATAGATCAATTGTGTGTGATCTGTGGGGCATATCCTTATTACCTGAGAGGAATCTCAAACACACACACACACAGTGACTCGCAATCTATTGACTGCCGCAGGCCATAAATCTTGGATCTAAGAGCAATTTAAGCAGAATCAAAATAATAAAATAAAATCACTCTCCGATTATTATATATACCTACATACATATATACACTCATAGGCATAGCATTTTCATATACATAAATCAAAGTCTCTTCATTCCTGGCTAGAATTCCATATACAAATTTTTAAACTCACTTGAAATCTGTACATTATGATATATGCATAGCGACCAAAAACTGATCTCCCTAAGGTGTACAAAGGACTAAACTAGATTATATACACATACATATATGTATAGCTATATATCCTCAGCATAAGATAAAGGATTATGGGTAGAGTGCAAAGATCGAATGATTAAAAAATATATATATATATAACAACTACATAACAATAAGCATGCAGACATCTATTAAGTATATATATTTATAATCTTAGCCATACTCTTTACGATCGATCTATAAATACATCAACATATATATATATAGATTTAGATATAGCTATTCATCGATGTTCAACATGTACAATTTCTAGTAGTTCCTTTTGTGTAAATATGTAAATGTATCCCCCATTTTTATTCCTTCTTCCCTTCCCACCTAAACCATCGCCCACTCCCCACGGCATCCCCCAAAAAAAGAAAACTCATTAGAATTAAGCAAATTTTAAAATCAAAACCCAAAAACTCTCAATATCAAAATAGCAAAATGCAACTGAAAACGTGCCAAAAAGACAAATGAAAACTATTTTAAATGTTAGACCTGATTGTTTGTTTTTCTTTTTAGCCCATTGTTAGAGAAAAATCAAAATAATTAACTCATATGCCATAATACCTTCTCTTTTTAGATGAACTAAAAATTTAGAATTATTATTAGTCTAATTCATAGAACAATGCGAACAGATATAGAAGATATTGCTCCTCCATCTCTCTGGCTCACTTAATTCTAGTTAAAAGATAGTAGACAACAATAACAACAAAAACAATAACATTTAATTGTATTCATTTAGTTAAATGCATTTCCTTCTGCCCTCCCTTCGCCTCAGTCTCTAATTCCACTGCACCACTAAAGAATTAAACAAAAGTAGACCAATCCAAGAAACTGACAGCTAAAAATTGCATCAAATTTGATATAATGTGAAACCAACCAACAATAACACAACAACAACAACAACAACTTGTGTGTACTATATATATAAATAAATATAGTATTATATCAAATGAAAAATAATTTAAAAAAAAACCCAAATTTTTGTGTATGTAGAATGTTTCAAATTCGAGCTTGAAAATTGTAATTGTAAGTTCTAAAGTCAATATAAATAACAAAAATATAAGACATGTGCATAAACATTCAGGCTAAAACAGCAACAACAACAAATGCGTGTTCACGTCCACACTTACATACACAAACACACACACACACTCACTCAAACACACATACATATGTATACATATGTAAGAGACTTGCTAAAATTCACCAAAAAAAAAAAAAAACACTTTATGCATAATTAAATTTTATATGTGAAATACATTGAATTAGTATCTAAATATATATACTTGTGCAAATATATTTACACTTCACAAATGATTAAGTTTTCTTTTTGTTATTTGTTTCACATGAAATACTCGTTACTATAGATATGACCTAAATAAAAGATCACCAAAAGCAAACAAAATTAAATAAATTTGCTAACCTATTTTTGGCTGAGCTACAATGATTTAGATATGCTTTAGTTTAGATTTCTATACTAGTGGGCAGTAAGTATTTAGACAAGTTGCTTCCGATTTCTTTGTTATATTTTTAGTTTAGAAACATTTGAAATAGCAAACGCTTTAGGTTTTTTTTTTGCCAAATTTGTTCAATGCTTCTATAAAAAACAAACATTTAAACAAAATTTAACAACTTCAACCGGATTGATCCGATGTATTTTAACTATTTCGATAGTTGTATGTGTAAGGAACTAACCTGAAGTTTAGATATTCTCATAACTCATTCATAACTACATACACAGGGGTCAAATGTTGAGAGCACTTATAGTAGCTTGGCTTTATATTAGTGTCTGATAAATATCGAATATCCTATGCTGTGACCATATGCAGATCTAGGACTAAGAAATGGCAAAAATGTTGCCCCTTGATGTATGCAATAGGCTGCAATAGGTTTGTAATAATGCACTCAAAGAAATTGTCAAAAAAATCCTCCAAGCAAACATAAAAGACATAAGGCAAATTTTAGGCTACCTTATAATTTGTCATATGTCTTATGTCTCTTAGTTTATGAATTTGGAAATTTCTTGGACACCTTAGGTAATAATTGTTTTCCTATTTCCCTCCTGGGTAAACCTATGGTTATAGAAATATGGTGATTGAGACAATCCATTTAAAAGGCCCTAAAGAGAACCTTTTTATCGTTTGGACATTGAGAAAGACACAATTGAAGTAAATAGAGGTTGAAGATTGTCAAAGAAAAAAAGACAAACGTTTTTTTGAATTACCTTTTAGTTTATATAATCAAAACCCAAAAGCAATTCACTTCAATTTCATATATTTCAATAATGAGATGAAGAATTCACACGGATTTTTTAACTCGAATTTGTGAAATTTTGAAAATACGTAGATAATTTCTGATCAAATTTAATTCCAAAAAAATTTTATTTTTTTTTGAGTAACGTACAGTGAAATGATATAACGAATCTGGGGGGATCGCAAAATTATTCGTTATTCTATTGATTCGCTATAGGTACTGAAATGTAAAACCTTAGTATAACAGGGACTTAATCCCAATAAAATTGTTATATGTTTGGGTTTTTCGTTGAGTAACGATTCGTTATATCAGTTCATGTATATCAATGTTGAATGAAATGTTTTTCTCTTTATATCCAAAAAAGGGTTTTTGTTTTTTGATATAGCCAACTAGAGCAACCTTTAGATTATAAATAGTTAATGCGTACTTAATTTTTGATGGCGCATAATTTTTTTTATTTTATTTAAATGTAAAATGTGTGTATTGATTTTGGCGTTTTATCTATAAATGTATTTGCCCTACCCATGTTTTTGTTTGAGAACATTTTTAATTGTACATAATACAAATAGAAAATGGTTAATTTTAATTAACTGAGTGAAAACAATAGAAAATACTCGCAACAAATAATACAAAAAGGGAAAAAAACGAAAAGAACACGCAGCAACCGCAGACGAAATGCAATATTTTATTCATTTTAAATCGTTTTAAACTAATTAAAATTAAAAATAACACAAATGCAGACATTGAAACCGCCAAGAGCTAAAGACAAGTGTAAATGAGAACTAAACTCTGGCCATGTAACTACTGTGTGTTTGTGTGTGTGTGTGTGTGGGTGTGTGAGGAAAATTTAAACTATGCTTTTAACTACCAACACATATGTATGTATTTACATATATATGAATGAGGCAGAGCATTTTCCAAAACGCTTTAGCCATGAAACGAAGGCATGATGGAAAATGTAACTATAATTTTAATTACTCAATGTGAATGGAAATGGAAAAACAGTCAAAACCGAAAAGCAAAGCAGACAAACTGAAAGAGTAAAGAAGGCGCAGGAAAAGGGGGCAGGGATAGGCAATGCAGAGGACAAGCCAGTAAAATTAACTTTTTATGGATGTGGATGTGTGTATGTATACATGTGTGTGTGTGTGTACATATATGTATGTATGCAGATAAATAAATAAATTAAACTGAAGCATAGTAAACACTTTTTGTATAAAAACCAAACGAAATGCAATGAAATGAAATGAAATGAAACCAAACCAAGGCAAAACCAAACCAAAAAAAAAAAAAGAAGCCAACAGCAACAAAATAAGCAAATATAGATTATGTATGTATTTTAACTCAAATTTCATTGGAACTGCAAAAATTTGTCAAAAAATTCTATACATATGCCACGCCCCCTTAAATTTCCACCCAAAAACACACACACAAACACACGTATATACCCACATAAAGTCACAGACAGAGAACAAACACAAACCGAATTGCAAACAATGGCATTATATAAACAATATAGCCAAAACCAAAGCGGAAAACGTAATAGCATTAATAGATTGTCAAGCTTTATTACACACTATAACTAAATATACATACCTACATACATACAAAACCAACAAACAAAACCATGATATATATATATACATATATATTAAATAATAGATGAAATAATATAAATATTAATAATAATAATACTAATAATACCTAATAAAGAACACAAAAGAGAATTATGAATAAATTGAATAAAATCAGAAAAATGAAGCAAGAAATTTCATTTTATACGAATTTTGGCGTTCCACGCGGCGTATGTTTAATATTTAAGTCAATAGTTGTCCTGACGATGCCTCGCACCCACTCTCTTGCCTTGTGTGTGTGTGTGGGCCCCACCCCCTGCTGACATTTCCATTATGGCAAACTTTTTGCTCTCTGCAATCCAAATCAATTTCCCTTCCTGTGAGCATTCATTCCCCCAGCACGAATGGTTGGTTCTCGGTGTGGTAGTGGGTCGAAAAAAAGCAAACTTCCTCAATATTCTCGTCTCTTGGCAAATCTGCATAATTTGCCAGTTAAAGTGTAAATTTTTGACTGCTACTGCAACTACTATCACTTGTTGATTGCCCTTCGTCCTCAAAATGGTTTTTGGCATATCAAATTTCCGATACTTTCGCCCATACCAAAAACCAAAACTAACATTTGCTGCATTTCCGCGCTTAATCTCCGTTTCTGCACTGATGTTTGCAATAATGACAGCAAATGACTGAGGCGGAGGCAGCAATCGTAATAACATTTTCATCTTAATGCACTCATACACACACGCATACACACACACACACATAGACATTTAGTCAAAAGTTCTTTTAGCATCTGCGTTTGGTCTGTGGCAGCATCCTGTGGCAGAGCCTAACCCAATACCCACCTAACACTCAAACCCATCACCAATCCAAGCAATGTTAGCTGCAGTTGAATGTAGTTTGCCCTAAGAGATTGGTACGCCAACCGCAAAAACCATTGCGATTGCAATGCTCGTGTCGTGTTGTAGCCTTTGCCATTTTTCTATGCCTCCTCTCTCGCTCTCTCACTTGCAACTGCAACTCACCAACTCTTGTTAGTTTTTCCTTTTCTATCTTTCTTTTTCGCTTTTTCTTAGCCAAGCACGCCCAGGAACGTTTTTCCTACAACCGTATGGATACAGCATTCATTTTTGACAAGCATAATTTGCGGTCGGCGTAGGAGTTGAAACCAGCATGGGATGGCATCCAACTGAAGGTCTTACGATTCTCCATTCCGGTTATTTACAGTTTTCATGGCCCTTGCTACAAAATTTTTGTTCTAATGCAAAAATGATGCACTGCGCCCAAGCGGCCCATGCCAACATTTCTCTATCTCCCTCCGTCATCCTTCTCCCGGCTGGTACGAACTATGTGTGTGTGGTCAAACATTAGAAGAATGGAAACCTACCTACTGCATTGAAAACATGTACTTAATGTATGTACATGGAGCACAGTGGGTAGTCTGGTTTCTGACCAAAAGGTCAGAGATGGATTAGTTAAACTAATGAAAGTCGGTGTCAGTTGGTAGATTAAATACGACAATTTTACCAATTCATTGTAGCCATCATAACTTGGAGGTTAATCCGGTCCTGTATAATGGAGTTTTGTTAGAAAATATAAATCTGTTTGCCAAACAGTTATTGCTCTTGTTTCTGCCACACAACGACCCTTGCTCTCTCTCTCTCTCTCTCGTATTCTCGTCCTGGCAATATGTGCATTCATTTTATATCCTTGCCTGCATTTTTGGCAAAGTCTCAATTATTGGTAAGTTCGGTGTGGAGTGGCTCAGTGGCTCAGGTGCCGGCAAAAGCATTCTATAAATTTTCAAAGTCCATGAAAACGATTACGATTATGCATGTTGTCCATGGCAAGACCCCCCCGCGATCTTCATTTTTTTTTTTTGTTTGTAAAATGAAATTCAATGGAATTTTTTATCCTTCTTTGTTGTTGGTCATTTTCTTTGTTGCTGCACGTAGAGCACAAATACAACGGGCAATGCTCCATTGAAATTTATGCCTACCTCTATGTAAGTCGCAAAGAAATTCTCCAATTTCGATTCCCAATGCAAAGGCATTGTTTTCTCGAGGCAAATCAATAATGACAACTCCCGATGTGAGGTAAGTACATTGCACTCCATATATGTACATATGTATGTATATGTGTATAACGAACAACAACGATTTTCCGACCTCACTCTACCTATCCACTAAATATGTATGTATGTACCTAGCATCCTACCTGACCCTGGCCCATTGATTAAAGTGGTTCCTTTGTAAATTTATGTTCGAAATATTAACCGAATTGCTCCCCGAGGAACACTCTCGCCAAAAATACACACACACACACACACACTCACAAACAAAACAAAGGCAGAAAAAAACGGAAACTTTATACAAGGCTCGTGTACAGCGAACAAAAACATAAACAAAAAAGAAGAGAATCAAAAACGAACAAGCCAAGGTAACTTTTTTAACAGTTTTTGGATTTTGGAATACAAATTATGTAAGTAATCTCCATTTATTGATATATGGATATTTACCAACCTACCAATGTACCTACATATATGTATACATGTTTACACGTGCCTAGGACCAGGTTCAGGACGAGGACGACAACGAGAACGACCTGGCCCAGGTATGATGACATTGTTTTTAGGGTCGAGCGGGCCGTCGCAGGCGACCTTTATGAATGGGCAAAACTTTTGTCTTTGGTTTGTGTGTTGTCGTTGTTGTTGTTGCTGGTCGCTTGTGTTTTTATCCCCTTGCAGCATTATAATTTGCCATGAATATATGACTATAGTGTAGGTGTAGCTTGGGTGTGGGGTTTCTATTAGGCGTAACAGATAATTTTTTTTAGCGACAGTCATCTTTAGATTACTCTATGGAAAAGTAAAAGTATCAAGTAACTAGTTGGAGCTCTTAGTTAAGTTTCTTTCTTATCTATAGGTCCCATAAACATTTACTGTGAAACAGAAAGTCTTTTCTCATACCCATGGATTCGCAAGAATATACATTAAAGTTTGAATAAAACATGGAAGCTGCTGCCCCCTTTCAGCCCATTGGTCTTTTCTCGGTACTAATTTCGAGTTGAATTTAATACAAATTTATAGGTTTTACCTTAACAAGGCTAAAGCAAATAAATTTATTTCTACAGCGGAATAATGTATTTAAATTATTAGACCTTGAGTGGCTTCACTTTTACGTTGCAGAACAGTAATAGCTAATTTTAACTTTGCCTACTTTTTGGGGTCGCTAAATACGTTACATTAGAAACATGAAAAAGAATATTAAATTGAGGAATCATTTAATAGCAGAGACAAAATAATGATTTTTTAAAATCTATAAATAAACAATTACATAAAATACTTTTATATTTATAAGTTGGTTTGCATAGGTAATGATTTTTTGGTAAGTAAATTTGGCAATAATTAACCAAATTACATATGTATGTATGTAATAAAACTTTTAAGCAAAATTCTATAGAGGAAAGAAAAATGCGGCGAATTGACCCGACAGGCGAATTAGATTTAAATTACCAACAGTGTGGCCATACTCGGATTATTTAAATGCATGTGAAAAATACTGTATTTTGGCATCAGTTGCTCGATTCCAAACAAAAAAACTAGATTTGATTGCAAACAGCTAATGTCTCATTACTGGTCGGGAATAAAAAATTTCAAATAATAATAGAATATATAATAATATAATTCATAGCCATAACATACACATAAATATCATATAATATGTTTACTGGGTTCAACGTCTTTCAACGTCAACTGGTCACACTGACTGTATGTAATTCGCAAGTATTTTTGACCAAATTTTGTTGTCAAATTGATCTTAAAATTTATTAAAATTGTGGTAAAGAATAAAATAATAAGTGAAATCCATATAATAAGGAAAACAAATGCGTCACGTGAAATATCCTTTTGTTGAGGAAGCAGCTGCGTTAAAATTACGCAGTGTTTTATCGATGTAAAAACAATAATTATAAAAATCACTTGATTAAGAAGAAATTGCGCTCCTTTTCTTTTGCCGGAGGCGGACACCAAACATCATAAGGCAATAATAATTTACGATTGGATGTGATTGAAAAAGTCTTTCGGGTAAGAATATACACACACATGCACGTAATACATGTACACATATGTATTGTATATACAGACAATGTGTACAGACGGACAGATACATATGTACATACATGCATACATACCTACATATGTACATATGTATTTACGAATCGTTTCTTGCAGATGCAACTATACAACTGCTGCGCGGCCACAACAACAACAATTAAAACAACATCAATAACAGCAACAACAAATCATATTAGTCTTGCCAAAAATAGAGTCTACCCAGAAGAGATGCCGATACTAATGCCAGCGGTGGAAAGAGGTGGCTCTCATTGAAGCAGCAACAACCACCGGATTAAGATTAGGATTAGGTTTGAGATCAGGTTAGTGAATAAAAATAAGCATTTTACTCGCTGGAATTTTGCTGACCATGTGACGACGATATCCAAGAACAACAACAACAACCGTTTCTTTTGCCATTTTCCCCCCGATTCGTCACAACTGGTCTGGCCTCTCTCTCTCTCTCTCTCCGTCTCTCTCTTTTGTTGACTCTCCCTCTCGTGCTCTCTCTGTGTCTGTTGTTCATCTGTTATTTTATTATTATTTATTTTTTCTTTCTATTATTATCAATAGAGTTCCTTTTGTGCCAGAACTTCACATGGAAACGGACAGCAGCGACGGGGACAGCGCCAAATCTATTCCGCGTCCTGATTTTGAAGCCGTCTCAGCCATTGATAGCCCGCAACCGCAATCTCTTCTGCATGTGGATGGCGGTGAAATGGATACAAGCAGCAGCAGCATGCCGAGCAAAAGACAAAAGTATGTGGTTAGTGCACCGCCGCTGGGTTCGGCCAATGGTAGCAGCAATTCATCCAGTTGCAGTATGGGAGCTTCCACGGCGGCACCTTCATCTTCGCTGACTATGAAACTAACAAAAGTGGGTGCCACGCAAACATATGTGGGCGAATCAAAGATTGCACGGTCCTCAACGCCAAAGCAGGATTCGAAATCTCGAGTTTCCAGGGATTTAATGGCCCTGCAGAAATCTCACAACGAGAGTAAAGTCCTTACTGGCTTTGTACAAGATGGCACCAATCCGAAACGTCGCAAATCTCGTTACATAGCTCAAGACCAGGGTAAAGTTCTTTCTCAAAGTTTGTCAAAGGTTCCACGAAAATCCATTCGCTTGGCTAAGAAACGTAGTTTAAGTAATCCGTCGTTATATCTAGACTCTGATGACAGTTGGCACCTGGAGACAAGCACATTCCCCCAATCTGTGGATTCCAGAACTCAAATACCTAAAAACTTATCGCGTTGTCGGTTCCGTAGTAAGACTATATGCTTTGGCAACGGAGATCATGATATTCCCGGCATTAATATACGTTCTTTGAAAAACGCGGAATACATGGCCAACGCTTCTCTGGATACGGATCGAAAAATACCCGCCATAATGACATCGGGCGATGCAGATTGGCCTGCAAGCTCCAATATGTCCACCTTCTCAGATGTCAGCGAATCCAGAACAATACTTACAACGATTGGTCCACCCACAGAAATTCAAATGGAAGAGGAGGAGCAGGAGGTAGAGCAGCGTCTCAGAGAAATTTATCAGGAAGCTCCAAGGGTATGTTCTCAAATGTATCTTTACATTAAATACGAATTTTTACTAATCTTATTTTTTTTTTTTTCTTTAAGGATGGCTGGGATCCTTTTTGCTGGAAATGTCGCGAATGTGGCAAATTGGTACCCTGTTGCAAGTGTTTGCGCTCCTATCACACTTATTGTGTACGTCCGGCTTCAACAAAATTTGATGCGTCCTGGAAGTGCCCCGAATGCGTGCTTATTGAGAGTGCCCCAAAGAGGTTGGTCTCTGTATAATATTTTAGTTCTATAACTATTTAATTAATATTAAATTTCCTTTCCTATTTAATGGAAAAATAAGGTTGCGCCGCAATGATGTCTCATTGGATCTGTTGAGCCAGTTGCTCTCTTTTGCGCTCGACCGGATGAAACACATGCGCGGGGTAAGTTCATTTCTATGCAACATATATAAAAATATGTAAATAAAAAAATATGTATACATTCCCATCCCATTCCCAATCGCGATTTTCATTATCTTCTTCCACATGTTCGTTTGTTCGCCGTTTCAAAAATCACGCAAAATTCGTTTCGCTTCGCACAAACAACAATTGTCCACAGAGAGATATACACAATATAAATGGTTGTATATACATATGTGTACATATATGTATGTATGTATATGCCATATGTAGATGTCTGCGTATGTAGGTCTTCTTCTCTATTGCGCTCTTTGGTGCTGCAATCCACGTTGGCTCTCGTTCGTTCGCTCTCAACCTCGTCAGCAAAACTCATCTAAAATGACGAATCGAATTTGCTTATATAGACACCTGATGTGACTCGTTGGTTTTGGTGATTTGGTCTGCAGGTTAATCACGTTTTTTTTTTTCTGTTTGAGAAACTGTCTAAGCCCTTTTTAAGTGTACAACCATTTGGAGAGTTTTGTAATCCCCAAATTCATCTTCGAATTAGATATACCTACTTAATACTTAGAATACCTTAAAAGTCTTGTTTAAATCAAAATAATGCTTTTGAGGTTTCAAAAGAATACAAAAGTGTTTATTGAGTAAAATGTATTATTAACTTAATAACTTAACCTGAAAGGCACTATGCTAATATTACTTTGATTGTATAATTTTCAACCAATCATTCTTTGTTTTCAACCCACGTTTCTTGTTCAATGCTTTATTGGTTACACGAGTATGTACATATGTATATATGTATAGGTACTGCTGATAAGAAGTTTATTTTCTTCTGATTTGATTTAATACAATTTTTTAATTAACTAATCTTTCTACTAAAACAAAAACTTTAATTGTACCTTATACAACTGTACTTTACACAATATTAATTCTAACTAATCTCTATTGAAGCTGCAATATTGCTCACAATATTTATAGGACCTATTTCTAGGTATTTTATTATATTCACTTTTGACTAGTTAGTTAAAGCTCACTCTTAAATGTTGTTTGTTATTGGGCAGGCAACTTGAATCACTTGCTAGATGATTTTATTAAATTAGAAAGAGTCTAAGGAGCAAATAGGAAACATAATTAAAGCATATTCAATTAGTTTTGCGGTTATCCTCTGTCACATGGTTTCTTTTGCTTAGTTTTATGGCCAAAAAGCTATAACTTTTATGAAAGTCATGCCAACAAAATATTATGCAGAAACATGAAACAGAAGATTTTCATAAAATAGCCAATTAATGCGGCAACAGTTTGCCTTTAAATTGAAGTAAATTATGAGTATTTGGAGTGTTTTCCTTTCTCTCTCTCTCTTCCAATCTCTTTTTGTCTGTTTTTCTTGCTCTGGTTAAATACGCTTAAAATGTGCAAGTGCGAGAAATGAATTAATTAATTAATTTAATATGACTGCCAACAGAGTGAGCTAGCCTTAAAAACAATTACACAAGACCAAACAAATTGTATACAGATATATGTATGTACACCCAGATACAAATGTATCTATGACTGCGAATGCGGGAATAGGCATTCAACAAAATATATACATTGCCTACATCCATTTCCTCCTTTGCGTAGTAACAAAACGAAGAGGAAAAACAAAATTGGCACGATGTGGCATTAACATCGGGAGGCATAAAGTCGTATTCGTCGGCAAACTTGTTTATTTACAATAGAAACTCAATTCAATCTCCCCCATTGTATCCGTACTTTACTCTCTCTCCCTCTCTTTATCTATCAGTCTGTTTCTGTTGGTTACTCTCACTCTCTGATTGCGGCAAATTCATTAAGTCTCACTCCCGCTCTCTTTCTCTCTCCATCTATCCCTGCAGGCCCACAAAATACGTTCGCCGCAAGATGTTTTGCCGCAGACATATAGCAAATATTTTGTGAATCCAGTGAGTTTTACCAGTCTGTCTGAGTGCATACGGAATGGAGCATTTCAGAGTGCCGATGAGTTTCTGAGCGAAGTGAAATGGATGCAGCACAATGCTTTAATTCTTGATGCCGGTGGTAAGCCCATAATATCTCTTTATCATCATTCTATATTCATTCGGATTATTCCGCAGATATTAAAGTGGAGCAAGCATCAAAGGCTGTGGTAAAAATATGTCGACAGGAGGCCAACGAGATTGAGACCTGTGCCGAATGTTATTTGAATGCCAACTCCAGTGATGAATGGTTCGTTAAGGTCTGCACACATCCACATCTATTGCTGTGGGCCAAGCTAAAGGGATTCCCCTATTGGCCAGCCAAGGCCATGGGCTCCAGTGCCAATGCTTTGGTGAATGTGCGTTTCTTTGGCAAACATGATAGAGCCAATGTGCCAGTAAAGGATTGCTTCTTGTATTCGGAACGAGATCCCAATACACAGACAAGTCGCCGATCGGCCAGGGATCTAGCTGAATGCATACGAGAGGTAGAGGTGCATATTGCGAATATTAAACGGAAAATTGGCAGCTTCAATTATGCACCATATCGTACTGCATACGATCCTCTTGGCGAGCCACAGCAGTTGGAGAAAATGATGCCCGGAGTGCATGACATTATCCAACAGCAATTAGAACCGGCCAATAAGACACCGTTACAGTTTCTTATAAGAAAAACAGACGGTGATAAATTGTCCATTGTTAAGAAGAGCAAAGCCACCGAATCTGGCAATGAATCGGATCAACCGAGTCCAAATAAAAAGGCTCTCTTGGCCACCAAGGATCCTGAGCCAGTTACAGAGCCTGTTGTTAAGTCGAAAAGTAGTAACTATGAGGTTATACCCCGATCAGCGAATCCTCTAAGCGAATCTCGCGGCTGTACGGTAATACTTAAACGCAAGTCAATGGCAGCTAAAATGACAACTCCTTCACCATCATCTGCAGCAACAGCAACAACATCCTTAGTGGAAGTATCCACCAACAAACGTAAACATTCCCTGAGTGATGCCAGCTGCACAAGTGATATGGAGCTTGGCCATTTGTCTACAGGGCACAAGCATAAGCCAAAGCATCCCCGCAAGCAAGTCACTTCTGCTGCACCTGCAAAATTACAAGAGCCTTCTGTAGAAAAAACAAAGGAGAAAGACAAGTCTTGTGAAACTGAAAGTTCATCCGCTACTGGGGGAGTTGTCTCTGTTGTGGAGATGGTTCGACGTCGCCAGGGAGTAACTATAACCAAGATTCCCAAGGATAATCAACAACCAGAAGGAGGAGGAGCAGCATCAGCAGCTCTTCCAGCTGTGGCGCCACCTAAGCCAACTGTAGCAGGGTCAAGCGAGCCAGCTAACTCGAAACTAACCGAAAAGGAACGACAACAACAACAACTCATTAGCAAAGTAATTCCATTTATTGAGATCAAAAAAGAAGTGGTATCTGAACCAGAAGAGGATACTCCAGTAGAGAAGATTCCAGACCAACGGAAAACACAACCACAGCAGCAGCAGCAGAAGCAACAACAACCACAACAGCAGCAACAAGAGAAGGCATTGCCGCCACAACCACCGCCACCGTCGCCTGAGCCACAAATTTCAGTTCCATCCAAGCCTGACCCACCACCAGAGCCACCAGTTATGGCGCCGTTGCCTGGTCCACTTCATGGAATTCAAATTAAAGAAGAAATATTAAGCGAGGATGAAACCGAGAAGGAATCAACGCAAGAAGCAGAGCCAAGTAGAAATACAGAAAAGGCACCGGAAATGACTCCCGGTTCTATGCCTCCGCCCCCTGCTTTACCGCAAAGAGCTCCAGAGATGCCGCCCATTAATCGGGAGGATGCAGCCGCTTCGGATTTTGTACGTTTCGTAGGGGATACTACAATACAAAGATTAAACCAAAAGCAAGTACCCCAAAAGACGGTGGAAGTACCACCAAAACGAAGAGGGGTTCCTCATGGTCCTCTGCCAGCAGCAGCGCAAGCCTCCTTGGCTTCTTCATCGCCAGCATCGACATCTACATCAGAAACACCGTCGCCGTCACCCTCACCGAAACCTGCAAATAGTTATAAAACTCCTACCCAGTCCAGTTTTAACACTAAATCTCCAGCACCAACACCAATCCCTGTGCCCCAACAACAGCAGCTACGTGTCAAGAGTGATAGAGCACTGAATCAGACTCCTCCACCTCAATGTTTGGGCCCCAATTTAAGTGTTACACCGGCAACAACCACATCAAGTTTGCTCAGATCCCACATGGTAGTAATTCCCGTCGAGCAAGCAGGCGGCAGCAACATAAACAGTACCACAAGTCCCATGGCCGTACCAGTGCCCCCGCTGAGGGCAGTGTCCAAGAATACGTTGCAGCAATCGACAATTCCAATTGGCCCTGGAGCTGGTGTACCAATATCTCTACCACCGCCTCTAGCGGATCTGAGTGTGCCACCAACTCCACCATCCAGCACTCTAACTTCAAGCGCTGATTCTAGTGGTCTATTGGTCAATGCCTTGAACGGCCTTTCCAATGATCTGTCGGCCAGTGAATCACCTATTCCCACAGCAGATCCCATAACACCGGGAATGGCCGCAGCATTGAGTGAGATGGTTTTACGAACAGGACCGCCTAAGCTAGTGGCACGACCCTGCGGTCCCCTGCACTCTGATGGCTCCCATATTTACCCATCGCAGGCCGGACCTCTTTCTCGACGCCTCAAAGAAAATGCCCATAAGGTAAGCAGCCAGTGATATGATTTAAATACGAAATAGATCTTTAATCCATGTATTTGTAACTAGATCACCGACTACTTTATATCCGTTATCGAGGACACTCTTAGCGATTTGGGCTCTGGTGAACCAAGCGTTATGCAGGCTCGAGTCGCTGTCCTCACACTGGAGAATGAACGCCTGAAGCAACACTATGAACGCCAAGTGGCCGACATGCAACGTTCAACTGAGATGATGATTGCCGAAATGCGCAAGACCCTGGAGCAGGAGAACAAGCGCGTCATTAGCGAGCTACGTCAGCAGAGCACTGTAGATCGAATGCGGGCCGTGGAGGAAGCCAAGAAGAAGCAGTGGTGTGCCAATTGTATGCGCGAAGCTCAACTCTATTGCTGTTGGAATACATCATACTGTGATTATCCCTGCCAGCAGATGCACTGGCCCCGCCATTCGGCTAGCTGTGGACAAGCGGTCACTGTGCCAACGCCAGTTACACCAATTCCACCCGCTGAAATGTCTGCTTCCCGTAATCGCAGTAAAACATCAACACCAACTACGACGACAACCAATAACACCCAAGTTATTGGCAATCCAATGCCAAGTCCTCAGTTGAACAGAAGTGCACCACCCGCTCCAACTGTTGTGAATGCGCCTGCTAAAAAATGGCAAAATAATCAGCCGTTAATGTCAATGATCAATCAACATCAGCCTGGTTCAGAGCAGGTGCTTAAACTTCCCTCCAATACATATCTGCGTCCAGTGGTGACCCCAATGACATCCACAGTATCAGCCCCGCCACCCCCTAATAGCAACAGCAACACAAACATGACATTGATCACACCATCTGCATCGTCAGCTCCGCATATGAACAGCCTCCTGCCACCTAATCGAAATGCAATGAGCTACAAGCCCATGCAGTCTATGCCTGTGCCGCGATTTAATATTCCTGTAAGTTGGATCTAATTTGTTTATCTCGAATCTGTTTTAATGTCAATTCTTCTTTAGTTACCCATCACCATGAACAGCAATTTTGGACTTATGTCAGTGGAGCAAAGTCAAAAACAACAACAAACATCGAAAACAACCGGACGCAACTCTAACAAAGCCACAAATCGAGTGCGCAATGTCAATAATAATAACAATAATAATGCCAACAATAGTGCCCCAGGCATGCGACCCAATCCTAATCAACAAAATCAAGTTTTCCCTCAGTCAGTTAGAAGTTTACCTAATCCATATACATGAACTACAACTGAAGAACTGAACTCGATTTAATTTAAATATTGATATCCTTAGATTCTAATCTATTGAGTGAAGTGTTTTAGGTTTGACCGAAACTTTTTGAATGCGTTTGAAAAGACCCCATAAATAAATAGTGCTAGATACAGATATTAGATATTTAATATAGTAGTTTCGCCTCTTTTATACTTTTCGTTTTGTTGCATCCTAGAAAACTAAAAAACCCCTCAATTGAATCTGCGATAAGTTTAGTTTTCCTTAATTAATTTTGGATAGTTGATTATAACTTGTAATTTACATGTACTATCAACTCAGATAGGCAGAGAAGTTTTGTTTTTTTTTCCCTTTGGTGACAAATATTTAGTTTTTTACTGTCAATTTTAAGGCTCTCATATAGAATGTAAATTTAACATACAGTATATAGACTCCATTAGATGGAGAACGAGTATATACGTATATATACTCGCTCGTACATTTTAGCCTGTAACTTCATCTCTAATTATACCAATAATGCATAAACTATTTAAAATATAAGCTATAAGCTGTAATTAAAACATCAACTGAAAATATGTATGTTCCAACGATTACAACAACGTTTTAACGTAAATATAAAATTTTTCATTTACAAAAACAATTTAGTATCTCATTTCATTAGGGGAAACTAAAATAATAATCATTAAAGCAAACACCTCGAAAAAAAAAAACTGAAAACTTTGTTAAGAAAACAATGTCCTATTTATAACAAAAACAAAGAAAGAAAATTAAGAGAACTTGTTAATCAATGTCCAGTTTTTTGAAATTTCCTTCAATTCCAAATAGATCTGAAGCGTTCTTTGGCTTGCCGGGTCTTAGTTTTTCATTCACCTGATGTCGAGTCTCGAATTCAAGCATTTGTTTGCGATCGTCTAGTATTTTTTTGTAGTAAATTTCTAAGAGATAAGATAGAAAGGCATTATGTTTAATGTAGAAGGCTTTGCTCAAAGGCTTACCCTTTGCCACACTGGCCTCTTCCAGTGGTCCACCGTAATCCTTGGTCAACATTTCACGTGGCACAAATTTATAAAACTCATTAATGTCATTATGTAAATACAATATATTGGTTAATTCCTTTTTCATAAACGGATTCATCAGAGCCATTATCTTATCCATAAACGGAACAATGTTTATAAAATGGAAACCAATCAGACGTATAGCAGCCGCTTCCTGGATTTCAAGAGTTATAATAACCTAAAGGGAAATTCCAAATGGTTTACCATTATTTACCTGCAAGTAGAAGAGAAACTTCTTCATCTGAAGCAAACCAATGCGTGCCACATGACCCAGGGAGCAACCCTTCAGATCGATTACTATAACATGGCCTGGTTGTATGCCATCCTCGTACATCCAATAGTCAAATATCATGCAATATCTATAAGAAAAAATTAAAGAGACTCGCTGAGACCTAAACTTAAAAAAACTATGCACCTTTTGATCATCTGCTGAGTCAAGCTCTAAATGTTTATATGTCTTTATAGTAATTATTATTTGCCTTAATTGACAACCATTATACAGCAAATTGTTTTTCGTATTTGGCAACGACCTGTAGCTATAGCCGACCAACTTTAAAGTTAATTATCCGAATATACAAGCACTGTACACTCATGTATGTTTGCACTTATATATTTGTATTTGTATCCGTAATTACTGGACATGCTAAGGTCTACTGTGCGTGTTCATGTGCTGCATTTACTGAGACGACGATTTAGCTTCATACATATGTCTGAGCAAATGAACAAGTGGTTTCGGGTTAGGGAGAAATGACATTAAGCTTTATAAACACAAATCTTTTAATGATTTTGCACGTAGTGTCATAATTTAAACCTGACAGTTCTCATATCATAAATGACGTGTTAATAACATATAGAAACGAATTAGCAATCATCTTTTCCCTTATTTTATTTCTATACGTCAGAAATGTTCATTAAGTTTATTACTTATTATTATTTTAAAATTTCGTTTGAAAATCAATAGATTTCATGGCAATGTATAGGACATATTACACTATATCTATACTAACTTCGACTTGACTAATAAATCTGTTACCATAGAAAGGTTAACTTTGAAAGCATATTCTGCATAGCATATTGATACTTCTAAAGGACTTGGAAGTTTTTAAAGTCTAAATAGCCAACAGACAACTATTTGATAAACAAAATATTGTGTTAATTTCGTATCAGTTTTTTTGTTAAAGTCATCTCTTTGAGCCTCAATGTAGTTAAAATTCCAATACTAATTTATGAAATACGAATATTTGGCAAGTTTTAAGAAAATTGCTTGAATATTAAACCTACAAATGCAATTTTGGTATGCCATTTTGTATTACCATTGTCAAATATTTGCCTTCAGTTCAAATATAAGTAAATGAAATTTTGTGTTTATTACATTTTACTTACAATTTCATGCAATCTGCATAGTTAAAGTTTGACGCATTCAGATCATCGAGCTTGCCAATTATAACACGATATCCTTCAGGTGTAGCACCAGGCAATGGTACAACGGAACTGTAATATAACATACATAGGAATTAAATAGTAATTGATGTACTTTTATTCAGTTGTATATATTTTTCACTTTACACTGTTTTCATGGCTTTTCTGATTTCCGTTCTCTCGCAATCCAGATTCACAAAAAACTCATCCAAATGGGTGCGGGCTGTAAGATTTATGTCGAGGACCTGTTTGGCCACCTCCATACTATAACGGCAGGCATAGAAGAAATGTAGAGCCTCGGCCTCCGAGAAATGTGCAGAAATGTGAGGCTGAACATGTATCCAATCGACAAACTTTTGCACTTCTGATCGCTTGATTTCCGGAAATTGGGCATATTGCTTTTCCAGATCGGCTTCTTTCATGTTTGGCGATATGGTTTTCCTTTTTGGGGAATTGCGAGAGAATAACTTTTGATTTTAACGGTCGCTCGGAACGCGTTTCCAGCTATCGACCGACAACTGTCGACTGTTGGAAATGAAATGAAAATGGAAGCTGTTTGCTTTCGCAAGTGAAACTGGTTGGAGAATTCGGCATGCAATTTTCAGTGTTCGGGATTGAATCTCGGGAATTGTCTTGTTTGTGGCATGCCCGGGAGTTGCGGTGGGGCTTTGCAGCTTTGATGCCATCGAACATTTGAGTTTTTGGGGTGTTGAACAAGCGGGTGGTCCGGCCGGGGGAGTAGACTACTTCAACTACTGGCCTTTCGTTGTCGGCGTCATCGTTCGTTCATTTCACTTCCACAACAACAACCATTCATCCACTTGCGTGAAAATGCAATTTATTTTTTTTTCCATCCGCCTGCCTTTTGCTATCCAATATTATTATTATTTTGCTTGCATAACATGCATATGTTTCGAGTGATTGGGCAGTCCATATATATGGCCATTTGGTCTGTTATTATACACGAATTTTCCATCCCATGGCGTGTGCTCCTAACTTAACTCCATCAATGAAGGGGAAATTCGATGCCTGAGTGAAGGACAGAAATGAAATAAAAAAGTGTCAGGAATGAAAATACATTTAATAAATAAAAAGACATCATATAACTCTTTAAAGAATTTTGGAATAATGTTGGCAATTTTAAAGTGGTTTATCTTATCGTTGCCAAAATTGTTTGCTGCTTAAAACTAAAATGCCATGAACATTTTAGTTTTTTTAAGGATGAGTTTTGATATAATTAGTCATATAGTATTGTAGCTGGCAGAATTTATTATTCCAAAGTATTAAAAGTTAAGACAAATAAATAAACATTTGAAATCGGTTGAAATTACAAAAAGCTACATAGGACATTAGATATATAGATGAGTTTCTTCGCGTTCAATGTTATATGATATCACTTTTTATACCCTTGCAAAAAGGGTATATTAGTTCAAATAGCCATGATCAGTCCGACGAGTTCATATAGCCAACGCAAACTCCTCCTAGACCGTAGGAGCTACAGAGCTGAAATTTTCCATATAGGCTTGTATATATTGCAGGGGTTGTATATCTCGGATTCATCGGAACGAACCACTATATCATATAGCTCCCATACAAACGATCAAAGTGGAGAACAGTGACTTTTTAATGCTTATTTTCTGAGTATTGAAATTTAATATGTGGTCCATTATAGCTATAAGTGATCGGTGGCTATAAGTGATGAAACGGTACAAAACAACTTGAAAGGGTTTACAAACTTTGTGCGCGGTCGTAATTCACCCCGCCTTTACTTTAAAATATTAGAGGAATTCTGCCAGGTATTGAGAATAATGTCTTACGAAAATATGATTTGGGAAACGAATTAAATTAAAACCTGAAAAATTAATTTACATATTTCTTAATTACATTTGTTTAAATATTTTTAAACTTTGTATTTATATTTTTTTGTTTTTTTGTATGTATTTTAAATTAAATCGTAACTTTTAATATCATTGTATTTTTTTTTAGTCTTGAGTTATATTCCTAAAAGTTTGTTATGTGCTATATAATTCATTTCATTTTATCCCTTTATTATCTAAATATTTTTCAACAAATCTTTTACTTTTGATCTACACGGCTTTTTAGGGGCATTTCTTTTCTTTAAGTAAATGGATAAGTACATATAGGAATATTTGATGGTTTTTTACTTGAAATTGCTGAAAAATCTGAAAGGACAACCTTGGCTATAAGTATAAGTATATGTATGTAGCTCAACTTAAGACTTACTGGACTTCTTAAGAACAACTTCCTTCAATATAAATGATTTTCATTTAATTCCTATAGTCTTAAAGGTTTTAAGTTAAAACTAATTAAAAGTGTATATATTGCTTTGATCCAAAGAGGTAAACTACCTCACTGACCTCTTGTATACATTTTAAACATCTTAACAACATTTTTCTAAACAAGGACATAAAACGTTAGGTATTCATGTGGGACTTAAACAGTAGACTATGTATATTATCTCGTTTGAAATATGTCCTCAAAAAGGAGTAGCTCAACGTCTCAACCGATTGCTAAATCAAACCCCAGTTTAGAATAACTGGTGGCCCCATTTCGAAGGCTCAGTCAACCGTTTGACATTTTGCCAGTTCAGACACAGACGGTCCCGGCTAGACAGTCAACACATTAGACAAGCTGCCAAGCTGGACAACAGCTAGCCTGGCAGCGCCTCTCGGCATGTCTGAAATTCCAATGGATTTAGAAGTGGCTGGCAAAGAGCAAATGGCGTAAAAAAAAACAAAACTTTACTATGCCAATGGTAACCAGTTTACGAATGGGGATCGCCTCGCTGTTAACTCACAGGTGTTGTGTGTTGCAGAGGCAAGTATGCATGGATATATGTACATATATGTAGACACATATGCATGTATGTATGTATAGATGTCTGTAGGTGCCGTGCCGAAATTAATTATCAAGCCAAGTTGGAGGCGAGGTCAGTTGACGGATAGGCTTCACTTTTTGGTAATGTGCTTGGAAAAAAAATGACAAAAAACGAACAAATTTCAATTGAAGGAATGTTTGGATCAAGTTGTCAATATGCCGTCAAGAGTCACGATCTTTGTGTCCTATTGTTGTTGGTTGGTTCCTTCTTATTTGGTTTTGGGCTTGGTATGGTCGTCTGGGCACGCTTGCGTCCTCTTTTTTAGTCTCTCTGTGTCTCCTCTCCCTCTGGCCATTTTTCACGCATTTGACTGCATTACTTAACCTCAATTTGGTTGGCGACGTGCTGCATGGCCCCCATGGCACAGGTTTCCGTTCCTGGCTCTTACATACATACATACATTCAGACATACATATGTATGTATGTATCTTCAATCAGCGTTGGCCATGACAACAGGCCAACAGTCGCACATCTACAGCTATTGCTTTCAATGGTTAAATGAAGTTGTCTTGTCACTTGCAAGCAATTTGCATATTTCCCGGCACTTGCTCGCTGCCATTTGGCGATTTCGTTTTGCCGGAATCCTGTCCAGAGACCCATGCCCATTTCCATTCCCAGTCCCATTCCCTGTTTTGTCTGAGTCATTTGCCCTACAATGGGATTGTCACTTGCCAAGCCTTTCGATCTCCCTCTTCCCCATCCCTCTTGCTATATCTCTGCATCTGACTTGCAAATAAAAAAAAAAAAACTAAACCGTAAAGAAACTCAAAATCTGAAACAAAACTCGTTTGCGCATGCGCGCCAGTTTTTCTGTATCTTTTTTTCTGTTATTTTAGCGGTTTTTGTTTTGATTTCTGATTGCCGTTTGAATATCTCTCTTTCTCTCACTCTCCCCCTCTCTCTCTCTGTTGTTGTTTTTATTTACGGTGGCAAGTGTTGCCTGACAAATTGATTTTGATTTGTTGCTGCCGTTGGTCAACCGGCAATTGGTAGCTGTTTTTTTTTTTTCTTCTCCTTTTCTCTTATGGTCAGAACCTTGAGTGCATATTTGTGTGAATAAAATAAGATAGGAATCTCTTCACTATAGATCAGCCTTCAGTCTGCAATTGAAAACTCATTGAAAACTTGAAACGTATTTCACTGAACTTTGATCTAATTCAAGTCTTAAGTTAATTCTTTCAACCGAAGTATACGGCCTTAGTTTTGAATAATTATTCTCATTTTAATATTGTTTTAGCCAATTTTGAATCGATTTGCAAAAGGGTTTTGAAATTATCCTAAAACTGACTAAATTTAACATCTGACAGATTTGCAAAGCTAAAATTCAAATTTATTTGAATGTATTTTTGGTCAAACTCCTTCTCAAGCTGTATTTTTTTATCAATTTTCAACCGATTTCACAAAATTGTAATCCCATTTAATCACTCTTTAATAAATGCTAAGAAACTATTCTTAGAAAATCCAATTAAATTGGCAAAAAAAAGTTTTCGAATATCTAATGCAACTTAAAAGATTTGCAAGAATTAATAATCCATCCAATAGGAAAAGTTTAACAAATTTTAGAAGTTTAACAGTCTTTTAGGTGCAAATTGAAAGATCAGTATCCAAAAATTAAAGTGAAGATATTAACTTTAAAAATATCAAAGAAGCTAACTTCGTAAAACTGTAACTTGTGTTTTATTTATCCGATCAGATTCAAATTTTGGGATCTGAAATTTTATATCAAATACTATCATATTGGTAAATTTCATGGGGATAGCTCCCGATAGCTCTCAAGATGGCTGAGTAAAATGCGTACGCACAGATGGACGGACAGACGGACATGGCTATATCAACTCAGCTTCTCATGCTGATCAAGAATATATAAACTTTATGGGGTCGGAAACCCTTCTTGGGGTTTTCCAAGTTTGGGACTTTTGAAGGAACTTTTACACTTTAATTTGACGCCACTACATAGTTTCTTTTTGTTGTTTTAATTATTGCATGCATTTTTTGTTAAACTGCATTTTTTCCAGTCTGTTTTTTCCCAATTTCTAACCGATTTCAAAAAGATATATAATATATATATAATGTAATCGCAATTTAGCATATTTTCAAATAGCATTAAACAATTTGATAGTTGAAATGAATTAAAAACCGATTCAATCACAATTGTTTTGCGAAAATTGTCAAAAAGTTCATGTAATTTTAATGCAGATCTAAAGATATTATTCCAACTTGAGAACAACAGCATAAATTTAAAAAAAAACTCAAAAAATTTACTAATTTAGAGCTTCAGGATTGATTAGCTAATTGTTCGTTGATATTTTTTTTTTGCCTTTTCAAAAGATAAAATTATTATTTGTGTAATTTACATTCCAATTTTAAATTGAATTTAAAAGTATTAAAATAATATAAGAATCACTTTCAAAATCAGTTACAATTTGGCGTTTTTACGACTTTTCAGCAATTTAAAAATTAGATTCTTGTTTATTTACCTATTTTGTTTTTAATTTTGGTAAAGAAATTTATATTGAATCAACATTTCAGTGATAAAAAAATCTTTTAAAGGTTCGAAGCACTTGCAAATCCTGCTATAAAGCTGATCCGCTTGATCTAAGCCCCAGAGAAGGTTTATACTGAAAAAGAAACAAATTTCTAATTGAATATCAATGCAAATTTAAGCCAAAATAAATGTTTCTATAGTTCTCAGGTGTATTACTCAACAATCTTTAGAGTCCACTAGATATATATGTAGATGGATATCTCATTTTGGCACTCCAAAATTGTGTTTTCGTTAGTTTTCCTCTGTGTAAATTAATTTTGAAAGTTAGCCGGAAATTGTTTAGGCCAAGACACACCTTGACGGAAGGAGAGGAGCTGCAGTTAGCCTACTACATATATGTAGAAATATACAGCAATTATTGCTTCCTGTAAAAAATCATTCAAATCATTGGAAATCAAACATCAAATGGAAAATAGCAATGCAACAGTTGAATGAATACCTTGAGGGTGAATGAGTATGTTAAACTTTTAAATGAGGGTATATGAAGGGTATATTGTGGGTAGGGGTCTAGGGGTCGTGCATTACACGGTCGTTGGCATCCTGTTTCATGCAACAGCAAGCAACACAGGATGCTCAGGAAATTAAAGCAAATATCAAAAGAGTACTGAGGGAATGGACAGGGGAGGGTAGCCACTTTGATTGCCAACAATAACGAAAGACACAACGAAACAAACAACAACAACAAAAAATGCCCATAATAATAAAAGCCAAGTGAGGACGAGTCGAGTGTGACGTACTGGGTATGCCAGGCAGACAAAAGCCACGTTTTTTTTCTTCTTCTCTTTTGTGGGATAGAAGGGGAAGCGTCAAAGTCAGAGGATCACAAAAGGTAAAGCCAAGTGAATGTAGCAGAGAAGGCATTTTTCAAGTAATTGCCAGGACAAAGAAGAAAGAGGGTCAAAAAGGAGAGAGAGAGAGAGAGAGAGGGACAGATGAAGAAGAAACGTTTCTTTCTGCGTGCAGTCGTGCGACTCGAGAAATCCTTGATGTATGTATGAATGTCTATCATCCGTCTGGTATACACACAATGAGCAGTAGGTACACCTGATGATGACTCCCGACACCTGAACATTGAAAAATGATAATTAGATGGTCTAGCAACCCTCGATCCTCTTCGTTCCACAGGTCAGGTAACAAGACGATGGGGAATAGTTTTGGTGGTTGAATCACAGTATCCAAAGAAATGAAAAAGGAACACATCCCAGAGTGTTCGTCGAGTGTAAAGTGATCGTTTGAATATTTAAATGTTGTCATTCTTCCTTCACTCTAAGGGTGACTTTTTCCTTAAAAAAATACCTAGAGGGAAACAATTGTATCTCCTCGCTTGAACTCATCGCTCGACCGTTAAGACTGTTGGCCTTAATTAGAGCCAAGGAAACGTCGGAGACTAGTTAAATAAAATTATGCACAAGAATTCTTATCTACATACACATGCATAATTATTAATACAATATTTCCTGCCTCCCCCCGCCGCAGCAACAAATTTCATCCTCTTGAAAATGAAGCAAAAGGAAACAAACACTTGACAAGGACCACAGAGACGGACTGGGGAGAGAAAGCCATGCAATTTACAAGCTCATTGGATGCCGGATGGGTGAAATCGTAAGGCAGGAAAAATAATGGGAGCACAAGAGAAAGCACAAAAAAGGAAGCAACAAAACGAGATTGTGTGGACACTTGAATTGAAATTGAAGTGGATATATAAGATGCCAGAGGACCATGCCAATCAACTGGTGAATCAGCCACACTTGGAGACATCCAATCTCAAAAAACAAAAAAGGATTGAAAGCTCTGGCCGAACGATCTTTAACATTCATTCTAAGTATTTAATGGTAATGCCTTGTCTTTGTCCCAGTCTTCCAGTCTATGGTCTTAATCACTGAATAGGTTACCCCTCCTTTCTTCCTCGCTGCCCGGCACAAAGAGATCTTCACAAAGAGAGAGACAGAGAGAAAGACACTTTTCCCCTCTTCATTGCTGTCTTTGACTAGGCAAGGTTCGTTGAACTTCTCATCTAATGATTTGTGCCCAGACTTGTGCTCTGGCAACGCATAGGAATTTTGAGGGTTAAAGATTTTTTCCTGCACAAGAGGATGATAAACACAGTCACAGTCTCTCTTTTCTCTCTCTCTCTCTCTCTCTCTCTGCCGCCTTCCTCTCGGAAAATCTGTTAATCATATTATACAATGTGACTTCAGCTGGACATCTGGTGGCCATCAAGCTAAATATGTATGTATATAGTTTTTAATTATTTGACCCAAATGAGCCAAAGGGAAAATGTGTTCCTAATCAAGTGTAGCCAAGAAAGGAAACCAAGTGACTGGTACTTACTTTTCACTTTCTACTTTGCATAATGCCATTTGTCTTTATCATCTTGGTTTTTAGGGTCTTGGATAGTTACTTGAACTCACTGAAGCAATGCAATTTTCTTACATTTTCCCACTTAAAGGAAAATGCACGTGCATGGGGTCTAAGGAATATGTTAATAATGATAGTGCTCATTTCTTAAAGATGAGAACCCACAAGAACTCTATATTACAATGACCATGCTCACAACCCTCATTGCGATGATCAGTCAGCGGGTCATGGGCAGTTTTTAATTGCCGACAAGGGTGCGAGGGGTGAACTTTGCCCAAGGACCTGAATCCCACATAATATTTGCATCTCATTTCCGGACACTTGGGTGCGTGAGGGTCAATAGTTATTCTGTTCTTTCTGGTTTTGGCTGGACTCTGGATAAGGAAGTTGAAAACGGAAATGCCCTAACATTGCATTTCGGGGTGAATAATTATTGCATTCACTGTGCGAGGGAGGCAAATCTCATAGAAAACCAACCAAAAATAAGCTTGTTGCAATGTGGTTTACCGTAAAGGAAAATCAAATTTCATAGAGATTTTGTATTTGGTTTTTGTTTTCACATGGAATTTTTAATGAAGCCAATGGCAGGCGTTACGGTATTTGAACCTGTTACCCTATTTTGGTTTTCAAAAAGGGGGGAGGTGGAGGTGTGATACATTCCCATGACAGTCTGTGACAATGACAACCACGTACAACAAGTGGTCAGTTGCTGGGCATGGGGATAAACCCTTTTCTCTTGATTTTATTGTCTCAATCAATTTTATGCTCAACTGTACTGAAAGCATATTAATGAACTTGACTAGGATTCACACACACATACATACTAGATGAGAATTCCATTTATGGTTAGGAGCAAAACAAAGTCATTAATCATATTATAAGACCCAAATGTATACCACGCACTCATAGGTTCAGGTTTCATCTAGCCAAAGTCCCTAGCTGGCAGTCATAGGACACACACACAACCGGAGAGACAGACAGACAGACAATTAGGAAAGTCAATGACCGTCGCATAGCACCTTAAGAATCTCTGGACATTTTCGGCAACAGTTTTGAGCAAGAGTTTCGTCAATACATCATCATCATGATCATCAACATCCACCACACATCCATTTCCAGCATACACACAGAGCATTATTAATCCTCAGCAAAGAATCGAGAATCAAGAATCAACACTCTCTACCATTTCTACAAATTTGGAATGTAGGCAAGTATCTGTTCTTTCCTTTCGTCTGTCTTTCTTTACCCTACCCTAGAATCCATACATACATAAGTAAAATGGGTATATCAAAGTCGTTAGAAAAGATTTTTTAAGACTTATATACTAATAAGTATAGACCAAGAGATATAGTAAACAGATGCAATGACCAGATAGCATAGAGTAAAGAACTATTACAGTAAATATTTTAAATAAAAGACAGAAAAATCTAAAATAATAATTTAGGATGGATTCAATCTATTAAATTTTAACATCTTACAAATTCTTTTATGAACTACCAAAATGTAGATATTAAACTATAAGAGGTAGTCTGAAGATTCGAAGTTTCTTTAATTATACCATATTATTATTCAAATTTGATTTAAGAACTTAACGGAATGACCATACATATATAGTAAATAGCATTAGTTGCCATTTATTATCATCAAAAACTGATTTTTTAATGAATTGGTGACAGCTTTTTATTTACAAAAACATCTTTACAATTTTGAATGTCTCAATAATTCATATGATTCTAGTTGGTAAGATTTTCTTACTTAAAAATTCATTGATAATTGGTTAAACAAAGGTTTTAAAACTAATGATGAATTGTAAAAGATTTAAAAACTTAAACATCAAAATTAATTTAGAATAGATTCAATTTACTAAATTTAAACTTATCTTTTTCAAATTTATATGAAGAAAAAATAATAATGTCTTGCGATTTACAGATATATTGTTGTCTAAATATGTAGGTAGATATCTGTTAAACCTACCTAATAAATGATCGCTATGTTACATTGTTATTCTAAGTTTTATTTAGGTTTTTAATAAACTACTTAAGAAGTTAACCCATATCGAGCTTTATAATATCCTTTGAAGGTTTTTAATGGAATCCATACTAGAAGTTCTTTAAATAAAGTACCAGGTCCTCTTCTTACAGAGTATCATATTGTCGTTGCCTCAGTGATGTGGGTAAGTTCTTAAAAAGCTGCTGGGCTAAGACGGCCACAAGCGTTCTTTCTTTTTGGAAATCATCAAACAAAAGAAAGCTAGACGAAGCAGATGGCTGACTGGCTGGCTGGCAGGCAGTCAGGAAGAACTGCGAACTGAAAGAAGCGACAACAACAGCAACAATAAAGAAGCGTCCCCCAGTCCGTTTTCGGTCAATGAACTGGGGGAGCGGCAAAAGAGATCTTTGGCTCTTTCGAGTTGGTATTATTATTGTTGTTGTAACAGTAAAACAGTAAAAAAAAAACAACGCGCTTCAAATGCGTTGAAACCTGTTCAAGTGATGTGATGCGTTTTCGATTTGGCCTGAAATCGGAGAGGCAAGCCAACGTTTAGGACTTTGGGCCCTCCACGAAACCTATCAGAGGGCCCAGCGCTAGAAATGGGCACACGCCCAAAAACAACGTTATAAAAAAAAGAATTGTTGTCCGTTTCGGCCCACCACCACCACCTGATCACCGCCATCCAGCCAAAAGTGGAAAGTAACTTCAATCCACTTGGGCCACCAATTTACATGCGTTGCCTTGGCCGAAATTTTTGTTTTTCATTTTTTGGATTTTGGAATTCTTTTGACTCTTCTTCTTCTTCTTATTCGTCTTTGGTTGGTTGGCCGTTTTGTTTTTGTTTTATGTTAAAAGCGTCGCGCATTTTTAGTTTTCTTTTCGTTTTATGATACCCTCGATCAGTGTGAAAGAAACCCTTTCTCTCTCTTGCTTTCTTTGGGGCATTGCGTAAAATGTACCGTTAGGTTGTTTTTGGATTTTTTGAAAATTTTGATAATACTGTTTTTTTCCCCCTCTCCGATATGTAAATTAACGCGTGGGACATGTGGGCCAGAGACAGAAGAGGAGCCTGAGTGTGCTTCATAGACAGACAGAGATACATAGATGAAGAGAGAGGACAGTGCAGAGGGAGAGCCATCAACAAAAGGGGCTCAGCATCCGTTGGAGCTTTTTCCGCTAGATGATCATCATCATCCGCCTAGACTTGATTTTCTATTCGGTTATTTCGACATTGAAGTTGCTGCTGCTGCCGCTTCTGTTGACGTTCTGCGGTCGTCTGAGTTCCCACTCATTTGCTTAATTTCAATTTCATTTCGTTTTGCCATTTGTGGCACAATGACCATGAACGGTTTGTTTTTTCGTTATTTCTTTTAACTGTGCGGAGGATGTAACTGTCTAGTTATTAGATACAAGATACACAAATACAAATACATTGACGATAAGTAAAGCTTTCGTCATGGGATGATATCAGCCAGGCAGAGAGGCAGGCCACGCCCTTAGAGATCACTTGCACAGTGGATCAATTAAGTTTTCGACTTATTGACTGTAAACGTGATATTCCACCTCACAGTAGATCTGTGTTTCCTTAAATCAAGCAAAGATTGGTGATATTTTAGCCTTTTTTTGGCCATTCTCAGACATTACTTCTAAATCAATGATCACAAAAAAAAACAACAGGATTCCAAGAAAAGTTCTCGATTAACTAGTTTCAAAGGGAAGTTAGTTCTTAGCAGGTGTGCCAAAACTTTAGTGATTGACTGTGTGCACTTAGTACAAGCTTTTTCCTGGCAAAAGCATGAAGATGGTGATGAGTCAGATCCCCATTAGTTGCTCGTTATGTAGGTTGGTTGTACCTGATCACGAAGCTTTCGCCTTGTCAGTACAAAAATCAACAAATTACGCGAGCGTTCGTAACACAAAAAAGGAAATGCTTATACATATACACTCTCTTTTTCACTCTCTTCCTCTGTGTGTAATCACTGAAATTGAGCCGCAAGTTTCTTTTACCGTCTTCTTGACACATTTCATTTCATTATCCAATTAACATAATTAGTTTTCATCAATCAATTAATAATTCCGTTCGCTTCGAAGTCGAAGCGCAGGCCAAAGCCAAAGCCAAAGGCAAAGCGCAAGGCATAAATCAAAAGTCGAAATACACTTGTTGCGCCCAGGCCCCAAAACTGCCTTCGTCTGTCTGTCTGCTTCTGCCTTCCGCTCTCTCTCTTTCACCCATATTGAAAACGAAGCTGAAATAATGTGACTTGGCATTCTACAGCAGCAGCAGCAGCAACAACAACCCCAAGACCCCAAACTAAACCGAAAAAAAAAACAATAACAATCCACAGGCTGTTCCGATGGTCTCTCCAACTCTACACAGAAATACAAGGGAGCTGAGCTGAGCTTTTGTTTTTGTAGACTTTCGCTCTTTTGTTCTCTCTATCTCTCAGCAACTATTACTAATGTGTCTCTCAATCTCTCTCAATTTGGGGTTGGTCGTTTGTATTGGTGTAACGAAGGCAACGTCGCTGCCGACATCTCTGCCATGGGGCTTGGGCTGGGGCCATTAGGCGGGGGGAGAACTTGCATTATAAATTTTCAACTATCCGCTTGCGCTCGCTCAGTTGCCGTTGGTGAGCGGCGCTGGCGCTCAACAACCACGACCACGACGACGACTACAACGACAACGTCGTCCAACGATGATGATGATGGTGATGTCGGTGATGTTGTGTGAGGAAAAGGGTTCTTGAACTTAAAAGGGGTCAAAACATAAAATGAAACTCGAAATGCCTTTGCAGATAGACAAACTCAGCTCTCCGCTCTTGGTCTATGTGTGTGCCTGTGTGTGAGTGTGAGTGGTGGCTACGTGCCGGTGGTTTAGGCTGCTTGGTGGTGGTGTCCGTTGTTTGGATATTGTTTTTTTTTTTTTTTTATGTTGAGCTGCCCCCTCACAGCTCTACCATCTACCATCCACTTCCTCCATTTGCCTTTTTTCGCCTTTTGTTGTTGTTGCTATTGCTCTTGCCGTTGTCTATTCCATTTTCTATTTGATTTCTACCTGTTGTTGGCCAACGACTTAAAGCCTTTTACACACCACCTTCCCCCACTCGTCTTACCCTGCCGTTGAATGAAGCTCCAGTCCAGTAGTTTGGAGAGGGGCACGCATTGGACTCATGCCCATAGGGTTAGCTGGAACTCATTTTCAGTTTTGTGCGTCAATTCCTCGAGCCTGAAACTTTATTTTTTTATTTTATCGCTTTCCTCGTAAACAACTACTACTATTTGAAGAAAAAAGAGTTGAAACTGAGCTCATCGTTATTTTTAGAACCCGCCAAGAGGATCCAGAGACGAAAATGGGAAGAAAACATCCGAAAATATGGTGGGGTCAGCTACTTTTCGGTCATCCATCTAGCCAGGAGTTACCTTACGTGAACCATTTGTGTAAACAAATATTATTTATGACTCGTTTCTTCTTTGCTCTTCTCTTTTTCTCGTTCTTCTCTCTCTCTCTTTCTCTCATTCTTTCTTGATATTTACAATTCCATTTTGTATGCGTTTCTATTTGTCCGTAGGCTCTTGGCTCCCGACTCCCGACTCTTACTCCTTACCTTTTTTTTACGCTCTACTGCTTTCCCTTGGCTTTCATCGTCATTCTCTTTTTTTTGCCTCAATCTCAATTGTCAATCTAGGCTAGGTTAGAAAAGATGTTTGCCTTTAGCCTGAGGGAACCTAAGCAGTCTGGGCATGGGAGAAGGAAAACGGTAACGGGAATGGGGAATGGGAATAGGAATGGGTCAGCGACCTAAGAACGTTTACACGTGTTGTAAATTAGTTTAGGATTCCATTTCTTAATACTAATGTTTGCCTTCCTAGCTAGCTCCTCTTATCTTTTTCTTAAGGCAAATTACAGTGTATAAAAAATATTTACCAAACTGGGTAGCTTTAGTCTTAGACATTTTTATTTGCTTCCCGAAAAGGACTCCAGAAGTCTTTTTGTATTATTATAGTTGATAAATATTGAATTGATATAAAAACTGTGGAAAAAGAAAATGTAAAGATTTCAAAAACTAAGTTTTCTTTGTCAAGGATCTCAATGAACTTGGCTTAACTGGCCAAAATCAGTAGCAGATCTTCGGGGGGTCAAAGTTTCGTTAAGAAATTTTACTTGGTCAAACAAATTTTTACTTCGAAAGTATATCAGGACATCTTCTAACCTGTCCAACATGTATATTATAAACTTAAAACCTTAATACAAAAGTTAAATCTAGTAAACTATATGACAGTTAGTAGGTAAGCGTACCTTATTGAGATGTTTCTATACCCTATAAATCATCCTTTTCTAAAACGAATAAAGATATTGAACGAAAGATCAACAGAAAATATTGGATGACAAATGTGTAAAGATTTCTAAATTATCGCCTGGCTTGTTCTCTGTGAATCAATGGGGAGGATCAATTGTGATCACACGATGGCGTCAAGCTGTGCGATCTTAAGATGGGAAATTTGATTCAAAACATACACACACGGACACGCACACTCACACACACACACACACACTGACTTACAGATATCCAATTCGAGAGCACAACAACAATTTCACACCTTTTGCCTTACACCGTTAGAGAAAAAACGAGAGAAAGAGGGAAGGGGGTCGAGAGAAAAAGGGCGTGGCTTTAGTCAACGCTTAGCCACAGAGATTATCTACTTTTTGTTTGGCGCTCAGTTGTCTTTTTCTTAGCTTTTTTTGAGGACCTAACAACCGGTTTTCACAATTTCTATGTTGCGACTTTCAGCCCAACTTGTGATTACTAAATTAGCACTCTCCTGATTGTCCAAGTCCCCTTCACTTCCCCCTGACTCCTCTCTATCTCCCTCACTCTCATTCTGACATTTCTAATTGCCGTTGTAAAGCAAAAAACCAAAAAAAAAAAAGTAAAGAACCAACAAGCAATTCACAGAAATTCCTTTTTAATTAGCGTCTCATGCGAACATTGCCGGTTCTGTTTCGTTTCTTTCTTTTTCGACTTTTGTCATCCCATCCCCCAAAGCACCTGCAAATGTCCCAAAAAAAACAACAAGAAGAGAGAATTCTGTTGCGTCATAATCGGTGGCATCTTGTGGGAACTTCCGCAGCAGCTTCTAATGCTTCTTTTGCTTGCAACTAATGATGGCTCCATAGTCTTGCCTGAGTTGGTGTTCTGTTTTGGGACCCTCAAATCCGGAAATGTGGATTGTTTGCATCGGATGTGACACGGCATATTGCCGTGGACCATGATCTTGCCAACACGCTAACTTGGCTAACGTGTGAACCATGCGGCCAGTAAGCAAGTAGCAAGTGGCCAAGACAGGACTTTCTCAAGTGCCATGAAATTACCATAAAATTGCCAAACGGTTGCCCTTGGTGACTTGCTTCCCACAGAATGCTGCATAATTTTCACGGCCATTTGATCGCGACAAACAACCCCCAAGCGAAAAGGACTAAGGACTAAGGTCGCTACCAATGATTATCCTGTGAAAATTTAAAAAAATGCACCTGTAGCTGCTCGTCACGCTGCCCGTGACCGTGGCCCGTATCTCGATTCTCTTTTCTAATCAGGGCCAACTATGAGAAACCAACAAGTTAACAACAACTTTCACCCCTTCAAAATCAGAGCTCACTCAACTGGTTTACAGAATTGAAAATATATATATATATTTCCCATGGCTGTCTTGATCCTCGCGAGTAACCAATTTAAAATTTCATTTCCCCTCACTCCCCCAACGTGCGATTACACTTAATGGCCCTTGACGTTGCCTGTTGAGTCTGTTGGTTATCCTTCAACTCTTTCACACGCACTCACACACTGACACAGACACACATACAATCGCCCATATTGTTGCGCAAGGATCAATCACAAAACATTTGTAGATACAATTTGATACTTATTTTTTTGGGGTTGAATATTCGATCCTCTTCAAACAAAACTTGACTTATGTATATAAGACGTAAACACCTGGCCATTTTATGTCGGTGAATCCTTTAACATCAGCTCTTTTATTGTTTAATGTTTTCTTTTTTCAACAGGACCTCGGGACATTTAGCTTCTTTATGATAGCATTAATCTTTATGGCATTGCTTGGACCCAATACGTTTTCTTCATATTAATACCCTATAAGAGGGTTACATGAATTACATTAAATTTATTTTAAAAACCAAGATCCTTTTACATTTTTCGAAATCTTTAAGTAATTTTTCAAAATGCTATCTAGGATTAACTTTTTATACCATACACCCATAGAGTGAAATGGTAAAAGGCAGAAGGAAGCTTTTCCGACCCCATAAAGTATATATATTCTTGATAAGTATCAACAGCCAAGTCGATCCAGCCATGTCCGTCCGTCTGTCGGTCCGTCCGTCCGTATGAACAGGTAGATCTCGAAGTCTATAAGAGATAGAGCCACCAAGTTTGGTATGTAGGCCTATGTAGTATGTAGAGTGATCAAGTTTATTTCAATTTTTTGCCACGCCCTTTCCGCCCCCCAATTGAAATAAATTTGATTTTCTTAAAGACTCAAATAGCTAGAAACACTATATTTGGTATGTATATTTGCTTAGTAAATGCGCATATTTTGTATGTATGTATAAAGATTTCCTTTTCGCTTTCCGCCCCTGAACTATGAAAAACTCGATTATCTCGATTTTTGTCTTGTGGAATCAAATTTGGCACACTTAAATTTGATACTAATACCCAGCAAAATACCAAATTTGATCAAATTCGGACTATAAATAGCCAAGTTATGCATATAAACGTTTTTCCACAAGGCCGGAGTTGGCCGTTCGCTGGTGGGGGCGCTAGGGTGCTCGAATGCTTGAATGAGCGAGATACTTGTAAAAATCATGCTTTACTGATGTATATCTAAGTCGGCTAGACGACTTACTTACTTCATTTATTTTTTTTTCTTTTGTTAAAATATTAAATGATTCTTATTAAAATTATGTAAGGCATATACAAGGCATATATGTAGAAGTAAGCAAATCAAAAGGACTGAGAACCTCTGTCCCACTTTATAAGAGAAGAAAAAGAAACAATTAAGTCTGAATTTAGCATTTTAGAAAAGTTTAAGGGAATCTTTACACATGAAACTAATTTAACATAGTATTAAGTAGATAAAAATGCATTGAAGAATATCAAAATTATTTAACAATAAAAAAAAGGGACTGAATATTAAAAAAATAGAATTTTAAAGGGTATACAAACTTGAATGTTTTAAATATTTTCTCCACCTTCTACCATAAATTACTACATGCATTTACAGTATAAATATATTTAGGTATATACATTTATGTTAATCATTTATGGCTCATTAATTATATTGTAATTATTTTACCTCATGAAAGCTCACTGTCTGTCAGTCAGAAGAACTTGTGTTCTTGTCATAAATAACATAATAAAATTTGTATTAATTTGTTAAATAATAATACTGAAAAATTATAAAGTATACATAGATTCGGTTATGTAGTTTTTAAACAAAACGAGAAGAAGCTAACTTTGGCTGCTCATAAGTTACCTCCATTTGGCTTTCCTTTTTCCTTGTATTGGCTTTCAAAAACTGATGTATTTCAAGGGCCTACTTTAATAATATTATTCTTTATTTTCTTGATATTATGGATTGAGGGCGCAAAGTATTCCGGAAGGAACTTATTGTTATATATATCAACGATATACCGGATATTCTCCTTCTCTGCGTTACAAACGCCTGATAAAAAGTATAATACCCTCTATAAGGCTAAAAATCTCGTTCTCAAAAACTGCAATGATTATAGAAATAGATGAATCAAGAATTGAAGTTTAAAATTTGCATTTGAATGAATATATATCAAAGTCTTTTTGTAAATACTTTTAAATTACTTTGAATTTTTGTTGTATTTTACAAATTTGCGAGTACTTATATGGAACATAGTTTTTGATTCTTACGAAATAAGCATTCTGTCCGTTAACGATCAGATATTGAAATAATTTGTACAGATTTATTAAGTTTCAGCGAAGATTTTAGGTATAATACATAGTTTAACCACTTAATAGATTTTTTGTTGTTCTTTACTGCCTTCTTTTTCCATTTCTTTCAACTGCAAAACTCCTGTGTGTGAGCATGGGTTTCTGGTTTGGCTTTTTTAATGATTAGGTCCTTTACTTAAATGGCCACTTCGGATGGCTTTAAATTGTTCTTATTAATAAGATTAAAATAAGGCTAAAAACAGGAAAGTTTTCTTTTTTAATGTAATAAGAAGATATGAATAAGTTATCATGTGTAAGGATCGCTTGAGAAAACACCAGAAAGAGGCCACATTGGTCTGACCCTCTCAATCTGGAGTTGTTGTTGTAGTTTTTTTTTGGTTTTGGTTTGCATTTTTTGGGGTGCAAGGCCGGTTGAGGGAAAAAGAAATTACAACGAAACACGAAACAAGAACCAGATCTCGCCCTGCTTCGCGATCGCCTTTTGCGATTTGTTTACTGGCAAGGAACGAGGGAGCCAGAGGGCCAGAGAGCAAAAGAGAGAGCAAGAGAGAGAGAGAAAGAAAGAGAGAAGCTCGGGACACTTGAACAATGCGATGGCTTTGTCTGGCCCCTGTGAACGAAATCGTATATATCTACTATATGTATATACACACTTGGGTGTATATATGTATGTACAAAAAAGAGCATATCCTGTACCCTTGCTCAGACATTGACTTTCATTATCTTTTGCGCCACTTTAAGCCACTCCACACACACACACACATGCACACAAATGAGATCGTAAGAGGGGGGCGAGATGAATACATACATAAATGTATATTGAAGAAATCTCAAGCACCTAAACGAAGCGAGGACGTGCCTCATACAATTGGATGCCGCCACAGGGTGCAGCCAGGGATCGACAGAGTCAGCCGAGTGTATCCACATAACAGTCGTAGCTGACGCGATGGGGTGGGGAGTGAGGGCTAAGGGAGTGGAGGTATGGATCGAAAGACGTTATTTATTTGCTGAGTTGCCTTGTTCGTGCCAGCTTCAAGTCAGAGGATACTTTTATTACTCGCGCTCTCACCCGTTTCCATTCTTTCTGCCCCCTCTTACTTTTGATTTGCATTCCACTGAGTGAGTGTGTGTGTGTGTGTGTTGCCCAACCCAAAAACGCGATTGCTATCCCTTCTTTGGGGTACTCATCAGAATGATGGGGGAGGGCAGATAAGGAAGGGTAATGTAGGGAATATGAAAGAGACTCCGCATAATTGTAACGTGCGAATTGCGGACTTGGAAAGATTTTCAATTTGCAAAATAATATGTCATTCGAGGAGGAGACCATCAATCCTTGGCCATACCGAAACGGGAGTTGAATTTTTTATTGCAATTCGTTTTAATTTACACAAAAAAAAAACCTCAGAAAACGAGATCACTCTTCAAGTTATTTGAATATGAATATTTCTTTTTTTCTTTCCCCAGTTCAGACTTCAATTGAACTCAATTATGCATCTTGTAGGCCATTCAATATATATATACAAATATATATTTTCCTTGGAATTTGTTCTTAGTGAGAACTTAAAAAAAAAACCCTTCTGGGCCTTTTTGTTTGATGGGAAAGGTAATAAAAAATAATTCTTAAGTCTGTTCCTTAAGTTCCTCGAAAGAACTCTTAAGATCAAGGAGCAGATTTCGTTTAAACGAAATTTCATGAGTTGTCTTATGTCTTTTTTTTTTCGTGTTGTTTTATGACTTTAACCTAAACCTGACCACCAACAGTTGCAGGATGTGTGCATTAGGTCAATTAACTGCAGACCATGCAGAATAAAAAGAAGTCGAAAAGATGTTTCATGTCTAAATGTCAACCAACTGCAGAATGGATGTTGGATAAAGTTGGCTCATTTGAGGCATTTTGAATGCATCATGTTTACGACTTTTGTCGCATTTTATTTTCAGCTAATTTCATAACCAAGCAAAGCAACAGACGAAGACCAAGACGAAGACGATCGACCAAAGACCAAAACCAGACATGGCCATGACAAGAAAGCCAAAGAAATCCTTTCCAAGAAACATAACGCACTAAACATGAAATCCATTTGTAAAACATGATGTTGCCCCGTTGCCAGTTGCAATTTGAGCAGACCAGGCCAAAGTGGGGGCCAGTCCAGACCAACCTGGGCATGGCCATCGACATCCTCACTATGCTTCTGTGGTACTCATGGATTGCTGGTGGTGGTGGATTGACTTTGGTATTTCCAGTGACGTTTGCAGCTCTGCCAACTGCAGTCAGCCAAGCAGCTAGCTCAGAATCATCCATCCGTCCATCCATCCATCCATCCATCCACCCATCCATCTATACACTTATCCAGCTAGCGCCTTTGATTGTATACTCGTGCTCTTCGTGTCTATTTGAGTTGAATGAACCAATAGAGAGAGAGTAGGGCATCATACATAGCTTCAGTTCCAGCTCTCTCCTTGTGCTTGCTTGTGTGCCACTCGTGCGTTTCCTTCAGCAATTTGCAGCAGATTGCCAACAGATGCCAAATGGGGTTAGGCCTAGACTAGCTTTAGCTCCAGCTCTATCTCTGGCTTTGGTTCTAGCTCTAGCTCTCTGTGGTTGCATATTTTGCAATTCCTTTTTCTTTGGTTTTTGCCTTTTGCTAAATTACGTATACGGTGAACTAAGACCAGGGACGGTTTAATCGTGAGAATCCCAATAAAATGTACCTATCGTTTAACTTTGACCAAACTACAAGAGTTTTATAGATTTCTCAAAATAGTTTTCTAGATCTAAAAGAACAGCCAATAGGTCTTTAGTTTTATATATCCTAAAGTTTTCAAATTGTCTTCTTTATATAAATAATCGTCTGTCTTGAGAAATGTCTTTTTATTTGTACATACGTTCACCCTGAAATGGCGGCCCCATTTATCACCACCCACAGATCCAGCCCTGAAGATGGAAGGAAAAGAATTGTGATTGTGGTTACTTTTGCAGCTTCCTGCAAATGGTAACCACAATGGCTAGAATTCAAGCAAACCAAAGACAATTTCCTTGAGAAAGTTCAGGCCATGCATAAACATTTAAGTGCTTTCCCAGGCAATCCTGAGAACTGTGTTGGGGTTTTTCTTTCATTTCTTACCCACTCTGCTCGTGGCCTCGGTCCGTCACAAAACAGGTGAAGACTCTACTTCCACTTCCCCTTCCAAAAAAATAGAAATAACTAGAGGAAAAAATAAGAAAAAAAGGAGAACAAAAAAAAAAATAAAATCTAACAAAAACAAAACTAGAGAACGTTACAAATTCAGTGACTTGAGTGACTGAGGCTCTTCTAATCAACCTCAACCCAGGCGACGACCTCGCAAACCCTTCATTACTCGAAACACACACACACACACTGTTAGTACTTAGTTGTTGTAGTTGCAGGCATAAGCAGGGCATTCAACTTGCTGCTCTCCATGTCTTACATACAAAACGAACCATCATCATCACCACAATATTTTCCTACATTTTCTTCTACTACTACTTCGCCCTTTTGCTCTGCTCTGCTCTGTTTTTCCTTGCCACACCAGCCTCGTTGCAACTTGGGGATTTTCTTTATTCTGTTGTGTTTCAGTTTTGTTGTTGTTGCTGTTGTTTTCCTTCTCGCATTTGCGCATGCGCACCATTTTCCCGTAACAATAAAAACAGAGTGTTCATTTCAGTTCAGGTTCAAGTGCCTTTCTCCCTTTGGCATGTCACTTGTGAATTTTTTTTGCCACCAACAAAATGGATCAGAATGGCCCGGGTCTGGGCCTGGGCCTGGGCTTAAGCCAGGGAGGGAATGGACATACAACAATACAGCACATAGCAAATAAACAAATGTACATATATGTATATCATATATGAATTTTTATGCGAATTATGTAAAAAGTGGCAGAGCAATAAAAAACAGGAGAAGCCCATTGAACTTATTATGCATTGCCATCAACATCATAATCATCATCATTATCCCAGAACATATAACTTCCCCCAACACCAAAAAAAAAATATTAACACCCTTAAAAAACCTCCTATTTTTCGACTTTGGAAACTCGCAAATTAGTATATTCAATCTAATACATATGTTTTTGTAATAATTTCAAAATTTTCGACAAAATGATCAAATAAACTGTGACTAATATATTTTGTGGCTGCTTTTAAATTTCTTAATCGATAATCCTTTCTAACTATTGAAAACTATATAGACGGAAAAATTCACTGAACAATTTCAATTTTTGTATATTTTTTATACTTAAATGAATTAGGACTGATAGGAATAGAATAAAGGTAACAAAAAATCAATTTTGAAGTCATATAAAACGTGTCTTTCTTGCCTTTGTTTGAAACAGGGCTAGAGATCACTACTAAAGACTATGCCCATATTTATACACTTAAATTAATTACTCTTGTTTATATAAATTCATATTTAGTACAAATGTAAATTAAGGAAATGAACGTTGCTGGAAAAGTTGGGGTTTGAGTGTTTCCTATTAATACAAACAAAAATAAGGGGATGGCTAGCAAAATGCATAAACCACTCTAGGAATCTAGGAAAATGCCATAAATGTTTAGGCTAGTTGGATATTACTGATAGATAAATCTGAAAAAAGGAAAACGCAGCTTACACATTGAAAGTAAGGTAAATATTTGAACCATTTTACAAAATCCTGTTGACATTTTTCAATAATTTACTGTTTGATCATATACATATGTAGGTAACTTAGATCTGTATTATTAAACCATCCATCATATTATCGTCATATTCTTGTTGTGTTATTCTCCCCAAAATTCTTTTGATGAAAAAGAAAAAAATGATTAAGCAAGAAATGCCTTTGAAAATTGATCAATTCCTGTCATTTTCACAGTTCTCCCCTTGTTATATGAAGAGAAGCATTCCTTGAACCAATTTCATTTCGTTAACTCTCGAAACTGTACGTCGAAGAAGAAGTAACCGAAAAGTAAAGGTCCAACATGCAGGACGAAAGGATTGCTTGATTGCGTCAAAACGAGGCAAACAAAGTGAAGATAGGATAAATATTTTTTCTGGTCGGTGTTGTTGCTGTCGTAGTGGATTGCCTTTTTGTGTATCCCTTTTTTCGTGGGATCCGCAAATGCAACAGGCGTAAAGTCAACAGGTAGAGAGGAACAGCCAAAGAGGGAGGAGGAGGATCAACGACGATAAACTGGTTTCTCCAGATTCCCAAGTAGTCGAAAGGAGCGGCGGCCCCTGTTTGACTCTCTGACTGGCATACAAAGTAGAACCAGTTTGATCCTCTGGCAGCCGAATGAGTTGGCGTAAAAGCAATTTTAATGTCCTTCTACACAGTCGATACTGGCTCGCTCTGACACTGAGTCCATGTCCATAAAGTCATGAATAATCGCCGCCAAGCAGTACGTGCATGGAGGATACGTTTTGAAAAGGTCCCCAACCTCACGTTGTTGTTGTTGTCGTTGTTGCTGTTGTTTACTCTCGCATGGTTGGTGATTTGTTTGCCTGGCCCAGGCACAGGACAGGACAGAGACTGGCAACCTGATTGCCTTATTGTTTGTTTCACTTACACTCCCTCTATCTCTCAGACGCTATCTCTCTCCCTCTCTTGTTCTTCCTACTTTATTCCTATCTTTCTGTTTTTTTTTTTTTTTTTTTGAATAACTTTGAATTTTTGTCGATCCTTGAAGACCTAAGCGATGACTGTACCAGAAAAATGACCAAAAATCGAGATTAAATAACTACAGTTTCTCTTTGAAGATACAAATCCTTTTTAGCTGACAATATCCCCAAAAAATCTAAAAAAAAAAAAACAAAATTCGTTTTCAACAGAAGAAACAAAAAATGCAAACAAAACACGAAATATCCACGAATAAGATCAAATATACATTAGTGAGTAAACAAGCAAAGGCATTCCAAAGAAAAAATTAAAGGGATATACGTCAGCATCCAGGGGCAAGCAACATCATCCTCCACCACCACTCCGCAGCTCTACCCCAGCCCCCACACCGTTTCACTAAGCAAGTCTTGGCAGCGAGATTATGATGACGACAATGTTTACATTTCCCCACACGAAGTGAAATCCAAAGCCCCCAGACAGCGAAATGAAATGAAACCCTTGAGAAACATTGAATCAACTCCTGCTCGGCTCCTTTGGCCTGACTCTGCCTGATTGTTTGCCTGTGTGCCTGCCTGCTGGCATTCCAATTTCAACAGAAGATGAGGAAAAAAGAAAACGACAAAGCAAAAGTCACTAAAGATCAAGTGAAGGGTGCCAAGAGGAAAAATTCAAAAAAGAAAAAGGATTGTTTGCCGCACACAGACGCACAGGCCCAGGCGCAGGCGGAGTAGCAGCGCTGCTCCAAGAGGTGACGGCAGTTCATTGAACCACACACACACACACACACACATAGAGTGATCTTCATATAGAGGACAACATGCACAGGCTAAGGCTATATCTCTGCCACTGTCAGCATGCATTTGAGTGTGCGTGTGTGTGTGTATGGCCAAGGAGTTTTTCCTGCTTTTCTTGTCGCATCCTACAGCCATAAAACAGGCTGGGGCCAGACAGAAAAAGATATATAGAAAAACAAACCGAGAGAACGTAAAAGAGATAGGGAAAGAAACCGATAGAGAGCAAGAGAGACAGAGAGAAATCGGCTTTTATTATTACAGGCAGAAGCAGGAAGGAAATTGCGTCTGCAATAGTATTATTTGCCTTATAATCCTCCGCTCCAGCATCTCAGGGCCGCTGCATCGGCATCGGAGCATTGGAGCATCAGCATTGTCAGTTCGCGTCGGCATTTTTCCCTCCAAGTAAAAATAGATAAAAATGCAATTTACTTTGCAAAGGCAATGTGCACTCAGTTTGTTCGTTTCGTCGGCAATTTGTGCATAGACAAAAGGAACAGGAATTTGCCTCTTCTAATTTACTTTTTGTCTTTTGTTATTGTTGTTTTCTCTACAATTTATACGTTCGTAGGTTTTAGGGTGCATGAGAAAAGCCCCTACATTTGGCATGATAGGAATGAATGAATTGAGTTTCCTATTCTATGTATGTATAATTTGAATGTAAACGAAATACAGATATATGTGCATACTATTCATTAACATGAAATATTCTGAAACACTAAATACATATGTATATAGGAAATATACAAAATTTTAAAGGTTCCTTGAATCGTTTTGTTTGAATCCTTTGATAACAATTTTAACCTCAATGAACTTGCTTAGTAACAAATATAGTTCAGACTGAAATCTGATTGGAATCTGATATCAAAAGAGACGAGATCTTTAATATTTTCATACTTATAGTTAGTTAAAATATATCTTATTTTTGAAATAATTGTTAGTTGCGGAGCATTTACTATTACCAATTATATTAAGTCTCGTATTTTAATCAAAAGAAAACAATTGAGTAGAGAGATTGAGTTTTATTAACTTGAAAACTATTCCCTTAGTGAGAAAAGGATTTCTTTTTTAAATTGTATAATCTATTTTAACTTATTTAAGACTAATTCAAAGTTAGATCTCAACTAAGTAGAAGAACTTTATTGTATTCTGTCTATCCATCCATCTAGAACTTTAAATTTGAGATGAATTTGGTTTTTAATAACAAAATTTAGTTAAACACAGAAACAGCTTAAAATTTAAAGTAGTTGAAATATAACTAGATCTTTAAAATGATTTTCCCAAAGAAGCCAAAATCTAAACAAATCCTTTAAAAAAATTTTATCATTATAGGGTATATTACTGTGTCTGTGTGTTGTAGCCTTCCCATCATTATATATGTTCGATTGCTTCGATTAAAGTTCCTTGCCTGATTAATTTTTGCATATAAATAGAATAAAAAGTTCTTAGCTATTTTTAGGATTTCGATTTCAAGTGTGCGCCACTCATCCTAATTGGAAATCAATGATAAATCTAAGGGAAAAAAACAAAAAAAAAAGAACAGAAAAGTGATTCCTTCTAATTTTCTCTGATAAGCGATACACAAATAGTACAAATGGTTTTGTTTGATTTTCACCAAGAAAAATTTAGAGAAAAAGAATCGAAAACAAGAAACGAAATCAAAAAAAGGCTCTGGTATAATTTATCACTCATGGTTCATTAGTTTGAGAAAGAGAAAAAAAGAACTTGATGGAAAATCAAACAAGAACTACTAAGGAATTGTGCATGAGAAGCATTTTTTTTATGTACTTTATTGATTTACAATGCCAATGAGTCCATTTGATGTGGGAACTTTTGTCCTGTCCAAAGGTTTCGATCGACCTTATCTGCGGGTATTTTATCCAGACGGGCAATATGTATGTATGTAAAACGTTAAAGGAAATTGTAAATGAAGATTGACAAACCCACACATAACATTATTGTATACATATATTTACAGAAATATACATACATATACATATACATATGTAGGTATAAATAGCAACAACTTCCCCCTATGACGACGGGCAGTTGCAACCCCCGGAAAAAAGGACCCACATAATGCCTCAAGTAGCGCACAGATGAAAATAGCTCACCAGCATTTGGCCAGCCAGCTACTGGATCGTGTCGTTATAGTCACACCCCCGCTAGGATCCGCATAATCCTCAACCTCAACCCCTGCCGCGGACGAAACAACAACAACAACAACACAAACTAAAAGGAAAAATCGACAAACAATTTTTGGGCTGACTTTTGTTTGGGTTTTGTTAACCGCTTAACTGATTTTTATCACAGCCAACTCACAAATTACTCAACACCAACAACTAATTCAAGTCTTTGCTTGAGGCAAGGAGAGAGCGAGAGAGAAGGAGAGAGTGAGAGTCCTGGCGAGCTCATATTACGTGGGCGTAAACCCAATGCCCATTCCATTGATAATTCCTGGAACACACGCGTATCGCAGCACGCACATCTCGAGATCGAGAGTTAGAGATCCTTTTTTTTGCTTTTTTGTTTCTTCACCACGTGAGTGGCAAACGTCCCTGAGATGATCATCAGCATGATTTTCATGGATTTTCTTGTTTTCTTGGGTAAATTAACTTTTGCATTCTCCTTTTCCTTCAACCTTTTGTTGTTGTCTTAGAGGTTTTCCCCTTAAAGATAATTCCCTTTTGTTGCCATTGTTGTTGCTGCCGTTTTTGGGTTTCCTTTTTCTATTTGTTTTGATTTTTCATAGTTCGTTGAACTTGAAAATCCCAGAGAAGGAAATTATTATATCATTCTTAAAGAATTATAAGCATTTTATCTTTGTGATAATCGATTAAATACATCCTGAACAATGTTTTAAACGGGTAAACTAGCTATATGTTTGTATTAAGGAGAAGTATATGAGAAAGCCTAAGTATAAGATAACAATTCAGTATAAATATACTCTAAATTAAGATCATACTCTCAGGAGTCTAATCCATTATTAACACTAAATATTGTGGCTGAATAGAATAACTATAGACTATCAAATAGGATTAGCAAACTGTCTTGTAGTCTTTATATGATTATCATTATGATTTGATTCATTATTTTATGAAAAACTGACCAATATAGCGAGGTTTTAATGTATGGTATTTCCAATAAGAAAGTAGAGTCTTAAATAATTTGGGGAAGAAACAAATTCCTGAACTGAGAACCTTTCAAAATATTTGCATTAGACTGTATTTTCCTCCAATTTGTAATTCCTAGCTTATTACAAAGGGTCGTAACCTTTTAAATAACTCGTCGTAAGTCATTGTGTAACTTTTCATCGGTCGTTTCATTTTACGAAAGATTTCTATGTGATCCTGGCCTGCCCTGCCCTCATCTTTCATAGCGTGAGGTTACTACTGTACAGGCTACCTACAGTCCTGCATAATTTTGGTGATGGGATCGCCATGCGGCCGACGCGTGTTCCAATTGCTTATAATGATTTGGGTATAAATTAAATTCACTTTGAAACTCAATTAAGTCAATCAACACAATGGACTACTTGGGGGTATCCTTTGGTACCCGCAGATAAGCATATTTCTGCTCGACAATTTTTAAATTGAAAGCAACAATCATAAATTGTTGGAATCGAGTAAAATTTCAGGGGTTGATCCTGTGCCAAAAATTCATTTACTACAGTTGACGAGAAAATGTTTGAGAGAAAATGTATATAAAAAAAACTGAGAAAATAGTTTTTCCCATGGCAACAAGAAGAAGAAATCGTGCATTGAACCCTTTACACATACGCACACACAGATACTCGGTGTGGCGAGTCCATTTGATGGCTCCACATGCACCACATTGCTTTCTGTCTTCCTCTTTTCGAAGTGGTCTGCTAATGGATTCTACGCGGGGCCAAACTCCTGGCCTGGCCTGGCCTGATGTGGCATGGCGTGGCCTTAGCCTGGGCATCGAATTGCATTTCAGGGCGAATGCACTTTAGCTATGCATAGTAGCAAAAAGGTTTTTCCTTGCTTCGTTTTTCCTTCCTACATTGTTTCTTCTCTCCTCTTCTTGGCTGCCTATCGCAATGCATTTCTTCTTTGCCTCTATCTCTTATTCACTCTCTCACTGCATTTCCTTTTTGTGCCTTGTATTATTTACATTTCATTTCACTTCATTTGACTTTGTTCTGTTTGTGTCGCTGGTCGTCATTGTCCGATAAGTGATAAGCCTCTGCGGGTCTTCTGTTCCGTCCAGCCGGATTCATGTATAGCCCAGGAGGATTTTAAAGTCACAAGCGGCCAATGTCCCACACTTGTATGTGGTTGATTATATTGACTCGGTCCGCTTGGCTGATAAGAGTTTATATATGTATATGGTCAACGCCCTCCTGTTGATAATTTCGTTTAGGCATTGTAGGACACGTCGCTAGAAAAAGGAACCGAAATTCGGCGATCTACTCCCCTTATTAAACAAATATTTGTATTAGAATTTGTTATACCCTACACCCTGTAAACTAAGAGAGGGTATCTAAAGTAGACGGAAAAATCTAAGACATTCTAGAGTCCTATGTATATAAATGCATTGCAGGGTAACCCATTATCGGCTATACCAATGAATTATACCTACTCGTTTATGATTATTATTAGTATTATTCATTCACTGAGATAAGGTCAGGATATATTGCCCTTTTTCCAATTCCTGTTCGCAGATAACCATCTGCATATGTTTGGAATTACAGTATCTTTACCCCTTGCCAATCCTCAGGACGCCACACAAACATTTTTTTGCCCTTATCGGTACTTTTGGGCTTTTTGTTTGATTTTTCCTTATCGTGAAATGAGAGGCCCTGCCCTAATCGTTAACAGGACTACGATACAGATAAGCCAAAATATTGATTATTATTTCGTTTGTTCATCACATTATGGCAATATAGCCAAACGTTTTTGTTATTGCCACCGAGAGTCATCTTATGAGTTTTATTGTCTTGAACCTTGGCAAAAGTTTTACCTTGCCAGCAAACAAAAACAAGAAGTGCTCCAATTATTTATAAAATTCATTTTTTTAGACATTTTTTTTCCACTTTACTTACAGCCCAGAACTGCAATCCCTCTCTGGTTCTGGCTCTGGTTCTGTCTCTGCCTCTGAGGCTACTTTGCTTCAGTTGCAACATTTGTGGCGTTTCTTGCTAAGTCAGGTAAACTTAAACCCCAAACTCAACCCTCAAGTCTCGTAATTGGGTCATCGGTTGTGACAATTTTGCGAAATGCAAAGTAAGAAAAGAACTGCCACAGCAAAAAAAAAAAACACAAAAATTAAAGAATATTGCTGAGAAAACCTTTCTTTATCATTCTTTCTTCTTCTCCTTCTTTTCCTCTCCACATACACATACACTCATACACCCAGGTGAGCTGAGAGACGTGCCTCTTGGTGTTGTTGGATATATTGCATTTTGCGCCCCCCAACTCAAGCCCCAAGGTAAGCCGACAAATTTTTGTCTTCTCTTTAGAGATTATTGTTTATGGTTTGTTAATTACCGCCTAAGTAAATTCTGTGTGTTGGGTCAGCAGTTTTCTTCTTTTCTTCTTGTAAATGTTTAAATTCTTTATAAGATCTTAATTGAGTCATCCGATTACTCGCTGACCTTCACTAATGGAAACCACTTCAGATTTAATCAAGTCTAAACCACAGAGTAGCAGCTAAGAAATGTCATACAACGACGGTAGAACAAGCAAAAGTAACCTTAAAGGTTTAAAAAGAACTTCCCGTAATATAATAGTTCCATAAATAATCCATTTATTATTTTTAATGCTTAAATGACCCAATTATGTATGTGGGTAACTCCACGAACTTCACAATCATTCAAACAATTCTATATTGACTCCAACGAGAATAATAGCCAATTTGACGTAAAGGATATTTCGGTATCATGTACTCCATACGTTGATTACGCCTCAATGCACATTCCTCATACTCTCGCCATTTCTCCAGTTTCGCACTATGACACTCTTCAGAGTTACCAAACTTATAGAGCTCTCGACGTAACTCCAACCAAATGGGTCTGTGCAAATGGGTATGATTGTATTGATGACGCGGTAGCCAATCGAATACTCTGGGTATATTATATACGGTTGATCGTGATCTACAAACGGTGCTTAACTTTTCATAGTCATCTGGATAATATCGCTGTTGAGCAGACCGGAGCCCTAACGTTACGCCTTTGACTCCCTGGTTGCGGGCTAATTTATAGCGCGTGTCCAACCATATATGGCCAAAGGGTAACAGCCCAAGGATTATCGTTCAATTTGCGACGCAGATCTTCCTTGTATGGTGACATGGATATTGTTAACTCCTCATTAGCTTGAGTTGTGATGGATATTTCTGTCTTTGAGGCATCCGATCCAAGCTCTTCCTTGGTAGTTGTAGTCTGCTCTTCATCAGACGATTGAAAGAATTTCGGTTGAAACATAAGCATATCACCACCATTTGGTTCAATTTCATATCCTGATCCTAGGTTTTTATTCGACTCCTTATTAGCATCAGTCGACGGCACTGCACTGACTGTCTGGGAGGGATCGGCGGCTGGTTTTATGGGCCCAATAACATTAGAAGCCTCCAAAAGTGGTCCATTAGACGGTTCCAATGGAAAACCATGCAAAGTGCTTTGAGTTAAAGTCTAAGGATATAAATTTATACCATAAAATTAAAAGTTGAATGAAATATTTCTACTCACGCTCAAAGCACAACCAATGGTCAGCCATAGTTTTAAATTTCTGATTATCATCTTATTTCTACAATCTCTTGGAATACCTCAAAATAAACTCTTTAATTAAGCATAGTGTAGTACCCTGTGTGTGTGTGTGTGTGAGTGTACGATGTTGAATCAGGCAAGTTCGTTTTCTGTCTTTAATTTACAAATTGGCATGTTGACAACATTTGCTATGATTATCATTTTGACACACACAAAATGGATTAATGGAAGAATTTACACATTCAATTGATGTAGAGGATATTTGGGTACAGCATATTCCATACGCTGATTACGTCTTAGAGCACACAATTGATAATTTGTCCAGTCACTCATTTCCTTTACATGACACTCTTCCGATTTGCCAAGATCGTAGATCGCCTTTCTCAGATTATGCCATATTGGCCGGTGATCATAACGGAAAGTGGCGATTCTTCGTGGTAGCCATTTCTCAACACGTGGCTTATTATAGACAGTGGATCTGCCGTGGCAGACGGTGCTTGGATTTTCATTTTTTGGATAATAATCGGACGGTGCACCGTAATCGAGATGTATACGCGGTATGGTTGGTCGACCTTTAAAATTAAAGCGTGTATCCTGCCATACATCCCCAAAAGTGGCACCCCAAGGATTGTATACCTTATTGCCCATAGCATCAACCTTAAAACTTTGCACCGATATAGTTAACTCCCCGCTCCTTCCAGCTTTAGTCACTCCAGCGTCACCACCACTTTGTTTCCCATCGTCTCCCTTTTTTTCCCCAGCTTCTGCATTGCCCGATCCTGCCTCGGCTGCTTTGTTAGATCCTTCCTGGGCATTGGGTCGAGCCCATAGCTGAAACCCCTTCTTTGTAGGCTCACCATTCTGAAACATTTGTATACCATCCGCCTGAGCATTTAGATCTTGACCTTTTGCTGGCCTTGGCATTGCATCGGCATCTTGAAATATTATCTAACCAGGAAATAGATTTTGTTTACAATGCAAACCATTTGTTTCTGGCCTCATAGCTTACGCCAAATATGCCCAAAAGAACTATACAATTTGGCAACAACATTCGTCTTAAATTTAATTTCGAGTACCATAGATTTTTTACAAAAAACTTGAACAATTTTGATTGACTCATGACAATAGAATGACAACATTTGAAAATGACATCTCTGTGTAAATGAAAATGAAATGAAAAAGGCAACTATCACAAAACAGAAAGTGATAACGACAAACCTCTGCAAGTAGCTTTATTAGTCAGCTAATATATTGTCTAAGCAAAAATCCATGAAAGCTACTTCAATTAGATTATCAGCAAAAAATAATGTGGATGACTAAAGGGAGGGAAAACTATGAGTTTCTAAGTCAATGAGAAATTTCTGTGTCTCTAAGCCACTGTCCAAAGGCTTTTAAGATATTTTCTTAGGTTCTTTCAAGTTTTCTGTTCGAACTTGGTAGAACTACTAAGATAATTAAAAATTAAAGTTAATTTAAAGCATTATAATCCTGTCATTTTGGTTGTACCATTTTGAATTTAGCAAGTTCTGTAGTCATTTCCTTTTAAAAGGCCCACAGTGCAGTGGAAAACATGAAAAAAAGGCATAGAAAAATGCAAATAGTTATACATAGTTGCAATCGGCATAAGCTCAAGATGCCAAAAGTAAATGGAACTGGGTAACACACATACACACACACCTAGATAGATATTACCATTGCCTCTACCACAGCCACTTGGTTAAAATGAGCGGCTCAAGGTCATCACGCTTGCAATACCACAAAAAAAAAAAAACGAAAAAGAAAAACACACTCACACATACATAAACACAATGCCGCTGAGCTTGACAGCAGCGTTGACGTCGCTGTTGGCGTTGTCTAACTGCAGCGGCGTCAAAGAGCAACCAAAGACCAAGTCGCGCACTTGCAATCGTCATGGTTTGGCCTCGAATCAGCTGCAGCAATAGCAACAGCTCCCAGCACTTTGTATGTGTTAGTGTGTGTGTGTGTGTGTGTGTGTATAGTAAAAACAGGCTTACGAAATCACGAGCTATTTGAATTGAATGAGCCACGAACAAAGCAGAAAGACGACAGAAAGGCAAAGGCAAAAGCTTTGCAATAGATGGGAGATGGAGCTATAATGCCACACACACACACACACACACACACACATAATCTCCCATAAACACAAATACACCACTCACAGATGCATCCTCGACTACAAAATAATAAGAAGGAGAGCGACTAATTGTCTCCCTGTATTTTATGGTCATATAACAATATGTCAACCCTGGGCCCTGGATTTTTGGAAATATTAGGAATTAATCATTCACATTAGAATCTTAATGCCAAGGCTAGATTTATCGAATCTTGACTAACTCTATTCATCTATATACACAACTGTGTATACATATGAGGCATATAAAAGCTCATATTAAATGTTAACAATAAATATAGAAATAATAATATACCCCTTTAAAAATAGACATTATAGGGTATAAAAATTCACACAGTTTATTTTTTTGAATGAGCCGCTTCACAGACAGACAAATGCTTCAATTGCACTTTACATTTTCACATGGCAGCTGTTTGTGTGTAACTCTGTTACTGTGTAAGTGTGTGTGTGTGTGTTTGTATCTGATGATTACAAAACTGTAAGACTTCCCTAGATCTGTGGCTCCTACTCTGGCCCTACCCTACTGTCTCTCTCTTGGCCAGTCCTACACACAAATCAATGGAATGTCAGTACAAAACTTTGATCAAATGAACCGCAACTGTCCATATACGCAGGCAACGGGGGCATCACCATCATCATCATCAACAACATGTTGCCTGCCGATGCTGCCTCTGCCGCTGCCGCTGCTGAGGCTGAAGCTGTAGCTGAGTTTTAGTTTTATTTGTTGCTGGTGTCTTATTGTAGGCGGCATCACAAAGTTGCCGTTCACTTGCGTTTTGCCGTTTTGTTTGTGGGCGGTGGTGGCAGCAGTGGCGGGGGTGGTGCTGATGGTGGTGGCATTTGTGTCATTTGAAGTTAATTGCTGGGAACGAGCCGACAAGTAGGCAAGAGAGAAAAAAAATACAGAGGCCATACCTTTTTGACTGTGGCTAGATTTGTGTCACTCTTAAGGTTAACTTTTGTAATTATGATTGTCTCCGGATATATGAAAAAAAGCTTCCTCTCTGTCTCTCTCTCCCTCTCTTTCTACACACACACATACATTCAAGTGTTTCAATTTACAAGCAAAGTTTATTTTCAGTCGTACCGTTAGATCAAAGTAAGAGGAGGAGACAGCGAGTGTATCATAAAAATCAAATAAAAGAAAACATAAAATGAAAAACCCAAAGTGAAATTGAAGATGAAACCATAAGCCCAAGCCAAAACCCTTGCCCTGGCCACCTAGCACCACCATCTTTTTTTCTCAACATCTTCTACACCACCTTCTCCTCCACCTCATCCTCTTTCCGTTTCATGGCTTAGACAAAAAAGCTAAAGCAGCCTCGTTGGCGTTCCTCCAAATGGGCATGAAGTGTGAGAAAAAATCCATGAGGTCTCTCCGTCAGACAGGCAGATCTAACTGTTCCCGTTAGCCAGCTGGCCATAGTGAGGAGAAAAGGGCCAAACGTTTGGCTCATAAATACATAGTTGACAGAGAGGCAGAGACAGGCCAAGAGATGCTCATGCAGGAGAGAAAAGCGAAACAAAAACCCATCCATAAAACTAGTACGACAATAAATACTCATCAACCTGATTAGTTCTAGTCTGTGTTGATAAAGGATCATAAAATATATATGCAAGTATAAGTCTGAAACCGTCTAAAATCATTCAAACAGGATACTTTGAATAACAGAAGATATTATTACCACTGATTACCACACGAGTCGAGTTATTGGAAAACTTTACTCTCGAGTACCTTAAACCTTTTGAATTTCCCTTTACCACAAATGCATACATTTCATTTGTCGGGAAAGTTTCAAGCCATCTGGTCGGGGGTCTTATTTGGTATCCAGGTCAAGCAGCGTTATGTCTGTATTTGTATTTTATGTGTGTTTTCCATTTTCAAGTGGATAGACTTTACTAAACTCTACAGTTAACATTAGTGTGAAATAATAATATCAACAAGTCCTAGTGAAACGGAACTAGCACAAAATCGCTTGAGGTAATCCAATATAAATATATACACGGCATTACCCAGACTCAAATGGTAGCCCAGTCAGCCAGCAAGTCAGCCAATAGAATGTTTAATTAATTATTCAAATGTTATGCGATTTATTTAACTCCCATTCGATTTCATTTCATTCCATGAGACTCCTTGATGGGCAAGTTGACCAAATGGAAACCAGTTTACGAAACGGCCAAAACCCAAATAACAAACAACATTGACGCGACGCATTAGAGAATCCCACGCAGAACGCGTTTTTTGGTTTCTCTCTTTCAGTTTTTTTGTAGTCAGGCTTCGGTTAACGAAGTGCACGACTTTGGTCTAATAAACCGAACAAATACTCATACACACACACACATCCACAATATAGAGATCCAAATGACAGGTAGGGTAGAGGGGGATGGGGTTGGGGGAAAAACCCCCACGCACAGGCAAACGAAGGTTGAGCCGTATATAAACACATACACACAGACATCTGAAACCTGCGAATCGCTAAGCCTCGCGCCACTTTGGAGAGTTGCTTAATTAAAAGCAAATTTCGTATCAAATATTGCCGCTAGAGCAACAACAACAATTAAACAATTAATTCATTTCATTTGTAGCGCAGGGGAAAAAATCAGCAACAAGTTGCCTGCCGGCAGTTAGCCAGCCCAGCGAACCTGTTGATCGTCAAACCCCTCCAGACCCTCAGGTGCTATCTACGTCGGGCTGAACCCAGAGAAGGGGTTTTAACTATTATAACTAAGCGTCAGCAATTTCGACATGGAGAGTGCAATTGTGCATTGGGGTAGGGAGATGGAAGGGTGCTATGATTGATAGAATCTCCAACGCCCTCTTATTGGATGACTAATACGTATTTGTTTCTCTTCAATGATTCATCTGCAAAAGTGATCGTCATTATTAAAAACTCACTAATGCAATTGCTAATACAGAGGAATATGAACAAAATGGCTATGACCAAAGTATTAAGAGCTTCCCAAATTTGGGATTCCCATTAACATTTGGAATTTAAGCTCACTTTATTTGAGGAACCGGAACTAAAACTATCAGATGATACACCTAATCGACTGGCGACTGGACTGATCTTTACAAGAAAATTGATTTTTGTTCTAGGGAATAGATTAGTTTTTTCAGCTAAAAACAATTTGGCTAAGGTTAATGTTGTACTTTGGTCGTCTGTAAGCCGATTTTAACAAGTTAATCTTTATTTTTCATTCTTAATATTAAGAAATTAACACTCATAACGATATAAAATCACTAAAAATTTGTGACTCTCCATATTTGTAAGTCATTTAATTATAACTGATTATATTCAACATTTTCTGTTACCAAATTCCGATTAAAACTTTCCAATTACATTGAAAGGGTTTTGAAATGCTCTTGGTCTTGAGTGCTCTTAACTCGAAACTATAAATCATTTTATCTAACCACAATATAACTATTAATATTATGTGTCATTCTTGAAAGAAAGAGCTCACATTAGTAGAAAATTCCAGCATTTATCATATTATGTATTATTTCCCGCGCATTTTTAATGATCCTTTAAATGCCCTGAATCTATTAGGGGTTCGCCCAGTGCTGGAGTTTGCCCAAAAGAAGCCGAGATGGCTAACGTCCATAAACCGCTTTACCAAGTAAATACGTGTGCCTGGCTCTGGCTCGCTTAGGGTAACCCCATTCTAACTGATTTAATTTATGTAGATAGGCGTTATATGCATATTAAAACAATAAGTGCGCAAAGTCAGGGAAAATCAAATCATTTCGGTTTCAGTTAGATGGGCGCGCGACCCAACAACAATGCGACGGCACGCTTTTCTGATCAAACCAGTTTTCTAATAAATGAATGGCATTTAAAATTAGTTACTATTGCACTTGAAGAATGCGCCAAGTTAGAAATTTCCCTTGCACTATTTTTAGACACCGAGAATGAATATTCAAATGCAATCAATTCGCAAGTGAAAGAAAAACAATTGCCACCCACTAGCCCCAAAGAGAGGCTAAGAGAGAGTGCCCAGGTTTATGCTGAGTCGACATCGACATCGACGTCGACATCAGCGTCGACGTCAACGACGACGGCAATAATGAAGAAGAATCCATACCACAGAGGAGAGACAGAAATGAAGCCGCAACGTTGGCAGAATGAAACGAGGACGACGAAACTGCATTGTTGTCATATTTCGTAATACGCTGAGGCAGCATCAAAATGAAGAAAAATAACAACAACAAAGAGCGGGTAGGTAGGTAGGTGGAGGGAGAGACCAGGTCACAGAAAAGCAAGCAAAGGAGCGGAGCAGCAAGCAATTCAGTTTGGAGCTTATCAGACAGCGAGTGGAGAATATGACCACAAGAGAGTGAAAGAGAGCAAGAGAGAGAGAGAGCACTTAAAAAAGGGCAAAGCGCCAACGCAGCGACACAGCTGCGCATGTGTGAGTGAGCAAGTCAAAATGTCAAGTTGGGGGTTCTCTCTCTCCCTTTGTCGCTGTTTCCTCTCTCTCTATCGTTTTCTCTCCCTCTCTCTTTCTCTGCAATGTTTGGTGTTGTCTCTCTGGCGGCGACTGCGTTGCGACGCTTTGGGGGCTTCTGCTGTTTCGAGTTATTCAAACGCTCATTCCATTCCATTTCATCCGCTCGTCCGTCCACATCCACTTAAATTATTTTTTTTTTCGCTACGCCACGAAGGCTTTACACACACATACATGTCCATTTATCACATTTGAAACTCGCCATTACAAAACGCGAAACGGGAGCAACAACAGCAACGATATTATTATCCACCCAGCCCCAGCGTTGGCGCGGCGACATCGAGACCAGTAAAAACAGGCGCGCGCGTGTTCGTCGTCGTGGCAGCCCCACACACACACACATGCACAGTTAGAAACAACACCCCACTCCACCCCATTCACAACGTCCGCCTTAACTCGTATTCGTGATCGTCGCTCTCGGGCTACGCTATGTGCTTCGGCATCGGCTTCGGCTTTCAAGCAAAACCCAACCAACAGCAGCAACAACAACAACGCATTCAGGGACAATACAGCCACGGCGTCTGCGTCAACATCCCTACGTTTCAGTTCTGATTGGAGATTCGTGCGCCGTCGTTGTTTGTACGCGGCATTTTCCCTCAGCCTCAGCTGTAAAATTTCTTTAATACATTTTCGTTGCCTATACACACACGCTTTCTTTGATAAATTTTAATATTTGCACAACTGTTTATGAAACAAAACAAAAAATATACAGAAGAAATAATTAATCAATCAATAATCAAAAAGAAAAAAGTGCTGAAGTGTCTAAAATCCTAATACTGTGTGTTGAACAAAAACGAAAACTCTACACAAACAGAACAAAATCAACACAAATTTACCAAACCAAAACGGATTACAAAGAATCGCTTTTGGAGAATTGGTAAGTGTTAAAAAAGATATCTACATGCAATGTAATGACTAAATATACTTAGAGAGAAAGGAGTTTATGTGATTATTTTCAAATTAAAATCATTTGTAACAGTAACAGTAAAGAGTTGTAGAGATTTCAACTCACTTACATTCGTGTATGTACCCCATTTATGAATGTAAGTATCACATAGATACAAACATACATACATACATATGGATGTATAAAATGCTACTGTGGGGAGCCACAGTAGATACTAGATACATAGATAGTCGTCCAAATTCATTTGGATGTTGTTGCTTTTCGGTTTTGCTTCAGTGATCTTTGTCATTTTCAGTCTCCCATTTCCTTTTTATATTCTTTTTTTTTTTTTTTTTTTTGTCGGTACAGCCTAGTTTCAATTTCCCAATTCCAGCCGCACCCCTTTTTGTGTGTCTGTATGTATATATACTTATTTGTTGTTATTCTGAAGGGGATTTGCTAGATCCCCCCAATTTGTGTAGTAATAGCAGCAGCAGCAAAAAAATCTATTACATTTTCCATTCTCCCGTTGCCAGTGCCTGGAGCTTTTCTGGCAACTTCCGCAGCGGCAACCCTGATGGAAACAATGCAAACGACAACTCTGACACCTGTATCACTGGCAGGCCACCAACAAATTATGCAAATCTCATTAAAAGCAAAAAAAAAACAGCAATAACAACAACAAAACCAAAGTCAACCAATTCTCTTAATCTCCAGTTGTTTCTTAACCCACTTCACACAAAAACACAGCACTAACAACAAATCATGAATTAGTATATAGCAAAGGAAAAAAAACACACAACACAACAAAAATAACAAGTATTGGGCAAAGAATTTTGTATACCCTGCATAAAATATTTCTGGTATAAAACTCAGAAAATAGCATGTTGACCTATAATTTTGTGAGAATCGTTTACTAATAGATAAATAGATATATAGATAAAAGGAGGAGGTTCATTTAGTTGAAATAAACACGAATTGCCTGCATGACAAATGCATCAATGTAACAATCAATATCATGTAATCAGTTGGAATGAGTACATACATATGTATGTATATGTATACCTTAATATACCCTTGTATTATACGATTTACAGGGTATAAAAACAACAAACCAACAAGTCTCTGATCACACATAAATTTTGCGGTTGTTTTGTTAATGAAATGACAAGAGTAACAAAAACAACAATAACAACCAAAATGCCGCTCTCTTGCTGAAAGCTTTTTTTTTGCACACACTTTGTGTGCTTTGTTTTTGGCCGAATTATGCTCAAATTATAACTGTTGTTTAGCCGGCAAAGATCGAAACAGTTAGAGCGACAGCAAGAAACAGACAGAGAGAGAGAGGGAGAGAATAAAATGACTAAGCCTTTGCAAGAAATAACCAAAATGAGCTAAAGTAAAAGTCCATAACAATTGTTCGTAAGACGCGGCGTATACGCAATATTTCACTATCACTCTTCCCTCACACATAGCCTCTCTCTCTCACACACACACACACAGTCGCTCTCTCAATCATACGCAATCTCTTTCAAACTGTTGCTCTCTTTTTGCTACAACGGTGGGGCGGTTGGAGGGGGCTTTTGTTTGCTATATTTATGAATGCGCGTGGTAATCTCATTTCTTTCTTCTCTCTCTCTCTCTTTCTCTTGCTGTCTGTTGTCTTCTTCTTGATTTCCTGCATTTATTCAAAGAAAGAAATTTCGCCTGTTCCGTTGAACAGAATGTTAAAAGAAAACACAATATGCTCCTTAATTATTGTTGTATTAAATTATTATATTATATTTGCCTTTTCTTGTCTTCTTTTGCTTAAGCAAGGTGTTCAGCTGAAGTTGCTTAACCTTTTTTGTCTTTTCGGATTCTTTTTCACTTCGATTTTTATCATTATTGTTAACGAACATACTCAACATTCTTTCGCCATTCTTTTTATGCTCGATACACAAAAAAAAAATCTTTTATCCTAATTAAACAGGATAAAACCACAGACAAACTTTCATATTTCATTTTTTTTTAAACCCAGCTTGGCTTTCATATATTCTATTTACATTTAAATACACAAAAAACACGATTTAAACTGAATTTAGATTCTCAATATAAACCATGCCGCAAGGAAACGTAGATGTTGACATTTTTCTCTGTGTAGATTGTTTCTTATTCAAGTGGACATCTTGAAGTCCCCTGAAAAAGGAAAGAAAACAACCCAAAAACAGAAAATGATAACTGCCAACTACTGCAAAAACCTAAATTCAAAAGTGGAACACAAAATGCAACAACCAAAAGAATTAAATTTAAAAAGTAAGCAAAAAGAAAAGAATTATGGAAAAAAGCAAAGGTCAGTGACCAAAATTTGTTTTGCAATTCTTGGCAAAACATTAACCAAAAAAAAAAAAAAAAAAAAAAGAGAAGGTAGCCTACAAAATGAAGAATAAAGAAAGAAAGTCAAAATCGCTTCTTTTTCTTTTTGGTAGCTTGTCTTAGTTTTGGTTGCTGTTGTTGTTTTCGTTGGTTCTGGAAATGGAACAGAAAATTTGACCTAAAGGATTTTAGACTTCAATCTGCACACGTGGCGGCCTTTTCTTACACCACCCCCCATCTCCATCCATACTTTACACCCATTTTCCATTCCTCCTTTCCTCCATTCAATGACTCATTTACAGTTGATTTCACAATTTCCGCCTGGCCTGCTGGTGTTTGTTTTTTTTTTTTTTTTTGCATTTTTTTAAGCCTTTTTTCCTTCTTCTTCTTCTTCTTTTTGTACGTCTCCTCCTGCTTCTCCTCGCACACATTGGGCTCTTTAATTCAATTAACGTTGCCCGTCGTCGTCGGTGCAGCTCAATGTCCGCGTCAAGTATACGCCCTGTGGCGCACTCTGCCTAAATAGAAATCGTTTCCTATTTTGCATGTGGAACGGTCAAAGCAAACAGCAACAGCAAAATAAAGGAGAACGGACTTACAGCTGTGAGTTGAAAAGGCAACATCAGCAAAAAATGAAAATGAAAAAACAAAAAATCGAGAGATACAGAGAAAAAATAAGCAACTACAAAATGCAAATGAAATGTAATTGAAAGCGACGCAGTTGACGTCGCTGCTACCCTTAAGTTCTGGCAAGGGGACATTGTCCGTTTATGGGACGCTGATGGCAAATGCTGACCACATCGAGGTGAGCCCCCCCACCCCGAGGGCCACTGTGGTCAACCAGTCAGTAGTTGGGTATCGTTCAGAAATTCGATTGCTAATTGAAATAATCTCAACCAGGAATGGAATGGTTTTCCATTTTAATTATATGCATTTTCAATCGCTTATTTGTCGTTCAGAGAAGTAACGTACAGTAAATCCTTTTAAGTTTATTTATTTCTAAATACATTTTGATCCTTTGCATAATTCAATTGGAACCACTGTGCAAAGCAAAATATATGTACATGACGCAAGGCAAAGAAAAAAGCTGTGTGTATATTTTAATCCTCTCAAAGAGGATTTTTCGATTGCGGCTGCAGCCATTTGCACACGACACCAACGCTTTCACATACGAAGACACACACACACACAGACAGAGACACACACATACATACACAGAGGCAATCGCAAACAGATACAGATACTTGTAGCCTCCAAGGAGCAGCAGCAGCAGCAACAGCAACAGCCGAAGTGGAAAGTCACCTCTAAAAACAAATATCCCCAACGCACGTACACACACACACACACACACATACAGGCATATGTACATACACAAATACACGCACTCACGCACAAGGCACCATAGACATTGCGCGATAAGCTTAATTGAGTGCGCCGACGACGACGACGACGAGCGGCAGGCGCAACGGGGATGACACACACAATTTTATCAAGGGGCCAAACGTCCACAGTCCATACACACACACACTCACAGGCACACAGTCCTACAAACATATATGCATACAAACAAACAAATGTACATATGTATGGCCTCGCCAGGAGAGCAGCCAACAGCAAGGAGAATACGAAAAACGAAAATGTAGCACAGTGGCGGACTTACCCCACGATCAAAATAGGCCACGGCACAAGGGCGGCAAATATATATGCATGGTACCTCGATAATCTGAATAACCTTAAATGTCATACCCTGCGTATGTCTGAATGATTAAACCGAACCACAAGGGACAGAGCGATCATCTATGGCCTACAAATCCGCCACTGGACCCTCATAAAACACACGAAGAGAAAGCACCGTTGACTTTGTGTGCTTTTTACTCAATACCCTGTGAGAATATTCTCTAAAGGGTAATATGTGTGCCTGAACATGCAATTGCAACATCCTTTTGTCTCTCGAGATGATCACATAAACGTTTCTCCCGCTTCAATGATAAAAAAAAAAAAAACATTTTAATACATTAATAACCTGTTGGGATCCTTTTTTTTTTAATTGACACTAGGTATGCGAAATGTTGAGCTTTTGCCACATTTGTAAATTGATTTCGTCTCTTTTCTTTCATTCTTTCCGTCTGTGTTTCATTTTCCTTTTTGCTTCATTTGCTGTTGCTATCGATCCTCGAGAATTCTTGTGGGGGAATTTCTCAGTGTGGGTGGAATAAGGCGGCCGTATGCAGCTGTTTCTTAATTTGTTCTTGAGGATTTTTCAGTTTTCGGTTTTTGTTTGGATGTATTTGGGTCAGTTTAAAAATATACGCCACAATTCTTGGTTTTTTTTTTCTTCTAATTTCCATTAAGAGCGCAAGGAAGCGGCATCTATGTACATACATATATACGTTTGTATGGTGGGTGGATTGATTCTCTGGCGTCATCGGGCATTCCCAAAAACAGATTGAAGAAAAAGTGAGAGTGCCGGTAGTTGATTTGGCTCTCGCTCTTTTTTTTCCATTGCCTATCGCTCCCTCAGAGTTCTTATCAATGGCAATCGAAGAAAGCTTTTTCTTGGTTGTTCCTAGCAAAAACAAAATGAGCCATTCGAAAATTCTTTTCACATGAAACCGAACCGTTTTTTTATCTTTTATGTACGTGTATGTCCCCTTGTTATCATGTGTGTACTTCCTTCGACTTGGTTATCAGCAAATGCGGTTCGAAAGAACCACACGAAGCACACCAAAAAGCGAGTAAACAAATCCAGCACGTGCAACGGGCCTGATCTGATACGGAGGAGCTGGCAAGTGGATTCGACAGGTCCCTTTGAGAGATGAAATGGGAGAAAGTACAGCAGGGATAAACACATTATAGTAGACATTTCTTTCGATGTAAGGATACACTTACTTATAAGAAGATGTACATATGTAATCCACTTATATATTCTTCGAGCAAGTCATACATTAATACTGACATATACATATATTACTTAGCTGACATAGAGTTAATCCAGTGTCAAATCCTCTATCTGTATGCCTCCACCCCTCCCAACTACCCCACCCTCTGTTAATTTAACTTTCCCCGGCATTTGACCCGCATTTCCATGTCTAAATTAAGGACACCGCCATAAAAAAAGCTTTTGAAATGCGCAAATGACTTGTCACCCCTTCCCCTCATCTGTTCATCTACTCATCCATGTGGGATGTGTGTGTATGTGTGTGTGTGTGGGACGAGGCGTGAAGCGCAACAACAATAACAACAACAACATTAAAAAAAAACCATGCATAGATCAATATTGCTGACAGCCACTCGGTTGACTACTGAACATGCCGCAAAAGGCGCTCTCCTCCCTCCTCTGTCTCTTCTCTCCGTCATCCTCAAAACGAGGAAAGAGGAAAAGTGGGGCCCTTCTATTGGGCTTTGTGGCTCTGGCCTCCACAACATTTTATGGTTGACAAAATGTCAGCAAAACTATTTTGTAATCAACGGCCCAAACAAGTATCTAGGTCCCGGTCCCCCGACTGACTGACTTGCGTGCCTCAACTAGTATTTGGGGACGACGACGATGGCTAATAACGATGGCAACAAATCAGTCAACAGCAACCAACCCAATCCAGTCCCGATCGCAGCGGCGAGTTGTCGTCTAGGTGAGCTCACCACCACCGCCAACCACCAACGAAGAAGAAGGTAACTAGTTTTGTTTTGTTTTTTTCTTTTTACAACATCGCCACCGCCCTCGGCTTAAAGCCAAAGTCCCTAACAAACTGAGGAGCAAAGCGTTTGAATGGCTTTTGTGGTAGATCGATAGATCGATCGCTGTTGTTGTTGTTGTTGCTGCTGCTAGTTTGGTTTATTTTTGGATGTTACTTGATTGTCACTCCTCCGCAAAATTTGAGCCTGATGTGATGGAAACACTATATTGTCTTGCCATCAAATGTTTTAGTATTCATATATGCTGGAATCTTATAATGATCTATGATCTTTTCATATAAATGGAATACAATCTTTGTTCTAAGCATTCTTTGATGCTTGGCATAAATTGGGTCATACCAAGGTAAAAAAGAAGGCTTGTTAATTAATTTAGGATCAGAAGAAGGTTAAAGGCAGGTTCTTGCGTTTCATTAATGTAGAAATATTCACCAAAGACCATTTACTCAAAGCAATCGTAACTATTGGCGGGTATAGGTGAAGTTGACTAAACTTAACCTCCCGCGGATCTACCACTGATCTTAGCTGTAAGGCCAGAATGAAGGGGAAAACCTTAAGATCGGACTTAAGTGTGTGTATGTGTTTGTGTGTTACAATATGTATATGTATGTGTTCGTATGTGGCTATAAGGGCTTACGTGCTTGGCTGGCAACCTTCTTTCGGTATTCGTCTTTTTTGTTTAAGCCAAGCTTTTTTATTTCGCTTTTTTGGTTGCCTACGTGCAAAGGAATTTACACTTGACGAACAAAAAGGCAAATGCGGGAAAGAGCAAGAAGCAGCCACAATAATAAAAACAACAACAACAACAACGGGACTTTATGACTGTGGGGGAAATAACAAAAAAAAAACGTCGTCAAAGTCTCTCACTGTTCGCTGTCGTTAGAAAACGAAACGAAGACGAGAAACTAAAATGAACAACAAAAAGATACTCAGATATATACATACATACAAATATAAGAAATATATGTATGCATGTAAAAAGCCATAAGTAAAGTACAACAACAACAACAAAAAACGAAAACCAAGATACGAAGCGCGGGACTCATAAAAAAAAACCAACCAAACCTAAGGAGAAGCTCGCTGGGCCGACGCCGCCAACAGCCAGAGGAAGCATTAGAAAATCATAGCGCAATAGAGGAATCAACTAGAAACAGTTGGCGGCAGTTAGCGGGCCGCAACAACAATGATGAGGAGGGGGAGCTTAGAAGGAGAAGGGGTAGAACATGTGTTTGGTGCCAACCTGCGATACCTGTTCCACGCGACGGCGGCATCAGAATCCGGCCAGCCAGCCAGCAATCGAGCTAGCCAAGTTAGTCAGTTAGTCAGTCATCTACAGTTGGCTGCCACACACACACACACACATGCACACATACATGCATACAATCGCCTAACGTCTCTCGACCAACTCATTCACTCACTTTTGATGTTTACACAGTAAATATGCGCTACGCTAGAGGAAATCAAACAGACACTGGAGCTCCCAGAGAGCTTCCACACATACCCACTAATACACTCACACACACACGCACACATAGATAGAGAAACACGCATAAGCGGCAATGACAGGCTAGGGAACCGAGGCTAACTCCAAGTCTGAGGCTCGTTGTCTTAATTGTGGGGGCGATGTGTGGGCCACATGTGCAAAGTGTCACTCATACATTGCCACAATAACTTTAGCAGAGGCAGAGACAGAGGCAACAGCAGCAGCGGCAGTCTGTCCCACATGACAAGTCCACAGAGACAAGCCATCGCCATCGATAGCCATGAATATCGACGACAACAACAACAAGTGAAGCAACAACTAGGCAACCAACCTACTTTAACCCAATAGATATTGAGTAACAATTGGCGGCCATGCAGCTTCACCGCAGACACCTAATAAAATAGAAAATCAATAAACTTGTACACAGTTTGCCATCTTTATACTAGGAGGATTCTTAGGGAGGGGCGAGACCCATAGATTAGAAGATGTATTCGAGTAAACAGGGACGGATTTTTCAAGATCCAGAGATACAGATACAGAGTTAGTCAATAGTTTAGTGCAGTTATTACCTATTTTTGACTATAAAATTGTGTTGGGTTTATATAAGATTTATTTTCTAATTGAAAAATGAAATAAAATAAAAACTTGGAAGGATCACAAAATATTGGATCACATATTAACAACTTCACAAGTGTACTTAATAAGTGAGTATCTTTTATATAGTAAACATTGCTTAAACAAAGATTCCTTTTCATTACTTTTTACCTTTACCTTTACTTATGTAAGAATTTTCGATTTTATCCTACTTCTATCGGATATCTCGCAATTATAGGGTATTTTCTTAAGATTTCGACTCAGGTGATTTAGTTATGCGACTTCCCACACTCTTAGGTGAATAAAAAACAAAAAATTTCATCATCATCATCTCATCAGCGTTAATTTGTGAGCCCTGTCACCGTGTAGTGCTCCCCCCGTCAGCCCCCTTCACTATAGTTGATTACGATTGTTTGCTGTAAACTTCTTTGTAGCAATAGAATATGAGCGCAGGAAAGGCGATGGATCTCGCCCTTTTCTCCTCCGTCACTCCTACAAAAACGTAACCAAAATGGAGAGGAAGTCATAGAGCGTAGATAGAGTTGTTATGTATGTATGTATGTGCTTGTGTGTGTACATATTAGACTAGCGACTAAGTAGAACAGCAACAACAATGGTCCCCAACAGCCAGGCAGGCAGGCAGCAGGCAGTCAGTCACTAGTGATCGTTCGTGGCAAAGCTCCACACCACAACACACACAAATGTAGAAAAAAAAAAATTAAACAGACTGAGAAAAAAACACAACCAACCAACAACACGCAATAGGGCAAGGCAAACAACAACAGCGCAAGCACCAGCACCAGCAGCGACGCCGACAGCGGCGATCTGAGCCAGCAACAGGAATTTACGATTCAGTGGCTACCTCATTGTTGTTGTAGGTACATATGTACATAGATATCTAATACATATATATATGGTTCTCTGTGTGTGTGTAAATTGCTATTTCACCTGGGTTGTGGGGAGCTCTGTGAGTCCGTGTGACTGCGCTTGTGTGTGTGTGTGTGTGTGTGTGAGAGCCTATTAGGCGAAACGATCGTTTCCGTTTATAGGAGGCGCACGGGGGTAGGGGATAGAGGATGGGGGTAGTTGTTGTTATTGCTGTTGCCGTTACGCCTTCAGTCAGTTAATAATAGACCAAAACAACAACAAAAGTTACAAAGGTGTGTAGGATAAAACATCAAACAACAAAAAACCTTGGAGCTTTTTTATGTTTTCTTCTTGTTACTTTGCGGCTCACTCAAATAGGATTCCGATTTGAAAAACTTGTCGCTTCGCTTATATAGAATTTACAGTATATGCTTACGTAATCCCTAACCAATACTTGCAAAAGCACAACCAAACCGATCGAGACGAGGCGCCTACACGCAAACGCTCCTTTCAATACAAACGCACACAACTTACATACATACATACATACATATGTATATGTAAATATGTATGTAATTGTGTATGCATGCATATGAAAATGACGCCTGCATAGCTGGGCTCAAGTTTCCACATGTTTTCTCTCCCAGCCGTTTGGAAAATCCACAAGGCAGCGCCCAGTTTGAAGATTGGGGCCCAACCCCAGGTCCCAGGTCCCAGCCGCAGCCCCAGCCCAACCCAAAATGCCGCCTATTGCCCTTACAACTACAACTATACACATACATAGTACATGTGTATGTATATATGTACATATGTACGTATGTAAGAAGTAAGCTTCGCGTTGGCTGCTGCGCACCCAAAGTTGCTATTGTATTTTCTAGCTTTTTCCATCATGTTTTTCTTTTTAACCCCGTTTCGTCAACGCTGTTGGCCCGTCCCTCAAATACACACCGACCGCAAGTTGTCCCCTCTTGCCCCATCCTCATCCCTTTCGCCATTCCATCGCATGCAAAGGAAATTAAAAATTCAAAAAGTCAAAAGGCAGCGCAGCAGCAGCGGCAGCAGCAGCAGAGAGAGAGAGAGATAGAGAGGCTAGCTTGTCACTCTCGTGAGAGAGCCATAAACAGTGGAGACTTGGGGACCCAATAAAATGTCTACAAAAATATCGCAGCCCTATGCCTGATCTCGTGCATAAGTATGTGTGTGTGTATGAGTTTGTGTGCGCGTTCCTTTTGTGAGAGAGCGCTGGCAGCGCTTGTTCGTCTTTGCCGACGGATGTAGGATTGTTTTTTCTGTTTCTGTATGCGTGTATGTACAAGTGTATGTGAGTATGTGTGCGGCTAATAAGCAGTCAGTGTGGGGCTTTGGAGCCCGAGGATCGTTCAGTCATTGTATTGGTGTCAAACGAGACGGACGAATTTGGCGTGCGGCAAAGCAAGAGTTTTCGTTTCGTACGGATCGGTTTTGGTACGATAGCCATCGCCCTCGCCCTCCTCCTTCTCCCCCGCGCATCTATCTTTCTCGCGTATACTCGTGCTTAGTTTGTGAAAATTTCCACTTAAAAAACAACAACAGCGATAGAAAAAAGTTTCAATTAAATAAAAAGTGCAAAAAGAAAAAAAAGTAAAAGGAATTGCAGTCAACGGAAAGAAAAGGTGTGCACCAGCGTAGCAGTTTCAACGATTTTCCAATATTGTAGAGATAAATTAGCCGCCCATTGATTCTACATACATATACATACATACATATGCGCGTATATATGTAGATATTTATACATACATATGTATGTATTGTTGTATATGTATGTGTTCGTAAGGGGGTGTAAAAATAAGCGCATGTATTCTTTGGCCTTTTCTGTAAAGTGATCTCCACAGTGCCTCTGCCGCCCACCCCTAAAAACATAGTCGCTGCTGCGGACGTGCTTATCAGACGTCGGCGCAGTGTCCATGTGAAGGCAACAGCTAGAGTTTGTATGTGTGCGTGCGTGACAGTGGTGTCTGTGTGTAGCTGCGCAGTCGACTTCCTTCGGGTGGACTTTTTTATATTTTTTCGAGTTCCTTTTGATGCAGTCATTCGTAAATGAGGCCTGCTCGAGTGAGGACGTGTCAGCGGCTCCTGAAATTTCTTAAGAGAACGCGAGCAATACTAAATAAATAAAATACATACAATTAATAGTACCTACATAAAAACAAGCAAAAATTAAAATTGAAACCTAGCAAAAGTGAGCAAAAAGAAAAACAAATATTGTTAACAGTGACAAAAATTTTTGTGTGTGTCCCGCCTTCCCAAAAGAAATGGGAAAACCAAACAATTTCATTGAATTTTTTAACAATACCGATCATTTTCTCCCTCAAAAGCTTTGAACCAAAACTAGAGCTTTCCGAATAACTGTTGTGCTTATGTGTCCCCGCTTATGTGCTTCTCTTTTATTTTTAATTTGCCTCCCTCTCTCTCTCTCTCTCTTAGAGTGAATGGCAGGGCCTTCTCCATTCAAATTGTTTTGATCAAGTGCAACACAACAACAACAACAACTGTTGTTACGAATAAAGTAAAACTGGTAAAAAAAAAAAATGCCAAAGAACAGAAATTTTGTATGTTCATGTGTGAATGTATTGGTGGAACTATAAAACTGTGATTGTGTGTTCTGTATATGTGATATCATCGGTTTCACGTGCTCCTTTATATCTTGTGGCTTAAAGAATACTTTTTGTATACGAAGGATTTATCTAGGCGAAACATTAAACAGTTCGAAACAGTTAATAACAAATCACACTCAAATGTAAACGGGGTTGCTGTCACATTTTCCGGCATTGACTTCTTTAAATATGGCCAAATGCGCCAAAAACAGTTTCTCAAGAATTTGTAACAAACAGAATCTTTATTTTCATTAATTGCCGCGCGTGTGTGTGTGTGTGACTTGCTGGAATAAAAGAGGCAGACAATAGATAAGAAATGCACGAAACAAAAGAACGAGAGAAAACACTAGTAAATACATACATACATATGTACATACAAATGAAACAACAACAGTTTTAAGGATTTTGGCGCTTATATAAAAGAGAATCAGTGATGGAAATATCATTCTAATTCGTGCATGTTGATTTTTTGTCTTCTTTGACACACACACACATTTGTAAAAATCTCCCGCTTCATAACACTCGTGTTTCTGTTGTCATCGTACACTGGACCCATTCATAAATTAAAAATTAATGACGAAGCTACAGAGTTACATACATATGTATGTATGTACATACATACATACCTCTCGAAGTTTGTGTGTTAAATGCTTACTGTTCACTAAAGAAGTTTACTAACACTACAAAACGATTGTATGACAGCTTTGTGAAATGTCTCCTTTTAGTTTTATGGTTATTGACAAAAAACAACTCCAAAAGTAAATAATTAGTTATGAATCTGATACAGTGAATTAAAGTAAATGAAATTTGAACTTAAACGAGCCTCCTTTTTCTGTTTATGAGTGACTGTTTGTTAGAGTGAACCACGGTAAATGGGAGTTCCATTTGCTTGTTCCGCTGTCCTCTTTTTATCGCTCTATCTCTCACTTATTCACATTCATTGGCTCACTCTATTCGTCTCTTCCCCACATGTCTACATACATACAAATATACATACAAATGTATACATATCTCCTCTCTGCTTATGATCTACGAGTATTGTTGGTTTTGTAATTTGCCCATTTGAAACACATTCGAAATTTCCATTTCCATTTAGATTTCCTCATTTATTTTGTTGTTGTTCGTTTTTTTTTTTATTTTCCTGCCCGTCGCCGTTGCCTGCATAATGTTTGTGTGTGTGAGTGCGATCGGACTCGGACTCGAACCTTTTGACGGCCGCGTTGACCTAGCGGGTCGTCTGTTAAATTAAATTTTGTTTGCATTTAATTTGCCGTAATTGTGTGACGACAACAGCACAGTGACGACAACTCTGGAAGTGTATTAGCTTAAAACTCCGTTTCCATGATTCTATTTTGTTTGTGTGTGTATCCTCTGCTAAATGATTTGTTTCCTTTTTTAATTGCAGCAGGCCTGGAATTTAATGTTTTACAACGGCATAGGAAAAGGATAATCAACTTTCAATAAACATCATTCATAATTCTTAATTGTGAAGTGAACAAGTAACAACGGCTTCCAAATGAAGATGGCATCCCAACGATTTTGTCTGCGATGGAACAATCATCAGACCAACTTATTGTCAGTCTTTGATCAGTTGCTCCACGCAGAAACTTTTACAGATGTGACGCTGGCCGTCGAAGGGCAATACCTAAAGGCACACAAGGTAAGCAAAACAGAACGATGGACAGCCAAAGGAACCTTATATATTAATTTGATTATAATTTTCTTTATTTCATTAGATGGTGCTATCAGCCTGCAGTCCATATTTTAATGCTCTATTTATGAATCATCCGGAAAATCATCCAATCGTCATATTAAAGGATGTACCCTATTCAGATATGAAATCTCTTTTGGATTTCATGTATCGCGGTGAGGTATCGGTGGATCAGGAACGATTAACAGCTTTCCTGCGTGTGGCCGAGAGTCTACGCATTAAGGGCCTCACCGAGGTCAACGATGACAAACCTTCGCCAGCGGAAAGTGCACCAGCACCACCGCAACTCCAGCGCATTCAGCCGTACCTGGTGCCGCAGCAGCGTAATCGCTCACAGGGCAATTTGTTGGCCAACAATACATCAGCTCTGACAACAAATAACCCCACAATGGGGACACAGCAGCAACAGCAGACATCATTGCTCAGCTCCGCCCTAATGCCCAAACGTAAACGGGGACGGCCTCGCAAACTGTCGGGCAGTTCAAATGGCACAGGCAATGATTTTGATGATTTTGAGCGTGAGGCCAGCGGGGCCATGATGCATGAATCCTCCGACATGGGTAATGGCAAACTGGGCAACGACTCCAACGACGATGGTTCTGACGATAATCAAATGGAATCTGGCAATAATGATGATCTAAATGTAAGAGCAATTAATCTAAAGGAATATTAATTATTCATTTTTATTAATCATTTTGTTTAATTATCATTCCCACAAATATAGGAAAGTCGCGACTCCTCGGTACCCTCAAAGCGATCAAAGAATGCCAAAGATCATCGAGCGAATCAGCAGCAACAGCAAGAGGACAACAGCACTTCCGGTAAGTCCCAAAGCTCCTTTCCAATGCATCCATCCCCAACCACCCACCATCAATATGACGGGCTTTCTCGTTCAAAGATCCATTTTATTTTAAGATCAATATCATCTTTTGACCCAATAGTTTGTAAGGCAAAACAAAAAGAAGAAAACATACACATCATCAAACAATCAATATAACAATTATATCTAGATATATATGTATATAACTCATTATATTTGTCATGTGCACAAAAATACTAAAGTTGAGCAAAAAAAAAAAAAGAAACAACAACAACAACAATCGATACATTTTGTACATACGAAAATCTCCATCATCTCACGGGCAACGAATTTCGAATTCGAATATCGGAAAAGCTAAAAAAAGGGATATTGATACGATTTAAATTCAAAATACGCGTCGGTTCCTATAGTTTATGTTTTAATCTAGTGAAATGTAATCTGTGAATTCATTATCTATAACGTCGGCATCAACTTCTCCGTCGGCAGGTGAGTGTATCTCAAAAAAAAAAAATAAACAAAAAAAAAAAAAAGGATGATGCCAAAGAAATGCAAAAAAAAAAGAAAGAAAGAAAATCTGAAGAGATGATTTGTGAAGTTGAAAATCGGGTTGAGCTCACAGGGATTAATGGCCGACGTGAAAAAGAAAATCTAAAAATCCAAAATCTCCAGCAATTAATGAATTTTTTCCAAATTTCCGAACCAAAAAAAGAAATGCAAAAAGCAACAGCAAAAAGCAAAAGCAAGTTCGAAGAGCGGCGTCTTAGCATCACAACATCGCAGCACCTCATGACCACCTTCACCATCAACTACCTTTCCAATCCAAAATGAAATTTATATATTCTATTTTTTTTTTTGTTTTGTTATAAACTTTTCGTTAAATTTCGAAATCGAAAACGCGTTGCAAAGAGTAAATAAAGAAAAAAAAAACGAATGGCTTGAAATCCCTTTAGCTTTTCCGATCCGATTTGAAACTCGACGATGTCTTTTAATACTTTTCTTTTCATTATTGTTTTTTTTTTTTTTTGCCTTTCTATCGCATACATCCTGCACACACACACACACACACACACACGCACACATCTAATATATCATTTGGTATTTTCGAATATATATTAACTTGCTTTTCTCTCTTGTATAGATGGTAATGATAGCGATGGCGATGCCATGGACACATCATATATGGAACCTCAGCTAATGCTCGATGAATACGATGAGCCTGTGGAATTTAAATATAATCCCCTGCCAGATAACAGTTCACCGTCACAGGATCAAACCGATGGCAATAATCAGCACCTCAACGAACAGGCCCGTCAACAGGCCTTTCTGTTAGCAGCGCAGCGCAAGCATCAAGCTGATCTGGCGGCTGGCAGCTTAAAAATGAATATCATTGGCATTGCAGCGGGTGGTGGGCAAGTGAAATCAATGGTTAGCATACCGAAACTGACGCCAATTGGCAAAGCGAATGCCTCATCTACGCCCCTGGCGTCGCCCGCCTCTTCATCGTCGATGGCTCCTACCAAGCAGCGAGTGCCAAAACGGCCAAAATTAAGTAAGCAGCAGCAACAACAACAACAGTTGCAGGCAAACGGTGATGTAAAGGGCGGTTTCTCCAGCCAGGACTACCTCGATCTGTATAATAGCAGCGATGGCTTTAAATTCAAGGTCGGCTCGCTAAGCGGCAGCACTCCGAATCTAAGCTCCGGCAGCAGTGCTACGCCCGCTGTCAAGACCAAACTCAATCTCAGCAGCAATATCGGCGAAGGCGAGGCGGAGGGTTCTGTGCGGGATTATTGTACCAAAGAGGGTGAACATACCTACCGCTGCAAGGTCTGCTCCCGCGTCTATACGCACATCAGCAACTTCTGTCGGCATTATGTCACCTCGCATAAACGCAATGTAAAGGTATATCCGTGCCCGTTCTGCTTTAAAGAATTCACGCGCAAAGACAATATGACGGCGCACGTGAAGATTATACATAAAATTGAGAATCCATCGAATGCGCTGGCCGCCGCTGCAAATTTGTCCAATCAATCTGGCCTGAATGTGTCGGTGGGCTCAACACCGCCACCACCAGACTTGAGTGCGCAGAATTCGAATCAATCGCTGCCTGCCACAACAAATAATGCACTATCCACCTCATCATCATCGTCCACCTCCTCGTCCAGCGGATCGCTGGGGCCATTGCCCACGTCAGCAGTGCCACCAGCACCGGCCGCAGCGGCGCAATAATCTCCAGCTGAAAACGCTTACCCACACACTCACTCACTCACACAAATGTCCGTATCTACTAAACACACTCAAGCAGTAGCCGCATATTCCAAAATGGGGAGAGAGGGTAGGATTTACCGCAGAAGGATAACCGGGAAGGATAGCGAGCGATATCGGCGCCAGGCGCTTTATTCTTTCGTTGTTAATTTTGTTTAATTTTTTATATAATTTGACTCGCTGAATTGAAATTGATCCAATGCGGGCAGCAACAATGAAATCTCTACACGGAATTTCTGTATTTGTTGAAAGTTAATTTTTTATGTTGTGCAATTATTACAATTACTTATTATTTTTTTATATGTATACATACGCACCTACAACATTGTCTTGGAACTTTTGTTTGATCACAGTTCTTAGTTTAAGTTTATATACACGCGCGCACCCTCTAATCCTTCAGATCCTACTACCTAATTGTATACCCATACGACGAAGTAATGCCTGTATATGGAAATTATTTTTGTACTATGTACAGTACTGTACAAAACATATACGATTCACTTGCACACCACAGCGGCCTTATTAAGATGCATCAAAATGAATATGGAGACGTAATAATAATGTAACTGGGCAAAATGTTACACTAAACACCCGCAAAAACAAAAACAAACAACTCTAAGCCTAAACTAAATCTACAGCACTTTAGTTAATTAAAAAAACAAAACAAAAAACAAAAAAACACCTATACAATATCAATATATTTATATAAATATATATATATAAACATTGAATGGTATACACCTAGCCTGTAGCATCTATTAATTAATTTATACACTACAAAATCAAGAAAAAATCAATAACTGCAAAATAATTGACTATCATTAAGTATGTAAGATTTAAATAATGCGAGAGGGAGCGCAAATCTACCTTGTTGCCTTCAAATGAAGCTAGTTAAAAATTGGAGTCTGGGTTAAAATTAATATAAAACCCAGCGCATAGCCGCACCCACACACACACACCCCACACACGCACCCCCCGAATCCAATTACACCTATCCTAACCTGCCCCTATATATATATAATACATATATACGGCACAACAATTGTTTAAGACGAAAGATTGCAAATGTTTCGTCCGAATTGTGTGATCGACAACAAAGTAAAACACAAGAAAAATCATTAAAAAAACAAAAAAAAAAAAAACAACAAAAAAAACACCAACAATATAGTAACAGCAACAATAATATACAATAATGTTAATTATTAAAGTAAACATAATTTATCAATTAATTAAAAGAAATTTAAAATTTACGTTGTATATCGGAGGCTTAAATTATCGCCAAAGAAATGAAAAATATGAAATGAAATATCAAATCAAAATGCAGTTAAACATTCAAATCAAATAGCAGCAATCAAAATATAAAAAAAACCAAAACAAAAAAAGATGAAACCCGTTTCGAGATTGTTCTCACTTTCGTTGTCCCATATAAAACCGTTTCGAATTTTATACTTATATATTTTTGATATCAATATAAACAGCTAAATTGAAAAAATCATGTTAAGCTAAAAGATCTAAATTGTTAGCAAAACGAAATTGAGAGCAAACCCGATTTAAATACAAAACGATCTCCAAAAAAACAAAAACAAGTAAAAATAAAAAAAACGAAAGATTTAAATGGTTTTAAACACACAGACACAGAGAATGAAAAATAATATAATTTGTTCAATTATCAATTTATGAAAAAAAAATAAACCATCAATCGAGCTGCGTACGCTAATTTATTAATTAATTTTTTTGTTTTTAATTCTTTATTTAGTGGTAGCTAGTGCAATTTAGTTTATAAGCCGCTCACTGCAAAACGACAAAACAATAACTAAACAAGAGAAACTTTCCAACTTTATTGTTTTCTTTTTTTTTATGGTTTGGCGTTAAAACAAAAGAGAATGCATACCGATTTCTTCCCCCCTAACATACACATAGACAAAACATGTTGTATGAACTATATATTTTACTTGTAATTTTAGTCTCTACTTTTTTATATGTATAACTAATTCGCATTCAGAAAAAAAAAAAAAAAAAAACAACAAAAAAAGAAGCGAAAAGAACACCCCAAAAAACATCTTTAGCAATTTTCTCGCTCCGCTTTTCAAAAACCATCTATATATATATATATATATCCATATAAATAGATTGTATATCAAACTATTGAAACACTGGAAAACTAGACGAGAATTTTATTTTTTATATAACATACATACATATATATATATATAGTGTTCTATATAATGCATAGATATATATATAAAACAGTCATGCTTTTGATGCCCAAAGAGAGTAAAATGAAGAAGAAATATAAAAGAAAAAACAAAATAAAACCCAAAAAAAGATATAACTAAAATCAATTGCCCCCCCGCCCAAGATTTTTGTGAGAAAATTGCCTGAAACACAGCGGTAAGGGTGAAAAACTTTAACCGTTTCGTTCGTTAACCGTTTCGTTTCAAATTAAATACAACAAGAAGAAAATAATACAAATAAACAAAAATAAAAGAAAAGAGAAAATCCATTTTATGTTTAACAATTACAAAATATAGTAAATCACAATCAATATTAATCAATCATCTTATCTAAATAATTTTTGTTATAATCTATTTTTATTATGGAATACGATTAAACCGAAAAAGAGAAGAGAGAAATAAAAATACACACGACAAAAAAAAAAACACTTTTGAAAAAGAAAACAAATTGAAGTTTAACTTATCTTTAATCAAACACTGGGGTTTTAAAATATTTGATATATATTCTTTTTGTAAAATAATATTAATAAATGCTCTTTGATCTTACAGCCACACCAGAATTATCACAACGACTTTTTGGCTCGACGACAACAACAACAACTATTTCTGCAGAACCGGTTACTACAGCAAACTCCGAAACCCATGAAAATGCCGCTGTCCATTTGCCAACGATACTTGGCCTTAAGATACGCGCCATTAAGCCAACTCCTACACAACAGCCAGCATTGCGACAGACATCACCAACACCACAGCAGAGCAGTAATTCTCTGCTTAAGCAGCAATTGCGCAGTGGGGCCAAGGATCCGGAACCAATTACAATCAGTAGCAATAGCAGCATACCCGCCACCATGACGAACACGACTCCTAGCAATAGCAGCAATGTGGTGACACCTGCTACTTTATCTTTAGAGGAAGAAAGTGTCATTGAAACGAAACCAAGTCAGGAGGAGACAGCGGCTTTGAATTCTTTGGCCAATGCAGCTGAGCATCAGGCAGCCTTAAATGACAGCAATAACAGCAGCAACAACAACAATGGCAATGGTCAATTGCATCATCAACTTCTCATGCAAATGGCGGCCAATTTTCAGCATCAACAACAAGCCCAATCGCCAACGGGTGGTGAACAATTTATAGACGAGGAGCTGGAACTTTTCGATAAATGTGATGAGCCCACCACCGATCATGAGATGCCCACACTGACTGATGAGAATGCGGGCCTGCCTGGTTATCAGATAGAGCAGCCGCAGACCACCAACACTTGTGTGGATGCCACTATTGTAGATGTTGGTGCCACGCCAAAAGGAAAGACAACAAGCTCGTCCAAACGACCCATACAACGTCGTCGAGTGCGTCGCAAGGCTCAGTCTACGCTGGACGATCAGGCCGAACATTTAACCGAAATGTCAGTGCGGGGGCTCGATCTATTTCGTTATGCCAGCGTGGTGGAAGGTGTCTATCGATGTACTGAATGCGCCAAGGAAAACATGCAAAAGACATTTAAGAACAAGTACAGTTTCCAGCGTCATGCTTTTCTGTATCACGAGGGCAAACATCGCAAGGTGTTTCCCTGCCCGGTTTGTTCCAAGGAGTTCTCACGGCCGGATAAAATGAAAAATCATCTGAAAATGACGCATGAGAATTTCACGCCACCCAAAGATTTGGGTTTCAGTCCTTTAAAGTATTTAATTACAGCTGCTGCGGCTGGCGATATGCAAGCATCACTACACTATCAACAGCAACAGCAACAACAACAACAACAACAGCAGGAGCAATACCACCTAGAAATGGAGCAACAGCAGCAGCATCAACAACACCATCAACAGGAGCACCAGCAATTGAGCGACTATCAAGACAATACTCTGCTATTGCCCGATGTTAAGCAGGAACAGCACGATGAACAGGAGGATGAACATGAGCCGGCTGCTGCAGCAGCGGCCATGTTGAGTCTATCAGATGATGTCATAATTAAGAATGAGATACAGATCTCCCCATCTCCGTCGCCATCACCACCCAGCCTATGTGCGGGGACGGAGGGCAAGAGCCTGCCATTGGCTACCGCCGCACAAACTGCAACGTAAAGACTCTCGCATGATTGTGAAACGCGCACAAAGCACAAAAAACTCTAGGACTGTATAAATACTTCATCGAACTCAATACACAATTACACACATACACAAACAAAACACTAAACGCAACATATTTGAAATAGTGTTAGCCTTAAATACTTATAATTAGTAGTTAATTTTACCTAGTTAATTGATTAATTAAATAATTTACCTTTATAAGCAATAAGTTCCGTCCAGAATATCTAAAGCCTTAATTAAGTATTTAAAATATAAAATACTATAGACTACATAGAAACGTAATTAGTTTTAAATTTATATATTACGATCACACCGAACTGTTAACTTTCGCTTTAATTTCTAAACTTGGCCACTTAATGTTTAATATGGATCTAACGGTCAACTCAACTGGCTCTACTATCTCGACTTTCTTTATGATTTTATTTGTGATTTTGTTAAACCTTATTTTTAAATTTAGTTTTTCTGTTTATTCATTTACTTCTTACTTTGTTTTTGTTGTATATACATATATATATATATATATATTTTGTTTAATTTTTTTGAAATACTCAAAGTGCTTAGTATAAATTGTTCGTTTGCTCTTGTTTTCGTAACAGTAACGAAATGAAATCAAATGTATTGGCTATTTGTGCAATTTTATGAAGAATTTGTTCTCGAGGCCCGAATTATCGCATACCCACGCGAATTCGTTGGCCAACAGCAATGTTGTAACCTTAATTATCAACTACTTAATTAGATTTTAATTAGAATGAAGTAATTATATATTTCACTTACAGTTATAAAGTAATTTTAAGAAAAGTTCCAATTTACATACAACAAAATGCGCAAAGGACTTCCAGTGAAGATTAATCCAAACGATATTTATAAAAATGATAAACACAAGATGAAAAAACTTGCTTATGAAACTGAAACTCTTGGTATTAAGTATTTCGATTTTAATTATTTACTTAAAGCAACTATTACGACTTAAACTTAATTACAATGCGCTCAATCTACATAGATATTACATATATAATTAATGAAAATCTACAAACAAAAACAACAAATTAATGCGAATTTTTGATAATAAAATACAAATTTATGAAACATGATTTTCAAATGATCAATTTTATACCAAGTTTCCGATTGGCCCTTGAGTTTGAAGAATAAGGACAGGGAAGAGGCTCTTTAAACAGTCTCCATTTAAACAATTCACTTCAAATTATTATTATTATTTTTCAATTGTTATTTCTTGGTATTATAAATTTTAGATTTTTATTATATTAATATGCTAAACATAAATCTTATTGATTATTAACACGTCGATACCAAAATCGAGCTCTAAAATCATCGGAACAAGTGAGAAATGCTGGTGAATTCGGTGAATGGGTTATATAACGTACAGCTCCATTGTGGCCCAGTGAGTTTAATGTCAAACGGCAGCCATTGCGGGAATTCCAAGAACAAAGTGAAGTTGTGGCCTCATCAGGAAAGAGAACATAATCCTCAGTATGATTGAAGACAGCCTCTGTTTGATGTTCTTGCTTGCCAGTAGTTCCAGCTCCTGTATAGGTTTGTATGGGCCGGCTAGTACACAATTCCCACAGATAGACCAATGAATCCATACCCGATGACAGCAAATACTAGAAAATTTCAATTTATATGAAAAAACAAGAAGAAATATTTCTTAATTTGCACTTACCTTGCCGTTTCGTGTGAATTCGAGCGAACAAATTGCTGCTCCACCATGAGCCTCCGCTATTGTGTTAATGCAACGACCACTGATGCCATCCCAGATCTTGATGTCGCCATCGAAGCTACCAGTGGCATAGAATTTAGCGGTCGGTGCATATTTCACACACGTAATACCAGCCTTGTGCTGCTGTGAAGGAATGGCGCTTACAAAACACTGCGCAGTGTGGACGTCGTAGACCCGGAGCACATTATGTTCTGTCCCAATGGCCATGTAATCGCCAGTTGGATGGAATGATAGACATAGCACGGGTTCGCAATCGGTAAACACTTTGTGGGCCTTCTTCACAGACGGTTTGGCTATGTCAAAGAGCTTGACAGTGCCATCCCGTGAAGCTGAGGCTAAAATATGCTCTTTTGGATGAAATTCCAGATAGGATACCTCATCGGTATGATCATAAAGCGTTCTTATAACCGGATGACCCTGTTGTTCACGACTCGGCTCTACATCTTCTGGCGCTGATTTAGCTAACATACGCTCCACATCTAAAATTTTGATACTGGCATCCACACTGCCTGTAGCAACCAAACTACCATCATAACTGAATGCCCCAGCCCGGCATGCCTGCTTGTGCGACGTCACATATGCAGTCTCATAGGAGTGCGGTTCTGGTGCCAGTGCCGAGGCCTCTGGTTCAAATTCCAAATCTATACCCGGTAAAACATCATCCGAGATTGGCTTCTCCTTGTCCGACAATACCTGCATTCCGGCTATCATTACATGCAACAATCGCTCACTTGGAGCACACTGATCCGCTTTGACCAACATGGACAACTCCATAGCGAATTTCTCGAGTCCATCGTACATCAACTGACTGCAAAATATTTATAATTATTAATGATTGGATATAGTCCCGGTGTGTGTCCTCTAACCTTATCATCAACCGGTATAAGATTTCGCGGTTCTTCACCAAATTGTTGGGGTCCAGAATTTCGTCTCGCATCTTTGCAATTGGGTCCTTTTTGATGCTAACAGATTTTCTTACCGAAAAACAATATAAATAAGAAATATTTTGATGTTTAAAATGAAATCCTGGTTTGTTTTCCTCTTTTTTCTCGCACTATGCAATACTGGTACTCTCAAATGATGCTCAAATGTTAAAATACTGACAGTGTTAATTAACAGAGCTCACCAATGTTAATAAGCAGACAACACGTGCAGCACATTGTTTTGATTTGGTTTTTGTTTTAAATTAGTTAATAAATTAAACAGTTATTATGAAAATCCGAAAGAATCACGCTCGCAAACGTTATCGTTATAATGTAAACCGCAAGACCCTCAACAAAACTCGTAGTTCCACTGGAAAAATTAAGGAGTAAGTTTTTTTCTAAATACATGGAAGTAAGGGAGGTCTAATTGATCGCTATATTTACTTTCAGCCCCGCTCTGAAAAAATTATGGATGGAGGGCCAGCGAGTTGGTACTAATTTCTCTGAAATGGGACTGGCCAGTGATCCTAACAAAGCTGTGGCCATTCCAAACTATAAAAGCCAACGACTTCAAACAGTTAAAATAGTCAATGGCTTTGTAGAGGAGGAGATGGATGACGAAGAGATCAAGGCACTGAAGGGCTCCAAAGTAACCGAGTCTCAAGAACCCAAACGTGGGCATGTTGTACAGCAGCTAGAACAGATGGCCAGCGAGCGAGCAGACCCCGAATTCAGGTAAGATTCTGCAATTAGAAAACCCTTTATACAATTCGCATAATTATTCTATAATTTTAAATAGATTGCCCAAAGGCGTCGTTAAAGATCTAAGCTATTTTCTGAATAAGCACAAATTCGACTATAAGGCCATGGTCACAGATAGACGGAATTATTGGCAGTGGACTTGGCGTCAATTTCGTTTAAAAATTCGCAGATTTATGTCAATACCCGAACAGTTTAACGTATTCTTGGAACAAAAGAAACTTCCGTTGGACACCAAACCGGATTGGCCGGAATATGAATCGGACAGCGAATGGAAGTAGATAATAATATTCAAAATTCATGGCATCAATGTGTCATTCTTTGTAATATTAGGTTAAAACTTTTTATTTTGAATACATTTGTATGCAAGTTTAGTCATATGGTAATCAAAAACTATGGACAACATTATAGTTATATGAATTTAATAAGGGTCCTTTATTAATATCGAAAATCTCAACATTTTTTGATGAACATATTCCTTTAATGGATCATTGGCTGAAAAATGGCTATAATTTAATTCGCGACAGATCTAATGGCTAACTACAGAGTCTGCAATGGTGCACTTTTCTTACAGAACCTGTTAAATTGCCTGCAATAACAGCAGACGGTTTTTTTTTTTTTTTGGAAAAATCGAAAATTTGAACAAGTTTGTTCTCGGCCTTTCCGTTTTCAGATTTCAAGGTAAGTGCACGTCTTGGATTTTGTGCTGTTCTTTAAAGAAATCCTTAATTATAGCCCAGTGTAATAGGCATCGATCGATTTTGTGTGAGTCAGTTAATACATCAAGTGTCAATCTACTTAACTTAAATAATATTATTGCATTTTTCGCCATTATATCCTTTAAATGTGCGTGTGTAAGTGAGTGAGAAAGTTGCAAAGTACATCCATACATATCTATGTATGTATATGCCGGCCGGCGTCTGGTTGTAAATTTAGATTAATTTGCATAATAATTGAAGTGGAAATGCAATTTATTGAGCTAAGATTAATAAACGAATACATTCCCTTGTAAAATTTGCATATCTGATTAGTAAGACTTTTACAAAAGTATAATTGTCCATATAAAAGTATAAGTGTCCAACACTCCATCATGGCGTCAAAAAATACAAAGTTTCAAAAAGGATTTTTCAGCTTAACAACTAAGAGTGCTCGCGTTTCTCAATCTATTTTTTAAACAATTTAATAAAAGTCTACATATGTATATGTAAAAAACGGCATTTGCCGTGCAGACTTTTCTATGCCTCCCACCACCCCCTGCATTTCAATGCTTCTGAAGTTGTGTGTGTGTGTATTAGTGTGCTTCGGCTTGCCAAAAGTATTTTTATATTTTTGCATTCCCTTTTGTACTGCCTATTCTTCTTCTTCCATGTAAAATGGACGTTTTTATTTAAAAATAAATCGTACTACAAGTGAACATATTTTTTTTTGTTTCTAGGGTAGAAATAGAATGCGAAATCACAACGCCCCATAGAGACGAAATGTTCTTTCCTTTTCTTCTTCCCCCCCTATTCTCTTTGCGACCAAAATGTCTCTTTTACTCTCATCTTCTGTGTGCGTTGCAATTCTGCACCCTTTTTTCGCGAATTTTCCTTTTACTTCCGTCTCCGTCGATGGATGAAAGAGAAAAAGAGCTAGAGAGAGACAAAGAGAAACAGAAAAAGCGCATGCCGATGCTTTTCCATCGGTGGCAGCATTGATTTTTCTGCATATTTCGTAATAACTTTTAATTGAATTTTCGCATATAACTTTCACTCACTCACCCTCTCCAGGACGAAATGGTAAGCTTCAGTTCCTTCGGCCGGCCGGCTAAAGTACCGTTGTCATCCTTTTGGTACCACAATTCGTTCTCTGTTAGCCTAGGGTGGGCAGATGGCGGTGTATGAGTTTGTGGCTTGGTGTGGTTGTGCATCAGCTTTTCCGTTCATTCGGCTTGAAAGCTCTCATCGGGCTTATATTCTGTCTGGGGATTATTGATTTTTACTGTTTTTGCAGAAACTGTGACTTTTCAGTGTAGATTTTCCGGGCATTCACTAACGAACAGAGGTCTGGTTAGGTCGTTTCCCTCTTAGTGCACTCTGCAAACTGGCCACAAAGCGTAATTTAAATTGGCAATTTATTTCTCTTTACTATTTCTAGGATTATACCTAAAAATCTATAGGTGGAATTTTTTGATCAGTTTGTGAGATACAGCCTACAAACAAAAGGGAAACTTCTTTTTACAGGTAAGATTTCCATCTATTATGTTTTTTTCGTGCCTTTTCATCATCTAACCCGGTGTTTCCTTACCAATTTCTATTCATTTCTCTTGTTACCACACATTTTAGCTTAGCTTAGAATCATCTCGAAAAATGGGCAAAGAGAAGATTCATATCAATATCGTGGTCATTGGCCATGTCGATTCTGGTAAATCGACCACCACTGGCCATTTGATCTACAAGTGCGGCGGCATTGATAAGCGTACGATTGAGAAATTCGAAAAGGAGGCCCAGGAGATGGGCAAGGGTTCGTTCAAGTATGCTTGGGTCTTGGATAAACTAAAGGCGGAGCGAGAACGTGGTATTACCATCGATATTGCCTTATGGAAATTCGAGACGGCCAAGTACTATGTGACCATCATTGATGCGCCTGGTCATAGGGATTTCATTAAGAACATGATTACCGGCACATCGCAGGCCGATTGCGCAGTACTCATTGTTGCTGCCGGTACCGGTGAATTTGAGGCGGGCATTTCGAAGAATGGTCAGACCCGTGAGCATGCTCTACTCGCATTCACCTTGGGTGTCAAGCAACTAATTGTGGGCGTTAATAAGATGGACTCGACTGAACCACCTTATAGCGAGGCACGCTATGAGGAAATCAAGAAGGAAGTCTCCTCCTATATCAAGAAGATTGGCTATAATCCAGCCTCAGTGGCATTTGTGCCCATTTCTGGTTGGCATGGCGATAACATGTTGGAGGCATCCGAGAAGATGCCTTGGTTTAAGGGATGGATGGTTGAGCGCAAGGAGGGCAAAGCGGAGGGCAAATGCTTGATTGATGCGCTGGACGCAATATTGCCGCCACAGCGACCCACCGATAAGCCGCTGCGTTTGCCTTTGCAGGATGTCTACAAGATTGGTGGCATTGGCACGGTACCCGTAGGACGCGTGGAAACGGGCATCCTAAAGCCAGGTACGTGAAATGGTTAAGATTCATTTAGTGGTTGCGGAAGCTTTTTGAATCTAGGTCGTTGAAATATGGGAGAATGACGCGAAGTGCCATGCGGTGTGCCTTGCGCATGTATGTATGCAATTCCGGCGCGACGTTGCCGGCGAGAGCAATGTGCTCTTTTATGCACACACACACACACGCTCTATTGGGCCAACACCCACACGATGGCAGTATGTATGTGCAGTAGCTTTTAACATTTCTTCCCCACTTCCATTTCCAGGCATGGTTGTCAACTTTGCCCCCGTTAATCTGGTCACTGAGGTGAAATCCGTTGAAATGCATCACGAAGCTCTAACCGAGGCCATGCCGGGTGACAATGTTGGCTTTAATGTGAAGAACGTCTCGGTTAAGGAACTGCGACGTGGTTATGTGGCCGGTGATTCCAAGAATAATCCACCACGTGGAGCAGCCGATTTCACCGCTCAGGTAGAAAGGAATCCACATTTGATTTATGTGGGTTTTGCTAATTATTCCTCTTATTTTTAGGTGATCGTCTTGAACCATCCTGGTCAAATAGCCAATGGTTATACACCAGTTTTGGATTGCCATACGGCTCACATTGCATGCAAGTTCGCCGAAATTAAGGAGAAATGCGATCGCCGTACTGGCAAAACTACAGAAACCGAGCCCAAGGCCATTAAGTCTGGTGATGCGGCCATTATTGTATTGGTGCCCAGCAAGCCGCTGTGCGTTGAGAGCTTCCAAGAGTTTCCGCCGCTTGGACGTTTCGCTGTACGCGATATGCGTCAGACTGTCGCTGTGGGGGTCATTAAATCGGTCAACTTTAAGGAGACGACCTCGGGCAAAGTAACAAAAGCTGCTGAGAAGGCACAAAAGAAGAAATAACTAGGGTGCCAGCAGACCTATAGCAACAACAATAATAATAACATCACTACTCAAATCCAACAACATCAAAAGGCTAGAGCAACAACAGCAATAGTAGCAACAACAACAACACATCTAAAACATATATTATCATCATCTAATCAACAATGTTTAGGACAAACAAAATCCCCATCCATGGCAACATTGTTTAATGATGCATTATCATTTTCTTTAACTATTAATATTAACTGCTGCATGCTAATATTACATAAAATTGAACAAATACTACAATTTGTAATAATAATCACACATTCAATTCGCCAAAACCAAAACCAGGCGGTGGTGGAAAGTAGGATTCTTGATTGTCAACAACAAAACAAGGACCAGGACAAGGACGTGCAGAAAGTTGAGGGAACTGAATTAATCACCGAAGCCGCCGCCGCCTTCATATACATCATCTATTTGAATTTGTATCGTCATCGGAAATCATTTCGCAGGAAACCTGCAACCGAATTGGAAATGGAATCTGCATCGATGACATAATCATACATACTACATACTCTCTTTTCACATCTCCATCTATCAACTATCATTATTAATCCTATCGTGTCGACGTCCTAATAATTTGTACACCGTTTTGTTCTTGAATCATGTGGATAAATGGATTTTAAACACACTCAAACACACACACACATACACAGACAAAACTTTTTATACTTTTGATAAATCAAGTCAGAGGCGTTCGATTTAAAAAATCTACATATATTTATTTTAGTTTTAAATTTTCTGCTGCTCCTAGAACAGAAGAAATATCCTCTCCTCTCGCAGCATCACGCTAAGTTAAACTATTCCTGCTCCTGATGTTTCGCTCCTATATAAACAAATGAAAGACTACATTCGCAATGAATTCAAAAATTCTCCCAAATAAAAGACAAATGCTTCAGAAGTATTAAAAAAAATAAAAATAAAAACACATAATCAAGTGGTTTTTCGATTACATTTAAAATGTTTGAATCGAAGCCTCATTTTTTTGCATTTGCATACAAACACATTGTCTTACACAATTTAAAAAAAAAAAAAAAAGCCGAAAAGTTTATCAAATGTTTGTCTTTTGCCATATAACATAACTGCATTATATATGTTGCTCTCACACACCCAAACACACTTACACACACAACACTCTGAATTTATATAGACATACCAAAAATTGTACCGTCATCAGCAGAATATCATTCGAATAAAGAATTTGCACACATACGAAAATAGACGACGTTTGAAACAAAAAAACCAATTACCACATATTCTCTGACATGAGAGCTTGAACTCATGATGGTGCTTATGCAATTTAAGGACTCCCGACTAATCTATGGGCACAGTTGGTGTTAACACTTGCTCTTTGGAAAGAAAGCCACCGGTTTTCATTAACTCGTCTTGTACCACATGGCGGATGAATTAGTGACAATTGCAAATGAGTTGCTCATATTACTACAACAGATGAGAGCTCTTGATTTGGTTTACAGTGGGATAAAATAGTCGGATAGAAAATTAGAGTTTGGTAGAAGGAATTTTATTTGGTCAAACAAATTTTTGACTTCGATTTCCCCCCAAAATCGAGCGCACGATCCGCCACTGAATCAGATACGTGTGTACATATAATTTCAAAACAAGATCTGGCAACTAAAAGACAGATTTTACAGTTTAATTTCAATTAAATTTAAATATAAAATGCCATTTTAAAAGAAGAAGGCAGAATACTCCTTAGACTAATTTTCGGGACTCTAAACACAATTAGCAGTTCCTATAAAAAATAATGAAGGAAACATATTAACTTAAACAAATAAACAAGTGCGTTTAATCAGAGGATTGTATATACATAAAACAAATGAAAACAGCGATGTTTATTCGCAAATTTAACTAATGTTTAATTCTTTGAACTTCGACACTTTGAATAGTTTATAGCAAGTTAAATTTACCGCCTACATGGCGGTTGAAATGATGACAACCCTGGTCAAATGAGTCACACACAGGCGGCGGAATTTATAAAAACAAAGCAATCTCAATCTCAGCCGGCTGTGCACAAATTATTATAAATTTCCAACTTGCAGAAACATTTAATAAAAACAATCTCTTGAAACGAATTATTTACTCAAGTCAAAGTAACTTTTCGTTAATTAAATTATTAAAATGGCAGATCCACGCGTTCGACAGTTGGTAATCAAAACGGGTGTAGTCAAACGTTTGTCCAAGGAGAAGACTGTGTACGAGAAGGAGGTGAACACGGAAAAGGCTCGTCTGGAGAAATTTAAGACGAATGGCGCCGATGAGCATGTCCTCCGAAAGCAGCAAGAAGTCATTGATGAGTGCCAGATGATGTTGCCGGACTCCAAGCGCAGGTATGTATGACAGGGGAAAAATTGAATGATTCATGTCGTTTATTGATATTATTGTCTGCAGGTTGCAAAAGGAATTTGAAGTTCTACAGAAATATCTCGAGGATGAAGAGGATCTCAAGGAGACGGATGCCTATTTGAAGGCTACTGAAGTGCTTAATGATGCCAAATCAGTGCTATCCGCATAAATTGTATTTAGGTCTTAATAATTAAATGCATTTAATGTCAAATTTACTGCCTAATATTCCATTTTTATAGTTCTACTGGTGTAATGTAATAAATTATTAATCATTGACCATTTGTCGTTTGCCAACACTGCCCCTGTGAAAAATGCCGCATAAGGTTAAACTAAGCGAAATAAAGGCAAATATTTGCCAAATTATAAATAATTTACAACAATTGGAGTCCGAACAGACTAGTTTAGATAGCGAGCAGTCTTCTCGACTCCAACAAAACACTACTAACCTTCTCGAGAGTCTGGAAAATCAACTGCCACAGGCGGCGACTGAGGTGCAAAATAGAATCAAACAAAGAAAGCGAAAGAAATTGCGCCGGCTTAAGAACAAACAAGAGAAGGCCAAAAGCGTAAGGGTCGCTAGTACTCTTCGCCAGGAATGGACAACCAGCCAAGAATTACCAAATGCAAGTCGAAAATGTAACAGGACCCGCGAGGAATTATTCGCCCAGAGGCGACGTAAAGATGCCCTCAGTATGTTGGAAAAATTTCAACTTCTTGAGACACTCTGTGAGCTGCGTGGAGGAGACAGAGCCAAGCTGAGTGAAGAACTAGATCCTATGCGTAAAGCGTGGCAACGTGTGGTCCAAGAGAACACGGAAGAGGCACCCAAATCCTTGGATAGCCAATGGAAAGAAGTCTTGTTTGGCAAGGACTCTGAATTAATCAAGTCAAAGGGAGAAACAAGAAAAAAATTGCTCAAAAAGAGGCAAGTTAAGAAATTGCTGCTAATTAAAAGTAATTTTATCATGTGATTTAAATTTTCAGGATAATTTGGGATTCTTACATAAGTCGAGGCAAATGGGGCTCGTGTGTACCCAATAAATGGGTGATACCACCTGATGAACCAACCTCACAGTGGGCGCAGTATTTATGTTAATAAAACTAATAATTAATATATAAATACATAATTCTGGAATTTTATTTCTTTAAAAGAATCTCTGTATAGATATTTTACGTTATATTGAAGCTGGGCGATAAGAAATCTATTCGTAGACCCAGTCGTTGGTAGCTGGAGTCCAGGTGACCAACTCCTTCTCGTTGAACCACAAAGCAATTTCCTTCTCGGCGGATTCAACGGCATCAGAGCCGTGGATTATGTTACGGCCAACTTGGATGCAGAAATCACCACGAATGGTGCCAGGCAAGGAATCAGCGGGGTTGGTGGCGCCCAACATTTGACGGCCAGTCTTGACAACATTAAGACCCTCCCACACCATGGGAACCACTGGACCGGAGTTCATGTAGTTGACCAAACCGGGGAAGAAGGGGCGGGCAGACAAGTCGGCGTAGTGCTTCTCCAACAGCTCCTTGGAGGCCTGTATAAAACACAAACATGATAATAAAGATTACAATCAGCAAACTAATGATTGCGTGTGGCCGGCAATTTGACCTCTAAAATAATGCACAAAATGGGGGATGGGGAGGCAAGAGATGGCAAGATGTCGGCGTCATAACTTTTGAGGTTATGGACGAGCTGCATACGCGTGGTCAGGTGAAAATTTGTTACCATCTAAATAAAACTTACCCAGGTGAACTTCAGGGCAACCAATTTGAAACCCTTCTGTTCGAAGCGCTCGATAATTTTGCCCACGAGTCCACGTTGGACACCATCGGGCTTAACCATGATGAAAGTACGCTCCTTGTTGGCCGCCATTGCAACTGAAATTAATGAGAAGAACGCCAAAAGTGATCCAATCATTCCGATTTTAAACGACAAGCAATTCATATAATCTAAATAAGCCCCAGTTAATTAAATTATTCAATTTTTCATTGATTTTCCAGGCACCGCAAAAAAACACGTCCATTTACCTTGAATTCTGCCGCTGTTATGTCGCTGTTAACGCGAAGAAAATGTTAAAATTTAAAAGAGTGTTGCAAAATACAAATGCGAAAAAAGTGTGACCCTCTTAATTTTCCGATGACCGAACCAATAGTGCCAGCCTTAGCACTTATTCTTACACCTTAGCACTTCGACTCAGCCCTTAGCACTGCGGCGAAGCCTTAGCACTTATTCTTAGGCCTTAGCACTTCAACTCATCCCTTAGCACTGCCAATCGCCAATCGATAACTTATTGCCGCAGTACTCAGGCCTTAGCACTTCGAACAAATTTAGGTAGGGTATCGTCAGGAGCTTTGACTTTTTAAAGCTTTAGGCACTTATTAGTTATGTTATTGTTTGTTACTATTATTAAATATTATTATCATAACTTTGTATATTAATTATTATTTTGTGAAACTGGCAACATGACTATTTATTACAACATAGGCGACAACTACATCCCATACCAGGGTTCTACAGGATGACCAATGGTTCATCGACGGATTGCGTCGATCGCCATTGTTCATAGTTAAGATACTGGGACTATCCTGTACGAGGAGACTGCTTATTCTTGAGATGCCTGCGATGCTGTTGATGGACGAGAATGCCGTGAAAGAGGCTGGCTGGATGGTGTTTGGGTTAGTAAAGAAACCATCACAGGCAATGAGTTGTGTTGTTGTTGGTAAATGAGTACTGATCGATGATGAACTGTAGTTAACCAATTTATGAGCCATGGACTTTGCACCAGTTGGAAACGAATTAGAATTAGATATAGGAGTAGTGATATTTAGAGGTGATGAATTCGAGGTTGTGGTAGGTGGAGTTCTTGAGCTTGTTGATGATACGCCTACGGTGATGTTCGTTGACTGCTTGTTGGCAACGGTAAACGCATCCGGATGATAATTTATGCCCGTACCCATATCCACAAACAAACTACTGTTAGCATTGTGATTATTTCCAGCATCCTACCTCAACCAAATCCTGGACAAAAAGAGGATACCAAAAACTTTATTCGTCTTTGCATTTAATTATACACCTAAGAAATAAGACAACTATGCCAAGAGTCATCATCAGCAGAAGGAAAAAACCAAAAAGAGGAAAAAGGGGGTTTGTAGCATGGCACAGACGGAGATAACAAAACCATGCACAAGAATTGGATTAAGTTGAATAATGAAAATTACTGCAAGGATATATTGAGCTCATGGCTGGGTGCAGAAGTCAAGTCAAATAAATACATTTTCAAGCTGAAGGTCAGCCGAAAAAAGTTTTGGAAATTCCCTATCCGATATCAGTATGAAATAGTTTGAATCACCTTCGGTTTTTTGTCTTAATACCATTCAAAGAGGTAAGAATTATTTTATTTTTACTTCTAAACAGTATTTGTCCAGAGTAAAGATTTAAATTACGAGTAAATTAAAATTAAAACTAAAATTATTTTCTATGCTTTTCGACTGGATTTCAGGACTAGTTATTTGAAAGTGACTATTACTTAATAAGGTAAACTGAAACAAAATCAATTAAAATTAAACTCAACAATCAATTAAAATGGTTTAAATAAATTAAAAAGTTTGTTTTTATGTACCTTTCAGGTACTGGAAAAACTCATACGAAATATAAATCATAGAACAAATTTTTGAATTTAAATAAGCTTACACATTTCTATATGTATATTTATATATATATGTATATGACTAGGAGAATGTTATTCTTGCATTGCATTTGTCTATTATTGCTCCATTATGATTGTGTCCTCGGCCTTGACATTGCCGGTGCTGAGAGCCTTGCTCAGCAATGTGGCATCCTTTAGACTAACTACCTGCACAAGCTGCGGTTCCTGGCCAGGACCGCCCTGTATCATCATTTGATGCATGCCAGGCGATACAGTTATAGTTTCCAGCTGATCGCTGTTATCCACATGCATGGGGGGCCAGGCAGACTGTGCCATCGCTATTCGTCTGAAGCTGTTGCATATTGCCCATTACAGACTGATACATCGAAACGGGCACCGAGATCACATTACTGACAGAAACGGGATAGCCTGGAGAAAAAGGGATCCATTAGCTTACTTTTACATATTCCTTATCTAAATAACACCAAATTACCTTGTCCATCTTCGGTGGTGAAATAGATTTGACCATCCTGGGCTTCTGTTAGGTCCACAGTCATATTCTCATGACCGTTCACATCGTTATCGGTGAGACTTTGTATAGTTTGTATAGTGGCTCCTCCTTCGCCCTGATGCAACTGTCGATATATAGAAATATGATTAGATCTGATAAAAAATTGTTCAATTGATTGATCTTACCGTTGCCACGCCCTGTACTTGAGCCGTTGTGCCATCTGGCAGAGTAATTATTGGATTATTTGGATCCACTTGTATCAGTGAAACAGTTCCATCCGGATTTTGTGACAATACTGTCTGTGTGGTGGTATACTACCGAATATCAACAAAATTTACCATTAAATCTTATTCAAATTTCGATTTATATAGTGATAAAGCGAAAATGAAAATTGAAATTAAGACATACCAGTCAGCAAAGTGCTAAATGCAATATCTTAAGTGAATCATTAAAAAATTAGCAAACAATATTTGCATCTCAAAAATATATGGATTGTGTTTGATTTGCACACGATGAAATGATAACGAATGCTGTAAAAAATGTGTAAAAAAAATAAGAAGAAAAACAAACAGAAAAAAATAACGAATACTGAACATAACATAAATAATCTTAAATAAGCAACAATAAATGTGATAAATATATAACAACAAAAGCGCATTAAAGTGCAGGATTCAATTGATGATCATCCAGATATTCTAAAAGAAAAGATCTAATTACATACCTCAACATCTCCAAGAGTTATGGGCTCGATGCAAACTTGGGCATTGGCTATTTGTTGAGCCGTTATCGTCTGTGCTTGGGCAACTGCCTGCTGATCCATGGGATGATTCGTTGACGCTGCCATGGGAACAGCAGTCGCGGTTGTTGTTCCACTGGCCGTGGTCAATTGTATAGTCTGCGGCTGGCCACCATTGATGGGCTGTATGTGAACGGTGCTAGTGCCGGTGGCCTGATGATGCTGTTGAATCGGAGCCTGACAGATCTCGATTTTTGTGGAAGCTGGCAATGTGGCCGTTGTGGTTATCTGCTGGTTATTCGTGCTCTGGATAATGGTTGGAGCCGGAGTGTTTGTTTGAGCTGTATGTGTAGATATGACTGTGCCGGCGCTATTAATTTTCACTACATTAACCTGCTGAGGCTGTTGCTGCTGCTGGAGTTGTTGTTGCTGATGTTGTTGTTGCTGCTGCTGCTGATAATGTATCGAAAATTGTTGTCAAAATGAAATAATGTGGTCTAATTGGGAGTTTCTTACATTATTTGTTTGCGACGGTTTTATTGTGGTTACACGTTGAATGGTGGGCCTAGTTGGTAATTCCATTTCTTCATCCTCGTCACCGGATTGAGAAATCAGGGCATTATCATCATCATCAGCAAAGGTGGGCAATAGATCCTCCCGTCCATGATATTTATAACAGTTTATAACAATTTTGCGCAAGGCATGAGTCCAATTGATCTATGTACGAGAATATGTTATACAATGTGAAGAAAACGATGAACTTAGACATACCTTCTGTTTCTCATCCTCGGAGCGGGCATCCATGCGAACATTGGCCCAGGGAAGCTCTTTGGGCCACCATGGTGGTCTTGTCGACTCTCTTCCCCAGCCTGGCTTGCCTCTGCCGGTGGAGTACTTCAGCATTAGCGGGATAAATGCCCTCAACTGCGCCTGTGTCATTTTCTCAACTGGCGTTGGTATTCCATCAATCACAAGTCCCGGCAATTCGAACAATGACGGATCCTCTTGCTGCGGTGGTGGCGCCTGCTGTGCCAATGCATTATCCAGCTCATCCATAACGATATTCTTTAGATTCCTCATCACATCCTCCAGTGGTTTGGCTCCAAAGACTTTGTAACTCGTATTCGGTTTACCTGGCGTGGCGACCAGCACAACAGCTTGCTTACCCACACGACCCGTAAACTCGTAAATGATGCCACGTAGTTTCCTAAGCAAACGATTCTGCTGGCGCTTTCTCACCGAAGGATTCGTTTCGAAACAGTAGGGTCGTTTACGTTTCTTGGAGCTGGCAATGGCAGCTGCCGCTGCCACGCCCACTGGTCCGGCGGCAGCCAATTGCTGGGCAACATCATCGTTAATAGGAATGGTGTTAATGTCGCCCTCATCCATACTGCCATCGGAGCTAATTAAATCGTCATCATCATCATCTGTGGCCAGACTCTGGATGTCATCGTCGAGCATTTCGATTTTGTAATTTGTCTCTTGGCCAATAGATTGCATCTGTGCCTCACTAATATTATTCGCTGTCGTCGTGATGGTTGTGACATTGAGTCCTCCATTTTCCGGACTGCCTCCGCTGGTTACCACAACACTGTTGCCCGAGTTTCGTTGTTGACTATTGGCTGGAGCCACAACCAGGCGATAACTTTTGGTGGCCATCACTTGTGTGTATCCTTCTATCTGTGTGTGTGTGTTTGTTTGTTTGTTTGTGTGTCTGTGGATTTTTTGGCAACTAATATTCTAATCCTAGTATCCTGCAAGGCAAAGTGAAACCGTGTGTATGTGTTTTTCATGAGCCTTATTCAGTGCACTTACCCTTGTGGTGTTTTCCTTTAGTTTTTCCACATTATTTTCATTACACCTGAAGTGAGACGTGAAAATTGGTGAAAACAACTTTATGCACACACACGTACAACGCAAACGCGAACGCGGAATAACTTTTTGGGATGTAAACAAATAAATATATACATATATATGTAATATATATATATATATAAGGATTTTATTGCTGGCCAACGGATTGCTTTCACTGCTCTTTGCTGGTCCGCCTGCTCCGTGCGAGTTCTATTTGCGTTTGCTCAGATACTCCGTTAAAAATCAATACTGCGCCCATGCGTCGACGTCTGCAAACGGCAAATTGAGAGAGAGATGGCCATATATCCACATACATGGATGGAACACAAAGTCTGTATGTATTTGTTATTTTTTTGTTTTTTGTCTCTTCTCCCTATGGCGCGGGTGGCCCTCAAAGCACTAGCAGCACTGCAGCAGCAGCAGCACACTCAATGGTTAACCAAATCAAAGAGAGAGAGAGAGCGAGTATTGGTAAGCAGGAGGCAGAGCGCGAAAGCTTTTTACAAAAGCTGCCCGGGCAAAGTAAAAGTTCTTGCTTTCGCCTGCATATGCGTGTCCAGCCTAGCCTCCCCGAAAGGACGAATTCGACTACGACAACCGAAAAGGACAGCTATAGTGTGTTTGATTTGTGTTTTTTTCCTCCAGGGTTGCGCATTCATATGAAGGGAAGAAATTGTACACAAAATACAATGAGTAGAGAAAAAACATCCCCGTTGAATGTCAGGCGATAACAATAACTAGAACGGCGCACGCAAACTCATAAGACTCGACTTTAATGGAACGACTTTGTTTACCCGGATTTTCATATGGCCACGCATGCACTGCTCGCACCACCCACCACCATCAAAAACAAAACAGAAGTGAAAACAAAAACGATTCTACCCTTAACACTCTCCCCACACACACACACACGCACATTCTGCTCATTTGGGGGTTGCTTCATGATTTCTCTGCGTCTCAGATGTAAAGCTTTACTTGATAGATAGAGAACCTGCTACTTGGCCTACAGTGATGAGCAATTATATACTTACAAAAAACTTTTCTTGTTCTTTAAACATTTTTTTTTATTTTTATAAAGGCTATGCATTACATAGAGGTGGAGGTCAAGCAGATGAATCACCATTTCGTCACGTATAACTTACCTTTAAAAAAAAATTATTATAGTTAAATTCAAAAATTCATGTAAAAACCAAAGTTCTTTTTTTGAATTTCAGTGGAACAAGGTCCATTCTCAGCTTTTAGGGCGCACAATATTCGTAATTTAAACCACATTAGAAACTGTCTTTTAAATATATGTATATGTTTTATTTATCAGGTGTATGAATATGTACAAAATGCACTGTTGGCAGCATCTTTCAGTTAAGGGGATGATGTTGGTGGTGGTGAGTGCGCAAGCTTTCTCGTTTCTGGGATGCTGGATAAACTGTGCAGTCGGGTTAAATGCGCTCAAAAGCTTTTGTTGGTCAAAGCTTTTGCAGTGCATGGACAAGATTCCAAAAACTGGATGTAATGGGGTTACCTGTATAAGGTGTCAATTGTAAATGGTTGTTAACAAAATGTTTCTTTGTTTCATTGTGTCTTTTGTTGTTTTCAGTAAGTGGTTTTCAGTGGGGTGTCTCAATATTCTAGCTATGACTGTGACTGGAAAATCCACCCCCTTATTGTCCTTGTGCCATTTTATGTACCTTTTCTCAACACTGCCAGAAAGTGATGGAAAACAAATTTACCGCGTGATTTGAATAAATTAAAAGATGTATTTTGTTAAACTATCGACTGCTTGCTATCAATATGAATGCATTTTTACAAATGAAGAATGTAAAGTAAATAATTCAATAATAATAACAACTATTGATTGCTGCCATAGGGTTGTTCACCGGCAACTTCCACAGAGGTTGAGACCTCAAATATATCTTTGGCTGCCTCGTCGCCCAATGTCGTGGTACGGACATCTTCCACTATGCCCTTCTTCAGATTATCGGAACGTTTTTGCAAACGTTGCTGAAAAGAAATATTATTATTTATGAATATTGCACTAAAGACTGCAATTGCCAGTGACTTACCGTTTCGGCAACCTCCTCATCTGGCACAAAGATGCGTAGAGGCGTATTGCTGCCCAGTTGCTGTTGCACCAAACGTTGATGCTCTTCGAATGCTGCTGCAGCAGGATCTCGAGCGGATTGTGGCAGTTGGAGTTGTTGTTGCTGCTGCAATTGAACCAGCTGCAATTGTTGCTGCTGCTGTTGTTGCTGCTGCTGTTGTTGCTGCTGCTGCTGCAAATGCTGCTCTTGGGCTTGGGCCCTAAGTTCTTCCAGATGCAACTGTTGCTGCTGTTGCTGGAGGTGTGCTTGAGCTCTTAGTTCCTCCAATTGGTATTGTTGCTGCTCCTGTGCCTGCGATTTAAGCTGCTCCAAGTGCAATTGCTGTTGCTGTTGCAACTCCAGCGCTGCCTGTTCCGTTTCCAGTTGCTGACGACGTGCCTCTTCCTCGGCATAGGCCTGTAGCAGTTGAGATGAATCATGGGAATTTCCATAGTAGTTGGACACGACAAAGCCACCCTCCGGTGCCGTGGATGTCACTGCCGATGCCACATTGGGTAAATGAAAGGCTGCCGTCTCATAAGCAGTCGTCTGTTCAGGTTCCCCAAGTGATGGAGCCGCTATCAGGGCAGCGTATTGTGGAGCTGCATCCAAAACTGGATGAATATTGTGATGTGGATCCTTGGCTGCTTGCAAGATTTGGCCATTGCTGGCCACCTCTTGTGTAAGATCGGCATTCACATAGCCCGTTTCGATGACGTGCTCTGTGCTGGGCTTAAACAATTGTTGCTTGTGCTGATTATACAGTTGATTTGACTGCGTGACCAGGTATGTGGGATTATAGATGGGTATGTGAGCGGCAGCGGGCACACCAGCAGCTACATACGGCTGCAATTGAGCCACTGGCTGTGTGTACTGAATTGGATAAATCTCTGGGGCTGGCGCTGTTTGGGCTGCAGCTTGAGCACCAAATATCTGAACTATAGGTTGAGCTGGCAGATGATTGCTCTGTACATCGGCTGGCAGTGGACGATTATTGCTCGGGGTATTGAATGGTTCTGTGGCTGGTCTTAATTTGGCTGCGGGCAGCGATGGATCTGGATCTGGGGCAAAGAGTTTCTGTGAACCCGAAATGGGATCACGAATGGTTTGATCATTCGTCTCATCCTCATGTACACTATATACCGGGGGCAAATATGTCTGTTGTGGGGCAGGAGTTGTGGCAGGGGGTAGGTAAGCAGTGTCTAATGGATGTCCATCGTCCAGCTCCAAATGATTGTCGTGTAATGCCAGATTTGGTGCGGGTACCGTGTAAATGGGTGCAAAGTGCTCGGTGTTGAAATTGTTATGCGTGTCCAGCTGTATGTAAATGTGGAGTGTATGACTAGGTTAAGTGTCTACTAGGATGCCAAAGAGGTTCTAAAATCCACTTACCGGCAAATGCTGCAACTCACTGTAGGCCACAGCTGTTGGCTTCTCGTACTTGAAGGGTTTATCATAGCCAAAAGTAGGTTTCGCCTTAGGCTTTGAATTGTTAAGCTTTATCTTCAGCGGCTTGCGTAGTGCCCCAGCACCACCGATAGCTTGCTTCAGATACACAGGGGCACTCAACTTGAGTGGCCTTGGAGCTAGACGCAAGTGCTGCAAATGATGTGTGTGGGCATGCAAATGGGCGTGAGTATGCGGGTGAGGCAGAACATGCGCATGTATGGGATGCGTATGGGCTGCAAGCTGATGGGCATGGGTATGGGCATGAGCATGAGTATGTCCATGATTGGGACGTCCTTTCAGTACCAATGGAACGGGCTGATCACTGCGTATTTGGACAACCAATGTTCGCTGTTTGCCCGATGCCCCAGGTGGCCCACCTGCACCTGGACGCGATGTTAATTGCTTGGCATTCTTTGGTGGCCAATTGTTAAAGACAAGAGGTCGTTGTCCTTGTGGTGGCTCACAATGGGTTAATGTCAAGAGCACAGCGCAATGGACAAGCAGAATGAGCAAAGGCTAAAGTTGTTAAAATGACACGAAAGAAAAGAAGAGAGAAAAACTATCATAAAAACCAACAAATTTAATTATTTTTCAAAGTACATTGAATAAAGCTCGAAAAGAAATAATAAAAATATAAAAACTTTCTAAGCCTGGCTAACGATAAGACGACAAACAAAAGGGGCCAGGTGTTTTGGGATGGTCTTGGCTGGTAGGTAAGCTCTTCACACAAATAACAACAGCAACAACAACAACAACATCAACAGTTGTAATGGCCTTAATTTGTAAAAATTGGCGGTTTCAAAAATTTTATCACGTCGCCTGCCATTGGCTACTTAAGCTTTAAATGAGACTTGAGCAAATGAGCCGATAAAATGCCTGAATGCATATACATACATACTAAACATACTTATTTGTACAAAACATATTCACGTATTATACTTTTCTATGTGTGTATGTACGTATATGTATTCCATAATAACATTGCCCATTTTCCCCGCTTCGTTAGCTAATTAAACTTTCAGCTCACCGAGTTACACATATGTAGAATGAAAGTGAAATGCCCAATGTCGAAACAAGTGTTGGTTCTGTCACGATTTTGAATTTTTATTTTGTTTTCTGCTTGAGAATTTCATATATGAGTAATAAACAAACTAATCGATCGTCTAATTTATAAGTCAGGTTTATAGCAAACAAAACCTAATTTTTAGCAAACGAATAGGAAGTTTGTTTAAATGGACTTATCAATCAAGATGAGTAAAATATAAATTCAAAATGGCTTCTGGGCTAAAGTTACAGCGTTAATTTAAATCAAGAGGCACCATAAATTCTATAGACTTTCAAACGATTTCCATGGAATCAAGAGTTTTTCAAATATAATAAAAGACTTGAAATTTCCACGGAAATAATTTTATAGACTTTTTAACTGAATGCATCAAAGTTGAAGTTTTTATTTGCCACCTCAAGTAGTTTTTAGCTTGAAAGTCTTTTCCTGACGTGTCTCTAATTTGATTTTTGGAGTTGTTAATTGCACTAAACTTGAACCAGTCAAGAACTGATCGCTCTGTTAAAATTTATTATTAAATAAATACAATTCGTTATAAATGAAACTTCACTTGTACCTACATACATACAAAAATCGTTGAAGCATAGAAGGTAATAACATTTGAAGAGTCTTTTAATCATATTTTAATTGAGAGACATGAAAAATATTTAAGTTATTGCTTTTTATTTTAAAGTTTTTATATACCACAATAGTCGTTGTACATTTGGCATAATATGAATTGGAAATTAAGTTATAATCGGTAAATATGTAATTATGATCTTCCAATGTTATAAGATCAAAATTACATATCTACCTATTATCTTTTTTCATGTCCTAGATTATAACTTCCATTTTGGTAAGTCTCGTTATATCGGTGAGCGTTTTTTGTTGTATTTTAATATGAAGTGTTAACTCTAAAACATTCCAAATGAAGAATGTTTGACTTACGGCAATTTACCACAATTTTTATGTTTTGTTTGATTTCAATGGCAAGTGGAAGCCAGCAATTTGGCTCAATTTTAAGCCAAGCAATTTAACAAATTTCACTTGTCCAAACCATCATTGGCATCGGCTGAAGCAACGGCAATGGCAATCGTTTCGTCGGCAATGACAATGACAATGTTGTATACCGTTAGTTCACTTATCAATCAACGCACAAGTGAAATGTCTGACCAAGTTGAATGCATACACTGCTGATATTTATATATGTGGTTATTGATTACGTGCTACGTTTGCCTAATCGTAGGCAGACACAAGACTGGGTGGGTATTTGATTGTGGCAGGAGGGGGGAAATTATAGCCTTATTGTTTATAGAGTGGTTAGTTAGTTTGTCGCCTAGGCCAATATGCATAATAATAACTAAGTAATATGCAATTTGTTTGCCTGGTGAATGAACTCAACACGGAGATGCAGACGTATGTAAATCGAGTTTAAAGGAGGCAAGGCAGTTACCTGAACCTGCGGCCTGCGGCAACTTGTTGTTTGATGAAATTTAAAAAAAGAAAAACATAATAACCATCAAAATATTGACAAGACAAAATCATTGTGATTTCCGTGGGCGAATGCCAATGAACTTGCATATTGATTTTCTTTAGTTTTGAATTTTTGATAGCTAAAGCGGAACTGCATATTTATTGATCAACTTCAATGGCAAATGCAATGCGAGACCATAAATATGTTTTGCCAGTGGCGCATCTGGTTAACCCAAATTGTTGGCAACTCGAAATGCAACTTTTATTTAGCTTTAGCGGTAAACATTTTATTTTCAAGCCCGCTGCACATTGAGGCAAAACTCAAGTGTAATTGGTGCACGTTAAAACCAACTACCAGCAAGTAGCCAGCCAGCCTGTCAGCCCATTGTATCGTATCTAGCGAAACTCATCCAAGCTCATTGCAAATGAAAGTGCTTACAAAGAGCAATTGCCGCCTACCAATCACATTTTGACAAATATTCAAACCGCGAAACAATCGCAATTCAATTGAAGATGAGGCGAAGGCATTGTCTTGTAATTGAATTTGAAGGTGAAGGTGAAGTTAAAGTTGGAATTGAAGTTGTTGTTAATGTTGATGTCGATGCACGCTGAGCGAGCAACGAAATTGGCAATTAAATAGAAAAGAAATGTAAAATAATAAATTTGCATTGAAATTAAAATTCATACAGAGTTTTTTTAATAGCCGCTAATTGAGACCAACCAGTGAGATCTATCTTTCTGTCTTTCTTTCTATATCTTACCTTCATTATTGTAGAGGGTTTTATGATTTTCTGTTGGTCTGGTCGTTGTTTGAATTCTTTTTGTTGGTATGTAGAAAGCTCTGGTCAATTGTCGTATGGCTTTTGGCTTTTACTGGTTAACTTCTTTTTTGCCCTACTCCAGCAGCAAATAGATGAAGATCAAAATAGCAATTAAGTAGATAATCACATCAATTAACTTCATGTCAGCGTGCGCCGCGGCGCTTTCTTCGAACGGAACACAATACAGAAACGAAGTATATCAAAAACGGAGCAGCCAATGGTCTGCACTGGTTCGACGCGCGTAGATAACTGAATGTGGTTAAGCTATCGCACTTAGACAAAACATTCAGACCGAGTCTCGACTGGAAGGCACTACATACATATATGTATGTATTACTGCAGCCAAAGCAGAGACTGAGTCATTGTCATTGCTGGCATTGGAAGGCAACGCGAATCGCTAAAGAAAGTAGTCGGGTTTTCTTCGGCGTCAGAGAGAAAAAGCAAAAAGAAACACAAAGCATAACAACAGCAAAAAAAAACTTGTTCAATGATCAGACTTAGCACGCGACTGCAACTGCTTCAAAACTGAAAACAGACAACCAGCAAGTGCAGCAAAGAGTAACACTTCGTTAGCCACTTAAACGAAAGTGATTTTGTGGTTTTGACTTTGACTTTGACTCTATTCGGCAGCTCATCTTGTTCTTTGTGTCCAGATTCCGCGACACGAGTGAAACAAAAGACTTAGGCAACAAACTTGTAGCGTCATCACACAAGATCTTTACCTTAAAAAGCAATGCCAACCAGGCGCACATGAACATGAATTGGCTGAGGTTGAGATTGCGACTGACTCTAAACAGGCCTAAGGCCTTGGCCATCTGCTTGCACCTGTTTGCTTAGCAGGAGCAAAAACCAATTGCACACTGGTTTCAAACCCGTTGTCACTGATAACCAATAAAATTTCTTGCTGACATTACATTAGGTTTTATGACGAACTAATTAAATAAATTAAACTAATTTTATTATTTTAATTATTGTTCCACCACGCCTGGGGTTTGCTTAGGCTCCTGAGCTTCTTGAATCGCAGGGGGGCACAGGATAAATAGGACTAGGAGGTGGGTAATTATAACCTTGGCTATGTGTAGGAGGTGGGTAATTATAACCTTGGCTATGTGTAGGAGGTGGGTAATTATAACCCTTATTAGGAGTAGGAGTCGGATAATCGTAGCCGTCTGTTTGCACAGCACCCTTTGGCGGTAACAAAATGCCTTCATTCTGGTTCTGAATTGTGGAGTCATAGCAAGCATCCCCGGGTTGGCAAGGAGGAGCTGACAGACTTTTAAGCAGGTTCTGTGAAAGACCCTTTGTTTGGTGTATGTCGATCAACAACAAGCAGCATATCTGGCATAAACAATTAAATAAGTATAGTACATATTAGAAACTTAAGTCTAAATGATGAAACTTACTATTGCATAAAGTTTGAGTAACATCTTTGGCAGCAGAACAACTTTATTCAACTAATTTTTTCTTGTTACGGCGCAGCTTTAAATAGAATTTTGGTTTGGTTTTTCAATTAACCAAGCTTAGCATATAAACGAGTTTTATGGGACAACTTGAGTCGACCATTTGTTTCTTCTCTGAGTTTTCGGTGTGAACTAAAGTTTTGTTTATTATTTCTATTAAACAAATTTACTGAAAAACTATAAACTACGACTTCCGTAGCAATGGACCTTATTTGACCTAGCAGGAAGTAAAATATAAATTTAACTATTTATTCAAAATGTTTTTGTTCTGCAGTTTAATTTAATTTTAGGTATGTAAAAGTCCTTGGAGGAATTTCAAATTGTGTTCACGAATTGAATTGCACTTTTTGTTTGGTTTTTTAATGAAATGTAAGTGTTTTGAGTCTTGTTGTTTTATTTATTTTTTTAACAGCAAGTAACATTTCTGTCATACAAAATAAATAGTACCTAAATATGTAGTTGTGTATATTAAGTCAAGATGCTTAAACTCGCTAAATTATGAAGAACATCTTTGCCAGCAGAACAACTTTAAGTCAACTGATATTTTCTTGTTACTGTTTAAGCTTTAAGTATAATTTTAGTATGGTATGTATATAAACGAGTTTTAGCAGTAAATTTAAGTCAAGTGTTTGTTTCTTCTCTTAGTTTGCGGCTTGATACGAAGTTGTGTTTAGTATTTCTATAATCCAAATTTACTTTAAAAACTATATATAAACGTTTTTTATATATTAATTTTGGTCAGAAGTGTGCAACGCATAGAAGGAAGCATCACCATATAAAGTATATATATTCTTGATCAGCACAACAAGACAAGTTCAAATAGCCATGTCCGTCCGTCCGTCTGTCCGTCCGTCTGGATCAACGCAATCTCCTCCTAGACCGTAAGACCTACAGAGCTGAAATTTTCCATGTAGGCTTGTATATACTGCAGGGGTTGTATATCTCGGATTCAGTCGGATCGGACTACTATATCATATCCCTCCGGCATACAATAACTTCGATATTTTCTCAGCTATTGTCGTGAAATTTAATATTGGTGAGTTCATTATAGCTATAAACGACTGTGCCAAATTTGGTCAAAATCGGGTGACTATATACGATAGCTTTCATAGGAACGATCGGTCGAAAACAGTGACTTTTATCAATAACTTCGTTACTTTTGTCGCGATTGCTTTCAAAATAAACATTTGTTAGTTTAATATATCTGTTCACGACTGTGCCGAATTTGATAAAGATCGGGTGACTAGCTAACTCCCATAGGAACTATCGGGATCAACAACTTCGTTTTTTCCTATGTTAAGATTGTGGTCGTTCTTTCGCAAACATTACTCTTTGTAAATAAAACGTTTTTCCACTTTGACGGCTATAAGTGAAGAAAGAGTACCAAACAACTTGCAAGGGTATAGAAACTTCGGCGGTGTCGAAGTTAGCCCCAGCCCTTTGATTAAAAAGTAAGTTTACTAGACTTCGAGTGTGATGGACCTTACTTAACTATCGTCTAGTGTAAGCATGAAATGATTAACAAATCAAGGGGAATTTGGAATTTACTATTTCCTTTTACTTATTATTACAAAGGCTTCAATTTTACAATAGACTAAACTGAGCCAAACTAGTTAAAAACGTGTAAAAAAAAAGAATGGTACAGGCCCGGACTGGCCCACCGGGGGCCCACCTCAAGGTAGGAGGGCACTTATTTGAAAGATACGTTTTATGGGGCCAGTCAACTTGTATGCCCGGTAGGCCCTTAGGGTCCCAGTCCGGGCTTGGAATGGTATACTCTAAATTAGTTTGGCTCTTAAGATTTAGCAGTTTAGTTAGAGTTATTCAATGTGGCCAAAGTTTTTCTTCTTAATATGGATATAGTTCAACTTTATTTGCTTTATATGTTAATTGACCAATGATTGTTGTTGTAGATTTTCTAGTTATACAATGTCTATGGTAATGAAACGAAAACGAATTTGAAACCGCTTATGAAACGTATTCAATCGGTTTGGTCTGGTGGTAATTGTAATTGGGTGCGTTTTATGCAGGGCGCGATGGCAAATTTCTAAACGCAATTGGTCATTGGAATTTTGTGGCCTGTGGCAGTGCCCTCAGCTTTACACCCACTCCCCTTCTTTCTATCATGTATCAGCGTATGTTCATATGTGGGTCAGCATTTGGTTGTCATAACTCAAAATTTCACTTTTAATAAGGCAAGACTTTTTGGGTTTTAATATTGATTTTTTTTGTTGTTTACTTTTCATCTTTTTTTTTAATTTTTTATTGTGTTTTTTTTTATTAATATTTTATTTTGAAATATTATTTTAACAAGGTTTGTTTAAACATTAACAACATAATATTATTTTTATACGTTTTATTTTATACATTAATCATTTGTCTCATTTATGGGGTTTTCTTTGATGGGTAATTCAAAATGTTCGTTTCAGACAAATGTTTAAAATATGCATTGTTTAGCGTTTTCAACTTTGTTTCGAATGTTTTATATTAAAATTTATTTTGTGGCTGATTTAAACTAAACTAATTTGTCATTACGCTGCGTATCAATTTGTTCTTAATTTTTGGTTTTTAATTAGTTACTAAGTTTAAGTTTATTTTTGTTTTACCATCTTTAAATTGTAATTACTTAAGTGACTAAGTTTAGATTTTTATATTATGCTTTTTGTTTTATTTTATAAATAGCAAGTAAAAACTAAAAAACAAATTAATATTAATATCATGTTTTTTTACAATTAATTTTCTCTATGTTTGTATATGCATGTGTGTGTGTGTGTGTGAGTGTGAGTGTGTAGGTCTGAACGTGCTGCAAAATTATATAAAAATTTATTTATTTTCTTTTTTGTTGCTATTTCTGATTTTATTTTTTTTCTTAAGATGCTTTAATTCTAAGTTTCTGTCTTAAAAAATGAACAATTTGTTGTAGCTTAAACTTGCAAAATTATTAATTTCTTTTTTGTTTTAGCTGCAAACGTTGATTCTATACAAAAATCTAACTACAGTAAAATGCTGCATAGCTTCACATTTACGAGTAGTATAGTAGTGTGTGTGTGTGTGTGTGTTTTGTTTTCTTTTTTTTTACATTTTTCGTTAGGCATTTTTCTATAAAACTTTTGCACTTACTTCTAAAGTTATATGGCATTAAATTTTTGGTTTTAATATATCAAATGATTTACTCCTTTTGTGTTTCTCTTTTTCTGCCGTGGTGAACTGCTTTTAATATATGGTACATTATGTGAAAATGCCAAAGGCAACTTTGTTTCAAACCAAATCAATCTATATGTTTGATTTTCAGATATTGAAAGATTGGAGTTTTTGGAAATGACTTAAGTTTTTTGGAATAAATCCATTGCAAGGGTCCATGGATGCAGCTAAGCTACGACGAACTAAGCAACATTCAAGGAAAACTGGAAACTAAGCAAAACTGGAAGTTACCAGAAGACCCCAGCCAGCCGGCACACTATTTTATTGTCTCCTATACCATTGGTTCTTGTGATGGTATACGGCAAGGGTGGGCACGAAAATTTACTTGGGAGCCAGAGCATCAGCAGCAGAGGCTGGGCAAGAAAAAGGTCATTTTGGTCTCGACGCACACAAAAATTTGTGTGTCGTCGTCGAATTTTAGACAGAGGGACGGACAGACCCGATTTCGGGGAGGGGAGGGTCGCGATCGCAGCTTGCAGCTTGTAGACAGAGGGAGTGAGGGACGGGTAAGAAAATAAGGGTTGTTTTTGTCGAGTTCTTGAGATCGCGACCTTTTTCCCCCTCTCCGCAAAATTCGTGACTTGTCCGACCCTCTGCCCAAGCTGCGAGCTCGCGATCGCGACCTTTTTCCCTCTCCGCAAAATTCGTGACTTGTCCGTCCCTCTATCCACAAGGTGCGAGCTCGCGATCGCGACCTTTTTCCCCCTCTCCGCAAAATTCGGGACTTGTCCGTCCCTCTGTCCACAAGTTCGACGAGTTTTTGTGTGCGTCGAGACCAAAAATGACCTTTTTCTCTGCCCAGCCTCTGCCGGTAAAGAGCCACGGGAGCCAAAAGAGCCACTACGTGCCCATCCTTGGTATACGGAATCAGGAGATGCTCCCAACCCCCAAGACACAATGGTCCAGAGCAGACAACCGTGAGGATCGTCAATCCTACTCCCAGCCCCCAGCAAAATCGTCATAGAAACGAATCCTTTTTAAACAAAGTTGACTTTGATCCTTGGCTAAGCAAAATAGTTTCTTGGGTATCGCTTTTAAGGGATTTATTCTATTGGTTCCAAAAGCTTTCTTGTTTTGTATGAATTAATTTTTTGTTTTGGGATGAGTTTTTGAATTATTTGGTTTTAATTTTTTTTTGCCATAGCGTAAACATGATTTAATCAAGTTTCACAACATCGAGAGTTCATTTTGTTGTTGTAGAGTTTGTCGCTGTTATGTAATTATGTGTGTGTGTTTGGGGTGTGTGTGTGTGTGACTCTGTGTTTGTGTGTGTGTTTTCTATAAATTAAATAACTATATTTTATTCATTTAAAAATTATGTTTAACTTTTTGTTTGGGTTTCTTCTACTTTCTGTTTTGCTTAGGATTGCAAATGCGATATTTTTTTTTTTGTTTTTTGTTATTTTATATTTTTGTTTGTAGCACTAACAATAAATGAACTGGTTTGCCATTATGCTAAGCTAGGCTAAGTTTCTTAATATTTTTGTTGTTGCTTTCTTTAATTTAAGTTTACATTTACACTTGACATTTTGTTAGTTGCTATTCTTTTTGCACATACATCAAATTTTGAAGGCGCATAATATTCACATTTTTTGTTTTGTAATAATTTCTCATTTTACGTCCTAAGCTACACCGAAAAATGTTTGCCTACAAATCATACGTATATATGTATATATACATACATATAACACATACTTTTATCGAATTTTCATTATCCATATACATATACATATATATGTAAATGTTATATATACTTTTTGTATTCATTTTTTATATATTAACTTTCATTATTATTAAAAGCTCGAATTCGTTTTACTTCAATTTGTTAGTTGCTAAATAAAAAAAAAACACAAAATGAAACAAAAATGAAATGGAAAAACAAAATTACAACTCATTGCTAATGCTAATGCTGTTGTTACGCTTTGATTTGTAGTGCATTTTCATTTTGTTTTCTTTTTGTTTTTCGTTTTATTTCATTTGATGTGATTTCCATACGCTTTGGCAGTGTGTTTATCATTTGAACAAATATATATATATATATATCTAAATATATACACATGAAGAATGACAAAAATGTTAAGGGAAACATAGCATTTAGCACTTGTATGTTGTATATTTTCTATTTGCATTTTGAGTAGATATAGCATAGTTTAGTTTTAACTATAATTTCAGTATTTACATTCTATGTACATAACACAAAAAACAAAACTCTCAACGTAAACTATAAGAAGGTTAACTTAGGCAGTGCCAAGAAGTCATGATATTTATTTGAAACGGCTACTGATAAGGCGGACTAACAAAAACAGGACAGAACTTTTGTAGTAGCAGAACGCACAAATGTTTGAAAGTGAAAAATTAGAAAAGATTTTTGTATTCTACAACGTATTAAGCATTGAGAGCAAGACCCTATGCATCTCATCTCATCTCATCTCATAAGCCATTCATTTCGTTTAGTTTACATATCTAAAAACAAAGAAGTTTTCACTTTGATTTGATTGTTACCTATGCTTATATGTATGTAGATTATCCCCATAAGATTCAATAAAGAGACATCTTAGGGACATACATACATAAATGCATTGATACACTAATAAAAAATCGTTCTAACTACCCATATTGATAATAATATTGTTTACATTACATTGGTTTTCTTCTTCTTTTTTGTTTAGTGCTTAAATATAATATAAGGTGAGAAGGATTCAAAGGAGAGAACGAAAAAAACTCATATGAAAAGTAAATGAGTTAAAGGCTCGTTTTCTAAGCAAAGACTGACAAATCGTTTTTAATAATAGATATTAGCTATATCTTTAAGATATATCTTCTATATCTTATCTTGTCATAATTTAAAAAACAAGAGAATTCGACAAAATTGTTAAAGTTTTCAAAAATTTGCTATGAATTGTGAAGAGTTCTGGAGAAATATTTTATCCTTTTCGAGAGTTTGTGTTTGTCTATGTTTTTGCATCTATTTATACAAATATTTTGTATATTAAGTGAAGTGTAGGCTAATAGATATTTGTGTTTAAAGATTTTTATGATTATAGTAAATATGTTCATATGGTATAAATCGTTTTGCGCATGCTCAGAAACTTCTAAATGCATTTTTTGGTTTTGGTTTTTGTTTTTCTTTTTTGTGAATTTTCATCTTGAATTATTTACACATACGCAAAAGCCAATTTGTTGTTGCTTTTTTTATATGTTAGTATGTTAGATTAGATGTATGTATATTAAATATATAAATTGTAGCGTAGTTCTTGTTGTAGTTGCTGTTTACGAGACAGACTTTTGGTTTGGTTTCGCGTTGTTGTTGTTGTTGTGATTATATATATTATAATCCTTAATGCTGTTGAATTTTTGGTTGGTTTCATTCCTTGTTTAATGTGTAGCTTACCTCACTAATGGTTCCCAATTGCTTACGTCCACATCATTGAGATGGATTTTCTTGACTCAATTTTAGTTTCTTTTGATTCTTGTAATGCAATGATAGCGCCATGAAGTGAACTCAAAATGTAAATGTAAATCAGAGATTAATTATGAATAATATATGGAATGTAAATGAAATAAATGATAAGCAGATACATACATACCCTTCATGTACCTACAAATAACTAATGATTGTTGCTCTAAGAACTAAATCGTATAAGAAAGTATCGAAATCATAAATAGAAAAAAACAAAATGGAAACATAATATACATACATAATTTATTTGGATGTTTTTTTTTGTGGGAAATCATAAGGATATAGTAATAATAATATAAGAAAATGGAGTAAAACAAGCGAAATTATAAATAATATATAAAGAGAATATAGAATATGAATTTTTCAAGGTTCTAAAAAGGCATACGGAATGATGTGGGAAGCAATCAGTTGGCATTTGAACGATGGATAGAGATATCAAAGCAGTTGGTCTTGTTACTATCAATTAATATATCTATCTATGTATATTTTCGATGTTATTGAAATTGTTTTTGGGTTTCAGTTTCTTGTGTGTGTTATATTATGTGGCTTTTATATTTGTGGAGACAACCGATGATGACATTTGACGTCTCCTGTGGATAAGTGTCCTCTGATTGTTAACTAGGACATACATTATATGCTGCGGCTCAATTGTTGTCTCGACAAATATAAAAGTACAAGTAACAAAACAAAGCAATATGGCAGCGATTTTTGTTAAACTATTATGTGTATAAATTATGTTTTCATTTTGATTTTGAATTTCACCCTAAGTGTAGATCTACACTCTTAATCGGTTAGTACATTTTACGTATATTAAATAGGTCTGTGTAGTGTCTTTTTAATCTTATGCCAATCTATAGTATAATGTGATTGTTATTGTGCCATTTTGTGGATTGCTTTGTTTTGGTTTTTGCTTTTTTGCTTCTACACACACAATTAACTTCTCCATCGTTCAAATGTACGAATAAGGACCATCAGTTAAGGCGCTACACAGTAACAATCAAGAGTTATCATCCTTATTAGATCCGCCACCACCGACCCCAGAGCCTTGGGTACCGGTGCCGCGACCACCAGCAGGAGCACGCACCGCTGGTGGTTTATACTCTAGGCCCGGATCGAATTGCATTAAAACGAATACCTAGTGAATGAGTCACAACGATTGGTTAGGGTATTTGGTAAATAGAGACTATTAGGCATACCTGATCTGTTGGCAGTAGAGAGAAGTCATCGGGTGGGTTGGTTATTACATAACGTTTACTGCTCGCATCACAACTTGAGCTGGTGTCCCTGAATCGATATAGGCCAATGCATAGCATGCCATATGATTTCAGGGCGGCAACAAATAGATCACCATATTTGCCGCATTCTCCAAACTGGGCCAGTGGGCCATCATATAAAGATATTTGCCCCACGCGACACCTGAACGGGAAGAGTATTTTGAATTAGTTATGCGTTTTTGTAAAGCGATTTCAAATATTTTGCCTGACCTATCGCGATTGCTAAGACTTTCTACCGTACTGTAACCACCTCGCAAACCAGCTCCTTCGGCCAATATCAACTCCAGTTCGGGTGTTGCTCCGCCCGTTATCAGAGAGCGTATCAAAGTTAAGGCGTTTTGATTGAAATATGTCTAAATGGGAATTAAAGAAAATCGCATCACAGTTGTAGTAGTAGAGAGGGAGAGATTTAGACAGACATCTCATACTAAGTTTGTATGTGTGTGTGGGTGTATGTGTGTGAATATGTGAAATACACTCGGAACAAAGTCATTACCGTGGACATAAGTGAGTCTAATACACTCACAGCGAACGCAGTGCCGCAGGCAAACGGCTGCGTCAGATAGAGTTCTGTATCTGGATCATCATCGTCGTCTTGATCGAGAAACTGCACGTTACTATCATTGACCAGTTCTTTAAACGACAAAACACATACATAGACACACAGGAGTGTGTGTATATGTGTGTGTGTGTTAGCATTAGTATAAAACACACCTTGAGAGCTCAAAGAGCATGGGTGAAAAGCAGCACCTGCGAGTGAAGCTGACCAGTTTGATTAACCCAAAATCCCTCAAAATCCCCAGTGTACATCTATTAATATGTATATATATAGTATGTATATGTATGTAACTCTTTATTTAGGCTGGCCAGCCTCACTCAACAATTTTGCCCGCTAGCTAGTTTGGTCGTTCATAAACTCGGCCAACTTAGTGCGATGCAGTTTACCTGTTATCATGGGCACATTGGCTCCATACACTGAGCCGCGACGCTGCAGAACAATCGGACTGCCGGCAGTTGCACTTAGATTATCGAATTCCGGACCCCGTTGACTGAGCACACCAATTGTGTCATCAAAGGTCATCGCCTTGATATTGAGCGAGGCCAGAATGGCCTCTTTATCGGCAAGCGTGGGATCATCGTTGCTAGGAACTTTGGCTGACAATATGCAGCACATATCACACAGATTAACATTGACCGCTCGCAGATCTGCGCGACTCAGTGGCGAGCCATTGAGCACCGATATTTTTGGTAGATTTTGTAACATTTTCCATTCGCGTCTTATATAGTCGACCGAGCCAACAATAACCACATGCTTCAGTTCGTGATAGTGGAAATTGGAGGCGCGCAAAGGCATAACAAGATTACGTAAGCCAATTAGAGGTGAATCTGGATCAGCAAATAGGCAAACGACCACATGGCCATTTAGCACTGTCATGGCCGCCTGATTGCGATCCTGCAGAGGCAAAAAGAAAATAAATAAATTGATATTATAGTGGCATTTGTAGAATTTTCTTTAACCATACCAATATGCAGTCTTCTAAACTCTTCGCGGGACTCCAATGGAACATGCCCGTCGAATCGTACTTCATTTCGGTCTTCTCGAAATCAAAGTCTTTCGACTGATCATCCGCAATGCCGGCGGGTAATGATACCCCACCATTTTGATTTTGTGTACCCGTGCCGGAACTGCGACTCGTCGGCCTAAAGGTGAATCATAGAAAATGGACACAGACAGAAACAGAAAATGTGTGGTTAGCCATGTCGAAGCGCGGTCTGTGCTGCTTGCTTATTATTATTATTACTTTTTTGTATTCAATATTTTTTGCAATTGCAATTTTCAATTTTCATCAACCAATCAAAAAGTATTTAAATGCTACATCCAAATGCAAAAAAGTGTTCATTGAAACTCTACAAAATACGTGTGTTTCGTTCAAAAAAAAAAAAATGTATACGAGTAATTTAGGTAGATATTAAGTAGATAGATACTTGATTACTAGTACATATACAAGTACAAGTACTTGGATTTGTTTTGTCAATTGCAAAAGAGAGTGGTGTGAGTGTTCCATACAATAGAGTTAGATAGAGTTTACTTTTACATAGATTAGAAAGTTAGAGAGTAGAGAGAGAGCTTGTGCTAATAACAAAAATGTGTACAAATTACTAATGTTATATGTAAGAATGCGAATGAATTCAAAAATCAATTCGTTCAACTACACAAAATGCAACCCGACGGCACACGGCAATGGCGAAATCGTGAACATCCTCAAATGTTTCTCTTAGTATTTGTTTTCTTCTTCTTATCTTTGGGTTTATGTTGTTGCATGCTTTTGAGGGAAAATCGCCGCCCTTGAGTGCTCTCTTCAAGGTCAATTTTGATTGTTGTTCGAGACAACAAGGGAAATTATAAATATTAAACCCAAAACATTGATTCGCACAAAAGAAACTAAAAGTAATATGCTACACATATATGTATTTGGTATGTAGTAAAATGTAAATGAGCACAAGAAAATCAAACACACACACAAACACACATACATTCACTTTTACATTATATCAGAGAGAAATATAAACTGAGAAAACACAGATGTAGATGTTATTAATGTAAAGAAATGTAAAGTCCTTGTTAGAACCTAGAGACTGGAGAAGTCATCGTTGCTTTTTGTCAATTTAAAAATAAAGAAAGATAAAATAAACTTAGCAATGCCATGCAGGATTCTTCAAAACGAAGAGAGAAATACAAAATTTGTTTCCTTTTCTTTATAATTGTTAAAACTGAAATGGAATGCTTTGAATTGCCTTTCGACAGTAAATATGATTGAGGATGAAGACGAGTATGAAAAACTAAAATTCACAAAATGTAATTAAGCTTTTAAACGATTTGTATAATCGGATTGTATAAAGACATAGATGTTTAATGTTAGTAAGTAGAAGAAACATATAGAAAAGGCACACACATATCAATACAAAGACAGAGAGACGCACACACACACACACACACAGGCACACAGACAGCGACATGACAAACGTTTTAATAAGTTTTTATTAGAACTGATGTATGGTATGGAATAGCATTATCAATCAATAGATCAATTAATATCAATCAATATGTGTTAAAGAAAATGCGCAAAAAATGAGAGTTAGTAGTAGTAGTAGTAGTAGTAGTAGGTAGAACGAGTATTTACGAATGCTAAGTTATAAATTTGATTGCCTTTTGGCGTAGTTTTTTAAGTAATGCTTTTTTTTTTGTAAGTTTGTAAGTAAAAAATTTGTCTAGGAAATTATGGACGCATACATGAGCTTTTTAACTTCGTAAGCAAGTTGATAGCCCGCATAAGGGTTAGCATCATTCTCTGGTGGCCTGAAACAAAATGGTTGTTGTTTTTTTGATTTGATTTTTGTACATACATTTTGGAAACATTTGATTAGAAAAATGATTATTAATTTGTTTTGTATTTGTTGTTTGTTGAGACAATTATGTATACATGTTATTTACTGTATGTAGTAGTGGTAGTAGTATGTATTTGTAGTAAAGGGTGTTAGTGTTTTATATATATTTTGTTTTGTTTTGTTTTTTTTTTTTGATTTTTCAAGTTAGTTTAAAGTTCATTTACAATATATACGAGAAGCGGCCACAGTTTTTTATGGCCGTGACCTTGGGCAAACACACGGAAATCATATACAATTAGAAAAAGAAAAATAGAAGAAACTCAAAGCAAATCATGGCTTTTGTAAATATTTAAGAAATCCTCACACTGAATATTCTTTTTTTTTTTTTTTTGTTTCGATAACTCGATACTTTGCTGTACTTTACTATACTCAAGTGCCAGTTTTGCTGTGTAGTTGAAGAGAGTTGCACACCTTTTTACTTGGTTTGTTGTTTAATTGTTGTTTGATTTGTTGTGCATCAGGTGCATCATGTATGTATGTACCTACAGGACATCATCATGACCGGTTTGACTTACCGATTGTACTGTGATGGCGATATGACTTGACCCTCCACTTGTCGACTGACATTCACTGTCGGCTTCACCTTATTCACCTGCTTCCCAGCAGCAGCTGCAGCCGCAGCGGCAGCAGCTGTATTATTCATATGATGCATGGCTCCGGTGCCATTGCCAGTGCCATTCGGACGGCGCACATTGCGATTGAGTACTGTAAAGATAGGAAATGACAAACAGAATGTACATGAAAATGATAAGTGATAATGGCCACAAGCGAAACCCTAACTTACGATTTGTATCTTCTCTGTCACGTGTGATATCACCTGTGGCAGATTGGCAGTGTGGCAGATGGTCAAAAGCGGCAGAAAGAGAATTTGCGAGTAATAGAGAGAAATAGAGACCATATTACATACGATTAGTTAGTTCATCCATGGCGCCATTTTAGTTAGTTGCTATGTTTCAGTATGTGTAGTTTTTTTTTTTAAATTTATTTTATTAATATTATTATTAAGAAAGGTAGTTTCGAGCCGCATGTTCAAGTTCAAGTTAATTTTTTTTTGTTAGTGTATTCAATTGCTTTGTTTGTATGTGTGTATATTGTATGTGTGTTATTTTGTTGTATGTCGTGTAATTGTTTATAAGTATTAGTAGTAGTAGTCTCCGACAATAAACAAATAAACAAATTTTATAACAAGCAAATGTTTTAAACTCGGTTTTCATTTGTGTATGCAAATCTGTAGCATACAACCGAAAATAAAAAAAATATTTAAGAGAATAATGCTTCGTAAATATAGACATCAATATCAAGTACGAATATATAATTATAATAGTTAGATAGTTAGCATTTTATTAAATGTGATCAATATACGTTAACAATTACGATATGAAGTATTAAGTTATTAATTTCATTTTTGGTTTGAAAACGATCAACTGAAAAGAAAATCAACTGATTATAATGTATTTATGCAAAACAAAATGTTAAATTATTTTCATGTTGTTATCATCTGTAATTTCTTGGTATTTGATTGTCTTGGTTTGTTGGGCTTTATGGTTATATTTTGTCACACAATACAACAAAAATGAAAACACACACAAAATATTGGCAAATTAGGAAAAAAAGTGTAAAGTATTATGCACATTGAATTGGTTTATTGTTGTAAGATTAGTTTAGCAAAGGCAATATCACTCATACGCCCCATTGGTTTCGTAGGTTACCAGATTGAGTATTTGAAGTGATTGCACATTATAATCGTTATGTGTGTATATAAGAGGACTAACCAGTTTTCAGTTTTAAATGTTTGAAATGAACCAATCAAATAAACCGATTGAATGTGCATATTTGCGTTTGGATGTTGCATGTTAAAAAAGTGTAGCATACATTTATGCGTAATTTTCGTCTTGCTGACACTTAGCCACGAATTGAACTGGTTCACTTGACTGACTTAAATACTAATTGACAAATGTGTTTGATTTTGGTGTTTTTTTTTTTTATGTTTGGAAACTTTACCCGTTACAGATCCACGCACATGCACCCGCTTGGGTAGCTCTGGTGGCGTAAATGTGGGTGCAGGATGGTGTTCATCTGTAAGATATTTGTTGGTTTTTGTTAACGCTCAAGCTTCAGGTAAACAAAATTTCGTTTGTGTGTTTGTTGTAGTTGTTGTGTGTGTGTAATTGAAAATGTTTTGTTTTTTTCTTTTATTGTTGTATGTGAAGCTCATAATTTGTTGTATTTTAATATTGGTTGTTGGTAGGTAGGGGAAGAAATAATTTCGAAAATTAATTCAACTGAAAGCACAACAAAATTGTTGTTTAAATTGTGTAGAAAATATTAGATAAATTCAATCGAATGGTTGGCTGTTTCTGTGGTTGTAACTCAAAACAAAGGAAACCAAGAACAACCATAAGGATGGTCTAGAAAGAAGTGTTCAATCAAAAATTCAAAACCAAGAAAACTAACCAAGAAGTGTAATTGGTAATGTGGGATATGGTTTTAGAATAGGGTTTTGGGGAAACAGGTTTTTGTACTGTTCTTTTCTTTTGGTTGTATTCAAAAACATGCAAATAAACATGAACTTGTAGGTGATGATTAGATAAATATGTATATACACAAATTTACATAGCATACAGATAATTATTATAGAAGCGGGTTAAAGCAAGAAGCATTCATATAAAATAGTTGGGATAATTAAAAGCTTCAAGCAATTTGTTTATGTTTAATTGTTGACAAATTGCCAGAGTGCAAGTAAATAATTACAGATATATATATATATGTGTATATATATCAGCAATTTAATATTTATCACTTTATATTCGCTTTAAACAAGAACTCTTTACTTAAACTTGTTTTAAATGCCACTAAGAGACTGTAAACTGCTAACAATACCTAACTAATTGAACTGATAGAACACATTTGCTGGTATTTATTGTTATTTAGTCATCATTCTCTTCATAATTGATTAAATCGTTTTTATTTAGTGCTTTGCTTTCTGTTTGCATATCGAATTTGGAATTTTGTATTTTGAATATAGCACATCCATCTATATAAATGTATAGATCTTCTCAAAGTGATATATAGTTTTTCATATTTTATTGGCGTGCTTTTGTTGTTGTTGTTGTTGACATTTTTATTGGGGCTGCATTGCTGCACATTGCGCTCTTTTTTTGGTGATCAATTTTGTGGCTCTAATCATAATTTCTTTTGGTCAAACAGTTGCTTTTGCTTATTTTAAACAAATAACTTACAATTACAACTAAATTTTAATGATTCGGTTTATTGATAATAAAGTATATATAGTATGTAGTTTTGGAAAACATTATACAAAATAAAAGAAGATACATACATAAGGAAAATGTAGATATATTTTGTAATGAGTATGTCAAATACATAACGTGCACTGGCACACAATGTAGATTTGATTCATTGATTGAAAATCATAAATGGACAGTTTGAAATTTATGAGAGTAGTTAATAAATGTATATTTATGTATGTGGGTATGTATGTATGTATATTTTCATGTACAATATTTGTTTTATTTACTTGGACTTACTTGACAACGAGTATTCATCGTCTTCTACACACACACACAAACAGATATTAAAATAGTTGTAGTTGTACGTACACACGGGTAATACACAAAAAAAATGGAGAAGGGGGAAGTACAATATTGAAATAAATACATATGATATTTGGATAGAGATAAAAGAACATAACCTGAAGATTGACAAGTGAATTATATATTACAAGGAATGACTTATATTCAGTGTGTGTGTGTGTGTGTGTCTTTGAGTGTTTATGAGTGAGTGTAGGATATATATAACGCTGGGCGTTTCCTTTTGAAAATCTCTCAATATAGTAGATAGATGAGTGAAAAATTGCCTAAAATTTCACGATACGATACTTTACTTTACGTTACTGATACAATACGATAGATACAATAAATTACGAATAAAGTTTGTTAATTTATACAATACACGATATATATATATATGTATGTAGGATATAGTAACTATAGTTATGCAGTTTAGACAGTGAGATGGATGTGATGGGGTAAATACCTAAGGTATAAATCACTTGTCTTAATGGAAAACCTGGAGAAGTTTAAAATCAGACAGTGATTGTATTTATACACTCAGAAAAACTACTTCACAATTTCAATTCACTGTCTGTCTAAATTGAAAATGAAACAAGTTTTTTAATAAAGTTTCCTTATCCAAAACATAATTTTAACTTGTCTATATGTAAATTTTAACCATTCGTGTTGTTTTTTCTGAGTGTATTTTCAAGAAATTTCAACCTAATAGATACTTTAACCCATCACTGAGTATTGTTACACCGACTTTAACCATAGTGGGTGCTAAGTATGAATGTATGGAATACACATACGAAAAAATATAACTTTTTGATTTTTGTAGTGTGTTGCATTTTCATATAGAATGCAATTGGATTGTTTCTACTACACACACACACACACACACACACACTTAAAGGTAAAAGTTGAAAAGTTTACAATTACTAGAACGAACGAGTAGAAACGAATGTATGTATATTTTTGTAAGTGTGAGAGTGTCTGTATGTATGTAAATGTTTTTTGAGTGGGTAGATTGCTGTATATGTTTGTATAATGCTTTATGTATATGTTAGATAGAGGTGTATGGCTGTCTGTGTGTTGACTGGATAAGGTTGATTGAGTTTCTGATTGTTTTTAGGGCCTAACTGATTGGTTGTTTCAATTGTAGCTGAACAATAGCAATTAAAGTTAGTTAGTTTTTGGCTGGCATTTACTTGGAAATGAATTGAAAGGCAGAATAAGAGACAGAGATAGATAGAGAGAAGTAGAAGGAAAGAGATAGAGAGAGCGAGAGAGAGAAAGAGCAGGAGAATTCGCTGTATGAAAAGCAAGATACCTTTCAGTTGATTAGCAATAGAGAATATGAGAAATAATTTCGATTTATCTGACTTAAAATCGCTCAGTTATTTTGGTATTTATGTATGTAAGGAATATGTTTATTGTTGTCTGTGTTTCCTTATTTTTTGTTTGTTGTGATTTAATTTATAAGTAATGTTCTTTTTGTTTAATGCTTATAGGAATATGTATAGAGTAGAGTTTTGAGACAGAGTTATAGAGGAAGAGGAGAGATATATGTTTATTTTATATATATATATTTATATATAGCGAGAGATAGAGAGACAAATAGAGAGAGATAGGAAGTACAGAGTGAGAGAGAGAGAGAGAGAGTTATACGTACTTGCACGCCCAACCATTTGTACGGCTCGGACGCCTTTCCGGAAGGTGGCCACTGTATTTTGTTCATGAAAACAGAATTTTATAGGATTTTTTGTGTGAATAGGTAAATGGATATGGTAAGGTAATGATTGTTGTTCTTTCATCTTCTTATAATATAAAAATTTATAAATGAATAACCAAAAACTAAAATAAAAGGAAGGAAATATAAATGATATATAAATATATATATGTATATAAATAAGTATTTGGCCAACAAGGGTATTACAAATGAGAGCCCATACTTTGATATTTCGTTAGAATATGCATGATATGGTGGTATTTACTCGCTTATGACAAAAATGCGTTTTATGTTTATGATTAAATAGATACTAGATTATAGTAAAGATGTTGTTTTAAACTCGCGACTTACTTAATAGAACTTGCAAAACTAATTTAATTCTATATTGTAGATTGTATATATTATAATTAAATGTTGTATTTATACTGATTGATAAAGAGAAAGATAGAGATAGCGAGAGAGAAATCAATGTAGATATAGAAGATCAGCTGACTTTATCACTTTGCGAATACCGATTCTACGACTAAACCTTCTTAATATTCCTTTCATTTGATTCTATTTGCGATTTGGGCAAGTTAGACTTTTGTTTTTGCGGGGAAGGTTTTATTTAGGCGAGCTATTTGTTTATTAATTTAAGATTTATTATTTTTGTATGCCATAAACTAAAACAAGAATATAAACATATAGAGCAGAGGAGACGAAAATTTAATTTGAATATTTTATTTAATATTTTTTGTTTTTTGTTTTGGTTGGTTTTTTAGTTTAATATTCAGAGCGCCTCTTGATGGGAAAAGCGCACGATAATTATGTTAACTTTTAGCAGCAACAAATAACGATTACGATTATAAATTAATGTATTGATATATGTATTAATAGCGCCCTGACATTGCAAATGATTTGAAGTTGAAAGCGGCGTACCCTCCATTGTATTCATCACCGATGTGATGCCTTGGTTGACCATGCCCGTCTGCATCATAATCATGCCCACATCTGTAAGTGGATTACCATTTACCAAAAACTGGACACATCTTTACATATCGATTAAAAGCTACATAGACACTTAAAAAAAAAAAAAAACAGGGAGTTGTGGGGTCTGGGGCAGCGGTGGCGGGTAGACACTGAGAAGCCGATTAGCACTCAGCCAAGGCAAGAAAACTTACTAACTACTTGAGGCAGCTAAAAAAAAATGGTCAATTAACTTTGTTAACACTTTCTTATGTTATAGATATACATAGGTTGATATAAATAGATTTATAAATTATATGCTGATATATATGTATGTATGTAGAATTATAATACATTAACGTTAGTTATTCATTGTTCAATCCAGCTCTCTAAAGTTATTTACAATGTTGTTTATTTGTTTAAATGTATGTAATTGATCTTCTATTCATTGTAGGTATATACACAATCGAGAGGTGTTTGCCACGCCAAGAAAAGACAAAGACAATAACCCAAGGAAAACGTAAGAAAAACTAAAAAGCTACAACACTTTGGTGAAAACGGCGCAGCATTTCGCAATGCGAACTTATTGTCTACAGGTATTAAATAGGTATTTATTAATCATATATGTAAGTTAATAGTATATATTAAAGAAATTAGTAGAAGAGAACATTATTATATAAATCAGAGCTGCGGATGCTGCGAAAGTGAAGTTACAAAAAAAAAAGTACGTATTTTTTCATTTAGATTTAATGTGAGAGAAAATGGTGTTTATGTGTGAATGTGTGGGTGGTGATTGGGTTAAGAAAATGTTAATCGACTTAATATGTGCGCTCCTTTATCCATGCACGTTAAATTGGCTTTCGTTTTGCTTATATCTTCGACTCAAGACATATATAAATGTATATGTAGGTAATTGTAGGAGATATAAATTACAAATAGGTTTCGAAAGAGGGAATAAGAGCAACAAGTTGATAAAGTTATCTGAGAAGGAATCGCGAGACAGAAATTAAGGAATTAACAAACATATATTGTGCGTTTTATAAGAGGGGAACTTAGAATACAAAGAGAGGTGTAATGTGTTTGTATCTTGTGCGTGTATATATGTATGTATAATAAATAAACAATAGTCAAATTTATCAACAATAATCTCATTCGAATTGGAACCAAAAATCAAATCCATCAAAGAATAATAAAAAATTTGGATAACGAAACATTATCCGACTTGAAATGTATTTTGTACTCAATCCAATAAGTATCCTTTATGTAGGTCAACTCAAGTCGATTAAAGCAATAGATAATCATAGATTTAAACAGAAAAAAAATCAAATGGATTCTGCAAAGGAAGCTGCCCTTTTTGACAGTAAATTGCTTTTTGCACAAAATTTTGGTGGCTTTTTATACCCTTGCAGACGGTATTATAAAATTGGTCAGATGTTTGTAACGCACAGAGGGAGACGTTTCCGACCCCATAAAGTATATATATTCTTGATCAGCATGAGAAGCTGAGGATATAGCCATGTCCGCCTGTCCGTCCGTCTGTGCAAATCAGCTTTACGCTGGCATCTTAAGAGCTATCGGAACGGAATTTGATATTTGAGGATCGGACCACTATATCATATAGCTCTAGAACAAACATTTTTGCAAAAATTGGAGTATCCCCATGAAATTTACTAATATGATAGTATACGATATAAAATCTCAGATCCCAAAATTTGAATCTGATCGGATAAATAGAACACAAGTTACAGTCAATATAAATCGGCTCGAATCTGCCTGCTACGTCGTTTGATTTGATGCATACACACACAGACGCGAACTGTATGTGTATGCGTGCCGTGCTTTGCTTGGGGAATAATGGAAGAAGAAGAAAAAATTGTAGTAAAAAGAGTAATCATTTGAATGTTTTGTTTGTATGTTGATGAATTGAGTTGCAGGAAAAGAATTTTCAACATGTAAAAATATTATTGCCAAGGACTGCAAGGGTATAAAAACTTCGGCATTGCCAAAGTTAGCTTCTTTGATATTTTGATTTTATATTTTAAAAAAATTAAAACAAAAAATAGTGTTTTTTGGCGGTTTTGGTGTTTGTTGCTGTAAAGGAATTGAAAAGAAACTTGGGTTGCATATCGCACAAACATATTTACAAATTGAACAGTTTCCTTTTTTTGTTTTTGTTCTTAAGCTATCAGAAAGGTTTGGAATTATATTTAATATATAGAAATATATTTCTATATATGTATATATAGATGTTTATGTTGTTAAATGTGTGTGTCAACCGTCGCAACTTGGGTGGGGGATTATATAGTATAGTATTATCATATAGTATAGTTGAGGCGCATTTCAAAACAAACAGTGACCAAAATAGAAAACTGCACAATTTGGGTCAAATTTTTGTATGGGTAGGTTGTTTTTGTTTCTTGATAGGGTGGAACAAGGGGGGAGGAGGTTAAAAAGAGTACACACTTTCAAAATGCTTGAAAACAATATCCATGAAATCAATATATCCACATAATATATTCAAAATCAAAAACAAAAAATTGTTTATTATTATTTTTTAGTTGGTGCGGTTTTGAAAGCGGTTTTGGGGGATCGAGGGATCGAGGGAGATGGAGGGGTGGGGATGTGATGGCAGGATTTTACAAAATTTGCTGAGTTCAACGTATAAATAAAATACTTTATACAAGAGTTGGAATTGTTTCTTGGAATGTTTGAACTTTAAAAATTGAATTATGTGTATAAACTTTGTGTGTCTGTGTGTTGTAAGTGTTGTTTGTTTAACATTTCTTTTCTGTTGTTGTTTGAAAGGGAAGTAGGTTTGTTTGTTGGAAAAGGGATGGATCGGAAAAGGTTTTGGTTTTGGGTATTTTGGTTTTCATTCTTTTTTTTTTGTTGTATTTTATTATTTATTATTATTCTTGTGATAATAATTTACCTAGGTCATCAAACTTGCTCCTGGGCTGAACAGTCACTGTGGGACAAAGTTATGGCATTTGTTTGTATTATTTTGTATTGATTTTAATTTGGATTTTGATTATTTGCACCCTCACACACACATACACGCACAATGTGATTGTGTGTGCATGTATGCATGTGTGGTGATGCCCAAAGAATATGAGTATTTTGTTATACATTTAGTTAGTTGTTGTTGTTGTAGTTGTAGAAGTTGTTGTTGTTGTTGTGTTTGTTTGGTTGGAATTTAAGAAAGGAGGGCCACACACGCCAACACACATATAATAATAAATATATATATGATAAAAGGTTTACATATATATATTAATACATATATATGTATGAATATTAAATATATAGGTATATATATGAAAAATTTGCAAAATTAAGATAATTCAGATAGACAATAAATGGAATAGAGTACATATTGCATTTTTCTTCACCTCTCTAGAACCAGTTTGTTTTTTTTTTTCTTTTTGGCCCTAAAACTTAAAACTAATTGTCATCTTATATAACCTGAGCTGAGCTGTTTTGTCCTTCTATAGGTCTATATTTATATTAAACATTATATATCTATATGGGAGTTATACAATACATATTCATATATGGAAAATAATGTTGAAAACAAAAAAAAGTATATATATATAAATCATAAACAATAAAGGAAGAAATCTCAAGAGAAGATAAATATATGTAAAAAATTGGTAAAAAAGGTTGCTTACAATTTTTGCATTTGCACTTTTTGATGAGTGTCTCATCCTTGATATCCTCATGGCAGGCTTTGCAATAGAACCAGGCACTATGCGAAATATAAATAGAATGTACTATATACATACATATAGACATCAAATGGATGGTCCAACTTACCGCTTAACTTCATCAGCACTTTGTGCTATAAAAAACCCTGCGTATTTGCCTGAATTTTGGCACCACGCGGATTTATTGAAATTTTGCTATCAGCTCCCTCTTCTGCACCTTTTATTTCGATGGCTAGCAGCAGGAGTTTCAGTTTGGAGAAACACAGTCTAGACACACAGGATTTTAGAGAAATAAATGAATTAGTAAAGTAAACTATGATTAAATAAGAAAAAAAACTGTGAATATTATAAAACCTAATTAATTATTAGACTACAAAAGTGTAGTAATTGTTGTACTTTGTAGTTGCTGAAAAAATAAATGTAACTCGGACAAAAAACCAGAACATGCTTGTGTATTGGTGTGAGTGTCTGTCTGTGTATGGTGTGTGAGTATGAGTGTAAGTGTCTGAGTGTATATGTGATTTGGTTTATTAAGTACTAAAAGCATTGATCATTATTCGCATGCTAGACAAAATGCTTATCATAAAAATCCAAAAAAGAAATGAAATCAAATTACAGTGAAACAAGAAGTTGAAAAGTTAAAAACAAAAATAAATTGTTAAATGAATTAATTAATTAACCAACTAGTTTGGTCAGCAAGGTGCCTAAGTAAACGCACATGCAATAGCTAGAGGATACAAACAAAGTGGAGTAGGTTCTCTAGTGGATTGGATTGGAGTGGAGTTAAGTGAAGAGGCTGTGAATGGCTAAAACTTTTCTCCTCTATTTGTTCAAGTATCTATACTAAACGGTTATAGTGAGCGGAGTCATTTGGCTTTTGGTATCGTTTGGATTTTGTTTCATAGCAAGCGAATTGAATGGAAAATGTACATATGTCCAATTGATTTAGTAAGGAAAAAAAAAACTGTCTATATGTGTGTTTATATGGGGATTTGATGAATTATTCTTATGGTTTCTTTCAAATATACAAGTTGATCAATGCGTTTGCTCTTGAGTTAGTTGAGATTATTATAATTGTTGTTTGTTGGTTTGTTGTTATTATTGATTGTTGATTTTCCACTACGAATAAGTAGAGGGGTGGGTGGGGCAAAAGGGCAAAAGGTTTAAAATCAAACAGTAATCGAATTCGTATTCAAAAAGAATTGGTTAAACAAACTTATTGTACAATGCAAAGAGTTAAGTAAGTTGTAGAAGTATTTTTTTTTTTTTTTTTTTTTTTACAATTTTCTTTTGCGCTAATTTGTTTTCTCAATTTTGGAGTCTTACTCGCTGGCTTGTGGGAATGTCATGCCGGTAAATGAAGGTGATAGGGTTTCGGTGTACATCTCACACCCTGTACCTTGAAGATAATCATTTTGCCAGGCCTGTGTGTCTGGTGACTGAAAGTTAGAAAATGATTGTTTTTGTGGTTTGGATTTAGTATAGATATATAGTTGGTTTTTTTTTTCGTTTTCGTTTTTGCTAATAGGTTGGTTTTGATATATAAGCGTTTGTATCGTTTGATTTGTTTTCAATGTTTGTTGTTTTGTTGTTGGTGTGTAGTTTTATTTTATTACAGGGGTCAGGGGTGACTGGCAACGAGGTCGAAGGGGAGAGAGCAACGCACTTACGACAGCTGGCAGGGACAGAGGCAAGTGATCTCGTTTGATTTTTGTATTTTGGGTTTTGTGCATAAAACTTAAAACGCGTTTTGGGCATTTGGCATACGCACACACATACATACATATTTGTCTATATGTATATGTAATAATTGTAAGCCTGTAAATATATGTAAATACTTCTGCATTTGTTTTAGTTCTCTTTCTGTATGATTATTGTACACTTTCTGGCAATAAATTTACAATTACAGCATTGATGGCGCACGCACTCCTTAACAGAGAGAAAAACGAGCAATTTGTGTCAATAAAAACCAACCAAAAGAAGAAATTACAATTTAAAAAATCAATCGAAAAGAGGGATATACATATAAAAATTATACAGATATGTGGAAATCAAACAAATAACTATTAAATAGTAAGGTTGTATATAGAAACTTTCAACTTAAAGGCACGCTTAGATTTGTTTTTTGTTTTTCCGCTCACAAAGATACCATACAATTAGCAATTGAGTGTGTGTGTATGTGTGTGTGTGTGTGTGGGTGTAAATGTGTATGTGTATTTGAGTGTCCTAAAAGATTTGCCTTATTTTATTATTGCATTTGCAAACACTGAAGGCTTTTGTTGTTGTTGGTTTTTGTTTTTTTTTTTTTTCATTTAACATTTAGAACAAGAATTACACAAAGAATTAGCTTTAGAACAACGACTAGTTTTTCGCAGTGTATTGGTGGTGTATGTATCTTTTGGTGTATATGTATATTTGTTTCTTATTATATATTTATATTTTGTTTAATTTTTTTTGTTTTTTTGAAATCTACTCCATAATCAGGCACATTTACACTTAAACACGTTAAACATTTATTTTACATTAGGTGTAAACGTGCCGATATAAATTTTGTTTAATTTTTTGTTTTGTTTCAAATAACAAAATGAAAAAACATGAAAAGTATAAAAATTTACAACAACAATTAGAACCGAGTGGAAGAAAAAGTATAACATTTGTATGTTTATGTGTTTGTGTGTGTGTGTGTGTATGTGTGTGAATTGTAGTTTAAACATTTAAACCAGCTTTTTTTTTTTTTTAAAAAAATGAAAGAAATTGGACTGCCTTGACTGCTGCTTGACTTACTCAGTGGCCTGAGCAAATGGTATTCCAATAAATGTGGGACTCAAAGTTTCAGTGTACATTTCCATGCCAGTGCCGCGTAGATAATCATTTGTCCAAGACTGCATGTCTGGCGACTAAAGAAGGGTTAAAGACGTGGTAGACAGATGAGACATTTGCATTTTGTTGGGAGCGGGGACGGGGAGACTCAATCCACGCAATCTTAATCTCCCGGCATATAGAATATATACACACACATATATATATATTTAGTTTTGGAAAAAAAAAACGTTTTTTCTAACATATATGTATAGATAGGATAGGTAATATAGGTGTTGTCTTCTTTCTCATCAGCCTCGTTTGGTTCAGGTTTCTTTGTTATTGCCGTTGTTGTTTTATTATGACTTATTTTGCTTTTGTGCCAGTTTTTTGTCTGTGTGTATCTGTGTGTGTGTCTTGTTTGCTTGTTCCTCTTCTTTGGGTTAAGGTCAAGTTTTCCTTTGATATATTGTGTATGTGTGTGTGTGTGTGTGTGTGTGTGTGTGTGTGTGTGTGTGTATGTGTTTATGTCTCTGGCAAGCAATAAATACGTTGATATACTTACGGTCTTAAAAGAACGCATGGCAAATAGATTAGCCATCATGGTAGAGAAACCGGGCGCCAAACAACTTTGGGCTATAAAACCCAACTTTAATTCGGCCAAACAAATGACATCGTCACCTTGTTTCCAGTCCCACGATGGAATATTCAATAGATAGGCCTAGCACAACAGTTCATTTGGTGTTTTCACTGTGCAAATTATAATCACTTTACACTTTTTGAACTCACCTTATTGTGATATTGCATAAGCTGAATAATGACTCTAATGTCATCGCTGTAGTTCTTAATTGAGATTACTCTCATTATGTTGGCAGCATCTTCTGCGTCGGGGTCTTGGCAATATTTGTTAGCTAGCACCAGACAGGCATCGGCTTCGTGTACCTATATTTCGAATTTGTTTTTGTCATAGATTTAAGAGAATTAATTTCGATTAGTTTTCAGCAATCAGATTTTAGTTTTAGGTCTCTTTTTTGAAATGTACAATCAAGGTGAGTCATGTGAGTATATATATTTATTGTTTAGTCAGCGGCGGATCCAGTGGATGGTAAACTGGTGGGGAAACATCCAACCAAAAGAAAGGCTGTAATATTGCAAAATCTTGCTCTGGGTCCGCCACTGCATATAGTATATGTTAAAGTTTCTGTTCTGTTCAGTTGTTGTTGTTGTTACTTCTGTTATTGTTGTTATTGTTGTTGTGATAATGAAAAGTTTCTTTGTGAATACTTGAATTATTCCACATATTAACAATTAGATTAGGTTAGTTAGTAAGCGGTTGTACACGCACATTGACTGGACAACTATTATGTTGTAATTATGTATGTATGTATTTAGAATGCGAGAGTATATAGTAAGTGAAAGTGTTTCAATCTGGCCCAGATCGATATATCTTATACATATCTTGCAAATACAATACATTTAGTATTTAGCCTGGCCCCAACACTCTGGCCATATATGTATATTATGGGGAGAGAGGAGGACAAAAGGAGGATACAATAATATATAGTAAGCGATAGGACTTAAATATATTTAGTTGCTGGGTGGGTTGGTTGCTGGATTGTGTACTTGATTTTGATTTTCCATATATGTAGGTATATGTAAGTATATTAGATTTGTCAAAAAGGAAACGATAAGAACTTATACTGCGAACGCTCGGTGCAGGCTTACACAAAGGATAGTTGTGGGGTGGATTGGTGTAGGGTGGGATTTAAGTAGACATATTTCTTGTAAAGAAAATTAAAGATCAAAAGCAATATAATACAAACTAAAGAGCTAAAATCAAGTGGATATTAGACAATAGATTATAACCATTATTCAGTAAGATTGGCATTCGCAGTGACATGCAAGCTGCAAGCAATTTCAATAACAATAGAAACTACATATGAATACATACGCATGTGTATTATATACATAGAGAATATATATAGAGAACTAGAGAAAACATTTTGGTTTGAATATTATCTATAATCATCTCTGGAGAAGGCAGTATAACAATTGTAAGTTTTATTTATAATAATATCGATTGAATTGTGTTCACACATCCTAATTACAAAACTTGAGTAATAATTTAAAAAAATGCATTAGTTTGCTCAGCTTTTTGAATAAAATTTTGTTTTCCCCTTACTTGATAATATATGTATGCTACTAAATACTTTTATTTTGAGAGATGCAACAGAATAAATAGTTTATAACGGACCTCCATATATTCTTTTTATAAAAATTTCAATTAGAATTCTTAAAGCTTTGGTAAGATAAGTTCGATGATCGCAATTACGATGATAGCCTTTGCCACTAATCCTTCTTCTACAAGAAAAACTTACAAAAAATGCATTGCGTGCTTTTCAGCAGATGCGCCTAAAAGATGCAGAGGAAATTTGAAATTTTTGGCAAATACCCAACAAAAATGTTTTCATTCCCTTGAAAATATGTATTGGGGTCCAATAATTTGCAATAAATAACAATAGTTCTACGAATGTTTGTATGTACATATGAGTTTTAGTTGTATGACAGTTGATTTAATTCAATACTAAACAGTTATATGTACGTATGTATATGTATATACTTAACAATTACAATTAGATACAGATACTTAGCACATACATAAATTAGAAATAACAATTACATGTATTTAGTTAAATTGTTGTCAGTTTGTTTCTTCTTATACTAATGATAAATGCAAATTAAAAAATTTCACATGTCACAACAGTAATGTTAACTTTAATGTCAATTCGAAATGTGTTGGAATTATAAACTCAGTGTTGTTGGTATTGTATTTATGGTTAGCATAGTGTGTGTATGTGTGTATAGTATGGGCTGTGTGGAACCTAATAGTACGATACGATATATAACATTACGTTACGGTACGATACACCAAACTAAAGCCAGCATAAATGAGCACATCGACGGGACAAACATTTTACATTTGCTTTACATGAGTGTACCGCATTATAGATAGATTTGTCAATACATACGAGTGTCTATATACATATAAGACATAATACATATACACAATACATTGCATACATACATATGTATACATACATATATTTGAGCAGATATGTATATACATATATGTATATTGATATGTTTTGGAGCGTTCGTTACAAGTACAAAAAAGAATACATAGGTTTGTAGTTAGTAATGGTTCGCTTAGTCTGTCCTTCTTTCATTAATTTGCATTTTGATAAGTATATTTGCAAATTGTTTCTTTTCTTTTGTCGTCTAGACATATTGTTAACAATGATGATATGATGATAATGATGATGATGGACGTAAGTTAAACATAAAATGTCTGACAATGAACGTAAAGAAAGCAACAAACAAACGAACAACCAAACAAACAAACAAACAAACGAATAAACATACAAACATGTCAAATGAATAACATTTCTTTAGTTTTACCTTAACCCTTTGAAGATCAATTGGATTCATAATGGTTCCTTGGAAGAATTCCACGGTGGTAAAATGACGTTTGAACAAACCCTCAAGTTCCAAATCGGGTGGTTTACTTTTGGAATTTCATTGTTAAATAGTATTGTTGATGTTGTTGTTGATGTTGTTTAAATAATACAAAGTTGTTTTTAGAGTTGTATTTTCATTAGATCCAATTTACACAAATTGTACGTATGCGTGTGTGTTTCATTTTCGACACAGAGTGTGTGTGTATGTGTATAATGTGTGTGTTTTGTAGTTATAACAAACAATATACACATTATACGATTTGTGCGTGGTTTTTTTTTGTTTTTGGTTTATATATTTATTTTGATGCAAATGAAAATAGGTAGAAAAAAATAAAATAACACAACAAATTAATGAAAATAAGTGCAATTGGCTGGTGCAGATAAATGTGTGACTAGTTTTCTTTCTCCTTATTTCTATATCCCCATATGCTAACTTAAATATTAACATTATCTAACTAATTACCAACTAACTTATCAAATACACAGAGAAAAACAAAGAATAATTACAACAATTATCAAATATTTCGATATAGTTTTCAATTAATCAATTGAACTTGACTAAACAAAAGCAAATCTTTGAAAAATTTACCTCTAATTTCTATATAATTTTCATTCACATGTTAAATTGATCTCATTTATCTTATATATATATGTTGATAAAAAAAGAAACTATACAATTATTCAAATATTTGTCTCTGTGTAATGTCTTTATGTTGTTGATGGAACAAATTCAAATATAATACAAAAATCTTTAACTAATCTTAACACATAAACTACCGTAATTGTTTAAGAAACTAAAGTCGAAATTTTAATTAACAAATAAGAAGCTTAAACTAACTTTATACATAATTAATAATCTAAATGGTTTTTTGCTAGTTTATAAGGATTCAAAAATTGATTAAGAAATTGAAGTCTAAAAAGGCTAAAAAGGACATTCAGTTAAGCGATTAAAAATTACTTGAGGCCAACGTGAAAAATATGAATTAAATTCAATTGAATTGAAAATGTAACTAAGAAGGTGAAAAAAATAATATTTATTTTATTGTTTTTGGGGGAGGGGAGAATAAATTTTTAAATAAAACCCAAAATTTTGCATTAATTTATACATAAATACTATTTGAGAGAACATTTCGAAATCTCTTAAGCTTTCAATTTGTTTTTGTTTTTTGATAAATTATAATTAAAAATTAATACAAATTGAAAAGTGTGGCAGAAAGAGCGAGCATTCAGGTTATATATATATTGATATATATATAATATGTATAGAGAGACAGAGAGAAAGAGAGAGCAGGGAGGAGTTCGTATACTTTCAGTGGCTTGAACTGACGATCCTTACATATGGGCCTGGGCACGGACATGGACACTCACAACGAAAAGTCGCTTAAATTTTGACTTTTGGCTAATCGATTTAAGTTTTGCTTCATTTGTTTTTTGTGTATCTTTTTGTGTTTGTATGTGGTTTCTGTAGGTATTTGAATGTAAATGTTGTAAGTGTATTCGTATTCGTGTGTCCTCGTGTGTGTGTGTGTGGGTGTGTGTGTGTATCTCAGTGTATAGGTGTACCTTGACTCGCTCCAGATCGACTGCATTCATCATAGTGCCCTGAAAAAACGCCACTGTGGTATAGTGACGCTTCAGCAGTCCTTCTAGCTCCAGATCAGGCTCTTTGCTATTTGTGTTTATTTGGTTTATATTTTAATTTTACATTACATTAAAATTTGTTGTGGTTGGTTGGGCATTCAATTCAATGGTATAAATACATATAAGTAATTAGACAAAAATGAAAACCATATCGAAAAAAAAATAAAAAAAAAACCGAAGAGGAAATCAACAAAGTCAAAAACCATTGGATAATGGAATTTAGAACTAATTGCTAAATTTAGCCAAATACTTAGTGTGGACTTGGTAACTAAAATTTAATTGTATTTAGACTTAATTGGAGAATTACGAGAGCAAAGGCAGGCGCAAAGGAATTGCCGCCTGCCTTCCCTCCACTGTGCTTAAGGACTGCTCTAAATCGAGATGTGAATTTCTCGTTTTGATTTCAATTGAACAACCAAAAATTGAGATATTTGTAATTACATATAAAATATTAAAAATAATAATCTAAATAATCAACGGCACAACAAGTTAGCAATACATTTGAAAAGACAAGTTTCAAAACACTTACCGATGTAAAAATACAACTTCGACATCGACATCTTCGCGATCTTCATGGAGAAAGTCCTTGAGAAAATGTGACACGGACTCGTATGTTATGTGACCGCATACGACAATATGTCTGGGTGTAATAAGTGTGTAAGAGTGTGGGTTGGAGAAAATATATATATTAGTAGAGCTTCCAATTTTGGAGATTTATATATAAATATTTATATATATATATAGAGAGACAGATATATAGAGATAAAGCAACAAGTTATATGCTTAAATACTATTGTGGAATGCAGTAAAGCTTTGTGAATGTGTGTGTGTGTGTGTGGTTTCGGTGTGTATGATTGTATGTAAGAGACTGTTATTTGTTAAGCACAAATGAAACATAATGTATTTATACATATAAATTATATCACATTCTTATTGCTGTATGTCTGTAATTATGTCTGTGAGTGTGTATAAGTGTAGTGTGTGTGTGTGTATGTGTGTGTGAGGAGTGTGTAAGTGTTTAATGAGTGCATTATGTCGATTTTTGTGTAGATTTATCTATAAGTATTTTGTATTTTTTATATTATATATGATTGTATTTATTTATATTATATATGATTGTATTTATTTATTTATCAGTTCTTTAATATTGATTTTGACTTTTTATTTATTCATAAGTGTGTAGTTAGCATTAGCTTCATCATTTTTTCTTCCTTCTTTTTCTTTTGTCAGTATTTATTATTATATTGTGGCAAATAAAAATAAAAATCATAATGTACATAAATCAAAAATAAAGACAATTAACTAAATTAAAATTAAATACCATAAAAATGCCATATGCATGAATTTAGTCTGCTACCCCAAAAAGATATTGTTGTTGTTGTTTTGTATGTTGTAAAAGCAAACTCAAATCAATCATCCAAATATAAGTTGAAAATCAATCAATATCGATTTGATAAATCAAACTACTATACATTTATTATTACTAATCAAATATATATATATTACATGCATCAAGGTTAACAGCAATAACATTGCCAATTGAAATTAAAATTTAACTTTGACCAAGCCAAAGTTTTTTCATATACTCTTGCAATGGACAAATCAAGGTAAACAGCAAATGGTTATCTATATAGTTTAGTAAATAAAAGATAATAATGTTTATGTTCTTTAAGATCATTAAACTCTTCCAAATGATTAGACCCGGACTCTTCAGACTTTCCAAGTTTAAAAGGATAATTTTGCATCATTGGAAATATTTCAATAACTTAAAAAAATATAATTCCTTTTTGAATTTATCCAATTCACAAGAGTTTATTTTGACTTCTTTTGTATGTATATATGTACAGACATTGGCATACTTAATCTCATTCCATACATTATTACTAAAATATATGAGTGCCCAATACATACATATGTAAACAAATATCGGTATATATATATTCTCATCACAGGCATGCAATCAGGCAATCAGGCAAATCGGGCAGGCATACATACATTACTCTCAAAGTTCCTAAGTAAAATGTGGGTCAGTGCACTAACTACAGCTACAACATGCAGACTTCTAGAAGTGTGTGTGTTTATGTGTGTGTTTGGTTTAAATTGAATGTGTGTGTGTGTGTGTTTCTTTTATACAAACCATGCCAAATACAAGTATAAGTATATGAGAATGTGTGGGACTAGCTACAAGTGGAATGCAAGTGAAATTCAAATGGTCAAAGTTAATAGGATTTTTACAATTTTGTTATTGTTCAGATATGATCATATTTGGATTTTTTTACCAACAACTTCAACTTTTTCAGAAACTAGCAAGATTGTCGAAACATTTCTTTGTTCTTTTGAGCAGGAGGAGGCAATTGAAGTTAGTTTGATGTTGTTGTTATACTCTTGCCAAAAATTAAGGGTATATCGATATTGTTGTTGTTGTTGTATATCTGTTGATATGTTGAGATGCATTTTGGGTCTAAAAGCTACGAAAAATTTGTGCATTATAAATTGTTGAAAATTGCATTTAACGGAACATAATTGAACAAACTAACGAGCGAACTAATTTTCGTTTAGTTCTTGCCGCTAATAAAATAACTAAAACGTAGAACAAATGGTGACAATTTCTTCTTTCTTTTGTTTTTTGTACATATATGTAATTATTATATATATGTAGATACTTTTTAATTGATTATTTTTGGTTGAATTGGTAAATGATAAGAACTAAAATTTTCAGTGATTAGTTTTAACATTTGATGCCTGGCCACGCATTTTTACTAGTTTGTTGTTTCTTTTGTTTTCGTTTTTTTTTTCCATTTTGTGGTTTTCACATTATTGTAAATTGCTTTCTTCATTTTACATCTTCAACTTTTCAAATATGTGAAATATATGATATGGTTGAAATAATAACTATAATCAAATAATGACAACTTGGAGGTAATAGAAGTAAGCCAGATGGCTATCAAGATACTTAGAATGAGAAGGAGAGCGAGATAGATGGATTGAGATAGAGAAATAGAGAGAGAGAGAACGAGAGACAGGGAGAGAGACAGAGCAAGGAAGGTAGATGAAAAGGAATTTTCGTTACGGCAGTGGAAATGTTTGATTGTGGTTACAATATCGATTTGTCAATACATATGTAAGTTAATACTCGATATCCGTATACAATTCGAGCCCATTCCATAAGAATAAATATATTTTGTGATTTATGGTACATCATTTAATACCTGATCGAAGATTTCACAATAATTAAGTATCATTTAAGAGAAATGAACTAATAAGAACAAGTCGTAGCCTTAGCGCATCCACACACAACACTATACACGATCACAGCAGAGAATAAAAGATACTATAATGATGATACCGTAGATGATGTGGAATCCGTTTAGATACAGTAAGTAACTTAATTGATTTAGCTTGATTTAACTGCCTTATTTAGAGTTAACACCATTGGCAAATGAAATTGGGTACCAAAACAAAGGATTAAATATGAATATGTTATTGTGTTCAATATGTTGTTAATTAAGATAGTTACAAATGTTTATCAATAGCTACAACATTTATTTAGGATTTAGATTTAAAGAGATAAGAGTAGATAGAGAGAGAGAGAGAGAGAGAGAGATGGAGATAGTAAGAAGGGGGAGCGAGAGTTAAAGTATGATTTGTATATAATATGAATATGTTGTAAAAGTAGGTCATTTATTTATATTGGATCTATCCTTATGACGATACTTTTGTATTTTTGTTGTTTTTGTTGTTGTGTGGTGTATATATGTATGCAAGTTTCGACCTATATCAAAAAATATGCAAATTTATATGATGGTGGTATAGTACAGTCTAGCCAAAATGCTTCTCGAAATTCGTATATCTTTCATTGAAGATGTTTGCTATATACACACAAATTGCTGTCTAGTCCAAATGCATAAATACCTTTGTTTGTATATTGGTAATGTAATTTTGTGTGGCTGTGTGTGTGTGTGTATGTGACGTTGATTTTTACATTGCTAACATTTACTTTTACAATCTTGTATGGCATTTTTTTTTTTTTTTGGTTTTGGTTCGTTTTATTGGTTTTTAAGTTTGGATTATTATTTAATCATTTTTAATTTGCTGACATAATCATACATATAGTAGAGAATATAGTTATATATATTTACGAATTATACGATTGCGAATAGTTATCATGGACTATATTTTATAGACAATTACGAATATTATTATGTAACACAATAATAAACACCAATCACTGATCACTTCAAGGGCTAATCAATACGTATGCAAAAGAAAACAAACACAAAATAATATTAAAAATCCATAAAATGAAGTTTAAAAAGAATCATGACTATATGATGATAGCCGATAGTGTTTGATAATGAGGGCTTACAATCAAGATCAAGATCAATTGAAACTATAAGTAGAATATATAATCAGAAATTTTGTTTTATGCCAATCGGTGTTTTTGGATTTATACTCAAGGGACTCTGACTGTTGTGTCGACCTGCAATAGCTAGATCAAGGAAGAAAATTAAAAACGGAATAGAAGAAATGAAGAGAAAATCCGATCTTGTAACTAAAAATAAAACCGAAAACGTGCAATTCAGAGTAGGTAGAAACTAAATCTAAACAAATTTCAATCAAGATATTTTATACGAATAGAAAGATCTTGGCAATAGCAGACAGAGATAGACAGACAGATAGGCAGAGAGAGAGAGAGAGAGAGAGAGAAACAGAAATATAGAAAGAGAATGGTAGATTGGGTATAAAATTTTGATATTCAATTTTAGATTTATAGATAGAAGTTGTATTATGGAACTCACAACAAGATATGTAGCAGTTTTAGCAGGTTTAGTTTTTGGTTTTTGTGTCGTTACTTAGGTAGATACACTCAGAACAGTATTTTAGATACGAAATAATTGTTGGATAATGTTTACGCTTTACGCTTAATTCTCCAAAATGCCAATTGAAAGAAAAGAAATTAAAATTGCCAACTAAAACACGAAATTGATGTGAAAATTAAAATACAAACAACTTATAAAAATATATATATATATGTATAAATGTTTCATATATATAGATAAGTTTGTAGATATAGGAAAAAGAGACAGAGATAGAGAGAGAGAGACAGAGGGAGAGAGTCGTCTTTCGCTCTGAGCTACATAAGCGACATGAAAATCGAATTCAAAATCAAGTATAGAAAACGTATGTTGGGGTTCTTGACAATTCAGAGAACTGAAAGCATAATTATTAACTAAACTTTGCTTTAATTTTCTTTTTGATCTTCATGTTTTTGTTGTTGTTGTTGATTTTTGTTGGTTTTTTTTTTTTCAATAATTTTATATTTAGTGTGTATTTGTATGTGTGTTTTGTCGTAAGATTTGTATTTAGTTTTATTGTTGTGGTTGTGAATCGGTTTGATCGATTAAATGTTTTGAAATGGTGGTTGAATGGAAGGCTGACTGATTGATTGATTGATTGATTGCATGTTGTGTTGTTATGTATGTCATTGTAGATGTTGTTGTTGTTGTATTTGCAGCAGCAGCGGCAGCGCCTTGCCAAGCCATCCCACAAGTCGTATGAGTAATAAATTCGTGTTCACTTGGGTCTGAATTGTGTATTTGTTAGAATGACAATTATGACAGTTAATGGCCATGTTTTGAAGGGCTTTTTTGAATTTGTGTGTGTTAACCATATATATATACATTTGTATACATATATTCTGTATGTTTTATGTATATATGTATTGTATTGTATATAGTGTTTGTATTGTTAAAATCAAAATCAAATTTCAGCTACAGTTTTATTGACTCGACAAAAACGGCTTAATAAATTTCACATGAATGAAGCTTAAAGTAAAATTAATGAATTATACTTGTAATTATAATCAAAAACTCGCAGAAATTTCATTTTGATTTGGTGTTTATTTTGTTAGAACATAAAAAATGTGGTTAAGATTTTTCATTTTAGCTTTATTATTGTTTTTGTATTTTTTGTTGTTTTTGGATTGGTTGGTTTATATTTTTTTAATATTGTATATATATTTTGAAATCATTTTATGTTGTATTTTGATTTGAGATTTGTAAGAAAATTTGGTTTGTCTCACCTTCGCCCTTTTTCATTTTTTAATGTGCCCCCATATTTGGCTCTTGTTCCAATCAAGTCTATAATCTCAGGTATACAACTTGCAAAAATCGCCTGTTTACAGTAAGTAGGTAGTAAGTAATATGAAAGATATTGGATGATAATGATATTTGGTTTTTTGTTTTTTTGTTTGTTTTTCTTGGTTTTGTTTGAAATAAAATCAAATATAAGCATTGAATAACTTTAGAGGGATCCGGGGGTATTCTTTTTTTGCATTTCGTTTGTCGTAAGTGAAGAACGCGAAGGAATCGAAATTGAGGGACACAGACATAGGAGGAGTGATGGGCTCAGGGGCAGGGCGAATGTGGTGTTGATGTCAGTGGTAGAGGGTTTAAGAAAGAGAAAGAAACCTAAACCTGTGGTGTGCCTACATAGATCAGATGCAGTAGTTGGAGATCTTATTCCTGTTGCTTACATATTATGTAACTGTTTGTGGATGTTGTTGTCGTTGATAGATGTTGTCGTTGTTGTTGTTGCTGCTGCTGTTTCATGGCAAATGCCCAGGCGTCACAATTGTTTAGAAACCATAATATATATTCGAAAATCACAATCAAAATCAAATTTAATCAAAAATAAAACAAAAACGAAAATTATAAATCGATTATAAAGTGAAGTTGAGTTTCTTGTTGTTATTTTTGCTATCGCCTCAAAACAACAAACCATTTATATATACATAGATAGATATATAATTCTCAAACAGTTTGCAGCTAATTAAAATTAAAATTGTTGATCTAATTGGTGCGTAGATATATTTTTATTTTTGGTTTTGCTTTAGGCTTTCGATTTCTTGGATTGACATGTATTAGTTGTTGTATATAGAAGAATATATCGTTATCAATCCTACCACACACATTTTTCCGGCTCTGTGTCTGTGTTATGAGCTTATCTTCTAATACCTAAGGCTAATTTATCAAAATAGTTTGCCAATACGGAAATACGGAAAATTTTTACTAATTTACTACTACGACTGTGTGTGTGTGTTAGTGTGTGTGTGTCTGTATGTATGGGTGATGTCATTTATTATTATTGTTATTTTCGGAGAGGAGGGAAAATTGAGAGGATAAAGTAACAAAATAATGTCCGACATGATGCTTGTGATGACTGAATTACAAACGATTCCAAAGATACTCGAACTTTAACTAATATTAAGTTTACGAAAAATATAATAATATTCCTTCATTTTGTATAATTTTTTGTTTTGTTTTGTTTCTTTATTTGCATTTTCATTTAGATTTTCATACTATCGATTTTATGCGTGGCTGCGGCATACAAAATATTTAGGTGCAAGCAAATTTGGTTTTTGGTTTTGTAATTGTTGTAGTTGTTGTTGCTAATTTATTAGTTTCAAAATGGTTAAGTAATTAAGTAACGTGGAAGGGTCGGGCAGGGAATTTTTTTGGTTTTCGCATATGTATTTAAATTACAAGTACAAGTTCAATATATATAATAATATAATGAGTATAGAGTAACAAATGTAAATTGCAAAAAACGTAACTACTGTAGTTGTTGATTTGTAATTGTATTAAGTAGTTTTTGGTATTTGTTAGTTAGGATGTATGTAAAAATCAAAATGGTTTATCGCTTAAGAAAACTGTGGGTAAGTTTGTGTGTGTGTGTGTGTGTGTGTGTATTGGTCTGCTTTTAAAGGCAAATACTGAATTAAAAAGGAAAAAATGTTTAATAAGTTTAGATTATTTTTTTGTTTGTATGTATGTATGTAGGTATACCAAAGTACAAGGGGAGGGGCAAAAGGAACCAAAGCAGCAACTTGTTGTTTGTGTATTTCAAAAATGAAAAACAAAATAAATCAATGTACAAACAAACAAATTAACAAGGAAACAAATAAACATTTCAACTAAATACATATATAATGCATCCCCCTAAGTTGCCTTCTCTTTTCTTGGATGATAACTAAAGTAAAAGCCAAAAATGAAATCATAAGAGTTTGTTTTAGTCTTCAAGTCACAATCGTTTAAAATACAAAACCAAATTTCAATTAGTTTCAATAATATTACGTGACGTTGCTGAAGTTGCATAAAAACTTTTGCAATTGTGGCTTTTGTCTATTAGGTAAAAAGGATATCGAAAATACTTTATTTTTTTTATCAATTGATTGTCAAAAAATATTTTGTTTGCTTTGGCTCCATTGTCTTTTGGGGAAACTTATCGAAGAGCTTCTAGTGTTGCTTATTCACACACGTACACATACATACATACACACATACAAACACCCTCGAATGTCATCGAATTTGAATATCAGGAATATGGAAATATCATGCTTTTAATTGAATCTTATGGCTTAAGTTCGTTTTGCAAATCATTTGAAATGGGAGAAACAAATCAAGAAAACAAAAAATAATAAAAAATGAGCAAAGAAATGTTTGTATTAGATATTTAGCCCTACAAAAAGAAAAATACTAATTTAAAACAAGCAATGATATATATTCAAATAGAAGCTTAGGTTCATAAATTCAGCCCTAGTTATGCTTCAAACTATTTCAATATTCATATATAGTTTTTATGTTCGAATTCTGAAACTTTTTGGGCGCCAATTTGCTTGCTTTCTAAATGTTTGACGCATGGGCAGAAAATTAAGCAAAATTTTGTATGTTAAATACTTTTGTAGATATATGTTTGTATGTAGGTAGGTAGGTAGGTACATATGTAAGAAACAACCAAAATTTACAAAAAGACTTGCCATTTAACATACAGATACGATTACAAGGATTACAGATTTTATATCGATTGACCAATTGCAAATTATTCCTCATTTGGCAAATGAAATAATCGAACATTACGTGTTTTTTCTTCACTTTGGTCAAAATTGTTAATTTGGACTGTGGTTAATAGTTTTGATAATCTTCAATATTCTTTTTCAACTAAATACAGACACATGCTGCCAAGAAACCAATGCCTTTTATTTTAATTTTAAATTAAGTTTTTTATTCTTGTGTTATCAGTTTCATTTGATTTATAAGAAAGAAACCAAAAATATTCTTCAAATCTTGACAACCGCCGCCGTTTTATGCAATTTCAAGTGACGTCAAAATAAAGAGGAAAACAAAAGATAAAATTAAAATAGAATAAATTATAAAGAAAAGAAAAATCAATAGAATACTTTATTAAACCGATCTATAGACAAATGTTGTATTTTTTGAGAAAAAAGTAAATAAGTATATGTAATTTACATTTACTTTGTCAATTGCTGAATTTGTTTTTTCGTTTTGTTGCTTTATAGACTTTTGTTATATTATATATTTTGAGTTTTTTCTTTGAGGGAGAGTATTTTCTTTGTGTTGGTTTTTGATTTTTTTTTTTTTTTTTGTTTAGCGGTACAGCCAGCAACGTGTTTGTGTACCTTTTTCTAGGATCCTTGCTATATGTTCCACCATATTTGCTTCTTTGGGCAGCCAGTTCAGTGATTTCTGGTATCCAACTAGCGAAAACGGCCTAAATTCAACAGCACACATACAATTTACATTTTATAATTAACACACATATAGAAAGATGGAGAAAGAAGTAGTCAGAGATAGAGAGAGAGAAAGAGAGAGAGAGATAGAGATCGAAACGGAGAGAGATACATATAGAACGCATAGGCGAACGATGTGCCAAGATATTTTTAGGAGGTAGTTCCTTCAGAGAGAAAGAAAGTTGGCCAACACTAATTGTGGTCTGTGGTGTATGTGTGAAGGAGGGCTGGGAAGAGGGTTAGGGATCGGTTTGGTAGGAGATTCAAAGGAAAAAATATGCAAAAAAAACACAATTGTTTAAACAACGATGACGATAACGACCATGTAAACGACGACGACGAGGACAAGGACGAAGCAACGCAGAACTAGAAGTCAGTGCACACACACATACAGAATGAAGGAAGCCCCAAACAAAACTCATTCTAAATCGACATTCATACCCTCAATATCGGCTCGATTCTCGACTTATTTACACTCAGAAATAATGTGCTTTACCTTTTTTACATACATTAACATATTTTTGCACACAATCACACTTTCATACGCTCATAGTTAATAAAGATTACTGCTAAAATTTACATTACTTTACAATAATTGTTAATTTTTATCTTAACGCGTACATTCTCTGCCAGAATTTTTACTGTACTTGTTACTTATACCTATGTACTTATTTATGCGACCCTTCAATACATACTTATGTATGTATAAGAGCATATCTAATAATTTACAAAATTTACATTGGAATAGGGCTGCCTAGTCTTACTGTTTGCTGCGACCTCTAATATTCACACGGTGAATCGTCATAAGTGCTGATTATCTCATTACATACATATACATATGTACATATGCATGTATAGGTACATACACATATATGTACAGATACGCTAAAAGTTATGCTATGAAATGTGTTCAGACCTAAGCAAGTTAATTACTTATGAGAACTTGGACGTTTAGTACGTTCAAAAAGGCAAAATGCGTTCATGTGTCGTTAAATAAAAACTTAAACTGGATCTTCGGTGGGTCACCGAATTCAAAAGACAATTTCCCAAAAATATTGGCCATTAATTTAATCAAAATTAAGGAATTAAGTTTGGTTTCAATTTGTTGACAGATAAAAATGGTTACCCATTGTAACTAGAAACTACGAAGGAGCTTTCCAAAGTTTTGAAATTTCTTTCCAAAGGCAAATTCTTTAGTCAGAGATATATATTTTATTTATAAACTTTGTTTGAGCCAAAATGTTTGGAAATTGTCTATAATTAATAGGTATAAAAACAATTGAATATTAATGAGTTTAATGAAAATATGTAAGAAATAAAAACAATTTTGTGAAACTATATGACAAAAACTATATGAGAGAACTGATTTAAGTGAATTTCAATTTACTTTTCTTTACTTTCTTCTTCTTGTTTTTTTTTTTGCAATGCGTGACCGATGCTTTACCTTAAAGTGGGACGTGTCTATCAACAACAATGCGCCTAAATAGTTAACAATTAAATAAATATATATATGAATCTTTTTAAAAATATAAATTAAAAAGTAAGTTTAAGGTATATTTATATTATATTTAAAAACCGTTAACTATTGCAAATTGGTAAAACGCATATCTTTGTTATTTATCGTGTTAATAGTACCAAAAAAAAAAAAATGAAATAAAACATTATTGAGTATTTAATATAATAAGTTTTTGTGTATGTATGTGTTTATAAGAAAAAACGTTTAAAGCATGGCAAAAAATAATATAAAAATCAAATTTGCTGCTTTAACAAAATTTCATGTTCTTTCTGCTTTCAGTTTTGTTGCTGTTGTTATTTGTTGCTTCTGTTGTTGTTTTTTGTTGTTCTTTTGTATGCTCGCCTACAAATTGTTTTATGTACTTATATATTCATTTATATGTATAAACTCAATAAAACTGTTTAACGAAACAAATAAATCAAAGGCAAAATACAAAAATCAACAAAAACTGAAACCTAAGTGAATTAGACATGAGAAACAACAACAACAAATGAAACAGAAAAGAAAATAGAAGGAAAACGAAAACTTTTAGCTTCTTATACATAAATAGATTTGAATGTATATGATTTTACAGTCTATTGACTGCGGCACACGTTGCCGCCCAATAAGAACAAAAATATACACAACGAAAAAAAAAAAAAAAAAACAAAAATAAAGTATATTACTATATCAACAAATAGAACAATGTTGTACAAAATGTGAAAAATGCTAAACAAATTTGTACTTTACTTTTTATTACTTTACTTTTTTTTTGATGATTTATCAATAATTTGTTACGTTTTCAATCGATTTTGTGTTTTATTCATTGTATTTGTTTGATTATATTTGAACTACATTGCATGATAGAAAAATTCAAATCCATTTTATACATGAAATTAAAGGGGGTCAGGAAATAAAGGCATAAGTCATTACGCGAAGGAGGAGCGAAATTGGGTAACAGACTAAGTGAATAAACTCGATAATTCAATATCGATTTCAACTAGGCAGAGTACTAAAACAAAAACAGAAACATTAATGAATGTAAATTGACTAAATGTCAGATGGGCCTCTTCTATAGAAGCGACAATAAAAGTTGGGTTCAGCAAGTTTATAATAATAAAAAATGTTGTGGTTTTTATACATTTAATTTTTTGTTTTGTTGGAAAAAGGTCACATAGCTTGAATTATAGGATCTTTGGCTATGCCAAAGATAATTTATACCCTTACAAAATAATTTACTTATTCAAATTAGTGGTAAAACTCAATGGTTATTACTGTGCGGAATTGATGCTAAGTTATTAATTGACAATTGATTTGATAAGAAAGACGAATTGTCTGAGTAAAAGTTACCAAAAATACAAATACGAAAACCAATAACTAATCTTAAACTAGTAAGAAACCAATTTTAAAACATTTCTTTTTTTGGGTCAAGAATATAGAGATTGTCTTTTCATTGTAACTATCATAAGGGTATAATATGGAAAATCATTTAAAGAGATTGCATTTGGATTTGAATTAGCCTATGGAAAATTTGAATAGATTTGATTCACTATTATAGTTAAACTCCTATAATTATTGGATTTATACTGAATATTATATATATATAGATATATATATGTATGTCTGTACATTGTACACATATATATTTATACGCATTTCATATTTGATTTATGTATGATTATTATTTTATATGCATATATAAATGTTGCTTGGTGTTTTGGTTTTTTTATATAAATTGAAATTTAGGTATTTATTTTTGTAGATATTGTGAATATTATAGACTACCTCTTTCCGTGTTCTCTTTTCAGTTCACCGCCATATTTATTGCCACTACCAACAAGTTCAATTATCTCCGGTATACTGCTGGCAAACATTGCCTAAAATACATATTTCAATTCATATACATAGCAAAAAGTTAACAAAATATACTGTTTTTTTTTTTACAATACAATAATGAAGTTGGTGATTGGGTGTAATTAAAGGGCCCCTTTGTTTTTCAGTTATTATATGTATATATATATAATGTATATATTGGTTTAGACCTAGAAGCGTTAAATATGCGGCAGCCAGCATTAAAAGCATGCAAAAATCCTATAAAAGTATAGATATTTCTTAATTTTTTCTTGTTTTTGCTTTTGTTTTTAAGGGGACAACCTAAATTTTGATATCTAAATAGTCGACCTATCTGAGACACTCTGATTACAATTTCTCTGTGTAACTTTTGGTTTTTGCAAATCAAAGAAAACTTCCATATAAAATCAAAGTAAACAATTTGAAAGAAATCAATAAATAATAGACAACTGCATGCAAAAACTATATATATAGGGAACTATATATATATATAACGGTGGTATTGGTTGTATTTGTTTAAACAAAAAGAATTATGATCAGCATTAGGCATGAAAATGAAATATCTCAACTAATATGAGTGGATAGATAAGTGCCAGCTACCTGGAGGCTGGGCCAATCAATACGTAAGATAACTAAAAGTTAGCTATCACTCTGAGTTTAGTTTTAGTTACTGTATTAATAAGTATTTTGTATGTTGTTGGATAGGTTTTTTGTGTAGGGTGTAAACCGTAAGTAACAAAATGCCTTAAGCGTTTGGTTTTTGTTTGTTGGGTGAATGAATAAGCTAACAAAACTTTTGATGAACGCAAATATTGATAATAGTATAAGGTAGTATATAGTACGAAACTGATTCGCAAAATGTTAACTTTGTTTTTGTGGTGCAGCTGTAAGTCATTCTATGTATTTACATAATAATGGCATGTACTTAAATACATATGCAAATAGTTATCAAAAAAATTAATATAATTTGTTTGCTAAAATATATATAGAGAGATAGAGAAATGAGAGACAGGTAGAGATTGAGAGAGAAAGAGAGAGAGAGAGAGACAGCGAGTGGGAGAGACAGAGAGAGAGATTGGGCTTTAGGTTGAAGGGGGGTAAGGGAGATGGTCAACGCTAATAAAGTTCGATTTTAATCATCGACAATTACACTGGCTACACTTTTGTCTAAGCTAGTTTTTTTTTTGTTATTAAGTAATTATGTTTGTTAATTTGTTTGCTTGTACTAAAAAATATATTTTTGTTCTACAAGTAATTTTTCATATTAATCATTCACACAGTTCGAACACTTTGAGAACCCGCCGCCGGCTCCTAAACTTTCAATTTTTGGACAAAGGGAGAGAATCATTTGTATTTAATAATTATTTAACTAAAAGAAATGTTCGTTTGTGTTTTTCGTAATATTTTTTTTTTTGCCAAACTTTTTTGTTGTTTGGGTTTTGGACTTGTTTTGTTTAAATTGTTTGTTTTGGTGAAAAAATGGAACTTACCAAGCCGACAAGCAGAAAGAACACGAGAAATGTTCTTCCCAGTACAGTCTCACAGTAAACGTCACCATATCCTACTGTTGACATGGTCACAATTAGGAAATAGACACAGGTCCAATAGGATAAACGATGAGCATTATTAAAATCCAGCGGATCGCCAGAGTTCTCCAGCTAAATTTTAAGTAAATGCAAATTGCAATAATCGTAATGATTGAAACCATTGGACACACAGGATAACATGATCATGAATACAACGATCATTCACTTAATTATCATATCATAAGCATAAAGTGTTGCTAAATGCCTGTATTCTTCATTCTGTCTGTGAAAGAGTGCCACATGGCGTATACGTTATATCTGATCTGGCTATTTACCACAAGCGGCATCCGCAATCACAGAAGAAAGTGAGGAATTCAGACTTGTACACTTTATGTTATGGAATAGTTTGTGTTTGTGTCTGTGTGAGTGTGTGTTAGTGTTAGTGGGTGTGTTTAGGTGTAAGTGAGTGTGTATGATAGATAGTAAATAGAGATGAACTATTAAGTTTCTAATAATTGACCATCTCTAGTGTTTAACTGATTGTTTGTGTCTGATATGGGTGAGAAATGTTTGTTGTATGTGTGTGTGTGTGTGTGTGTCAGTGCGTGTGTATCTCTACATACCAGATGTATAATGCCCGCTGCTGTTAACCACACGGATATAAAAATTGATACTAATTGAGCCAAGCGTATCGAGCTCGATGTTTTTAGTACATTTAAATATTGTAAAATATCTGGAACAGTCATGAGACGTAGCGCTCGAAGAAATCGAAGACCTGTTATATGCATATATAGATTGATACATTGCAGTTTTTGTATTGGAGTAAAGCACATTGCATGCATACAAATCGATCAGGATATCAAGGGTGTGTGTGTGTGTTTCTTTTTTCACAGTGTGTGTGTTTCTCTTAGGACTTATTTAATAACAATTGAAACCGATTTGTATGCAGCGAATAGATGTGATTCTTTTTTTCAGGAAGGAGTATAAATTTGTTTTCTTTTTAAGCTTACCGATCCATGTTCGATCTAAATATATTGATACGAAGGACGGGGGTATTGTAAAATAATCTACAAAACTGTACATTTCTAACATAAACCAAAGCTTATCGGACGCCGCTATGAACTGTAAAAAGATTGATCAATGAAAGAAAAAAAAAAAAAAAAATATAAACACATAAGGTATAAGAATTTTTGATCGAAACGAAGAGTGATGAATAGTTAAGAATTCAATAACAATTCGTCTCAAAGAAAACTAAAACGATTATAGCAATCATAGTTCAATACCAATTGGTTCCGTTCAACGAACAAAATACAAAACGAAATCACAAATCAATCAAATTAAAATCTTTAACCAATTGATAAGAACTGAAAGCCTTGTGTCTGTGTCTCGGAATTTGGTTTGCGTGTAACTTACTCGTATAAAAAAGTAAACCATAAAAAATATATTGAATGCGAGATCGATCTGTTGAGTAATGTTATTACTCCATTTTTGGCATCTTTCGACTTCTTCGCTAGATGCATCAACAAAGTATATAATGAGAGATGCAATGCTGAGTATAAATACGAGTACGACCTGTAAATAAACAATAAAGAAACAACGATTAGAATTAAATCTTGACCTAATTGTTGAAAACTTATCTTTAAATTTTCTTTAAAATCTCTAAATCTTTGATTTTGAAACAATTAAGGTATATACATATACATACGCCCGCCAAAACTGAAACTAATTTCGGTTAAAAGTTTCCATATGTTTTACGAGTAGATCAATTAATAATTTGCAAGTGTTTTATGGTTATCGCAAACTTTATAAATTACTTTAATGTGTTGCAAAAGCATTTTGAGCAATTCCATTTCCATTGACTTGCTCTCAACATCTGCCATAACCACTGGGCCTGCTCATTGAGTTTGTTGCCATAAATCATTCTCGTGTCAGATGACACCACATTTCCCACTTCCGAACACACACGTACATGCAAACATACATATATAGTAAACGAACACACAGAAAAACAACAAGGAATTAAAAGCAGCAATTCGATTGTTCAAAAAAGGATATGAACACTGCAGTGTACGAATGTATATGTGGTAGAGTGCATTTTTAATTGCACTTCTTGGTAATTCGGACCCGGATTTCGGATTCGCTTACAGCTCATTTGATTCATGGGCCTCCAACGTCCGGCGACACTGCGGGCAATTAGTCGAGGCGCCCCATTGATAAATCTGCGGTAGTCATGAAAGTTTTACAAGGTAATTTCACATTCAGTTCCCTTTTAAAGTGTTGTCTGTATCCATGTGTGTGTTGAAAATGTCAGGGCTGCTTGCCAATAAATTTTTGGCCAAAAGGCCGATTGAGGTAATTCAACTTGCACTGGCATTATATACTTGCTAGTATCTAGTTATATTATATATATTACTTAATGCCATTGTAATTGTAATTGTTATAGCCATCGTTTCGTAATTATTCTGATAATCAAGCCAAAATATAAGAAATGAAGAAAAAGGAAAAGCTAATTTTGGCAAAAAGGCAGCACGCAAGGTTTTCCAACCTATTTACTTAGGGTCATAAATTGAAATGTCTTAGCTGGGGCCAAATTACTCATTCAAAGTATGCAAATTACATGGACTGAAATGTTTGTTGCTGTTGTTTTTGTTGTTGTTCTTGCTGATGTTCCTCTTGCTGTTGCGCAACAAAAGTTTTAGCAGAGCTGAAAACTTTTCTCATATCAAAGACTCAGACATGAATTTTTCAGTTTAGTTAATGTGCACAACTTTCTCATCTAGCATGAACATAGTTGATTGTTTGTCTAGGAGGAAAAGTTATAAGATTACGCATAAAACGACATCATGTTGCCGGTGTTGACGTGTCAACTCAACTGACACATTCATTAACTAGTTTGGCAACGATTTTGAAAGCTTAATTAAATTGACGTAAATGATTTTTGAACTCTCTGACGTCACTGGTCTTGGTGGTGTTCATCGACCGACCAAAGGTAATCACAATGCAGCACCAAAAGTAGCAGCCAAGCTGACGATGGGCAACTTTGACGACATTGTCTGACGTGTCTAAGATAAAGTAACATTTTATGTATTCGCCAAATATATGTATGTTCAAGTAAACTGGGTCAATCACTAGTCAGCAGCTGATGGCTGCTGGCTCAGCAATGTTGCAGGAGAGTAGCACTTAAGCGCGCCCCCTAGAAACTACTTACCAACTGCTTGCCATTCAAAAGTTCTTGCCCCACCAATGAGCGATGTTTCGGAGATGTGGGTCACGGTGCTAGAAAACACGTGTTTCATTCATTTTAAATTCTTCATTTTTTTTTTTTTTTTTTTTATATGATATTTTGCCAACTATTTATAAACATTGAAGTATTTTGCAAACCAAACACTTTCAACAACGAACCAGCAAAAGGCCAACAGTTTAATGGCCTTAACTACACTTCCGCTAAATGAAAACACTTTAAACATTCGCCCTTTCTCCTTTCCCTGTCTCTTTTTTGCTCACTCGCACCCTCTCGCTCTTTCTCTCTCCCTTTATGGCGTGACCATATGCCATCGGATGTATTCGACACGCCCCCATGCGGTTGACTGGTCATAAATGCAGCTTTAAAGCCTTTTTCCCCAGACTTCCGCATTGAAGTTGCTGCAAGAATTTATTTAAGCCAATTAGCAAGATAGACTGGCTACACCAAACACCAAACATAAAGAAATTAAGAGACAGAATCAACTGAATTATAGGAAAACTTAATAGATTGTCTAAAAATCGTCCAAGTTTATGAAACATGTCTTTACTTTCCTGTAAAAATAAGTGAAAAAAGGTTAAGTCACATTGCTGACTGCTTGTCTAGTGAATCTAAACAGCTGTTAGAGTTACATAATGTAAATCAATGCTCAATTTTTAAACATACAAACATTGTGAATTTATATTTGTAATAAAGATTGATGGCTTCTTGCCTTTATATTGACAATCTGTTTGTGAAAGTTTTTCTCTCACATGTTTCATCTTTTATTTAATCGATTTTTTCCAAAACCTTTTTTTTGCATTTTTTTTCAACCAAAAGTAAATCTTGCCGAATATTTATCTACCTAATTTTGAATGATAATCACTATGACTTATAAAGATGGCAATTATCTATATAAAAACTCCCATAATGAAGAGGTGTCGCCATTAATAAGCTCTGGCGCCTTTATTTTTTGTATGTTTGTCTGTTTGTAGTTCATTAACTATAAGGCAATTATTTTAGATGAGACGTTGCTTACGCCTATGAGAAACCTTGTCCTTTGAACCTTTAAGTGAAATTACACTATCAAAAGATAAATGACCGAAGCGGCAAACAGATTGTGTAATATTCAAATGGCAAGCCATTTGTTTTGCCAACAAGAAAGAAAAAAGGGAAAAGCCGCATGCAAATGCCAAATGGTTTTCTGCGAAAGTAGCTACACTAAAAGAAAATTCCTTCAACTCGTATCATCAAATACTGTGCAATCTTGAATAAATTTTATTTATTATACCTACTCTCTATTTTTGTTTACAAAAAATACTTTTATTTTGCAGGGTATACCAAGTTAAGGAATCAAATTTTTACTGCCCGCTCAAATCTAAGTTCTATTTCAAATTTCTGAATCATATAAGCCAAATAAGTCAGTAAATACGAATAATTATCTCAAAAACTTGGTAATATTTCCATATATAATCAAGGTAAATAAACAAAGGGTATAACTTAGTCTGTTCGTTCTTCGTTGGCATACCAAATTGACTTCAAAAGGGCTAAACCACGTTTCTGAGATCAGGCTAGCCTAAACAACAACAGGCAAATGCCGTTTGTCTGCCAAACAAGCAAATTGGCTGGCACTGCATGTATACATATATCAGTGAGTAAATAGTATGTATCTATGTAAATATATATCTACATATATGCTTACATGTATTTGTCTCTGTATGTGTTAGCCAATAAACATTTACAAGCCCCGTTTTGCCTAGCACAACCCAAAAAAAGAAACAAAAAGAAAGAACGGTTGAAAGACTCCAAATGTGCGAGTTTCATCGATTTTCTGGGTTTGAGCTTTTTCAAGCATTTGGGTTAGCCTATCCTGCCATTTTCCTATATTATTTACTATTATTTCTTGTGGTTGTCCTTCGTTTCAAACACCCTCCATTCCTCAGAACTTTTCATTCATGTACATATACATTTGTATATGTAAATGGGTGGGAAACCAGTTTCCCGTTATTAGCTGAAAGTTCTTTGTGCCATTTTTACTTTGGTGCTACTGCAAATAGGCAAAAACTATCGTCAACTTGGTTACAAAAGAGCGAAAATCAGCTCTTATTGTTGGCTTGTAGGCATCAGCAATGGTAATATTCTATTGTACGTACATAGATATCGTATGTATGTATGTATATTTGTTATACCTCTTGTTGATGGCAATGTGCCACACAGGAGCAATCCCAAATACACTCGAGTCTAGAGATGACAACGTGATGCTTGACATTATTAAATAAACACCTAATTTTACAATTCATCATTGATGTAATTAAAGTTTGTTATTAAATTATAAATACATGATATCTAAATACCCAAAATAGGGCAAATATTACATATAAGAAGAGATACACACTTTCCTGATCACATTTAAGATATTCTTCATTCATTCTCATCTCTAAGCGACTCTGAATCGACTTCTGTTCATTGTTTTCTATGTACGTGTTGTTGTTGTCGCTGTTGTTGCTGTCTAAATGCAGCATTGAACTGTCAAGTGGAATTGGAATAGATGTTCACCATTTGACCCCATGCAATCAGCAAAAGCAAAAAGCCCAGACAATGCTATTGTCATTTCCTCCTTCTCTTTATTTTACGTCTCTGTCTTCTTCAAAAGTCAGTGGGAGATTTGGCTAAGCTTTTCGTCTATCATACCACAGGCTTTGCATATGAAATGAAAATCCTCTTCTAGATGAATGTATAATAATATATAATATATTATAGAAAACTGTTTATATTATAGTGACGGTATCGAAAATTTTAATATTTCCATTGACATTTTTATCAGAGAGATAACATTTTGGCTAATTGGCTTTTGGGAATGTCGGCAACTTCAATTATTTTCCATACACTTTATTTCAATCCCAAAACAAATCCATAGATTAAGTTTAAAGTTAACCTGCTATAATGCCATTTAATGGATGGGCAGCCAACAACCCGGCGTATGCTTAATATTTGAGCATAAAACTTATTTCCAGCGATTAAACAAACAGTTAAATGCCATGCCTACGCAACCGCGCCTCCATTGTTAACACTTCCCTCTCAAATAAAGCAATTCCCTTAGCTCTACAAGCTGCCTAACACCCACCCCCTCTCGACCCCATCCAACAAGCACTGTCCCCCAAACCATCCAACCTTGTGCATGTATTTAGTGTACATGGAAATGGCACATTTACTTTGCTGCTTCCGTTGTTGACATGCAATGGGTTCCAGTGAAACAATAACAAAAACTCACAGCAAAATATGGCACACTAAAATATGAAACTAAGCAACAGCAGCAAGTAACATACATATATATATAAATAAATATATCTTAACCACAAAATGTATGTATGTATGTACATACATATTAGACTGGTTCTTTGTTATACAAAAATGTTTTCTTTTTATGAATTTTCCTGATTGCCGTATCTAAAGTAAAACCTTAAAACTGCCGAGTTAAATGTGCCGACACAGGAGGAATTAAAGTTTCCAAATAATATCACTCATACGACATGTTGTACATAAAGAACACGTGTCACCACACAATATTGTGATTAATTAAAATTTTAGAATGTTTCTTTCCTTAAAATAGAAACAAAAAAGGGTTTCATTGTTCAAATTTCTAATCTCATTTAAGAATAGAATATGTCTATGGAAAATATGTATCATTCTATTCATAAAACTTGGCAGTGATATGCAAACTAAATGTTTTATTAGGCTCTCAGCAATTCCTACTGGTCTTGGCAAAAAAAAAAACGAGACCATTATATTATATTTATGGTATAGACATACGCATGCGATAGGTAGTTTGTTCTTTCTTGGCTTGTGCAAACTAATTAAAAGTAATAATATCTTGTAGTTATTGCATTTTGATGGCATTTACTTTGTTTCTGAACTTTGGCCAGCTGCAGCCAATAGACATGACAGGGACAGGACACGTCATCGTCAACATCATTTCGTTTGTCTATTTTCTTCTTTCTACTACTACTACTGTTGTTGTTTCTGTTGTTGTTACCAAGTCAACAAGAAGCAAGCAAACTTTGGAATTAATTATTCATTCGCATATGAGTTGAAATTTGAACATGTGTGTGCAAATAAATGATTAGAAACCCGTACAGTGGGAAAGTCTCTCAGCCTAAATGCTTTATTTATCACTGAAATCCCTTAAGCTAAGGTTGGACATATTTTTTCAATATTCAAACAATCAACATTTTAAGAATAATTGACTTTTATATAATGTATATGATTCAGTTTACAAAACAGACTTGCTATGGCATGCTAAACATTCTAAGAGTAAACAAATTTAGTTTTTGCAATTCATAAATCATTTAATCAAAATGAAACTATTTAATTTTTATGTAAACACATTTGTGGGGCAAATAAACTGAACAAATGGACTAAACCATTGAAATAATTTAACAGATTTCTATGGAAGAAAAAAATTAAATTTAGAGCAGAAACTTGTTACCCATAATCCATTGACACAAAAATTATTATTAATATTCATCATATCAACATGGCTTATTAGATAGATGTTGTTTATAAGAGACAGTCTTATTTATATAAATATTTCTTTTGTATATGTATCTATTTGTTTAGTTTTGTAGCACTTACCAAAATTCGACCAGTTGTTGTTTGACCCGAGATAAGTTCTCCAGCCCAGTCTTTTGCTTCTGTCATAAATGTTCCCTCGAACTCCTGTTTGTTGCGTGACGCCTTCTGCTCCTTTTGTTTGGGATCGTTGGGTCCCAGATCCGGCTCCTTGCGGCAACATATGAAGGCAAATGCACGCCATAATAGCACAATAAGCAGCCCAGCAAGGAATGTAAAGATGCTGGATAACAGAAAGCACCAATATTTTCGAACTTTGAGACAATCATCGGCATCGAATGGTGAATCTGTTGGATCATCGGCCAATGATTCGACAGTGCTTTGATCACACCCCGACATTCCCTGCAAAATGATGTATTTTAAATAAGTGATTAGTACAAATTTGATTGAAACAAATCGATTTGCATAGTTCTCTATACGTTTATATGTATGTATACTTCTTATATATAGGTATGTTTATTTAAGCAAATTATATATGCATGTGTATGCATGTGTCTTTTAAATGTGTGTATGTATATAGTTTTCTTACATTTGTCAATGTACTGGTGAAATTTGTGCCGATCAGATCGTTATTTGCCATTTTTGCTGTTTACATTGCGACACTCACACACACACTTAGGCCAACAACAACAACACACATAGAAAGTGTAAAAAAAAAAAAAATATTATTATTATTTTTTGCTGATTTTCAGTGGCTTTTGGCTTTCAAGTGCATACGAGTAAACGCTGGCCCCAGATAAATTTTGTACATGACGCGAAAGCCAAACGGAACGAAAAACTTGGCCCGCCTTTTTATATAAATAGCTTCAAACAAAATCTGTTATTTTTAAAGTGATCTCGACACGCACGCAGAGACACATAGCACACACGAGAGATGACAAAAAAAACCAAAACACAACAACACACACACAAAAAATGACGATAATAATGCTTATCCCCTTGCCGACAAACTATAATAGAATTTTCTTCATCCACTTGGCAATATGTGTTGGTGTGTGTGTGTTGGGGTTGGTGGCGATTGATCAATCTGCAAACTGGATTATTTACTTTCGGGCCATTAAATTCATTAAACTCACAAAAGGCCAATGCACTGCACTCACTCACTCACAGTCCATGAATCATTCTATATGTAGCTATTTTCATCAAATACATATATGTATATTTACATTTGTATAGATTTATCTTTCTATATATACAATATATTATTATTATTATTAATATTCCATTATGTATATATGTATCTGCACTTGTCACAAACGCTGCACGACACGCATAGAAAGCAAAAAGGAGGCCTTTTCCCTTAGACACATACAGACGCACACGCACACACAACTACACGAGTCGGACCGGAGCGGAATTTGAGGAATTAAAAGGAGGCAACGAACGAACCGCACAACAGGCGCCTACTAACCAACTGAACGAGCCAATTTCAAAGTGCGACAGCCGAGCCGACGATTACATTGGCTATCTCCTGCCAACTGTGGAGAGACCCAAAGAGCCTCTAACACCCACTCGCTCTCTCTCTCTCTCTCTCTCTCTCTGTCTCTATGGCTCTCTTTCTCTCTCGCTATTAGAAAGTCTTTGCGTTGAATGTCTATGTGGCTGACCGCGAATATTATCAAGGCAGGCGACAAACTTGAATTTAATTAAAAGGCTAAAAAGGAAAATGGAAAACAAAGAAAATGGACTTATGTATAGAGTTTTCAATAAGGTATCCATAATTGTAATACTCTTTCTCATAGAATTTATATTCATATATGTTAACAAGTTATGAAGTTAGTCGACTTTTCAGCCAGCCATATTCATTCAATAAGTCATCTCAGGTTTTTAGAATATTTCAAAAATTTTAATTATAAAAGGTACAGGTAAAAAGTGTTTCTATCCAAACGTTATCCACTCTTAATAGGCCTATTGTAAATTGAACTATTTCACACTGAAATATTACTTTCAAGTTCTCGTTGTACTTTTGATTTAACTTATAGATTACATTAGATATTAGGTATTTGGATATATTTGGGAAAGTTATGACAAGTAAATGACCAATGTTGTATACCCTATCGAAAAAAGGGCATATTTGAACATATAATAGAGCTGTTCGTATGTATATGTGTGTACATACGTATATGAGTTGCTAGCAATGAATTATTGTTACAACAAGAAGAGCAGCAACAAACAACAACAACAGCAGCAACATAAGCAGCAGCAACAGCAGGGAAAATATATATATATATAAATAAATAAATTATGAGTTTTGTTATTGTTGTTGTAGTTTTTTTGTCTCTCTTTTGAATGCTCTACACACACATACACAAAAACAAACACATTTTGCATTCCTTTTTGTAAGCTGACGGACGGGCCCCGGGCAACACTCAACGTAGGAGGGCAGTAGCCACAGCAGCAGCAGCAGCGACAGCAACGGCAATGGCAGTAAAAGAAGCAGCAACAGCAGGTTGCTCGGTTGGTAGGTGGGTGGGTGCAGGTTAGGTTAACGGTAAAGTTAACGCTAACTCAGCCTAGTCACGCCATATTGCCAGTTAACTGTCGTTTCATAATTTACGCGCTTTGTTTGCTATTTCCTGCGGGTAAGCACAGACGAAGGCTTCAGTAGCTTCAGTTGGCTCGCTAGGCTAGGTCCTAGAAACGAAACAAGCTGTCCCAGTTTGTGTCACACTGACACAGACACACACACACAAACAAATACTACATACTAGTAAAAGTATACTACATAGTTCCACATTTGGATTCCGATAATTGCTCATCATCATCACCACGATAGTCGACGACGACGACGACGACAATGTGGACGTTGACGTTGTCGCTGGCTGTGTGCATTTTATATTTAGTTTATTTTTATACATCAAGTACTTATATTTTTGATTTGGCTTCAAAAGTTTTTTATTTTACACACTTCATTGCATTTGTGCCCAATTATTAAATACGCAAATTGTGAAAATTGTTATTCAATTCGGATTATTTTTAAAGCTGTCATTAACCTTGAGAATTGCATCAAACATACAAATACATATAATAGGTATATAAATAAACACATACACAGATACATATGTACATAGGTATAATGTACGATATTATCGTAATTTTAAATTTATTCGATTTATATATGTCAAAGGTGGACAATGACAATGCAAAATTCTTTTCAATACAATGAAATACTCTATTTAAATGTTATTGAAAATCGAAGTCATTACAAATTAATGTTTAAGCATTAGTTAGTGGATGATGGAAACCTTTTAAAAGACGGTTTACCACCAAAGAGTCTTTAATAATTGATACACCTAAAAACAGATTTTAACTTGCCTCCTAAATTTGGAGTTTTTAAAAAACAACGAATATTTGATTTGAAAAAAAATTGAAACTTTATCATTTAGCCCATATAAATAACCTAAAAATAACTTCTGTTTATGTATAATTTTATTATTATATAAAGCCTTGAAGATTCAAACGAATTCTGTAAACGTGACGAAATAAGATAAGAAAGATTTCAATTGAAGTCACTTCAAAGAGTCGCGAATAAGCACCATTTAAAAACACATATAAATCAAAGATTTTTATTTATATAGTATATGCATTCAAAATAGATACATGTGTACATACGTATGTATACACAAAAAACCATTACCTAATATTTGTCAACAATTTCAACCCTATTCTTATCTATTTGCCTAGCACTCTCTGAATTTAAATTTCAATGTTAATTTATGGTTTATTTCAATTTTTAAAAAGCAAATGGGCCAAAAAAAACTATTCACTTTTGACAGTTTGCCTGAGCTAAAGCTTAATAAAATAAATATGTTATTGCTGTGGGGCTTAATTTTAATAGTTTCATTTAATAGTTTCCCTCCAAACATTTTCACATATTTACCAAACTAATCCAGCCTTTCTTTACTTTACATTTTCAAATGTAATAATTTACACGGGACATAAAATTGCATTTATGAAAGTATTTTCCACGTTGAATTTCATAAACTTTCGGCTTTGGTCTACATTAAAATTAGATTGTTTATTGATGAGTGTTAACTGGTCTTAAGATACTGCACAACGACACCGACTGTGACTACGATTGCGACTAATGAGTTGTTAGCCCCGGGGTGGGTGTTAGATAGCAAACGATATAAATTATGCCCCAAGACTTGAGCCTAAAGTCGATTTCTGCTGTCAGTTGTAAACGCAGTCGGCGTTGTTGTCATTGTGGCCGTTCTAACGAATGGTTCGGGATAGCAATCAAAATTGGATGAAGTCACACAGCAGTCGGTCGACTTGATAATAATTTACATTGCGAACTATTGATTTTGTGTGAATATAAGTGGGGCGGATGGTGCTAGAATGAATGGGTGACTGAGTGAGAGTGGGTGTTGTAGGCATTTAGGGGTATCGACGTCTGTTCGCCGCGGCATAGGCGTGTGTGTGTCTGTGTGATTGTGGGCAAGCCCCTGACCAGATATCTTGACGCATGTCCGTCAAACTGAAAGAACGGCATAGGCAAAGAGACAAAAGAAAGAACAGTGACTGGCACAGGCGACGGAGCTGACAAATACCCTTCGACTTTCTGAGCAATTTATGGATCGCACTTGGCCCCACTGATTGTCAACGTTGATTGCTGTGACCATTTCTTGGCGGTGCGTCGCAACTTGGCCAATGTCCACTATTCTTTAGACCAAGGCCAAAGGGCTTATGCCATCGTTCACAACGACGACGACGGCGACGGCGACGGCGACGGCGACTTTTCACTCGCTACTGCACTTGCTGCCCGCTGCGGTTTTCTTCACAAGTTGGCAAAGGTCACGCGAGTCATTTTATTATTGGTATGTGGTAGGTGAATAGAATCGCCCATTTGCTCAATGAAGCGTACATTTAGTTTGCAATTTGACAATGTGTCCAACACTTTATCGCATCCCAATTAAATAAATTGTAAAAGTCAGGACCTTGGAGTCCATTCAATACTGAATACAAATTTAAACCAAGGATACATCATGAATAAATTAAAAATTCATTTAAATACAACATTGTGCCAGTGGGTCTAATCTAATTATATTGAAAAAGTTTTTACTACCTTTTGCTACTAGATATGAAAAAGGAGAAAGAAGAAGAATTGTTTTGACTTTTTTTTTTTGGCAACATTAAAAGGAAATGTGTGCCCCATGGGAAATTAACAAAAGCCTAAAAACTCTTCCGAGTTTTAACTAAGAAAATCTACATATGTATGAATAAATATGCTGGCATAAATAAATCATAGTTAAAAACAAATTTTTACCTATTTTTGACATTTTCTTTGCATTCTAAAACATGTATATTTACACAAATATCAAGGAAAATGGATATAACCGTAATGTAATAACGATAATTGATGACAATTTATAGCCATTTTACATAAACCTCATGATATATATGTTAGGTATTAGATAGCCATGATATTACTAATGGGTTTTGTCAGTTTTCTAAGTAGCAAGTTGTACAGAGAGACATCACATCAAGTAAGGTTTTACCTTGGGTGAGATGGGCGGATAGAACGGTGGCAGTTCATGACAATTTGGACACCAGCTGGCCATATTTGTAGTCTGCCCTTCTTTTTTCCAATTAGTAATGCAATCGTCGTTGTAGTTCTGCTTCTAGTGGTTCTAGTGGTGGAAATGGTGTTGGTTTTGGTGGTTCTTGTTGTGGTTGTGTTGTTTTTGGATTCCGTTTTCATATTTCGTTTTCTTTAAATTCATTGTGGAGTTCAAAAGGTGGTTTCATTGTTGCTTGTTTTGGTGGTGTTGGTGCATTAGATATAGTGTAAGTGGTTCTGTTTATTTGTAAGTTTTGTTTTGGGATATCTTGGAGAGTGTGGTGTGGGTGTGGGTGTGTGTGTGGGCATTAACTGCTGCTGGTACTCACCTAGTACAGGCTAAACCACCGAGGCAGGGCTCCAGGGCTGCCAACATTCACACGTTCAAATCGCACATCAATGTATAGACGACGATTTGTTGCCTTTGTTTAAATGAAGTTGCTTTTCTTAAAGTTGTATGTGGGTTTTTGGATTGATTAATTTTCTATTTTTGTGGGCCCCGTTGAATTAATGGTTTTTTTTTTTTGTTTTGTTTATTAGACACTTTTTGGCTTGTAATTCATATTTATATTTATTTTATTTGTAGGATCAGTTAACTTGACTTGGTTGTTGTTGCTTTAGAATACCATTTACATACGTGTATATCAGCTTTATTTCATTGTGCGCTTTTCTTTTATACTTATAAATATTTTTAGTTATTTTGATGGAATAGTTGATATTAATTTGGAACTGATATTATGCACATCATTTTTGTATTATATTTCCATATTTTTTTTTTTTCTTTCTTTTTGTATATTAATGCTGTTGAAGGAAAATTGAAATTTGTTGTTTTTTTTTTTTAAATTTTTTGCTTCTATTTAATTTTCATTTTCGTGTCCTACTTCCTTTGCTTTGAGGTGACCAGAAACAACAATGCGGTCATGTAAATAAATAAATAAAGACGCGAAACAAACTTCAAAGCAAATCCAACATCGAGAATACTCTCTTTCTCTCTTTGGAAATTCTCAACGGACATTTTTCGTTGGCGCATGTCTCTTGAGTAAAGTCCGAAAAATGTTTTCCGAAAGCGTGAAGCTTTTCATTATCTTACATTTTTAGCACAAATCATGCTGGTTAACCGTTAGCTTAACCATTAAACCAAAAAAAAAATACATATACATTTATGAAAAATATGTAATAAAAATGTCGAATTTTTTCCAACGATTTGTAATTAATTAATTAATTGTTACAAATTTCTGTAGGAATTATTTTCTATTTGGACGCAGACAAAGGACGTTAGCTGCAGCAGATCCTGCTGCTGTTGACCTGTCGTTCAAACGGAAACACAGTGCCCTAATTTTTAACCACGTCCTTACACACACACACATACACACAAAGGCGTGCATAGAATCATGCACACACATAAGCACACATTTATAAATAGACGAAGTATAAACAGCAGAATTGTTGCATTCTCATAATTAAAATAACTAATCTGGTGACACAATTTTTGTCGAAGCACGCCAACTGCAATTAGTTACACAGTTGCCAGGGCGAATCGTCTGTGTGTGTGTGTGTGTGTGTGTGCGTGCATATTTGCGTGTATTGTGTTTGTGTAAGTGCTTGTATGTGTGTGTATGTTGAAATGTAAACATAGGTTTGTCCTGGTTGCTCCTGGAATTTGGGCTTAATTTCTTTGTAGGTATCTACTCCTTGACACACACACACAGATATGTACTGAGAGAGACACACACACACACGCACATATGCAGGCTCGGGCCAGTGACTGACTGACACACATATACCATGAAACGCGCCCACGAACATACACGGACACGGTCATAACGAGTGGGGAAACAACAAAAATAACATTGACGATGACAACGAACGCGCGCGCGAACTGTAAACGGATGACACAAAGGCGGACGACGGGGGCGGTTCCAGGACGAAGGCGAACGAGCAAACGAACGATACAACTGTATCTCCGGCCTGGTCCATCGACTTTATCAACATCATCGGGTCGTCCGTTCGTTCGTTAGGAACTCTACATTTCCCACTGTGTCTTTGTGACTGTGTATGTGTGTGCTCGTTTTGGTGCGTAGAAGAGAAAAAAATGAAACTGACTTAGTGTACCGCATCTACGTGTCCCTATGTATGTATGTATATAAAATATCTCTTAAAATTTTTCACAGCAGGAAAATAAAATGAAAGTTTCATTTCACTTTGGTTTTCACTTTTTGTAACAATTTTCCTTCAATTTTTTTTGAAACTGTATGCCACTTTAATTTAATTTCCTCTCTATACATATGTACACACATATGTATATGTATGTATGTGCCACACACGCACACATATACCATGAAATTTTTCCATAGCCACCTAGAAAATATGCATATTTTTCCACCATTTATTGGGTTTTTTCATTCAATAATTCGTGGGGCAATTTGCAAAAATTTTTCACTTTCCTCAATGTCCGACTGTGTGTATGTGTGTCTGTTCGTTTGTCTGTTTGTGTGTCTATATTAAAGGCAGTTCTTTTTTTTTTTTTTGTATTCCTTCTGCTTTACACTCCTCACACACGTACACCGCGAACGCGTTAGAAGGCAATTGCCAAGACCAACCTTTCTCGTCAACAGCGTATACAATTCTGTGCGCTGTGAACTCGATTGACTCGCGGCTTGGCAATTGGAAGCTTGCCTCTAAGCTTTTTCGGAGTGCTAGGGCTAGGATTCTACTTCCGTTCATTGAAACTGGCGCCAAAAATCGTCCATTCACAGTGACTGTGAGTTCCGAATATAAGGTTCGATTGGCCACCATTGCGTATACGTAATCAAATATTTCACAGCTGTCAGTCTCGTTAACATACGACATGCAAAAAAAACCTAAAAATGTACATTATTAAGAAAAGAATTTCAAGTTTATATTTGATTTTTAATTAGAATTAACGTTTTTTCTTTGATTAATTTAAAGTTTTAAATCAATTAGTTTGAGTCCATGTAAAGTATTGCCTACTTATTAGGGATCTACTCATTTTAAAGAGCACAAAATGAAGAAGCAAATTCAAGCTGATTGGGCGAATTCCGGATGCCTGGGGCGAATTAAAAAAAGAAAAACAAAAACAAATATTTTTTCGTAATAAATGACAGTGTAAAATTTCAGGCATTAATTAATTAATTAAATACACATATTAACAAAGTCGACACCCGGAAATACTATGACGACGGCCGTTCTGGGTGGCGGCATCAGCGGCCTCTCCGCCGGCTATTACCTGTTGCGGCGATTCGGAAAACCATTGACCATCTATGAAGCCTCGCCACGAGTGGGCGGCTGGATACGTTCAGAGACTCACAAGGATCGAGGATTCCTCTTTGAAAGCGGTCCAAGAACCATACGTCCCGTGGGACTTCCTGGAGCAAACACCATGGAAATTGTGGAGCAATTAAATCTGCCGGTTAGGGCTATACCACGATCTCATGTGGCTGCCAAGAATCGAATGCTATATGCCAAGGGCCATGTGTGCATGTTGCCCAACAGTCCCATGGGATTGTTCGGCACGAAGCCGCCGTTCAGCCAACCACTGTACAAAGCCTTTATCCATGATCTCTTGGCCAAATCAACATTAGCCAAGCATGGAGATGAGTCGATCTATAGTTTTGCTGAACGGCGCTTTGGCAAGGAGATAGCAGACTATGCCATCAGTCCCATGATTTGTGGCATTTGTGCCGGCGATGCTCGAGAGATAAGCGTTCGATTCCTTATGGACGGGCTGTTCGAGAAGGAGCAGAAATACGGAGGCGTCTTGAAGGGTTTGCTCTATGCTCGTTACAAGGAGAAAAATTCAACCAAACCAGGCATATTCGCCCAGGAGCAGACAAAGATGTACCTTCAATCGAAGCAGGAGAAGTGGGCCATGTATGGCATGGATGGGGGATTGGAGCAATTGCCACGAGCATTACGCAAATACCTTGGTGAAAATGATGTCAATGTGCAGTTATCCAATCCGTGTCGCAATTTAACGTTCAGTGACAATGGAGTGCGACTCAGTCTGAGGGATGCAGATCTGCCTGTCGATCATGTGATAAGCTCGCTTCCGGCATATCGCCTGGCGGCCCTGGTGAAGCAACAGCATCCATCTCTGTCTGCTCAACTGCTGGATATTCAATATGTAGATGTCGTGGTGGTGAATATACAGTTTGAAGGTAACAATCTGCTCAAACAGAACGGTTTTGGTCTGCTCGTTCCACCTTGCGAACAATTGCCCGTTCTGGGTGTAATCTTTGATAGCTGCTGTTTTGACATGGACGGGAATACAATTCTCACGGTGATGATGGGTGGTCGGTGGTATGATCAATGGTTCAGTGATCAGCCCAGTCCCAAGAAGCTTCTCGACACGGCATTGCGTTATGTACGTCAAATACTGGATATCAAGGAGGATCCGAAATTCTGTCGAGTGCATACGCATCACAAATGTATTCCCCAGTATACGGTCGGCCATCAGCATCGCGTTGCAAACATACGTAAATACATTAAGACCTATAAGCTGCCATTGTCTCTGTGTGGTGCTGCCTTTGACGGTGTTGGAATCAACGATGTCATCCTTTCGGCCCGCCGACAAGTCGAGGCCCTACCCTAGTCATTTTCCCATCCCACTTAAAACTCTTTTACATATTATTAGCCTGGTGTTTTTTTTGTGATTGAGATGAAATCTGTTGCCTTTTGTATATATAAACATTCCTATAAATTCCGTCTAGTCCACTCTCCTCATTTGCCGTGCCCACCCAAACAGGGCGGACTTGTCGCCGGTTGTTGTTCGGGTTCCCATTGTTTTGGTGTTTTGGTCTCAATGGATAGGGCATGCATAAACTCAAAGCCGGCTGCATTGAGGGCATTTTTTACCGTATCATTGACCAAGCGGTGGCGCTGGAAAAACATGCCCATAAGTTATCCATTCAATGCAATAAAAATTGACAACTCTTCTTACCTTAATTAAGGTCAGATCATTGAACTTATCAGATACCACAAATACTCTAAAGTGGGATTCGGACCTTTTGGGGACATTATGCATGGGGCGATTCGTTGATAACCTCCAGGTGAACCGGCTTCAGCTCCGTTTGCAGAGCCTTTCTCATCGCCGCCTCAATGGGTGGATACTGTGCCTCCTGCGACATGGTTGCCCGGGAATAGATAATGCCTGGAGCGTTGCTTGCAGAAAAAACTTGATTCAACTTCTTTAATCCTCCAGCAAGGCGGCAAATGGCCAAATTATACATTGTTCCAGTATGCTTCTCGCACAGCTGTTAACAATCTGACAATTATATAAAAAATAGTGTTGCCAGATCTCGGAGCAAAGTAATCGACATATCGGAGCAACATATCGTAATCGACAAATCGGAGCAACCTATTGTAATCGACAAATCGGAGCAAAGTAATCGACAAATCGGAGCAAAGTAATCGACATATCGGAGCAACATATCGTAATCGACATATCGGAGCAAAGTAATCGACATATCGGAGCAACATATCGTAATCGACATATCGGAGCAAAGTAATCGACATATCGGAGCAACATATCGTAATCGACATATCGGAGCCAACCTATCGTAATCGACATATCGGAGCCAACCTATCGTAATCGACATTATCGGAGCAGTTTTCTCTTTGGCGCGTAGTTTGAAATGTGTTTATTTAAGTTTGAACCCTGTTAAGCCTGGATGGGCCTATTATAATCTATTTAGATTGATAAAAAAATGAATTTTGATATTCCTAATTATTAAGATTTTATTGAGAGCCAAAAAACAAACCCAACAATAAACGGTTTCACATCTGAACCGAAATGTTACCTATGGCAAAAAACAATTATGCGAATAATATCAGGATATAATCAAATATGAAATTCAAATTATGGGTATTCAGTAGCATCAATAATCAACTAATTTCTTAAGTTTTGGCGGTGCTGAGATGACCACACGACCTCGATTTGATCCATATCCATGTTGTTGTTGTTCCTCCTCCTCTCTCCCGCGGTCTCGCTCCCGACGTCTTCGACGAGATTGACTGCGTCGACTGCGGGATCGACGTCTCTCCCTGCTGCCACTACGACGGCGCCGTCTATCTCTACTGCCACTACGGCGACGTCGCCTATCTCTGCTGCAACTACGTCGTCGGCTGTGAGAGCGACGCTTTCTCTCCACGCGACTCGGACTGGGACTTCGAGTGCGTCTTCTACGGTTGCTACTGCTGCGACGCTGTTGTTCCACAGGACTACGCCGGCGACTGCGGGATCTGCTGTGAGTGCGCCGCTGCGAAGTCAACTTGGCCAGTTGACTTTCGGATATAATGGACTCTCCCTCACTGTCCGACAATTTACCACTGGAAGGTGTTCCATATTTGTGACGCAACTCGCGACGCCTGTGAATATAGAGATGTGAGAGGACTACCACAAGGAGCCAATCACAACCCAATACTCACCTACGGCGCAATTTTAGAGCCAATTCTCTCATCTCATCTTCACGCTCCTGTTGCTGTTGCCGCTCTCGTTCCGTTTTCTCAATCTCGGCCCGCTTGTCTGCTTTGTCTGAAAGGAAATAATATTAAGGATTAGATGACAAATCCATTTAATCTTAATTTAAACTCTTGGTAAACTTCACACTACACTTTTGACCAGTGGCTTACATTGCCTATTCAGCAGATTTTGCATTTTGCGCTTAAGACGCTCGCGCAGATTGGGTCGTCCACCTTGTCCAGATCCCTGTAAACATTTTTGGGGGAAAACTCATTTAGAAATTGTCAAAATTATATAAATATTCATTAGATTAGGAGTGGTCAGTTTTGTGTCCAGTTACGTTCGAAAGTGTAATTTCAGCTTAGAAATGCACAAAAATGGACACATTTCGAAATAATCGTGAGGTTTAGTATTCCATATAGGGGAACTATCAATGGTAGTATGTTAACTTCGAAACGCCGAAGCGTCTTTTAGCCCTTACAGACTTCGTATCATTAATTTTGTAGTAAGACAAATTAGTAAAAATAAATAGTTAAGTTAAAACAAATTAATTGAAGACGGACTCTAGATACTTCATTCAAGCGAATGAATTTGATTAATATATCATCGTTAAGTCTGAAAGGGCTTAGAGCGTTTATGTACGTCAAGATTCGTCCGTAATTTAGCATTATTTGTACCGTTTTTTTTTTTTGTATGATTTCGATAAGGTTTTTAATTTTTTCTTGCTTTTTTTATGTTGAGGTTGAGACATGAAATTTTGTGGTGTACTCCAGTTTAATGGGGCTAAAAAACACTTGGTTTTGCTTACTGACTTTGGTTTCGGTAGCAGAACTATATTTGCCTGTTTGATTACCCGTGCTGGATGACGACATAGTAGATGGCTGGAGAGCTTGTGATCGCTCTGACCTGCAAGGTGCAAAACAGTTTAAAATTGTGAATGGAACTCGGCTTGGTTGAGAAAGAATGGATTTCATTTGGTTTGGCAACACTTTACACACACTTACGCAGTGTCCGCTTCATCGGAATCATCGGCTCGTTTGATTGCTACCGCCTGTCGCTCTTCATTATCGTCGCTATGCTCACTGGCATCACCTCCCGATGACGACGAGGAGGAGGTGTCATTAGCTGTTTTTCGGCCATAATAGCGTTTAAGTGGAGGTGGTGGTGGTTCCACCACCTGAGGTACTACTGGAGTTGCTGGATTTGCTGAGGGTGTGCTTGCAGTATTGTTAGTCGTGCCACCGAGAACCCGCGTCGTTAAGGGATAACTAACCATTGGAATCGGTTGAGTCGTCGCCTTGGGCGGTAACTTCACTGCCATCATTGTGGTGGAAGTGGTTGTAGTTGTGGTAGATGTAGTGGTAGTGGTGTTCATGCAATAGGCTCCTTGTCCCACTGCTGAAGCAGCTGCTGGAACGTGCTGTGGGGTTGGCTTTCTTCGGTTGGAGTTGGAGTTACTGCGACGCCCTTTTGACATCTCATATGAACTTGCACTGGAACTGCGCGAGGAATACGAATAACGTTTACGTGATCGCTTATAGCTAGGACTTCGCGAGGTATAACGTTTCCATGAAACTGATCTAGATCGTGAGCGCGATCGTGATCTTGAGTAGTATCTTCGTCGACGACGGGAATAGCGCCGATGATAGCTCCGGCTGCGACTCCTCCGACGACTGCGACTTCTGCTTCTCAATGGACTGGGTGAGCGAGATCGTGAATTTGAACGGGATCGACGACGACTACTCCGCTTAGATGTCTCATTCATAGTCTTGAGCTTATCCAGATTATCCTTAACCTTTTGGGCGTAGGACACTGAGACAGAGGCAGCTGCTCCGCTGCTGGCATTGATACAGGACTCGCCTAGAGTCATCCCAGGTTTGGTCAGATTAATTGTGATTTTTGAGTGCGGTTGCATTTCGTCCTCGCCACCAAATGAGGTTATATAGGTGATCTTCTCGGCACCTCCATCGGTTGGTGAAGGTGAGCGAGATTCACTCTCTTCCTCCTTGCCGCCGCCGGCACCGCTCTTGTCCTCTTTTGCTGCATAGCTTGGCGGGCTGAAAGGTCGATTGGCTATACGTCGCTCCTTCTGGGCACGGCGCTCTCTCCTCGACTTGCGACCACTCAGCAACATTTTTTCCTGTTCCTCCTCCCGTGCAATTCGTAGAGCATCCGCCTCATCTGCATCTTTAGTCAGATGTGAAAAGAAATCGTTGCTTTTCATTCCATAATTGCGACCACAAGCATTCAGCTCGTGGGCCTGTGCTGTGTCCAGTTTGCCAATATCAATAGATACATCCATATCAATATCCGAATCGGACTCGTCTGAATTTTCTCCACCACCAGTTGTTTTTTCACTCTTGGATGGTGCTAAGGCACTGGAACCCGAGCTGCCAGCTGCCCCAATAAATGGTTGTGGCCCAATGGCGGCAGGGGCACCAGGAACCGAACCCACTCTCACCAGCATCGTCATAGGAATAACCAATGGTTGCCCCACTTGTCTTTGGCTTCTTCTTTGACAAATTCCGCTCTGCCTCTAATTGTGCATTGGCCCCGTATTGCTCCTCCAAATACAGCTGATGCAGAAACTTATCTTCACTCACATTAAGGAAATCATTTTGGGCCAATATCCTATAACGCTCATAATTCAGCTGACGCTCCTCCAACGTCAGCTCCAATTCAGTGTCCCCATCGCCCCCCGACCCCTTGACTACAGGGGGTATATAATCCAAGTGGGCACGCACATCAAATCGATCGATTAGATTATCCTGCTGTCCCTGCCAAGGCACACTACAGATAGAGCAAAAAAAAAAAAACAGGGTAAAGAAAAACTCAACTTAGTCACACAGTAACGGGGAGAATCGAGAATATGTTTTGTCTGGGTTCAATATCACTTGCATAATGGCGGCTCCATCGCCGGCAGCAGCTACTGCTGGATCCAAATATATTTTACTTCTTCTTCCATGAAGCTGCAAAAATTGTGTGGGATCAGCCTGAATTTTGTCATAGAAATATTGACGCCGCTCCGCTCGTTTCCGATAGTCGACAATAAGTCCGCGTATCTTACGCTCCTGTTTTCGTGCCTCATGCCACATGTTTCCCTAAACCGCGATTCTGATTTCTTTTTAGCGTACCCTTTGATTTGGGCAGCTTATTAATAACTTCATTAAAAAATACCCAAGCAAAGAAAAATTCTGCCTTTTTTTTCTTATTTTCTTGTGCTCGCCGGCTCACGTTAGTGATGGAACTACCGGCCAACATGTATACACCACAGTGTTGATAAACGTTTACTTAATTCGTTGGCGCCACAGTTGGTATTTTCACTAGTTTACAATTTTTGCCACCGTTACAAAAGTGAAATATTAAATTAACTGAAATTTTAAGCACGCGTCCTTAAATAACTGAACTCGAGTTTTTGCAGCTTTATATTACAATATGCGTATTTAAAATTGTTTGCAAGAAACACAGATATTTAATTCGGATGGCAAAACTTTCACTTAGTGCCAAAAAGGTTGTATATATAGTTATATATTATCAGATCGGATTACGATTTGTTTGGATTTGGTTTGAACACTTTCGCTATTCGATTTCGTTTTTAAATAAGTCGCAATCACATTTGATATCCCGAATTTTTCCACTCTGGCACAAAGTTCAAAGCAACAATAATTAAATTGGAATTATTTTAAACGTAGCCGATCTACCAAGATCATTCAGTTTGAAACGTAATTTGTGTACTGCAGAATTTATTTTGTTACATTTAGGTTTTGATTAAAAATCAGTTACTGAGGACTGCTGGCAATGCCGTGGCCGTGTCATTTAAACTGCGCCTGCGCTTTGTGGTGGTGGGAACTGAACAAAAAGGATAATAAATAACAAGTAAAACTGGAATGAGCCACAACAGAAGACAATTGTCCATCTTCATCTATGTATGTATATATTAGCCGCCTTTAGCGGCATCGATTTACAAAAAGAAACGACAAACGCAGCAAAACGAGATACACATACGTAAATACATACTTATAAATAGAAATCAAAGAAACGCATCCTTAAACATATCCTTTGAAAATATGAATGCTGGGATAGATAGATAGAGTGAAGAGAAGTATACACTAAAGGGCCGTTTGAGAAACCAGTTTGCGGACAAGAAGGACGTGCGTCCCTCTGGTGCCATCGCCCAATGTCTGATAGACGTTACTATTTCACATCAGAGCAGCGTTACCTCAGCGATACCTCCGGGCTTGTGGATGAAAATGAATATGCAGACGATGGACTCTTGTATCCTTGCAGTGACGACAACAACAACCAGAATAATAACAGCAATAACAACAACGACAACAATGGCGAAACTAGTGGTAATCAGGCCAACAATTTGCCAGATGCGGATGCCGACAAGGACGACGACTTGGAGTTCTTGCAAGACGTGCCATACTCATCCAGTAGCATTGATCGCAGCTCGGTAGGCTCTATACCATGGGCAGATGACGCTATCAAGAAGAAAACAAGCTGGATTGGGACCGAGTTGAACGCATGCTAAGTGGCGAAGAGCCCTTGCCCAGCCAAGAGCCAGAACTGAGTAACGAAATTGCCGATTGGCAGCGTAAGTTTCCCAACCTAGTGGGTGGTCCTGTAAAACCGCTGAAACAAAGCAGTTTCGATAGCCAAAGAATTCGCGACGACTCTGGCGATATAGATTCCATATCTAATCTAAGTCTTAATTCGCTGGACGAAGATGATGCTGATGAGGACGATGATGGATTTCTTACACCAACAGCTAAACGTCAACCACAAAGTCAACAGCAACAACAACAGCAGCAGCAGCCACAAAAATATCGGAGATCTGGGCAAAATTTGGTAGATCTACTGGACCGAGATTTGAGAATTACATCAGTTTCTGTAAAACTGCGCAAGCGTCAGCAAACATCGCACCAGCAACAACAGCAGCAGCCTCCCTTGCAACATGTAACGGCAGCCCCCCATTCGGCGCGTCTACGGATGCCGCCAATTTTGAACGTCCTAGACTCAAATCGTCGATTTCGCGGATTGCTCAATAATCGCAGTTTTGTCCAGCTAACCCAAGTTCAACAGCAGCAGCAGCAACTCCATGCCAAATCGGCTGCTCTAACCCATGGCAATAGTGCCGAGCGTCGCTCACATTATCACGGTGCCCAGCATTATCACCAACCTGGCAATCGTTCGGCCTGGCACATGATTGCGTCGAATCGTTTTCTTAACAATAAAAATGCAATCGTTTTGCCATCGCTGAATCTAAACAGAAACAGGGATCATAATAGGACTATAAATGTTGTCCACTCAATGGACGCCGCATCCAGTCAGAGCAACTCAAGCAGCAGCGGCGGTGGAGCACATAACAGCAACAGTTCCTCATCACGCACATCCATGCATCACCATCCGTTTGGCTTGCCAACGACCAATTCAAGCAATACTCCATCAACCGGTCGCTCCATATCGGCGGCTGTCCACATTCATCCACGCTCAGAATTTGCGACCAGTAGTGCCTTTTACATACCATATAGTGCCTCGAAATTTAAAGCCTTTAAATGAACCTCATTCAAATTAAAAATAACAATGTATACAACTAGCAATAAAGTTGAACTTAAACAATGGCATTTAATAATAAATGGATTGTGATTGAACATATGTATTTTGGAACGATGAAGAAACCCGTTCTCATCTCTTTCCCTTTTCCGTCGTCTACAACAAATTCAAGTTATCCAGACGTAATCGACCATCGTGTTCTGTGAGATAGAGGGTATCAGCCAAACATTGCTCTGTAATGAGCTCCTCAACGCGATCATTCATCTAATTATATAATAAAATATTATTTTTGAACAATGAAAGTAAGCCTTATTCTGCTTACCCCTTTAGCAGTGCGAGCACTGAGGACTTCAGGATATTTAAAGGCTGGTCCAAAGTTTACACTCACTGTGGCACTTTTGTGTATTGATATTGCTGGAAAATAGCTTCCGGCATAAATATTTTCAAATGCCACACCCTGAGACTGGCCATTCTTGAAGAATTCAATGCGACTGCCCTGCAGGGTACGTAGATTCTTTAGCGTTTCGGTTATTTTATCCTTGTCCTCGTAGTACAGATGCGACTTAAACTTGACCAGGGGCTAAATTAACAAAAAGAAAAATAATAAATTGGAAAAAAGGAACATAACTATTGGCTATTTCTTACCCGATCTTTGAATGTATTTGGCAGGTAATCTAATGAAGATTCTTCGGGCAACTCAATAAGCAGTCCCAGAGTATCGCCCTCAACATAGGAATCACTATAGTGTTTGCCATGGCTCTCAGTGAATTTAGTACCTTTGCGGGAACGCCATGAATATCCGAATTTATCGTAACCCAGAGGAGCCTGCAGATTGCCATATTCGCGACCCCATCCCAATCGTGTGGCTGCACCTTCGGGCATCTCTTCAATGGTGATCTCGTAGTACCAGGACCCGCGATTTACAGCTGATAAAAAAAATAGAGAATGGAAGTAGTAGAAGGCGAAATAATTGTGCGAGTTTTATAGCATCTACTCACAGTGTGTGGCTCGTACCATGCAATAGCCACGTTCTCCTGTAACCGCCAAACGATCCTCGCTGATCTTCAATTGCGGCGCACGATCGTGTAAAGCCAGTAACACGGAATGAGGCACTAGAGTTCGGTAGAGCCAACCTGGGATTGGTTTGCCAGCCCAATCGGAACTTTCATCAAACTCTTGTCTAAATGGGGCATGTGGATCGGGCTCGGCTAGTATATATCGATAGCCATCCTTATTGAATGGATGTTCTAATGGATAACCATGTGGTGGCAATTTCACGTTCGCAGTAATATCAGAGCTCGGGCGACCCTTTTTGCCTGTGGGTCCAGCATCGGTTCCAGGAAATTTGCGTTTCTGTCTATTGTTTTTGGCAAGAACAGCTGAAAGTAAGCATACAGAATGTGGGTAAAAAAAAAGAGAAAATTTTAACTATGTATGTACGTGACTGGGCAAAGTTCGTTTTTCCTTTTCTTATTTTATTGTCCCTCCCCCTAAGACTCCTCACCCAAAGCTTACATTCCTCTTCGCTACTGGGAAATGTTGACGTCATTGCTGCCGGGACAGGATACGACAAAACAAACTTGCACAATCTTAATTGCGTCGCGCTCTAATCAAATAAATCCAAAATAAAAAACCAAAAACAAACCAAAAAAAGAACTAAAATCAATTTATTCGCTTGACAAAGCGAAGGCGGAATACCAACAACAACGGCAACGAAATGGCAATCGCAACTATTTGTTGTAATGAATGAGTTAGTTAGCTAAGTAGTTGTATATACATACATACATACATACATATATACGTAGGCATGTGTGTGTAGGTTTGTGTGCCCCAGCCCCACCCGCCCTACAATCACTGAATACGTGGGGCAACCAGATGCGCCCGACCGACGATTGCACGTATGTGTGTACGAGTGATTGTGTGTGTGTGTGTGTGTGTCTGAGGGAAACGATCTGAACCGAACAAGAGAGAACGAAGTAAGTGTGAGAGCAAGCGGGAGAGGGTGTGTGCTTTATCGCATTGTTGCGAAACTCATGCAAAGCAGACAAACTGATAAATACGGCAAACATTTTTCCCCTTATTTCAACGATCAAAATGCGACAATTGTACCAATGTGCGACCATCAATCAGCTGGCCAGTCAGTGATGGAAGATATTTTTATTTACCTTGCGTATACCCTTCCTCCGTAAGCCGCAGTGCACCAGTCTTGCTCATGCTCTCATAGTTGGGCTTAATCAGTCTCAAATCTTGCTGCAGTAAACCATACATGGCACCGTTCTCCGCATGCTCCTCATAGGTAAATATCGTCTGGACATCCTTTATTAAGGCACGTTGCACCGTGCTGTACCATGATTGGGTGAGTCGGCGGGGCATTGTTGTCATAGCTTCCCAATACTGTTCAATAAATGGTATAATTTCCTTGTCCCGGCTAAACTGAATGTCCCGCTTGCCATCTCGTTGGGCTGTCTGCTGCATATTGGCTATAGCCGAGTGACACATCTGGGATATGGCTATAAACAGAGAAAAATTGACATCTGGTCATGTATTCTAGTCATTTGATAACTTACTTGCTTGACTTTTCCGAAAGCTCTCCAGGCCGGTGGCCGAGCAATTTTTGCACACAAACACATAGTTGGTAATAAAGGGAAGCATCTTGCCTTTACCCAGTTGATAGCTAATACAGGATTCGTGTATCCATCGCGAGCAGGTGGCACACAGGAGCTCGACGATGTTCAGATTGCGATCTTTCCCACTGGTAGCAGAAAAAGGAAAAAAAAAAGCGGGAATTGAAAATGAGTTTTTGTCCCCATTCAATCTTCGTCACCCATACCAATAACAAATGCCGGCTGCTATTGTCTGCTTGTCACCGCTATCCACAGAGACCCGCTGCTCGAGTACCTTCTCGTCCTCCAGATTAAAATTGAGTTCGGAGTTGGTCTCCGTGGGTGAACTAGTCTCCATAACCATACCGCAGTCCTCCATGGTAAATAATTGCAATTATTGTTTTAGATACAAACAATGCAGCATGTAAACAAACACTATTCTCAAGAGATGATAAAACTAGCGATAACAAATTATCGATAAGAATATAGATGTTCCCGCGTTCTAAAGAATTAATTTAGATCTGCTCTTTTATTTATCAAAATAGGACATATATATTAACAAATTATATATATAAGAATATGCATTTTTAGATTCGTGAATTGTTATTTAATGAGGACTAAAAATCGATAAGTTTATCAAGCAAAAATGGACTAACGCGTCGTAGAATATGTAGCGAAATTGCAGTTCAGTATTTCAGCAATGCAGCGCCACTGAGCACATTTTATGTGAAAATCTAAATCTAGTAGTATTTATATATGTTATCAATAATTTGTTAGACAAGTGCAGAGAGTGTTTATCCCCTGAAGCACAATTATAAATGGAATTGAACGGTTGTGCTTACACGAAGCGACCTAAGAGACCCAAAAGCTTACCAACAAATTCGCTGCAGCAGCAACGACGGCTGTGGGAGAGGGCGAGAGTGACAGCCAGGGCGGCGAGGAAGAGGGAGACGGCGACGCACGGATCTAGAGAAAAAAGTAGCCGCTGCTGCTGTCGCGGCTTAAAAAGAAGAAATCGCAACGCGGCTTGGGGCCCTACTAGTTGGCCAACATTAAACAAAAAAATATATACATAAGTAATAAGAATATAAAACTAGATTAACCATGTGTGAGGTGTGCGCCGATTTCCAAAATCTCCTAGAGTTGTGTATGTATTAAATCAAATTGCACGATGAAAAAAAAAAAAACTGAAACCCTAAACCCCCCCATTACCCCATCCACCCACTCTGCTCCTTTTCATTGTTTTTTTTTTCTATTTGTTTTTATAGATGAAGTGCGTGTGTCTAGCTCAGAGCTGAAATTTCAGCTTCTTTTAAAAAGCGAAATCGAGACGACATTTAACTACATCCAATCCTGGCCCCAGCGCCAATGTATGTGTCTCTATCGGGACACCAAGAATTACGATCGCTTCAATCTGGTTGTGCAGTCCCTCATTTGTCTGACCGTGCAACATCTGAAGCATATTGATCATCTTATTGAAAATTATAAGCGGCTAACCGCCAGTGCCGCTCAAGTGGTTGCTCAGGCTCAACAACAACAACAGCTGCAGCAGCAACAACAACAACAAAGAGAATCCAATAATGATGTAGATTTCCAAACGGATGGTGAGATCAATATTAAGCATAAGGAGGCTACAGCAAAGGAGACTAGTAATCACAATAAAAAGAAGAGTGATGAAGCCGACACTGACACTGGAATTTCTGATGTAGACAAGAAGCAAGGATCGGGCGATGGAATTACAATAAAAAGGCCAATTGGTCCCAGCACTCCACCTCCATTAACTCCGCCACCTCAACAACCTGCCCCGTTAGTTTCCTCATCAGCAGCGGCTTCGTCGTCATCATCGTCATCAATAATTCCATCCAATGCCAAGTCCCTGCATCCCATGCAGTATACCGAGGAACCCTGGATATTACCTGAAGTGGAGAAACTTCTAGTACTCGTCTCCAAAGTGTTTCTGCTCAATTTCCCGCTATACATTGCCCACAAGCATGGCATGCACTCGCGTCTCGATGACCTACAGGCGGAGGAAGCTCATCATTTGGCCCTCATCTGTGATCTGCACGACAATGATCTTCCAATATACCTGCTACGCAATGTTAGCCTATTCTGCAACTCAGGAGGTTTTGGCGCCATGTCCATTTGCTTTGAGCATCCCGATTTGCCGGTGTCCACAGCCCATTCGATGACTGCCACAGTATCGAATGTAAAGCTCTGGCTAAACTATCATTGTAACACGCAGCTGTTTGTTCCGCTCCGTAGTCGAATTTTGCAGTATATGTGCAAGTTATCCGATCAGAATCTTCGATCAGCGGCCACCAGAGCAATGGCAGATTTCGTATGGTCCTCCATGCGAGATCCCCTTGATGTTGCTGTCAACTTTGACACAGAAGGTCTTGCCCTGGCGTTTAAGTACTTCACATCAACCACACTGACAATGCGGCTAGCGGGTAAGTAACTTATTTAAACATAATTGCGGGAAAGCCCTAAAACGATTATGAAACAATGAACATAGTGCTTTTATTCGCGAATTCACGGATGAGCGTAATCATTTCTTATGAAACAACAAACGATAAGAATAAATAATTTAGAAAGCGTCTTAAAAATTTCCTAGAAATGTCTTTAATTAATAAATATTGTTAATTAAATGAATAATCAACCTTATCTTTTTTATAGGGATGGCTCAAATAAATGCCCACATCAATCTTTTCAATGAGATTTGCACTACTGAGACTGTAAATGAGGTGGAGTTATTTGGACAGAGGATCGCCAATTGGTTAACTGAGAATCACATTGTCCAGCACTTGTTTGGCCCGAACCTGCATGTGGAGATTGTAAAACAAGCCCATGTTTTGCTTAATTTTTTGGCTGTCGAAAATCAAATCTCCGAGGAGGATATCAAACTTATTTGGCAGGCAACACAGCTGAAGCATTGCTCCAAAACTATTTTTGATATATTGCCATCGCTCGTGAAGAATTTAGCTCCACGTCCCGCCATGCACTTGTATTCGTTGCTCTGTCGTATGGATCCCAAGGAGCACACGGAGCAGAGCATATACATTGCCTCAGCTCTGACCAAATTGTTGTGGACAAGAGATTGTTCGAGAAGTCAGATGAACCTGATGCAGGACCATCTGCTGGGATCCAATGTGACTGCTTCCAGTTCGGACAGTGGCAGCATTGAGGGTAGCAATACAGAGGATGATCATGTAGGTGCCGACGATAGTAGCATAGCTAGCGGTGGCGGCGGTGGTGATGGTCAAAAGAGTCCCATTGGTGGGGTACCTCCCTGTAAACAGGCAAGGCATAGGCGACACATCTGCGATCCTACAACCGAAAAGGGTAAACAGCTTAGTGCCGAGGATCTAGCCAAAGTGGATATGAAGTATGTATATAGAAACAATTTCTTTCGCCATGTTCTAATTGTCAATCTCTGTTAGAAATCATCGCATCGTTAACATCATTGACAATACCAGCAGCGAGGAGGAGTTACAGTCAAGGGCAGCCCTAGAGTTGCAGCTCCATCGCAGTCGAAAGAAGACCAGTAACAAGCGACGTCGCCAAAAGGTTGCCAATAAGCAAATACTTTTGCCACACGAGCTTGTCGAGATCTGGGATGGCGCCGAAGATGTGCCAAGTAGTGATGACGTCGATGCCGATGGAGATGGCGAGCTGCTGGCAGATAGCGATGATTGTAGCGACGGCGCAGCCAGTCAGCTGCCTGCTGCCGTTCTGAAGCATCTTCATGGCGAAGGTCCCTATATAAGGGCAATTGCTGAGACCAACATTAGCGAGCTTCTGAGTGGCGCTGAAAATGATGGCAGTTACTCTTCGCCAATGAGCAACAAGTCCGAGAAGAATCTCGCCGATTTCGATGACGAGGATGTATCGCCCTGCGAAGAGGAACTGGCTCAGCTAGTCAACTCTCATGCTGGTCGAGTGGCTGCAGCAGCAGCTGCTGCTTCCGGTGCAAACTGTAGAGATGTTCCACCGGCCTTTGCTGCTGCTGCAGCAGCGATGATGGTGGCACAATCTGCCATGGCCATGCAAAAGTCAGGCGAAACAAATGTGGCCGCAGCTGCTGCGGCAGTGGCTGCTGCCGCTGTGGCCACAGGAACGGCACAACAATCTCTGGTTGCCATGCGGCAACAGGCGAATGCCGCTGCAGCGGCTGCTGCTGCCGCTGCTGTTGTCCAGGCGTCCGCGAAATCAAAATCCGATTCTGATGTCGAATTGCTAGAAACAACGATAGGAGTAGGCGGCAAACAGCAACATCATTCGCCCAAGGCAAATAGCTCATCTGCATCTAGCAGTACACCTGTGCAGCCTTCGTTTAAATTGAATGATGTTTGCCAACCTGGAAACACACTGCTGTGGGATCTGTTGCAGGATGATAAAATTGTATGTTGTGAAATTAGTGAATTTGCTGACGTCAGGCTTTCTAAACTCTTTTCCTTCTAGGGCCAACTGGGTGAATCTCTTGCTTTGGAGGCGGAAAAGGCATTAGCCACATTGCTTTGCTTTAGTATGGACCGTCAGTTGAGGACCAAATTCATTGAGGGCTGCCTGTACAATGTGGCCAACAATCGAAGCGTTATTGTCAGTTTGAGGCTATTGCCGAAACTGTTTGCCTCGTTCCAACAGTTCCGTCCCGCGGACACGCACTCCATGACTCTGTGGGCTGAGCGCACTCATCGAATGATGCCCTGCTTCTTCAATAATATTCGCCACTATGCCAGAAGACATGCTGAATTGATAGTGAATCAGAATGGCGAGCAGCAACATTATTTGCTGCATATGGGCGAACAACTTTACTCACATAAGACACAGGTTTCGGTTCGGCTGCAGTTTCTCTCGTCGATCTTCTCCACAGTCGGTTCGCCAAAGACCTTTCGCCTCACTCTCGAGCAATTGGACGCCTTGTGGGAGTGGCTGGCGCATGATCCCGAGTGTGCGGATTGTTATTTCTCCTGGTTGCAAGCCCAGGCCAAGGGTGGGGATCAACATGCATTGGGCATTGATGCATTGCAGCATTTGTATTTAAAGAAATTGCCAGAGCTGAGGCCAGAGGAGTTTTCCATGGTGGCTTTGGGATTGTTCCAGCAGCTCTGCAACTTTGCACGCATTGCCATGGCCGAATATGATAAGCAAAGGGAACAGATCTCATCCAGTGCCAGTGCTGTGGGCATGTATCATCTATGGAAAATTGCTTTGCGAGCCCAAAGCAATGAAGTTTCTCTGGCTGCCATTCAATATATCAATATGTACTACATGGGTCAGCAGCTCCGTCTGGAGAAGGAGTTTGTGTCCCAGTGCATGGATAATTTGGTCCAAGCAGCCGCAGCCTTAGAAAGGTGAGTTAACAAAATTCTAAATACTGGTGAACTTCGTGTTGTTAAAATAATCTTATTTTTCAACAGCATTGAGGATGAAAATGCATTGATGCGTGTGCAACGTGGACTACTTCTGTTGAACACACACTTGGACACATTCCGACGGCGATATGCTTTCCATCTGCGTCGATGGGCCATAGAGGGCAAGGGGATTGGTTCCCACAGTAATCTTAAAAACGAGGGAGCCGGTCCACCACTGCGCATTGTGCTCCAGCAGGCGGGGCTATCTGAGAAAAGCCTTTTACAGATGCATGCCTGTGATTTGATAGCCGATCTCAAAGCAGAGATTTCGAAATGGTGGGAAAGCCTGCAAACAGGCATGACTGCACCGGTATTGGGTCTTCTGTTAAGCGATGGACCACTGCGCATTATTACACAGGGACAGGAACTGACTTCTGACTACGATGAGCGCACTCTGGGGGATGCGGGCTTCAAGGACAATCAAATTGTTTATGTATCGCTTGGCGGTCGTGGAGCTCGCCGTAAGGAATCCAATTTAGAGCATCCATCGATGTTGCCACCACCTCCAAAGGAATGCCTGCCAACGGTCTTGTTACTGCAACCCAAATACTTTGAGAAGCTCTTCTGTCTGATGCAAACATTGGGTGACATGAAACCGCAAACATCAACCATACATCTTCAGCATCACACAAAGGCTCAGCTGTTGTCGCGTCGTGTTTGGGATATATTGGCCATGCTGCCGACTAATCCTCATATTTTGGATGCCTTCAAGAGTCTGGTGCACGAACAGAGTGAGCTCGATCAATTGGAATTGTCTGCCGCCGAGGAGAAGGAGGAGCAACTGATCGATAAGCGCAAGCAAATAAAACAAAAGTTCAATGACCTGCTTGATCCCAGCAATTTACAAAAATTTATGTACTCACTGCACATTGTCGAGAGTCTGGCCCTAAGTAGTGGCAATAGCCGCCGTGAAAGGGACCGGGAACGAGAGGCCAACAGCAATGGCAGCCACACAAGTCTTGTCATCAGTGAACAACCGCGGTCCAAGAAAAGCAGTGGAAATAGGCGAAGAAATAGCAATGAACAGCAGCAACAGCAACAGCAACATATGACGACGACGACAACTCCAGAGTCAAAGCGCAGCAATATTAGTGATAGTAGCAAGGAGCAACATTTAAGTAGCTCCGAGCCCGAGGGTCAGGGAACATCTGCAGAGATGGACACAGAAGCATCTAGCAGTGGCGGTGACAAAGAAAATCAACCCAAGCAACATAGTAAGCGGCGCAAGAAGAGCGAAACTCTGGAACAAGAGCGAGATCGGGATCGTACGCTGGACTGTGTTACTCCACCATCGCCTACAACTGCACCACCGCCGCCGCCATTGACTACTCTAGCACATTCGAACTCAAATGCCGGTTCACCGCATCTTCTTGCTGACAATAAGTGGAGTGAAGCATTCATTAAATGCGGTGGTTTAAGGCATCTCTATGAGATCTTCAGTTCTGGCCTGCTACAGCGCAGTACACATCCCAAGGAGGTGGCGCTAAATGAGTGGCGACACGATTGCCTTGCTAGTTTGTTACGCATTCTTTGGCTGCTGGGTTTTGAGGAGTTGCAGTCCCCGGATATTCACGTACTTATGTCACGCCCACACACCTTTATGCTAAAGTTAATGGAAGTGCCGTCATGTTTACGAAGATTGTCCAGCATTCTCAACGACGAGGTCTATCAACATCCTACGGCCAACTCACTGGTATTCCCCTACCAGTTCCATCAGCTGAGGACCGGCTTTTGGGGACGGGCACAACTGATTCAATTCACAATGAACATATTGGTTAGCTTTGTCCATGCATCGCCAGAGGCTCGTTGTTTACTCTGGTCACAAGCAGAGCACAGCAGTTGGCTTCAAAAGTTCATTCTGGAGGATCCAGAGCCATCGGTACGGCGTGAAATCTGTGCGGGACTGTATCGCATTTGTCTGGGCAATGTGCAGAGCTATCGACTGCTATTGGCTCCGTTGTTGCACAAATTGATTGCTTTATTGCCGCTGGCCGAGCAGATGACGTCGACAGTTCAGCACGCACAATTCCTGCTATCCGAGGAGGGAAAGGAACCTTATGGTCCCGCCTGCCGAGATTACTTCTGGCTTCTGGCCAGACTGGTGGACACGTTGTCGCCCGAAATGGTAGACGAAGAGCACATTGACATTGAAAGACTCTGCGAGAGTATATCGCAAAGTATTCTTACCCGCGAATATTACGAACTGCGCCATGGTTTCCAGGATGATGGTTTGGTTGGTTTGCTTAATCTCATGTCAAATCTCATCAAATATGACACGAGTTTCAAGTATACGCCCAAAGCGCTGAGCTTCATTGAGCAGTTGATTGGTTTCCTGTTCGATATGCCGTCGCCGGCGGATCGGCAGAAGCCCAAGTGTAAGTCGGGCACCTCACGAGCCGCTGCCTACGATTTGCTGGTGGAGCTGTGCCGAGGTTGTGCCACCAATTACACTTATCTGCATAATAGGCTGTTGTCGCAGCATAAATCTGGACCCAAGCAACCATATCCCTGGGACTATTGGCCACGGGACGAAGGAAGATCAGAATGCGGCTATGTGGGACTGACCAATTTGGGTGCTACCTGTTATATGGCCTCCTGTATCCAGCATCTGTATATGATGCCACAAGCCAGAGCGGCCATTCTGCGAATTCCTCCTGCAGGTGCCCTCAAACATGGATCTACGCTCATGGAGATGCAAAGGATGTTTGCCTACCTGTTGGAATCGGAACGAAAGGCATATAATCCGCGAAGTTTTTGTCGTGTCTATCAGATGGATCATCAGCCTTTAAACACGGGCGAGCAGAAGGATATGGCTGAGTTCTTTATAGATCTGGTGTCAAAGTTGGAGGAGATGACGCCCGATCTAAAACACTTGGTTAAGCGTCTCTTTTGTGGCACACTCAGTAACAATGTTGTTTCCTTGGACTGTGGCCATGTCTCACGCACTGCTGAGGAATTCTACACGGTTCGTTGTCAGGTGGCAGATATGCGAAATCTGCAGGAGTCACTGGATGAAGTTACTGTCAAGGATACTCTGGAGGGTGATAATATGTACACCTGTTCGCAGTGCGGCAAGAAAGTGCGAGCCGAAAAACGCGCTTGCTTCAAAAAGTTGCCACAAATATTGTGTTTCAATACGATGCGATATACCTTCAATATGGTGACCATGCTCAAGGAGAAAGTTAACACGCATTTCTCTTTTCCGCTGCGACTCAATATGTGCCACTATGTGGAGAAGACATTGATGCCGCAGCAGTATAAGGAGGAGCGCGAGAAGCGACAGAACACGGAGGCAACAGGGGATGAGAATGAAAAGGCTGAAGCAACATTGGATGCGGATATTGAAGAGTGCTATGAGTAAGCATATTTTCCACTTGACACTACCAACAGACTTCTCAATATTTGTCCCTACGTATAGATATGAGCTGGTGGGCGTCACTGTGCACACTGGTACGGCAGATGGTGGTCACTATTATAGTTTTATTAAGGAGCGGACGAGAAGTACCTATCATCCCCATGAACGGTGGTTTCTCTTCAATGATGCTGAGGTTAAACCTTTTGATCCCTCACAAATTGCTGCCGAATGTTTTGGTGGTGAGATGACAGTAAGTCCAACAATATCACTATAAAGATAATTCATCATTAAATTTGTATCCAAACATTTGCATCTAGAGTAAAACCTATGATTCGGTGACGGAAAAGTATTTGGATTTTAGTTTCGAGAAAACCAATTCTGCATACATGTTATTTTATGAGCGACGACTGCCAGAGCATCTGCAGCGACGGCATTCCGAATTATTGGTCACCCCGACGCCGAGTCCCACTGTTGAAGATAAGCCAGATGGAGATGAAGCAACGAAAATGGAAATAAGCTCTAACGAAAGTAAACAGGATGAACTTGAGCAGGCAGAGCCCGCCAATAAGACATCGGATAAAGAACAAGTAGACGATCCTAAGGATGAGTCAACTGTTTCCAAAGGCGAAAAACTTCAGGATAAGAATGAACAGGAGGAGCAGAAGCAAACAACAGTCAATTGTGATAAATCTAAGCCAAGCAACAGCAACAACACGATTAACAATAGCAACAATAGCAGCAACAGCAATACAAATGAACAGCCGTTAGCATCCACCTCAAAGGCTGCTCATAAATTGCAACTATTTCGTCCATTTTTAAACAAAGAGCTTGAAGATTGGATCTGGCAGGATAATAGACAATTTCTGCAAGATCGAAATATCTTTGAGCACACCTATTTCAAGTAAGCCCGTCGCATTCCAGAGCGCATAATCAATCATTGCATAACTAATATTATTTTCATATTTCAGCTTCATGTGGCAAATCTGTGGACATATACCGCAAACATTGAACTCCGAGAAGGATGTGACTTGCATGGCCGCCAAGCTGTCTGTTTCATTCTTCATCGAGACATTCATACATGCCAAGGAAAAGGTACTTAGAATTTAATTATTTGTATATACAAGTTGAGTAATTGTGTATTTGACTTTTCGCAGCCCACAATGGTGCCATGGGTTGAGCTACTGACTAAGCAATTTAATGCTAGTCAAGATGCCTGCGAATGGTTCCTATCGCACATGTCACTGGAGCCGTTTTGGCCGGTGCAGGTGCTTATCCAATGTCCCAATCAAATGGTGCGTCAAATGTTTCAGCGTCTGGTCATCCATGTCATACAGAGATTGCGGTTAGTGTCCCACCCCATTAAGTTTAATTAACTTTAAATGATTCTGATACTATTTTTTTTTTTTTTAATTTAGTGCCTCACATGCAGATCTTTATTTGGATGTGGAAACAGATGAGGATGATAAAGAGCTAATTGGTCAGACCTCATGTGTGACTCGCTTCATTGGATCGTTAATCTCACTTCTTGAGCATGGGGCGCGCTCTCATTTGCGTCACCTTTCGGAGTATTTTGGTTTGCTATGTGAATTCTCTCGCATGGGTGATGAAGAGGCCATGTTTCTACTGAGAGTTGGCATACTTAAAAGCCTAGTGGACTTCTATTTGGGACACAAACAAACGGATAGCGTTAGTTTTACAACTTAATAGGAATTAAACGGAGTCCGATAAAATATCCTGCTCTAAAATTTACAGATTGACATCAGTTCGGATAATGAGGACAACTCGTCGGATGAGGCTTTGTCGGTGGAAAAAATGAGACCAGCCTCACTTGACAAAATGATAGCATTGTGTGCCAGTCTTGTTGAAAGGTCGCGCGGTGCTGACTTTCGTTTGCGCCTCTCACCCAAAGATTTCAGTGCCATCGCCGGTGGCAAGGTGATACTTAAAAAGCTCGCAAGCGTTGTATTTTCCATTTAACCTCAAAGATCAATTATTAATCCCATTCCAAATCCTTCAATCAACAATTAAACTAACACTGATTAGTGTTAGTTATGCATTTTTTTCATTTAATATAATCATTCGTTTTCTGTTTTGTTTTGTTATGTGATTGTGTGTTAAATCGTTTCTTTATATATTTCGTAGGGATTCCCATTTTTGTATCAACAAATAAAGGATGGCATTAATCCGCACCAGACAAAGCACTTAATCTACGCGCTCTGTCGCTGGGAAGAGCATCTGGCCACACAAATAATCAGCATGCTTTTCGCCTCTGTCACAAAGCACACCGAATTGTGTACTCCCTTCTTTAAGCTGTTAACCCTACTGACTGAGACCCAAGGCGGACCAGTGGGACTACCCTGTTTCACCCAGCTTATACTGCCACGGATGTGGGATGCCGCCGAATACTGCCCACAATCGGTTCTCGATTGGCTCTCGCTGCAAGCGACCAAAAATAAAATTGCCCATGCCTGGATTTTGCAATCCGCTGAACAGTGGGTAGAGCAATTTCTGCTGGCCCATGACAATACGCGCGTTCGAAATGGTAGAAACGATTGTCCTTTCATATTTTGTTCCAATGTTATCACTGTTACTTTAACTTCCAGCTGCCGCTTGTCTGTTGGTGGCTCTTGTGCCGTCGCAGCCGTTCCGTGCCAACTTCAGAGCGCATTCGCAGCATAAGTTATTGGCCCTCAATCCGCATAGCTATCGGTTTGTCGATACAGAAAGTGTTTAATCGTCTTACGAGTTTTACTTAAGTTTGTCTTTACTTTGTTTAGGGACATTAACACCGATGCCCAAGCTGTGCTTCATCAGGTTATTACTTTGCTTTTGAGACTGTTACGGCCAGCTCGAGTTTATGCGGATATTGGTGCCCATGGTACTACAAAGCTGACTGCTTACTTCAATCTGCTCAGCTATTGTATGGTTTCAAAGACTGAAAAACTAATGGCAAGTTTGGAAATCCTCCGCTGCTGTGGTTTCAACTGGTTTGTTCCCGACTAATAGTGGTCTCTATTCCAATTTACAGATAGGATCGTTCATGCGTTCCTTGTGGGAATTATTTCATCCGCGACTTTCAGAACCCAGTGTACCGGCTCATCATAACAAGCATGCGCTGCTCACCTTCTGGCATCATTCGTTAGTTGATTGCCCTGAGAATGCAGCACTGGTGGCCAATTGCCCGGAGATAACAAGGAATATTGCATTTAACTACATATTGTAAGATGACTTTAAGCGAACGGGATTCGAGGCGGTTATTTAATCTAATATTTTGTGTTGTTTTCAAAGGGCTGATCATGACGATGCTGAAATTGTTACCTACAATCGTTCCATGTTGCCGGCTTACTATGGATTGTTGCGTCTGTGCTGTGAACAAAGTCGCGCTCTCACACGACAATTGTCCCAACATCAGAATCTTCAATGGGCTTTCAAGAACATTACTCCGCATCCCACTCAATATGCGGCAGCCGTTGATGAGCTATTCAAGCTGATGGCATTGTTTGCTACTCGTCATCCGGATGCCAGTGAGCAAGAGAAACTCGATGTCACTCAATTTAGGCGGGCAGTAATTATGTCCTACACAAGTAGTCTGGATGCTAGAGTATCGTGGTCGACACTAATCAGTGCATTGAAAATACTGGGTAGGCGTATTCTAACTATCGGCCTTTCAACTTATTTAACGCATTTGCATTCATTCCAGTGGACAACGAGGATGATCGTATGTTGGTCATATTTAACGGAGGCATTGAAATGTGCTGTGAGGCTCTGCATACACTACATTCCATGCATCATGAGGCTACTGCCTGTCATGTGGCAGGGGATCTATTTGATTTGCTTGGCGAAATGATGCTGCTGTTGGCCACATTGCGCACGCGCACTGACAGTCCCGCCCAGAAGAAGCAACAGCTGGAACAGCAATTGCAATTGCAGCAGCAACAGCTTCTGCAAAAACAACAACAGACGCAATGTACACAAACCCCGCAGACCCCACAGCAGAAGGAAAAACAATTGCAACAGCAAATGCAGCAGCATCTGCAGCTGCAGCAACTGCAACAAATGCAATTTCAGCAACAGCATTTCTTACGCCAACAACATCAACACTCCGCCTTGGCCAAGGCATTGCCGGATGCCATCAAACGTTTGGCCACACTCCTCAACACATTCAACTCGCCAGAGATTAGTCGCATGACATTAGAGGTACTCAAAGAGCTGGTGCGAAACACAAGTCTGGAAGCCACTAGCATATTAGCCCCCATTCTGATAAACTGCCATTTGTCAGTGGCCAATGCACCGAATGCCATTGGACCATTGGGTCCATACTTTCCACGTCGTGGAGCCAAGCACCAGCATACACCTTGGCCATTGGGTTCCAAGAATTCACCTCGGCCACCAAGGCCAATGGTCCAGATGTCCATAGCTTTGTCCGAACTTACGCCGCTCGGCCTAGACGTCGACTATGATGCGCAAGTTGAGGCATTTTACAGGCCATATCATGACTTTATTGATGTAATGATGCGCATGTGCGTCAATACTGGCACATTAAACGATACTCTCGTCAAGTTGCACTGCCTGGTGGCCATTGAATCAACACCATTGCACTTTAACTACTTTCCTAAATTCTGGGTGGGCATCCACAACAATGCCCTAACGCACAAGTGAGTACTTGGAGTAAGGCTTGGCATTTACTCGATGTAATTGTATCCTTCCATTGCAGATACTCTGAGCTCCTGGTGAAGAATCAACTTTTGGTTGAGTATCTGCACAATGTACTTAGGGATGAGAGAAGCATGCTAAAGGATGCCTGCGTGCGAGAATTTCTCGAGCTCTATTATCACAAGGTGGCAGCTCAACTTCCCGTGGCACGCATGATCTACACAATAAACTATGGCATGCACTCTAAAGATGACATTGATGAACTGTGCGGCGATCTGTTTGCCATCAGGATAATTGCCCAGGCAACAGGTGTGCCAGCATCGGTGCGCAAAGAGCTCCGTGGATCGCTAAGAGCATTGCAGAATAAGGGTGAACGCTTCCGAAAGGAAACAGAGCGGGGTAGATATAAATCATGGAGGAAACAATTGATTACAATATCATAAAATTAAATTTTCTGATTTACAGAACAACTGCCAAATAAGAAGCAAAAGCGTGAGTCCAGCAGGGAAACGGAGAATGAACAAATCAAAGGAGGGGCGGCAACCGAGGATGAAAAAAATGAGACTGTGACGGGTGAAACCACATCTTTAATTGATACAGCGAAACCCACGGACGTGTCCATGGAAGTGTCTAGTGAAGCCAATACGGATACCATTATCAAACCACCAACACCCTCTGGCAGTGAAGATGATCAAATGGAGAGCACCTCATCGGAAAGATTGGAGAAAACCTCGCTGCCCTCATCCGATGATGAAACCGAGTTGGAGGATGAATTGGAGCCCACGCCTAAGCGTAATAAAAAGTCAATAAGTAAAAAGACAGCCCAGGATCGGATCAACGAGGATCGTGAAAAGCGATTGACCACACTGATTACCATGGAATCGTACATTCAAAGCATTTTCACCATCATGAAACGAGAACCTGGTGCCGCCCCTAGTACCTCAACAACCTGCAAGGATCAGGCGGACGAGCAATCACTGGAGGCAGCCTCTACATCGGCTGCTGCGTCAACCAAGGCCAGGCCAAAAGGTGCTTACACTCCACCTGAACCAATGCCGGAAGAAATTGACCCGAAATCCTCCAGCATGGAATTGGAATCGATGTTTTGTCGGCGAACAGAAAACGATGCGTCCGAATATGAGGCGACATCGCAACCATTACGACCATCACCACCGCAGTCGCCAACGGCCACAGTATCCAATGGCAGTCAGCCAACGGAATCGCCGCCAGCTGTTGTTGTTGATATGGCTGCCCCTGTTGTTGCGTCCACGTCCCAGGCGGCAAGTCCGACACAAATCTAGTTGTCGTTCAACGATTTGCTCAGCATTTTGTTTTTCGGCAAGCCACTGGACTGATAATGGGCAAATGTACCGGATAAATATATGGCGACAAAAAAGCCATAGACAGATGAATTTTTTGTTGACCCAAGGTCAACATGGTGATTAACCCGATGATGGTGCTAAAACAATTACCAGATGGGTGAGGATAGACAACACAGCGCATCAGACATGCAGAGGAAATATATATATATATAGAAATGCTAGCTTAGCAGCATACATAACAACAAAATAGCAATGTAATTCACACACACACTCAAGTACATCTACAATATACATATTTAAACACACACACTTGCGTACATAATCATACATAATGCATATAGCGATAGGTAATTTAAGAAATCATTGCACTCACCTTTTCCCAAATCAAAAAATTGCAACCGATTTCTCCCTTTTCTTTTGGAACAGAGAGAAACATGTAGTAAATAAGTAAAAAGCTTAAAGAAAAACTACACAGCTGCAATTTTGTTATATACTATCTATATATGGGATATGCCAAAAAAAAAAAAAAAGCAATTGAAAAATTATGAACAAATTGAAGCAGAAAAAAATCGAGAGGAAAAAATCACACTATATAAGCAAGGCAACTTACAAAAACACTTATGGCTTACGAGACGCTAATATCTATACATCCATGTTGTAGTAGATCTTTTAAGTATCTTGTTAAGAACATTTGCTTACTTCACTACCTATACTATACTATACTATACCAAACCCTAAAGACTTCCCGCCCCTGAACGATAAGATCCCAAAAACAAACACTATTTAAAATACCCCCACCAAAATGGCACTATTACCGATACGTTAGAATTGAACAGATATTATTATATATATAATTATTATATAACGAAAATTTTTAAATGTTTGATGTGTAACACTTATCTATGTAAATTTCTGAACGACAAAAACACAAAAAAAAAAAAAAAAAAAAATGACACGAACAACAAAAGTAACGGAATTTTATTAGTTCATGTCTATAATGTGGATGAATATGTAATTTAGAACTTAAGAGTGTAGAGAAGAGGAGTGAGATGCATATTTAGAGCTCTGTCCCTAGGTGCACCACAAATGTGGACAAACACAGGTTATTGAAATCAAATATAACCGCATAATAATTATATGGGGGTTGGGATGGATCGTATGTATTTGTTAGTCTTAAGCCACACGTACACACAGCAAGCGATCGAAATCTTTCATATTTAATGTTGAACCTAGCAACACAAAACTTCAACGAGAAAACCGTGAAAAGTAATAAATTTAAATTAAATGTATTTCAAGATCTTTTTAAAGCATTGGGAAAATATTTGTAAAAGAAGTGTTAATAGAATATAACATTATATACAACCAAACGACGAAACACGAAACACATCAAACGAACTAGAGGTCATCTTTAAAATAAGGTTTTAAATATTGGAAAAAATGACTACCTTTATCCTCCATATAAGGCTTATCTTGAACGCCTAGAAGTATGTAACGGTTTTCTAAATACCTTATCTCAGCTCCACTCAGAATTGTTGGGATGTCTTTTGTATAGGTTAAAGTCCTTAATGAAAGACGTAATTTTTGTTGTGGTCCTGGCGTCTGATTATTTTTGAAAGGTTAAATTTGCAAAAATATAAATTGGTGTACATATACATTTTAGTCTACATATATATTAATAAAGTAAAGAAAATAATGTTTGAGCTACGAAATAATTCAGAGGCTACGCCCATGTCCATAATACAGGTCCTTCTCTAGGCATCTGCTACATTTCATATCGATATCCTCTTATCCTTTATGTGTAAATAAAATAACGCATGCGTGTAAATGCTCTGCTACAAATGTCAAATTCCCTACTCTAAATGTCAGTGCAGCAATCAGATTTCACTATATTTATACACATTAATAGATACATATATCTGCTCATTCTATCTGTTCATTACGTGTACATTTGGCGTACGGTGCGTGTAAGTCGTAAAAAAAAATGCCTTGCGTTGGTTGTGAAAAAGGTTAGTGGATTTAATAAAAGCAAAATTAAGAAATATTTTTAGTGACTTCCTTTGAAATTCATTGTCATTCAGATTGTAAATGCACCACGGAGAAATGCTGCGAGGGCTGCAAGTGCCGGGAGCCTGGCAAATGCGGTTGCAATGCCTCGAAACCTTCATCCGGATCGGGTGGATGTTGCGATAAGGGAGCTACTGATGGCACCAAATGCTGTGGCAGCGATAAAAAGTAAGAGACTGGACCGCACCCAAAAGAAGACAGCAAGACAAGGAAAAATGCATTTGACTGTATGGCCATAACTTCTAATGAGCTATTAATGATACACATTTATTGTTCAAACAAAACCAAATAGATTATTTACTTCTTACTAAAAGACCTATTACCCAGCATTGCGACGCATTGTGTTCATTTCGAAATGGGTGGCAATGTTTTGATTTAAGTTTAAAGAATTCATTTTAATATAATTAACAAAAACGATAGTTTGCAAAATGAGGCGCTTCACATACAAGCCAACAACACAGTGCTTAACAGAATTTTTCATTTCTTTTTCTTAGAATTTTTTTTTTTTTTTTTTTTTTTTTACAAAAATTTTTAATCTTTCTACTGCCAAACATAAGAAAAAAGGGCAAGACAAATATAGTTGGGGGTAAATAAAAAATTAAACAAATTTTAAATTCGTTAGCGATTTTCTTTATATTACAGCGTTAAATTTCAGGCTTGCTTCATAGAGGTGTATAAAAAAAAAACAATTTAAAATCTGATTTCATTATTAATTTTCTTTAACAAATACGAGCCACTTACTAGGGATGCACTTACTCTTATCAGATATAAATGTATATATGTAGTAGACCAACTACAGATCAATATTAATGCAATTAATATATATGTATGTAAAAAACAATTTCCTTTAAGGGTAATTAATAGCTAAATTTTTTGTGGTGTTTTTTTGTTTTTGTTTGTTTTTAAATGTAAGGTGTTTTGACGATCTATACAACTTAAAGAGAAGACACCCATCCGTTGGAAGTGATCAAACCTGCATCGAATTAATTTGTTTAATTACGTTTCGATTTACGCTTTTTGCGACTGCTAGTGTTCGTATTAGAGCAGAAGGTGGTAGTGGTGGGGGGCACGGACGAAGATGCAGAGCTGGAGAGAGTTAACGTGTGCCAAATGTTTTGGAAAAAATTGTGTCCACTATTGCTGCTATTGGAGGTTGTAAGATTCTTAACTCTTGCCGATTTATATGCCAGATTGTTGTTGTTATTGTTATTATTGTTGTTACTATTGCCGCTGTTAGTTGTTGCTGTTGATGCTATTGTTGATGTTGTTGTTGATGTTGGTGTTGATGGAGTTGGCGGCGCCAATTGCGCTGCACTGGCGTATTCTCATGAGCGTTTCACCTTGCCGTTGGAAGCATTGTCCGAAGATTGAGAACGATAGCCACCGCCAGTAGCAGCCTCGGCTGCATGTGTGGCCGCATGTTGTATGCCTTTCTCGATACAGCCCTGGTAAATGGGTCGCATAAACTAGAAAGAAGATTAGAAGTTTTTAAAGTTACAATAATTTGAGATTCCAATGTTGTTACATACGTTATCCCACACAAGCGTGGCAAACTCATCCAGCTTGCCACCAAAGTCGCGCAACTCGCCGCTGTATCTGTAAAATAAAAGCAGCGATTTCAATAAATGTTTTAAGCAGAACATTAACATTCGATTAACCCTTACCTAATGTAAGCCCACAGGGCAAGCGTCAGTAGGGCCACGCCCATAACCAGATTGCAGAAATTGGCAAAGGTATACATTCCCAGCAGGCCAAAGATCCCGCTGACAATGTACATAATGACGGCACAGGCAAAGTAAACAGCCGGCGTGCGTGCTGCCTTAAAGATGTTCTTGCTTTCATTGTGCGCTATGTAATTGACGAAGGCCTCGTTCAGGTCCTCGTCCAGTTGTGTACGGAATCTCAAAGTGAACTCCTCACCGCCCATTTTCCGTTTAGCGGCAAATTGAAACATTGCCTTGTCCTTGACTCGCAAATGCTCCACCTCCAGGTGGGAGCTGCTTAAGTACGGTCGCGTGCCGCCGCATACCTCTTCCATGAGTTGATTATACAGATCCTTGGCGGCAGCAACAGCGGTTAAATGATTGGCCTCAGCGGTAGCTACCAGCATGCTCTTGGGCTCTGGCAGCTCATTTCCCTTGTAGATATTCATATATGACTGAAAGTATTGGATGAGATCGCGTGCCCGAACACGTTGACCGCTAATCTCCTTGTAGACGAGATTATCCGGCGCCAAAAGCATTGGTACAAGAGTGCGAAGACTGTTCTTAAACTCGGGCGTGATGTCCTTCAACTGTCCATCGAACTGTGGATTTGTGGCCACATTAAGGCCAGGATGCGGCATTAGAAAGCATGCTACCTCCGTGAAGCACGACGATATATGTCGTCGCAGAGACTGCAGTTCAGGATGTTGCTTATCGGAAACCTCCAGGCGACGCTTTAGTATTTTATCGCCGCCCATGGCACCATATTCTGCCTCGTACGGGAAACTCCAGTCGCGGACAAGAAACTGTAGACGCTGGAATGGTTTCTTGCCGGAATCGGCCAGCGCCAGGCGGCCGTACTCGGTGAATAGCTGTAGATGTTGCAGGTCATCCTCCTGTATGTTCTGTGAGAGATTGTAAATCTGTACAGATGAGAGCATAGTGCTGAGAGCAAACACTGTGGCGCAATCTCGGACTGTGCTCTGGCTATCGAAAGCGCCCTGTGTGTCGAGTAAAATGATGGCAATTTTGTCACCGTTGGGAAAATCATGCAGGAATATATCAGACCACATGAGAATACCGGTAGTATCACGTTCCGAGCCACCGCGCCACGAGAAGCCTGCTAAAGGTTCCGTTTCATCACCCAGCCAATCAGTCACATCTTTTCGTACATACTATAAATAGATTGTCAAATAATTAGATTAATGGAATTTTCAAGTTTCCAATTTTTTTCCCTGTGTTTGTGTGCTTTACCTTTGAGTACATGTAGCGAAGAAAGAAGTCCAAGATGAAACTCTTGCCTTTACGGAATGCTCCTGCGACAGAAACGACACAAACGAATCGATCCTTAACCTCCTTCCTCATGAGCACCTCACTCAATGCATCCTCATTAAGCACAAATGTGTGATCGTCGGATGTATTGATCACCTGGACAGCCGAGCCCCCCATTGCCATGTGTTTTGTTTGCCTCTTGTGCACTCTCCCTCTTAGATTTTCTCTCTCTCTTTCTGTGATTCTATGCCCTTCTTTCAGCTACTCTTGGAGTATTGGGTATTCTGATGTAGTTATGTGCGTCTCCAGTTTAAAATTCTCCTTGTTTCGAAATATGGAAATCTCCTTGTTTTATCTACAAAACAAAAAGCAAATTTCAAAAATCATGCTAGAAACTTACAAGCTTTTAATTTTAGAAACAATGGTTGCTGTGTTAGAGCTTATATTTTTATGATTCGAATTGTGGTAGTACCCACTAATTGCGCAAGTTTTGTTGCCCCACCAAACTCGTCTCTCCCCACACAAACATTTCAATAAGTTCATTTAAATTTGGCACAGTCACAATACAGACATAAGCAGAGGCCTGCAATTATGAGAGGTGGCCAAAAATAAATTCAAATATGCGCTACTTTAGCATCAGTTCCGTCTGGGACCGATGTAAATGGAGGATGAATATGTATGTAAATTTTCTGTATTGACAATTTAATTAATTTACTGGTAAGCGAAGTGATAATTTCTGATTATGTTTTATTCCTCAAGTTATATAGTTAGAGATCAAGAAGTCTAAAATTTTGTTGAAGGGAGACATGGGAAAAAAATCTATTCTGTTGTACCTTTGAGCCCAGATTAAATGTTTATTTACACAGTTTACGTATGTGTAAATGTATTTCGCTTCAAATGCGTGATATACTCTATAAGAAAGTCAATTATTTCAGTTTGTATGACAGTTTTGGTTTCACTAAATTGAATTGAATTTATATGACGATTCGCTGCTCTATGATGACGTCGACAACTTTTCGGTTGACCAAAGTCTTTCACGCAACAACAATTGATCATTGACAGGTAACTCTCTTATTGGAGACGTATGCATATGGTTAAACAACCAAATACCGATATATATACCTTTGTTTGTCTATACTTTTATAGTAGCACGTAACACATACATATACACACAAACACCATGGATTTATGCCAGACACGCGTTTGTCACCCAAAATAAAAACTATGTTTGTTGGTTTTAATTGAATTGAATTAGAAAAGCAAGAGAATCAGCAGGGGCAGCAGCAGCGACCAGCGCGACTGTCAACCAAATTAAACTGCAGAACACGCAACAAGTCAAATCACCGAACAGCGGTGAAAGAGAGAGAATATTTGCTGAAGAGACAGCGAGAGAGTGAGCTCTGTGCCGACACAGGTGATGAATGAGAGAAAGCAGCAGCTGCTGTCAGGTGAAGATACATACATATATGCACGAATTTCAATACCCTATTGCGATCAACATGATCTATATACCGATTAACTTGTTAATCTGTTGTTGAATTAGCTAAAAAATGTTAACTTCATTTAGTGAATGTTTTAGGCGACCCAATTTGAACTAAAAAGAATTTCATATATTTTATTAATTGACTATTGGCGGGTTTTGTTTAAATATTTTTTGTTGTGGTGGCAACGCCATCAGCGCCGCTAAGCTGGTCAAACAGGTGTGCGACAAAGACCGGTGTATATATACATATAAGCCGTACTCAATAAGATCACAACAATCACCTAGGGTTATCTCTGTTGCTCCAACTAGCTGGCTTCCAAAACATACAGATGTAAACAACAGCACAAAAGGTTCTCATAACGCTGCCGCAATTGGCAGAGCGATTAGTCAACTGGAAATGGTTGCCGAGAGCAACAGCAAGAACAACAACAACAGCGAACGAATTCGAATTGAGCAGCAGCAAGTCTGACTGAGTTCTAAGCCAACCAATATTAAAAAAAAAAAAAAAGAAAATGTTGAATCGCGGCAAAGCAAGAGAAAATAAACGAAACAGAAACGTTTAATTTGTTTAAATTAAGCAGTAGCCCATTCATACGAAAGAAAAAACGAAAAAAGTAAGGAAGGAACCCTAAACTAGAGTGTTTAATTAGCTTAAATACAGCCAAAGCAGAAGTAGCAGCAGCAGCTGCACCCCAACGTTTAGCAGCCATCAGTGAGCAATGGAACTTCGACTGGGACACCGCCCATGCTGGTGCATGTGGTTTTGCCTGCTGCTGGCCAGCACCATGTGCCCTGGCATGGCCCTCAATGTGGAGAATGAGGAGCCCGTTTACTTTTATGTTGGTTGCTATACGGCACGCACGGATCTTCTTAAGGAATCAGTTTATGCCAAGACACCGCAAACTTGCATCGAGATTTGTGAGCATCAGGGCAATCGATATGCCGTACTGGCCGCCGAGAAATGTTTTTGTGCCAATCAATTGGAAGCGGAAGAGCGGCAGGACGAACAATTGTGCAATACCCGATGTCTGGCCAATAAGGCTCAATATTGTGGAGGCATTGGCGTCCATTCGTATTATTCCACCACTCTGTTGAGGCAGCCAGCTCCACATCATTTGCGCGTGGCGAACAGTAGTGAGAACAGTCTAACTCTGGCATGGGATGCATATGATCAGCAGAAATTACTTCTGGCCGGTGGTGCTGAGGCCATGGCGGGTTTGCCTGCACAGAGAATTGCTAATTTTCTCATACAATGTCAAATGCTGCATACGTATTCTGCATTGCCAGCGTTTCCGCAACCTGAGTTTCTAGTCCAGAGCACGGAAACACAATTTGAGATCACGGATTTACATCCGGCCACACAATATAACATAAGCGTGAGAGCCATGTGTGCCGATCATCGTGGCATCCAGAGTGAGTGTGGTCAAGCCACACTGATGTCGACAACTAAAGTGGGTGTGCCCACTCCACCTCCTTCTCAACCAAAAATACTCTCACGTTCTGAGCATACGATAACCATAGAACTGGCACCCATACGGAATGACAATGGACCGGTGAGCAAGTTACTCGTCATTGTCGAGTATGTGAACGATGCACTGCAGCAGCCTTTCGATGAGCTTTTGTTGAACAACTGGGAGCAGGCTCAACTGTATGGAGTGCCCTATTATGTAGCGGCACAATTGGACTATGATCGTCCGGAAGATAATCGCACACGTCACTTTGTCGTTGGCGATGATAAGCGCTACGGGCCCTATCGCAATGTCCCACTGGAACAACAGGAGGCGTCGCATATCCACATTGGTTTGGGAGTGGTAAGTGTCAGACAACTTGTTTTCAATCAGCAACTTTTAAACATTCATCAACTTTTGACAGGTAAGCACCCTTGATGGTGAGACAAAGACTTTGTATTCTCGCAGTTCCCATAACCAGCATTCGAGTTCCCTGGATGATTTCAGTTATGCAACCTTTGAGAAGGGACAATCTTCGGTGGTAGCTCTTGCTGTAACCTGTGTCGTTTTTGGTAGTTGCCTGCTCCTCAGCCTAATTACCTATTTCTATTTGCGTTATAAAACGTGTAGCACACGAGGATTAAGAGGTCGTAATGGCCACGAAATGACTCTACAAACGCCCATAATTGAACGCGAAAATAATGGTTACCTAGTGGAGGATGAACCAGTCTCAGTGGAGAACTTTAAGCAACAGCTTGAGCAATTAGTTGATGGTTTTGAACGATTACCACGTAACTCCTTGCGCCTGAATGTCAACGATGTGATCGGCGATGGACGTTACGGTGAGGTCATCACTGGCCACCTCCTTGCCAGTGCCGGACAAACATCAAAGGATTGTGCTTTGCATGTTCTTTCGTTGGATGACCTGAATGGTCCTACACAGGCTCAACTCTTGCGGGAGATGCGCCAACTGGCATCCTTACGTAGGCAAGAACAACTCTTGGATTTCTATGGCATCACAGCTAGTCCAGATTGGTTTTACATGGTCTTCGAGTTGCAGCAAATCAGCCTGAAAAGACGTCTGATCGAGAGCCGTCAGCCAAGTCCGGGCATGCGTTTGACCATTCTCTCTGAGCAGTTGGTTTTGCAGTGGATCTATGAGCTGGCTAGTGCTATGTCTTATTTAGCCAGTTGCCAGGTGGTTCATCGCCAGCTCTGCTCACACAGTGTCTATGTCACGTCCGAATCCCGCCTGAAGTTGAGTGTCTTTGGACCATTGCATTTTATTAATAGCAATCGCCAGCAATTAGATCCGAGCCGATGGCTGGCACCAGAAGTTTTGCGTAATAGTCATCATCATTCTAGCAAGTCTGATGTCTGGGCTCTAGCATGTGTGGCCTGGGAATGTTGTGCTCTCGGTGGCACACCATATGCCAACATGGTGGCCAATGGCCAACAATTGTTGGAAGCACTACGAGCGGGAGTTCGTCCCGCTCAACCGGCCTTTGTTTATGGCGATCTCTATCAGCTGCTCCTTAACTGTTGGCAACTGGAGCCTAGTGAGCGAATAAGCTTTGAAGATGTGGCATTTGGAGTACGTCAATTGATGACATCACCGCGACATGCTCTTGCCTTCGATCGACCCATGAATGCTTTAGACACTCTGCCATTATATCTGCCCATTTTGGAGATAGTTCCTCCCACAGGATGAGATATAGAGGATTTCCTAACCAAACTGACAGAGACCAATCAAGGAACAATTAGGTTAAAGCTTAATAGTTAGAAAAAGAAATTATATCGATCATACAAATGCATATTTTTTAATTTTGTTCACTATTTCAAATAAATGTTGTATGTTAATAATATATATAAATAATTAGAGGAAAATACCTTTTTTTTTTTTTACCTTCTCTTCCATATGTAAATATTTTGAACGTAGAAATTAACTACAGATTTGACGGAGAATTCAATACTAACACCATTTAGTTAGGCTACTCTTTAAACATTATGAAATAAGTATTTCGAAGTTCAAGTTATCCCATTTAAAACAGTTTTGACATATTGTTGTTTAAAGGTTTATTTTTACTTTGCTTTTGGAATCAGACAAAGCTAAATTCTTTCTTATCGAGCTCTTTATATTGACTTCTAAAACTCATTCTCAATTTTGTATAATCTCTCAACTAGCCTAATATACCCAAAATAAAGTAAAAATTTCATCTCACATCAAAACTTGTACAATGGCTGCGCGCATTAAATCGAATTGATTTGAAGCTCAGAGAAGACGAAACAAAGACCGAGAGAGAAAGTTCGGAAAGAGACGTAGCAATCGTAGTGAGCATGCAAAATGCTTGCTAAATTGTGTAATAAAATTTTATAATAAATATTAATCAATTCAATTGCATGAAAAAAACTGCACACGGCTGCACAAGATGAAGTCAGCAACAATAACAACAACAGAGTTTTTTGTTTTAGAGAGCATTAAAACAACAACAACAGCAACAGAAGAGCGCAAACAATTGAAAGAGAGCGAAAGTTTGATCGCAGAGCGAGTAACAATTAATAATAGAAAATACATACATACATAGCATGTGTATGTATGTGTGTGCAAAAATTAGCGATTAATCAGTTTAAAGGTCAAATTGGCCCCCCCTGTCAATAGGTAGCTGGAGAAACTGTAAAGCTTGATAAAATGATGATTGCTTTTGACAAGCAAGTAAGAGAATGAGAGGAAGGATCGGAATTAGCGATTAGTCACAGAAATGTACAAGAGATGCGATCGAGACGCACATTTTGGTCAGTTGGTTAATGGTCAATTGCTTATGGGCATTGGGCTTATCTCCTCTCCATACATTGGCCTGTTAAACAGCTGATAAGACAAGCGGCACAACTAAATTTGTTAAATTGTCTTGTCGACGTGGTTTTACTTCAATGTTTTTGTTTTATAACAATGAAAATGCTTTAATTTGATCAATGAAGCGAAGCAATAAGTGACTTTTGAACGCGTTTTTTGCGTTTACCTTGCACAAGTCAAGGTGAATGACGTTACCAAATACAGAGACCGCGACCCATAAAACACAAATACATAGAAAATAATTATTAATAAATCAAGCTATGGGCCCTGAAATGATGCTATACATATATTTTTGTTTGTATAAGTAGGAGTCTTGTGGCCCTAAATGGAAGGATAGAATGACAGAATCTTTATTAAAATTTTATAGACAATTTGTTTTTGTTATTATTACATACACACACACACACACACATGCGCACTCATATACAAATAAGAATTCCTGGAGTGGAGCACCAAAACTGGTTGTTGCACATACACACACTCTGACACATACACGAACACCTACAAACATATTCCTTAACTGCGCAAATTTCACGACTTCAGTCGAAATACAATGACCATGCCGATTTAATTTATTACTCACTTTTATAAACAAATTCCACTTACTTTTGCGTTTCGCCGTTTACAATTTAGAGGTGGATAAAACTAAAGAACACTGCCTATCGATGTGCACTTTTTACTAGGGCTGCAACATAAAAGTCGAAGTTCTAAGGGCTGAGTCGAAAGTGCTGAGGGTGAGTCGAAAGTGCTAAGGGCTCAATTGAAGGCGTTAATATCGATAACCGTACTATCGATTAATAATATCGATGATATTATCGATACTATCGATACATTTAAAGTATTGTCATCACTAAAAAACGTTTCAAATTTTGCAAATTTAAAATAAATTCAATTTAAGAAAATTCCAAAGAAAATTTTTTTTCCAATAAACTTTTCCGAACTTCAAGTTTATTATTTTATATATTTAATAATTATGACCACATTAAGTATCTTATAAAATAAAATATCTAGCTGAAATAAGAGTTCCAGCTACAGAGGCATTCGACTCTTTTATCTCAAGAATACATTTTACATTAACGGTTGCAATCAACGGTGTCAAGAAAGTTTTCACTAAACTCTGCTACTAATTTTGGGTTCTTCTTATCACGCCATCGTACGATAGGTCAAAGTTTGAACAAACTCGTTTTGTTTCAACTATTGCTGCACATTTACATCATCAATCCTCAAGTCTAACGATCAAAGTTTGGAAGTAGCTTTCAAGCTTTAATAATGTTTAAATACAAACAAAACAATAACACAAAAAAAAAAATGCAAATCATTGTTGATGTTGAAAGCAGTTCGAAAGACAGATAACAGACAAAGCAATGCCATGCAAGAGTATTTAAGGAAGTGCGCCAATTTCGAAGAGAACTTATAGTAATTTTACTATTGAAGGTGCTACACCGATTTGTATTAAGTACATACATATATACCAAAAATAATGGATTCATTTACAAAATCCAGTTACGATAAATCGAACAAAATCTGGAGTGGTTTAGAGAAAAGCCCAATGTACCATGAGAATTGTTCAGTTGGCAAAATAATCCACAATGCCCTAAAAAACCATTCCGAAAATGTTTGCCAAGTAAGAATTTGGAATTTCTACTCAAAGGCCTATTTATATGTAGAATTATTTTTTTATTTTGTACATCCTCTTAGATAAATGCAGTTGATGGCAAAATAACAACTAATCGGGAAATGCTAAATTGGTCCGTTCGTATTGCCCAACATCTGAAGAAACGGAATTTCGGCACTGATGATGTGATTGGTATTGTTTCTAGGAGCAGTACTTATCAAAGTGCAGTGGCCGTTGGTTGCCTTTTTTAATGCCACTCCTTTTCATTCCGTAAATCCGACATTTAATGAAGACACTATAAGACATATTTTGTTTATGCCAAAGCCAAAGATCATATTTTTTGATGGCATTGACTTTGAGAAGATAAAAGACGCCAGCATATCCTGGCATCCCGAATTGATAACATTAAGCGGAAAAGTAAAGGGTGTATCACATGTGGAAGATTTGTTAGAACCCACCAACACGGAATTATTTTATGAGTAAGTAAAATCTACGGATTTCTAATAAATATTAAATGAATAAATATATAATTTACATTTTTAGACCACAATCGTTGACACTGGGTGAGAGTCAAACCATGGCCATTCTGTGCTCTTCGGGAACTTCGGGTCTACCTAAGGCGGTCTGCATGGCAAATTACTTTCTGATACATTTGTTTGCTATGCCGTAAGTGTTTTTCAAAGTTGAATGCAAACGGAGTATAACTTATTGTTCCTTCTCTCAATTAGTGTTTATACCAGCGATATGGTTATATTCTCATTTTCTGGGCTGGATTGGTTTTCGGGACTACAGCAAATGCTTCTTAGCACTGCCGTTGGATGCACTCGCGTCATAACTGATCAATCTAGTACAAGTGAATGTTTGTTGGAGCTAATTGGCAAATACAAGATCAACATGGTTGCCCTAGGACCCAGTTATGTTTCGGAGCTTGTTGCTTGCCCGCTAGCTACTCCTGAACGTTTCTCTACCGTGAGAGTACTCTTTATTTCAGGCGGATGGATAGCGACGGAAACTCTACAGAAAATGCAGGAGCTGGCGAAATTGGCGTTTGTGATTTATGGTTACGGTTCCACCGAGATTGGGGCAATATCGGGTGGTTATTTGAATTATGCAAACTCTGTTGGCCAACTATTACCTGGTCGTCGTGGTCGCATTGTATCCGAGGAAGGTGAAAATCTTGGTCACAATGAAGTGGGTGAAATCTACATACACAGTGGTAACTCCAAATGGGGCGGTTACTATGGCAATTCGTTGGAGACACAGGAGACCTACGACGATCTGGAGTGGTTTCATACCGGAGACATTGGCTACTTTGATGATCACAATAATTTGTATATAGTGGATCGCAAAAAGGATATTTGCAAATGCAAGGGATTTCAATATTGGCCAAATCAGATTGAAGCTGTTGTTGCTCAATTTCCCAATGTCAAGGAAGTCTGTGTGGTGGGTATCTATGATGAGCTTTTGGGTGATGCACCCGCAGCAATGATTGTTCCGAAGAAAGGCCATTTGTTGGACGAGGAACAAGTCAAGGAGCAAGTGGCGAAATTGATTGATGCAGACTATATGCATCTATATGGAGGAGTTTATTTTGTCGATGCCTTACCTAAAAATTATAATGGAAAGGTGCTGCGTCGAGAAGTCAAGGAACAGATAAAAAAGTTAAAGAAAATGAATGCAGTTGATAAATAGAGTAGAGTAAAATAATAATTTGGTATTAGTAGATTTTGTTTTTGATTTGGAAATGTTCTAAATACTTGTGTATTTTAAAAAGTCCGCCAGTTTATATAGCTAATTAAACTACTTTGTGTACTAATACATACAACATAATTACTGCTTGTCATTAATTGTTCTAATGTTGTAACCCCTAGAGTATTCCCCCTTAAATTTAAAATCATTTCGGTCGCCGCGTCACTCCGCTGTCTAAGCACATATTCCGCTTATCGCTGAGACACGAGGCATAGCCCATTGCATGTGGAATGAAATGCTGTTCGTAGACGCCCGTAAACAGCTGAGAATACGGTCCACTGGCAAAGACGGCCACATCGTCGCCGCCATGAGTCTCCGACTCCAGGGGCACTGTGCTGGGAAACATAAAGTCCTTGTTCTTCATGTTAATGGAGCGTAGATTCTTTCGCTTTACGGCTCCTCCCTCACGCAAATAGTTGCTGGCATAGCCGGGACCATTGGCATAGCTGAGCGTGGCATAGGGCAGATCATCGTCTGCCAATTGGCCATTGTTGATGCCAAAGATATCGTTCTTGCGACTAGAGTAGCCAGCCAGAGACATGGTATGGGAATGATCAGCCGTAACGACAATTAAAGTGTCCTCTGTGCTGCTGTGCGTGCGGGCCCATTTCACTGACTTGTCGAATTCAGCCGTCTCGTCGATAGCTCGCAGGGCCAAAGTATCATGATGGCCATGATCAATGCGCCCGCCCTCGACAAAGAGAAAATAACCACGGCCAGCACTCTGACGTTCCAGTATGTTCATTGCCATTTGAACCATTTCCTCCAAAGTGGGTTGCTCGGCATCTGCCTCCAGCGAATCGAGATGGTAGGGCATATGGTAGGGGGCGAATAAGCCCAATACTCGGCTGGTCCGATTCGACAGCTTGAGCAATTCACTTCTCGTCTGCACAAAGTGGGCACTGTTGGTATGCTGACGTTGCCATTCCTCGATGAGATTTCTTCCATCCAAACGCTTGCCGGGTGCTCCATTCCGATCTCGTGCCATCTTGGGCAAAAAATTCTCCCGTCCTCCACCCAATATCACATTTAGCTTTTGTCCCACTTGCCCGTGAATCAGCTGATAGGCTATATCAGGACAGATGGTCGGATCACCATTATCGCTTATAATTTCTGCATCATTCTCCCAATTCCGATGCGCTATATGGGCATAAACCCCGGCCGGTGAAGCATGTGTCACTGAGGTGGTGGTCACGAAGCCCGTGGCCATTCCCTGCTGCTGAGCCCACGCTGCTATTGAGGCCACATGATGCGAGCGATCAGCTTGGGCCTGGCAATCTTTATTGTGAACAGCCGCACTGACTCCTACAGTGCCGTAGTTAGCCTTAATGCCGCCAAGATACGCTGTGGCTGTGCACGCTGAATCCGCCACCTGCATATTTGCGCAATAGGTCTTACTTAGACCCACATAGGGGAATTGCTCGAACGAGAATTGCTTCTCCTCGCCTCCCAAATACACACGACCGGCTGTTATAGTGGGTATAGACATGCCATCGCCCAAAAAGAGCATCACATTCTTGGCCATTTGCGTATTTACACGCATTTTGCTCTCAAGCTGCTGTTCCAGCGTTTGATGGGCCATTGTCTCCCAATACTCGGCATAGTTCTCCTCGGTTTTGTACGCATCAAAATTGATCAGAGGCATGGCACGTTTATGGCGTGAGCCATCGGTCAGGGAGAATACTGGATGCATGGCACGCTCAGCATCTCGAGTGGGCCAAACTGGAAAAATATAACAAAATTGCATAAGTACAGTTACACGAATTTACCTAATTTTTACTCCTGGAACTTACCATTCCCGTTGACAAAAACAACTGCTAGAGTCATCAGACCAACCAATATCAGGTATGACAGCATCATCAATCCGTGCTCCGTGCTTGTCCGACAACTATGCTGTCTGTCTGTACGCAATCGGTCACGTTTCAAGAGCCACTGATAGACAACTCGCACGAGACCTGCGCTATTTATAGGGTTCTGGGACTCAATTTAGGAATTTTATAACAGGTCGTCGCCATCGCAAGTCACCATGACTGATAATGAGGGAAGAATCTCAATGCGGCGTCTTGCCTGTTATTGCTCGTATGTTTCCGAACAGTGAAACCTCATTCCGCAATAAACGCTTTTATGACAATTTGTGGCATCCTTTTATTTGTGGATTTTTAGTTTTGATCGTTAAAAACTATAATAATTGTAAATTAATTCCAATTTCATGATTCTTGAAATTCTAGCATTGTTTGAGTATATTTATTAGAATTTTAGTTTCATTTGTTAAAACTATGAATATTGAAAATATTAGAATGTTATTTTTATTTCTTGGAATGGTCCTTTTTTCTGCGAACATTAAAAACAATAGAATGTAAATTTAAGTCTTTGCAATGGGATTTCTTTTATATTTGACATTTGATTGAAATTGAATACCAATTATCTCATATAGAAATGATTTTGAGTCTCACTTCCGAGTTTTCACTGTGTACCTCTGGGACGTCTGGTTGTGTTTGTATTTGTGTTTTCAAAAACTGTTTTTCTGTTTTTTCCAAAGTACAAATGTTATCACCATCTACCCCCGTCCCCGACCCATTCGTCTTCGCCTACGTCTCTGTCCCCTTCCACCTTTCCAACAGTTTGCCTGCCTGCGCATCCGCTTGCCTGTTTTTAGTACAGCACGAGAATTGTTCACGTGATATTGATATTTTATTGTCTATATACAAACGTTGAAACATAAATATGCTGTACATGCGTTTGTCTATAGATTTCGAGTAGTTCTAGACTTCCACTTAAATCATAAATGTTAATTATACCAGACAGTGTTCGATTTTCAAATGTCCCGCGCAAACAAACATTTTGTGAGAATGGCAACTTTATGTAACCGACAGCTGGCAGTGCCCTTACCTACATACATATGTACATATATACATCTTGTAAGAGCGTGTAAGTGATGCCATGGCGCAGGCGTCGGCATCAAAACAAAAGGTAAGGAGCCAAAAATATTGGCGCTCAATAAGTCCCCCCAACATACTCACACACACATATTCTCTCTCATTCTTTCGTGGTCTCTTTGGAGCTTATTTTGTCTCTTTCTAGCGCCTGCGAAATGCCATAGCAAAGTATAGACAGCAGCATCTCTTCTGCTCTCAACAACAACATCATCATCATCTTCTTCGTGGACATCTCGCTGGTAGTAGGGAGCATCTCGGCATCTCTGTGTCGTTCGTTTTTCAGAGAGCTTCTGGCCAGCCAGCGAGCATTTGGCCAAAATAGTTGTTGGTTCGCATGCAAAACGTTAAAATCGCCTAAGCTAAAGAACATTTTTATACCAACGACGCGTTTTTAATTTTTTCTACACTACAAACAAAAAAAATAAAATACAACAAAATAAAAAGAAATGAAAAACCGTAATACAAAAAATAAAAATACAACCAAATATAACTACAACAAATAGACAAAAGCCACCAAAACCAAAAGAAAACAACGTCAAGGAAAATAGAAAAGCTGGCCAAAAAGAAAAACTTTTATCGTTAAATTCTATGCGTATATGTATACATAAATCAAATCAAATAAAATACGCGTGTATATAAACCTATATATCTATGTATATATGCATAATATATATAAAATGAAATTTCAATAATTTTGTCAAATAAAACAAAAGGTATCAAACGTCGTGTGTCCCAAAAAAAATCACAATTAAAACTATACAAAAATTGTATAAAATTCTAATAAGAAATTGTGTAAAAATGAAAAGTGCTTGTGTAAAAAAATGAAAAGAAAAACGCATAGCAAAGAATAATACAGAAATTGTGTTGAAAAAAAATCAGTTACTTTTCCATTGATTTTTGTTTGAAATTTTTGCCACATAGAAAATCCTTATGTGAAAATTCAACTACTTTGCTCTTATATTTAAAGTTTAATTCACGACTGCTTGAGGGGGGTGTGTGTGTGTGTATAACTGTAAATTGCACATGCATTAAAAACCAACTTAAATACATATATACTATACGTCTATATATGGGATAAGTGAACTCCTTTCCTACCAATTGGGCTGCCTTTTAAGATGTAGCAAAGCTCAGAATAAAAGTATTAAAAGGATAGAAAATAGAAAAATACAGCATCCAAACATACACACACACACAGACAAATACACACCCGCACCTACAAACTCACACAATGACAGAACAGAAAAAAATTCATACATAATACAATACAGTAAATTGCTAACTGTGTTTCGTATCCCTGTGTAAGTGAGGCTCAGTGTGTGTGTGTGCTGGGATTATGTGACTTTGCGTATACAGATACAAGCATCCACACATACATATAGACACACACACATCTACATACATTCATACATACATACATGGATACATGGATGGTATGGCATGGCATCTGTGGGAAAGTTGGACGCCCAGCTGGCTGGCAAAAAAGCGACATCCCCAACATAGTTTTACGTTTGACAAATGTGCTAGATGCTCTGTGTGTATGTGTGTCACAGAGTTGTCACACACACACACACACACACACACAGTAACAGATACATTTACATCTTTGGCGTTGGTTTCTTAAATTTTTGTGCAATTTAAAGCTCATAACGGTATAAATGAAGCTTTCAACAAATTTACAACTTTCAATTGGCTTTATTGACAGCATTCAACGAAAGTTATCAACTACACCAACAACAACAACAGCAACAACAACAAAAAGAAACAACAATAAAAGAGAGTTTCGTGGGCTTCAGAGACAACTCAAAAGTTAAACACAAGACTCAACGACAGCAGAAACAATTAAATAACAAAAAAAAATACAAAAAAAAGCAAACCAAAAAAAAAGTTGCCAAAAAACTTTGCCAACATACAGTTACACCCACTACACACACACACACACACACATACGTAGAGAAACACGGACACAAACAACTTGCTGCTGGCGTCTTTCCGTCGTTGGTTGTGATTGGTAAGGGAGCGAGGAATGTGGGCAACAAAAAATATAGTGGGGGGTGTGGCCATTCTATATGGAGAAACAAACTTTTAACATAGTAGCCCACATACACACGTACACACGTAAAGGGAGCCAAAAACAAAAAGGACACAAAATAAAAGCCAAAAAAACGAAAGGACGATTGCACATTGTGTCAATGTTGTAACAACATTCGAAAGAAAAATGTTGACTTGTTACAATGTACTAACAAATGTGCCAATATATATGTATGTAACTATCCACCTACTTATGTATGTATTGATGGCTTACAGTGGTCAAAAATATTGGCAACTGGTTCATTTTCATGTTGGTTATGTTTTTTCAAATTCAAATTCAAAACTGTATACAGGTTTCCAAAAATTATACTAAATTTACTCATAGTCGTCGCTTAAATCACATTGAATATACAGTTTTTATGGTTTCATAATCCAAATTTGGATTAATTTGAAAGTAATTCATAGTTTATGTAAGATGTATTTTTACTCATAAAATCTGCTGTGAAAGTAGACAAAAAAAACCTTAATAATGATTTTAATTTAATGAAAATTTCTATTTAGTTGCGTGCTTGGATCGTATGTCTCTCCTTTCTTATTTAAAATATGTATGTTTGAGTGTGTTCATGTGAGTGAAATTCGAAACAGTAATCACTTTGTGCCACTGTGCAACATCCAGCAGAATTGTATGACAGCCAAAGGATGCCCAATATTACGAGTATGCACGAACTGGCAGAACGAACGCACGAGCGAACGATTGCTCTCGCATTCGCACTCGCTCCTTTCCCATCCACGAATCCTTCTTTTGCTACATAGCAAAACGCGAACGCTTCAGCGAGTTAACTTTGACGTTATGCTGTAAGCGTTGGGTGCTTCGTTTAAATGAGTGCTCGTTGAATGTGTGAGTAATTGGAAGGATGCTGTATGCTATAGGGTGGTGGGAGTCGTGTAGGGAAGGGGAATGTGGGTATGGGTGGTAGAGAAGAAGATGGCAGAGCAAACGACAAGAAGCAAAACATTGATGTTACTGGAGAAGGTTGCCAGCAGACGGTTGTTGTTGTTGGTAGAGGGGTTTTTATAGCCTTCCCCGTCCCCCAAAAAGGAGTGAAATGGCGCCAGCTGAAGATTTATATATGTATATACATATATTTATATACATACATATATCCTGTGTGTATATATGTAGACACATACATATATAAATGTACTTATGTGTGTGTGTGAGAAATTATGAAAGCATTTTGTGTTTTGTGTTTGTGTATTTAAGTTTTGGGTAAACATGACCATTGCTGGCCCAACTATAGTTTGGGTGGAGTAAAATGGCTAATACTTATTGTTGTTTTGTTATGTATATAAAAACATATTACGAAAAATCACAACAATCTGGAATTCTTGTTATTCACAAAAGTTATAATAACTGCAATTGTTGACAAATACCGCAAATTATTTAACTTTTTTTTCCGTTTAGTGCTTTGCACTATTTACACCCCTTAAACGAACTGCACCCATGTATCAGACCACCCACTGCAGCCCTGGCTTCTGCTGCTGCTGCACTGACCTTCACCCATTTAATGCCACTTAAGCAATGACAAACCGACCAAAAGTTAGGTTGAATGCCATATGAATTCCTTGATTACTTTATGTATTTGCAACTCGTTAAGCCGAGTTCTAAAAATAGTTGGCTCAGATTTAATAATATAGTCTACTTTAGTGCGCAGAAGAGAGAGAATTTCCATCTCCTGTCTATGTGAGTTAAATATACTCCTTTTTGTACATTTTTGCCCCAGGAGAGATCACCATAGCAACATTAATAAAGAGCTAATGCTGTTGGTGTTGTTGTTGTTTAACGCTATGGTTGCTGCATCTGGGATAAAAGCTTCAAGTGCATTTTTCGTCAAATGGAGCGAACAGGTTGCTTGTTTATCCAGGACATTGGATGTGTACAGTTGTGCGCGTTGTACATACAATTCGTTTAGTTGCATTTATCATGGGGACTTTTATTTAATTAAAGGGATTTTCAATTGATCAAACGTAAATATAATAAATTATTCATTTCACTTTTCTGGCGGGAAAATAAGAAAACATTTTTTGCTGTCAAATGAGACAAATCTAAAAGATATGGAAATTATATGCATATTTCCTATTTTGTGCTCGTGTTTGTGTTACGTGTGTCTGTGTTTGTATGTGATGAATATTGGCAAAGTGATGTGCAAAAATTGCATTTTGTTTATTTACATTGTTGGCGTTGTAAAAGCCAAATGGGGGGCAAAACACACAAAGGCAGTAATATTTTATAGCTTATACAAATATATACATACACATATGTGTGGATCTATGGGTGTGTTTATGTGTGTGAGTTCATATTGGGATGTGCTTCATTGTCTATGTATTTTCAAATTGGTTTTCAATCAATCAAGCATTATTGCAATATTGTTGTTAAAAGTTCCATCTCAAAACAGATGCTAGGTAAAAAAATATACAAAATTCATATAAAGTATTAGCCAGAAAATTCAAGGCATTTCAAAATCTTTCTAATCAAATTTCGCAGTATGTGAGTAATAAACAACTTTGCCTGCAATGAAATCAATTCTTATTAAATACTTTAATAATTGTCAACAATTTGTCTATTGCAAATGGGCAAACTATTGAGTCTTTTCTCACTGTGTAGGCGTAATTAGTTGGCATTAATTGCATACACTGATACACACTTTTAGTCTCTCACACATTGATGGCATTTGAGAGTGCAGTTTATGAGTTTTGAGGGAATTGTGTGTAGTATAAAAACGTTTGTATATGTTTCCTTGTGTGTGTGTGTGTGTGTGTGTGTGTGTCTGTTTAGATTAGATGAGGGGGAGCATAAGCAAACGAGTAAACAATTTTAAGACAAGGAACTAGGGAAACAAAAAATATAAGAGATTTGTACTAAATAAACGCCATTGAAGTATAATTAAGACAAAACATTTATTTCATATTCTTAAGCATATGAGATTGAATTAAATTTACCTTTAATTTAACCTTTTTTTTGTTTTGTTATTGATGTTAAGTATATTCCATCCAGACATGGCATTAGCAAAAGTATACTGAAAAAGCAAAGCCGTAGAAGGGTTCATCGGGTGGGTCTTCAATCGTCATCTGCTGAGACCGAGAAGACTGGCCCTACCTTTAATTTAATCCTTTTATCTTTTAAATTTAAAGTTATTAACAATTTTATTCAGATGTGGCAATATGATTGCCCCCATACATATGTATGTACATACATATGTGTTTCTCTAAGTGTAGTTAAGCCTGTTTAAGTCCTGATTTCACTTGACAATTTAATGTGTGTGGCTCATGTTTCCCTCTTTCCTTTTTTTATTTACCAATTAAATTTTGCAAAAAAAAGTGTAGACAGCTGTTAAATGGAAATTAAGAGACAAGAATAAAAATTCAGAATTTTCATTTTCGTTTTCGTTTCTTGTGAGGGGGGGTTTTCTTTTCTGCTTTTTTCATTTATTTTGACAAGTTATTGAACCTGTAAAAGTTTTTAATTAAAATTCAAATTAGACAAATTAAATGTGTTGGCCTCAATCGGGAGGGACGACACGAGACGAAATAAGAGACGAAAATAAAGGTATTGTGTATATTTTTATGCTATGGTTGAGATGCGTTTCCCAGGAAGGGAAGGAGGGAAACGTGAGTTAAATTTTAATTGATTTTTCCCCAAGAAAATTGTAGATGTGAGTTTAACTGTGTAAGTTTGTGTGCGTTTATGTGAATGTATTACTGTTTGTATGTATGTACCTGGCTTGAAGTAAACGAAGCGAAATGTGGAGTACAGAACAACAGCAGCCGATACATAAATACAAACAAATAAACTTATATACGAATATACAGATATATATATATATATATATATGTATACAGGGACGAGAAGACAAAAGCAACCGAAAACGAACTGGCAGACAGTCAGGCAGGCGAATAAACGACTAACACACAGATATACTCACAAATACACACACTGAGACATACTGAGAACGAGTAAGGCTCGGGCATTCGTATTCGTATTCGGCCTGCGTATGAATGGGAGGATGCCAGGCCCATGAGGATTGCTGAAAGGACGATTGAAGGAGGCAAAACGCAAAAACATTTCATCCTGTAGGCCGTTTATTGCTGCCGATGCTGTTGTATACACACACACACACAGATGTATACATATTATATACATTTATATGTATGTATCTCTGTATCTATGTAGAATTTATCGATTTATTTTGACTTCTCTTTATGTGCTCTTATTTAATATAAGCACAGCGATAAGGATAAAAAAAAACACAGTAGGAACAACAACAACAAGGCAAACAGTTAAGGGATCCCTTCAACCTACTACTGGGGAATGGCTGCTTAGAATGGTTGTGGCAAACTGATGGGGTGGAGGGGCTGCCCTTTTGGGTTCAGTTAGGGTGAGGCACAGCCACAACCCACAATCAACTTTTTGCGCTTAATGCGCCAATTCGGTCAAAACAAGAGCAACAACAACAACAGCAGTAGCAGCAAAAAAGAAGTCAGCAACAACGACCCAAAGTCAAATTGAGTAAAACGCATTGAAAACTTAAGTAATTTCCCAAGTAGGGCCCACAGTTCTTAAAAGCTTTTTTTTTTTTTTTGTTTTGCCTTTAGATGCTTGCTCGCCTGAAGCCACCTTACTTTTTTCTCCTATTCTTCTATTATATCTCAGTGGTTTTTTTTTAGCTTTTTGTTTCTTGTTATTGCAGCTGGCACAAAAGTTGTTAGCCAAGTATGAAGAAAAAAATGTGTTTTATTTTGTAATAGCCAAGAATGCACTGAAGTTGAAAGAGAATCGAGACAGACAGCGAGCAAAATAGAGATGAAGATGTCTACATTGGAATATGGGGAAGACGGAGGAGATGAAGCGAAAATTCATAAACTGTTTAATGAAGCAGAGCAATTACATAAACACAAAGACAAAGTCAATATAATTTTACAACATTAAACAAAACAAAAAAATATGAAAATACAGTCGAAGCGTAGACTTCAAAACACTTTAGGCCAAGGCTATCCAAAGTGCCCCCATGCGCTCCCAAGTTTGAGAAAAAAACGCAATCCAAACCAGATTATAATCTTCTCAATGGGAGCATAAAAGTAGTCTTCCTTATTTGCTTACTATCTAAAGATCTTTAGTGGATTAATGGATAGCAGGACAAGGCCATAACCATTCTGCTTTTTTTTTTTGTTTACACACATAGCAACCAAAAGGTTACAATTTAGTGTCAAGATTTTATATACATATTTGTACTACAAATATTTTATTTCTCTCAGTTTCTAGATGTAGCCAAAATAGAAAAAAATGTATGTCAAGCCGTCCTCTATACAAATTACAAAAATTGACAAATTCAAAATAAAAACTTTTTAATTTAAATAAAATGATAACTAAAGTCCTATGATAAAGAATAATATAAAACACTTTTAGATTTTAAATCAAAACTTAAACAATAAAAAACAGCAACAAAAATAAAAAGAAAAGAAAAAGATAAACCAAATCGTCATTTGTATGTGCATATGATGTACATACATATATGCATATATGTATGCATGGGCGTATGTATATGTGATTGTGTGTGTGTGTCTTGATGGAAAATGTGTGAAACAAAAATGATCCACCTTCTGTGTGCGCGCGTGTGAAATAAAACATAGAAAGCAAATAAAGAAAAGCGAAGTGAAAAGCAGCAGCAGCAGCGCCACCACCAACCAGCAGAAGCAGCAGCATTAGTGGAAAAGCAATTCAATGTCACAGTCAGCGAGCATATATACATTCTACTATATATATATCAGCATATATGCCCCCACAAACATATAGAAAGCACATAAAAAGCCATTGCCGCAGATTAGAGAGAATCAGCCCAGCCTCCTACATACAGAGCAACATCACCAGCAACAGCAACATCAACACCAGCAACAGCAGCAGCGACGGCAACGACAACGACAATCAACATCAAGCAAGAAACACGAAAAATTCATCATACGCACCGTGGGCCAAAATACACGGAGCTAACTAACAAATGCAGCCCCAGACTGAAAGGTGAGTTAAGGATTATTGCCACAAAAAAATAAAAATAAAATAAATAAAACCCAATGCCAATATGCAAAACTGTATACGTTTTTTTTTACATTTCGTTTTCCGTTTTCCTTTTTTTGTTCTTGTTTTAAAAGAGTTTTTCTTTTCCATATATATATATATATATATATACACAAATATAAATTGAATAGATTATATTTTCTTTTGTTATACTTGTCTTTATCAATACTAACAAAATGAAAATGTTAACAACTAAGTTAGCGTAATTTAAGACAATTGTGCTATGAGATGATATGTGATGTGATGTGATGAGATGAAATGATGTTGATGAGATGATGATGATGATGATGACTTTGGTATGAGCGTGTGTATAAGCAATTTATTTATGGCTGGTATTAACAAGCATTAGGATATGTGCTAACACTCAAACACACATACATTTACACATACCACACACTTCTACACATTGACACCCACATACTCATATATATAATATACACATAGGTACAGTATGTACAGCCGTACAAGTAAGCATTATGTTAGACGCTGAGCATTGTGTTTGTGAAACATTCACGCGGCATAAACGTGCTGCCACACCAAACAAAAATGAATCTCTTCACTTGGTCAACTCAATGGCAGTAATACCTGGGTAAAGGAAGGGGCGGGATGGTTGATGCTAAACAAAAAAAAAAGAAAACATAAATGAAAATGTGAGATGAAAGCAATCCGTGTTCAAAGTTCAATGACGTTGTTCTCATTGTTGTCACCACCATCGTCAAGGCGTGCCAGTGGCACATTTCCGACAACATTGAGTCTTCCATTGAAATCTTCTTATTGTATTTAGTTAGACACAAATAATATCAGACTTCCCAGCATTTTTTTGTATATATTCTACGAAATCAATTGCTATTGTAATGCTTTATTGACGCAACATTTGTGCAACAAAATGAACAATTTTATTGTGATAAATTTCATAAAAACATTTGCCCATAGAAGACTTGAAGAAATTTATGAGCAAATTGATAGGAATCAAATAAAAATTGGTTTTTAATAAGCCAATACAAAACGAATTGGTAAATAAATATACATTTTTTATAGAATTTTCCCAGCATTATAAAGAGCTTTACTTAATCTTCATAAAATTCTTTAGACTTTTATCAAATGATGGTAATGAATTTCTGAAGAACCTTTTTTTGAGGGGCTAGTATAGATTTTTGCTTTTATTTAAAGTCCTTTTGAATAAAGTCACGACTGATTCAAGCCTGGTTTAAGTCGTTTTGATAGAAAATTGAAAAAAAGTTTCAAGTGCCATATTTTTTTTTTTTTTCTATCCACTTTTTTGTTTTGCCTGTAATTTCAATGAAATCCCTTTAATTCACAGTTCACTCGTCGAGTGCCTGACTGACCAGTGCCTGCCAGTCAGATTTATGACTAAAACCAAATAATGGACAATTGACGTCACCGTAGAGACAAAAAAAATACCACAAGGAATTTCTTATTTATTATTTTATTTGTCATTTACGTGGCCGTCTTTTTCCGTCTATTACGTATGCGGTAATACTTTCATCGCGCCAAAAAAAGATTTTTTTTCTTCAGATTGGCATGTTCACTCTTTTCACATTGTGTGTGTATTTTTTCCATTTTTTTTTTTTTGGGCTGCCGCATTGATCTATTGCTGATAAAGTGAAAGTCAAGTTATGCTAGAAATGTAATTATTCATGTCTGGCATTGCGGAAGACAACAAACAAGCAAACAAACAAACAACTAAACACAACAAAAAAAGAAAACAAGGAAAAAAAAGCTACAAGAACAGGAAAATAAAAAATATATCTATAGAAAAGTCTTGGATGCTGAGCAAGGGGGGCAAGTAGGGGTGTCTCCTGCCCGTGCGGAGACACACACAGGCAGACACACAGGGATGGCAATGTGGACTTCCATTAGTGTCTGTGTGTTGCGCTATGCCGTCTCCGCTTCTCCTTGACGGGCGGTGCCCGTCGTTTATCTGTCAGCATTTGGCCCGCTTGATGAACTATTAATTTCTAGACGTGGATGTGAGGCAACACAAAAAAAAAACCTATGAAAAAAAATGTATTTTCGTCAAATGTGGCACGTGTGCCGGGAACATCATTTCAAATATTTATGCCAGCTGAGGGCGAGAGACCATAAAAAAAATTCCAAAAACGAAACGAAGAAAGTAATAAACGACCGCCAAGTGACAAATTTGGAATTGAAATTGGTTAATAGGTATATAAAAATGAAAACAATAAAAAACAACCAGCCATTTCGAAGCCTTTATACCCTTTAAATATTTCAAAAATTAGAAATGCTTTCATGTTGTATAAAATCTAAGAACGAAATGGGAATTACCTGTAATGTGCACTTTATAACTATATAGTTTAAGATCTAAGATCTGTAGCTCTTCGCTTATAGGTAGCGCATTTAGTTTCCAAAACAGTTTCTTAAAATTTGCAAAATAAAGTTCAAAACGCATATAATAAAATTGAAATTATTTAAAAATGACTTTGTTTTGTCTAATTATAAGTGTAATAGGCTAGTCTGAAAATATTTACCTAGAAAGTCTTAAAAAAAATGTAAAAACTTTGAATGAATGTCATTGAAAGCGCAATAAATAAGTTTTGTTAATATGTTTGTGACTAGTTAATGCCTAGTTTCCTTTTTCAATTAACAATTTATGTATTACGCTGTCCGAATAGTCAATATGGCAATAATTATATTTGCAATAAGCTCTAGAATGTGTCCACTCATGAGAGTGAAACTATAAAGTTGGTTTGAAGTTTGATGCCCAATTCAGTATTGTTCTCTACTTTACGTAGATTCAAAAAGCCTGATAATTGGCAAATTTGAGCCTGTAATGCGATTTAAAATGAATAGATTCGATTCCTGTTCAATGAAGCCTGGAAAAAGCACTCAATTGTTGGTAAATTCTATTAAAATTTGCTTTGTCTGTTTGTGTGTGTATGTGGTCCGATAATTAAATCAGCTGCAGACTTTTAAGAAACTCCCATGAGGTATATGCAACATTGTTGAAAAACATAATTGGCGGCTGTTGTGTGCTCCTTGTGGCTGTTGCGCTCATACAAGACAACGACAGGTGGTCGTTTCTGTTCTGTTGTTGATAAAGCGGCCAACACGGCGTATGAGTATAAATATGAGTATGAGTATGAGCATAATGGCGAGCGCAGACTCGCCTGATCATCGTTTAGCTCTGCTCTTCATCCATTAGGCTGATTTAATGAAATCGTAAATCAAACGCCGCGGATTGCTAAAAATATACTTGCACGTATTTTATGTTTTTTGAAGTGGAACTTATATGCCAACCAAATAAGATGAAGGAACCTGGTAGTCGCTGAACAATAGATGAAACGTGGATGATTGTGCCAAAGTATGTATGTATCTACAGTATCTCTCTGCGTGTGTGTGTGTATGCGTGCACATTCTCTTGCCCCCCGCTGCTGCTGCTGCGTCTGTTGACTCCTCATCTGACGTTGGCTCTGGTTGTGCCTCATTGTCAGACTGTACCTTCTGCATAGTTGTACCTAATGATGAGCACATGTAATGCTTCGTATTGCAAAACTTGGCGATTCATTTCGACATTTCTTGTGGTGAATAATGCATATGATTTCTATGGTCGAATTTGGTTGTTGGCGTCGTTTTTGGGATCTTTTCATTTTGTGTGTGTGTGTTTTTGTTCATTTTTCGTTTTTGAAAAAGTGCAGCCATTGTCGTATAGTCACATTGTCGCATTGTCGCTTTTGTCTTTGTGTTTGTAGTTGCCTTCGTACTGTCCGTCTCTCACAAGGCGTGTCCAAGATTTCGCTTGGCTGGCCGGCGTCACAGTTTTTTGGCGTCTGCATTTTGCACTTTGCTGATATATATGTATGTATGTACATCTATCTATCTGCGAATGTCCATTGCCCCAGCAGCATGGATGCCAATGGGTGTGTGCACATCTTTATTTAATTAACATATTTTATTTGCTTTACTTTCCTCGAACATCTCTTCGTTTGTGATTTATGCCTGGCGTTTTGTGCATTTTTATGTTGCCTTTTAGTCATTATTATCATTGTGCGGATGATGATGGTGATGTTCATAGGCAACTCGTTTGGCATGCCAGACATGTCCAAGAATTGGTATCAAAATCAGAATCAACATGCCACGCCCCTACCCTTTTGGCCATCTCGCCATATTATTAATTGAGTGCATTAGTCAACTTCTTGTCTGCAGTTTTTCTATTGTTAGGCTTTTTGCCTTCATGTTGCCTGACGGTAAGTGTGACTAATTTTATTATTTGATTTCATTCTATAAATTTCTCTTTATTTTGTTTTCTATATTTCGTCCACCCCTCCTGCACCCTATTCAATTTGATTGCATTGTTGTCCACATCAAAATGTCGGCTTTCAAAATAAAATTAATTTTCACTTACTGTGCCAGCAGACTATATGCTTATTTATAGTATGAGTGTATGCTTTTGTGTATGTGTGTGTGTGTCTGTGTGTGTGTGTATCTGCCAGATACAAAACATTCTTCAAATAAATTGTCATCAAAATGTGATTAAATTTTATTGTGTGCTGCAGCATAACATTTATATTTAGATATTAAACAGCAAATATATTTTCACACATTGTTAAGGCCCCCTAAGCCGAATTGGAAATTTTAAATGCAGAATCGAACAGGTGCACACATACAAAGATATGGGGCATGTGTGTTCTAAATTATCATTAGAGTAGATTTTTATCCAATTGCTCATCAAGAATTTCTACTTACGAAGCTTTTTATGTGCATTACCGAGATCTTAATGGCTTATTTTCATATACTTAAAGATATAAACATAATTTTGTTATTTAAATACTATTTAGATTTACTTTTAGCGCTAAATAGTTGATGACATAACGACTCCCCGAGGTATTCTCATTATCCAGGGCCACACAAAATACAAAATTACGAGTATTTCCAAATAGGTGATGCATCAAAAACTCATTTATATCGTACACACTTTACCGTATATAGATACATTTTGTTCATATATGTGTATGTATGCCCATGAATGAATAATGTTTGTGAGTTGGTGTTAGGCACAGATATTTAATTTTGGCCTAACATCAATCATTTAGCCCATAACACCAGCAACACCAACAACAGATGCCTCTCAGCATGAACAAATATTTAAAGGGTTTAGCCCAAATGTAAAAATTTGTATAACCTCTGAGGAATGGAACAAGTTAGTTTGCAATTCCAGCTCGACATGTTAATACTCTATATCGAGACCTTTACAAATATATAATTTACAATATCTTGAGTCTTTCGTTACTTTTTGTGTAACTGCCTCTGCGATGCCTAGCAAAGTTTTATATAAATCCTGAAGATTTTTTTTTACTTTTGTTACTCTTTGCTTTCAATTTAGTACGTCTTCTTATGGCAAACGAAGTAAAAAACCTAAAATAGAGAAATCAATAAATTACCGATGAACAAATGAACGTAGGAAACGGAAGGAAAGTGAAATCAAAGAAGAGAGAGAAAGCGGACAAAATGTGTCACTAAGGACACAAGAAAGGAAATAAATTAGAAATAGGAAATCAAAACTTCAAACGGAAACAAACGGTCAGCTAGAAAGAACAATAAAAGATATAAAACCATAGAGAAGGATAACAACTGATAACGAAGGATAAGGTTGAACAGACATTTAATTGCCATAGGAACTTTAAGTTTAAAAATTTCTATGAATTTAAATTTTAAGTAATCAATAAGAAAATCAATCCTCTTACACTTCAAACTCATGAGACTATTAACCCAATTTTAAGCAGGGCACACTAGGATAGTAAATGCAACTCTCAAAAGCCATTTAAACATTATGGGTGCAATAAAAATTATAAATAAAAGTCAGCACATACAGTGCCAGCAAAAAATATGCACACAACTACATTTCTTTCTGTTTGGTAAATAGTTTTGATACCTATTACCTGAGTCTTACAGTTATCACCATTGTTCCTTTTCCGCATCCGATATTTCATTCGGCGGAGTATTCAATTCACTTTCATTGATAATATAATATTTTAGAATTAATTAATGACGTAAAATAATGCCGAAAAATGAATAAGAAAATCAGAATTTGCCTTTAAATATTCTGCTAGTTTCATTTCAATCATCACTTTTTCTACGAGTCCAAAAAAAGGAGAGTCAATTGGAAACATTTTTAAAAATTTTGACCATTTTCAATTTGCATCAAAATCAAGCGGCTGTTGACAAAATTTACGGTACATGATATTAATTTAAAACAGAAACTGTCCAATAACCTTAAAAAATAAAATCAATGTCTCATATTTTTTGCCGCCACTGTGTAAATACTCAACTAAGAACATGCCAGCGCACTCCAAGGGAAATATTGCAAGGCAATGTTTATGTATGGCGCGTTCTCATTAAGCAAAGTGTTCGATAATTAAATCGAATTGTAAATCACAGCATCGGTTGCCACCACACACACAGACAAAAGCCCCTAAATCCCCATTCACACGTTGGCACTCCAACATGCGGCACACATGGGGCAATTAGCAGACGATCAGCATGCAGCTGTTTAATTGCCACTAAAGCAAAAGTTTTTCTTTCTTATATTTTAAAATAATAGAGAGGAGGATACGGAGGAGGCAAATTGTTGTCCACTCAATAGAGAAAACCATTCAATACAATTCAAAAAGAATCGATCGACTTTCTGGATACTTTATACAAAAGAGAATCATTAAAATTGAAGGTATATTGTCTACTTCCTCGGAATTGGTTTATAATTTTTTATATCTTTCTTTATCCATTGTCTAAATATACCTTTTAATGCCATGGGTAGTGGGAATAATCAGCAATCAGCCATCAATAAAAAAAACAACAACTGAAAAACAATAATATTGGGAGAAGTCTATCAAAAGCGTTTGCCTTTCCTTTCTTTTTTTTGTTTTGCTGTTGTTTTATTTTGTTTATTTTCAATGAGCGCGAATGATTTTAATTGGATTTTGATATGTGAACAAAGATAGAGTGGAACAGAGGGAGGGCGAGGGGGGCGAGAAAGATATACCAATTTCCACCACCACCCACCTATTTGGCCTGCCGTTTTCTTTCAATCTTTCTTTCTAGAGCATTTTTACACACAATGTTTAGAGTAGAGTATGTACGAGTGTATTTTTATTTTTAGTTTTGCGGTCTAACATTGAAAATTTTCATGTCTAATTCTGTTCATACTGTTGTTGTTATTAATATTATTATTATCGGATTATTATGTTGATGACATGGCCAGCCAATGGGGCGTATACGCAATGCGCGTGTTTCATCCCTTTCTAATTGGAATTAAATTAATAAAGTGTGAATAAACGTAGAGCAGAAACAACAAACAAAACAAAAATACATATACAATATATCCATTCAATTTAATTCAATAATAAATATCTTAATACCCATAAGAGAGGCAATCAAATTGTTTTTTTGATCTTACTAAGCATTTATACACTATATTTAAGTTAATTAGTTTAAATAATACCCACGACGAACTACTTTACTCCGTTTACTATCAAAGCGTACCTTTAGAAATGTCTCACGACTTAAATACTTTTCTAGCTCTTTACAAGTCCAAGAACCTCGAGATCTTTAGCGGTTATAGAACCCATTCTTATGTCCTATTTTATTTGCCTTAAGCAAAAGTCTATATATTTAATAATTATAAAAATCAGGCTATTATAAATATTTGTTAAAATAAAACAAACAAAAATCTTATCATGGAATGCCATAGACCGAGACCAACACCCTTGCTGTTGTTTTTGTTGCCTTTCTCTATAGTTTATATTGTTATTCGTTGCATTGTTGTTGTTGCTGCTGGTATTGTTGGTGCTTGTGTGGCCATATCGCGCCTTGGCTTTCTTCATTAGTGCGTTTTAGTGGGCGACTTGCCAAACATTTTCTTAAACAAATTGTCGTCGCGCTCGACAACATTCCGCGCACTTGCCTTGCGCCTTACTACCGCCCTGGCGACGGCGTCAACGACGACTTCGACTACGACGGTGCCGATGGCGGCGACCCAGTGTGACACACTGTGCTAGTGTTTCACTGCGACTGTGTGACTCTGCGCACATATTGCTTACATATTTTTAATTAAAAATCCAACTCGTATACTCGTTGCTTTTGGCCATCGAAGTTGCCAGCCGAAATCTAAATTCGAATTCAAATTGAAATTGAAATCCAAAAGCATCTTACGCATTTGCATCTGTTTTGCCTGTTGCAAGTTTTCCCTCTTTCTTAAGTTTTGCTTTTTGGGTGCAATCGCTCTGTCTGATGTCTGGGAACATGTGTACGAGCGTGTGGCGCTCCCCCCGCTGTATATCTCCACTTTGCCCCGCCGAAATTGAAAAGTTCCCTTGGCCAACTGCGCCTTTTGCTTATGCTGTCGCTGGCTTCTCATTTGATTTCGCAAATAGTTTTTATATACCCTATGAAATTGAAAGGGAAATTGTATTATTGGAATTAGTTTACCACAAAGTGTGGCAAATAAGAATTTAATATTCTTTCAGATATGGAACATTTTCTGTTAAGATTTGAAGAATGAAAAGAAAACATCGTATTCAAGAAAGATCTTAAGAACTTTGATAATCAACGTATTAAATTGAATTCTTTTTATTTGCGTAAAGCGATCGGTATTATTGAATGCGATTATAAAAAAAAGAGTATACAAAGTAAAAATTTTGGTAATTTTCAAATTTTTTGCCAATTTTTCGCTAAACTTTTTGCGGCATTTTTGGCGCATGTTTTGTCAAACGAACACAAATTTCTGTACGTGTCTGTGTGTTAGTATTTACATAGAGGTGTGGTGAATTGGGAGGGGGATTGTGGGGTATGGAAAGATGAATTAAATTAAAAATAAAACTATAGAAGATTGTAATTAAATAACTAAAAACAAAAATAAGCATTTTAGCAGATAGACAAAGACTATTGTGTACCAAAAATAACTAAACTGTATGTATACTTACATATATACATATATGTATACGTATGTATGTATGTAGGTATAGTAGACTATATGGCATGAGACTGAAGAAGAAGAGGATGACGGTGATGATGATTAGATGACGAAGAAGAAGACAAAGTGCAAGAGACCTGTCGTGACAGCAATAGCTAGAGAGAAAGAAATTCGCTTAAAATGTCAAATAAATCGATAATATTTCCGAAAAAACTTAAATTTCCATCACTATTTTTTATATATAAATGCTATATGAATCGCTAAATACATAAATTGTTTATTTCAACTGGTTTAGGAACAGATATTTCTTAAATCAAATAAACCTTAGCTCTGGATACAACAAAATGTGACAGAGGCAAACAAGAGAATGCTATGTAAAACACTTGTTCAATGTCACATATGTATTTTTTTTTTGGGTTTGCTAATGTTTTCATTTCTTTAAACATAAACAAATGCTCAGCTGGACAAATGCTTCAATCAATCAATCAGTCAATCAATCAATCAGTCAATCAATCCATCACTCAACCAGTCAAAAGCCAAACTAACCACCATCACCTGCCCGCATTCCCTCAGCAGTTAGCGCTATGCGTATAATTCTCATTCTTCTTACATTTTTTTGTTCGTCTCCTTTTAGTTTATGTATCTTTAACACACATATAAACTCACACACACACACACACACAGTTCACCGCACCATCACACACTCTCACACTGACTGTGTGTGTGTGTGTGTTTGTGTGCGGTTGTGTGTCCCCTATGCATGTGCTCTTCTCGTTTCGTATTTTTTTTTTTTCGGTTCTTTCTAATATATTTATTTTTCTTGCTTTCGGTTTTTATGCGCACATTTTTATGCATCAAATTTTAACTTTTTGTTTGTTTTGGGTTTTCCTCAATTCTATTCTATTCGTTTTTCTTTTGTCACCGAGAAAAAAACGAATGGAAAATAAAAATCAAAAAGAATACAAAAAAAAAAAAAAAAAAAAGAAAAACAAAATTCGAATATGTTTCTATCATACAAAAAACAACAAACTTTTTGCAGATTTTTGATTTTATATCCCCATCATCACAACCACCACCACCACCACAACTACAACTACTACAACTACAACAACTATAATAAGTACAAGCACCAACAGCTACAACAACAACAACTACAACGACAACGATATCATCAACGGCGTCAATTGCGACGATGGCTGCCATAAACACGGTAAGTACGCGATCAAATTCACCGACCACAAACAGCATAATGGCAGAGACGATCCTAATATATCAGGTTTTGGGTGTACGTCATATACAAGATTCATGAAATCTCACAAAATCTATATAGAACTAGTGTTGTTCATATTTTAAAGAATATTTACTACAGACACCAGCCAATGAATGAATGATCCTGTTTTAAATTTTTTCACTCGTGTTTTTTTCATGCCACGAATTGGTTTTTTAAGGTCAAGCTTAGAAATTTTTAAAACAGTTGCAGCTGGACTACAAGGAAAAAAGGACTTCATTTATAGTTGCGAAACGTCAAGAGGAACAGCCAAAATAGATTCGTTGCATTGATCATATCACTCATGCGTCATGTTATCCCTAAAACGCAAGAATTTCTATGTTAAACTTATATCTGGGTCAGTTTAACGTAAAACAAGACTGGAAAATATAAACAAATAGAAATATAGAGCAAATTTATAAAATTCATTAATAGATAGATAGAATTATTAATTGAGTTCTGAATGCAAATGCCTCAAGCCATTTATAGAAAATAAGATATGTATAACACCCATAGTTTTATACAACAACTTTTAATTTAAAACTAAAACATTATAAAGTACTTGGCAAGAGTTATATTTCTTCACTTAACCTTAATTTGAATGAGAACGAAACCTAGTTAGAGAACCAACAAAATTACTAAGCAAACCGGCTTATTTAATCGGTTCATTCAGTTAAGTCAGTTTGTGTGAATGTTGGGCCATGCCAACTGAATAAATAATGGTTTGAATGCCATAAACTAATTACAATGAAGAGTAATCAAATAATGTATTTAACTCAAAATATTACGTATACGAGGTGTGTAAAACACAAGCGGAAAGCATTACGCAAAATGCCATAACTTAAAAAGGCAGTTCAAAGGCATATTCCGGCATATTCTCTCATAAATAAGATTTCTTTCAATTCTTTTTTCCATATTTCTTGAAAATTTCAAATAAACACAAATATGCTGCCTGGCACAGACATGGAGAGATGATGAATCTGTTATTGATGATGACGAAGGCAAGCGTATAGCCCTTCCCACTGCCATTGCCATTGGCGTTGCCTGATGAAACATGTGTTTCGGCTCATTTTACTAATAAGCAAAAGACCGGAGACCAATGACAAATTGCCGCCTCGGCAGGACTTTAGCGTTTTCAATTTAAATATTGACATACATATGCCCATGTGCAATATTTATATATTTATTATAAACATGTATTAAATCATACTTATAAACAATCATCGGCAATCTCAGACTCAAAGTCTGCTGTGCAAATTTATGAAAGAAATTCTCAATACAAAGGGTATATTCATTTAAGATGATTAGTATATACATATATATATGTAACTATAAGAATATCGAATTTCTGTGAAAACCCCTTTAATAAATTAATATGGACCCACATTATTCCCTAGTATTTTGACAAAGTAACTGAAATTTGTCATTATTTTTCATTTTCAATTACTTATCACAAGTAAAGCCCCTATAAAGGGTATTTAAACTTCGTCATATAAACAGAGACAACGAGTTTTTTTTCTGGGTTTTTCCGCCGTCAATGAAACAGGCATCTCTTCATATTTTTTTTTTTTTTTTGGCTTTCCTTCACTAGACTGGTAAGTCTTGTTGGTCTTTTCCCGTTTTCATTCTTTCATTTATTATGCTTGGTGGGTGCTCTTTTTTTATGTTTTGTGGAGTGACATTGACATTTGATTGACATACGAATCATTCTGTAAAAATATACATACGTATATATACATATACATATATGTACATGACGGCCTGCATCCCATAAAAAGTGGAAAAAAACTGGCTAGGTAAAAGTGGCAGCAGGCAATTGGTGTATCCACCATGTCGTAACAGGATATATCAAACAGCCTACACCACCCAGCACCACGAGCACCAGCAGACCCGCTGTGATGAATGAAACGACAGCCTGGCATGCTACGGAGACGAGATTTTTTTTTTTTTTTTATCTTTTAGGACACATAAATCTTAAGCGCCATACAGACACAACAAATAATCATTTAATGATCCCCGCTTTGATTTAGTGTGAAAATAATTGATGTGAGCAAAAATTAAATATGCTTACGGAGAATGATGTGAGTGAGATTGTTAATATGGATTGCAGTTTTCCAAGTAACATTTAATAGGATAACATTTATGCTCTTCGCTTCAATTTGAATTGAAATCTAATTGAATTGTTAAACCAAAAAGGTACTCGTTTAAAAGGAATATTCCATTTGTTGGCACTTCCGATCCCATTTCTGACCATTCTGAGCTAACGACAAGGTTATCAAAACAAATGTGAATCGATAAATCTAATTTACTTTACTTGCCTTTATATGTAGTATTTATCTGTAGAATATGCCCATATATATTTCATAGCCCCAATGCACAAATGAATTTAAATAAACAAATTCTGGTTAAGATAACATTAGGCCGTTTGCGTACACCACATTAAGTTGGCCACTTGTGGCTCCATTTCTAAAATTTTTGCTTAATGCCAATTTGTTCATTATACAGAGCGTTGGCTGTTTTCTTGTTTTCTTTCTTATTTTTTCCTTTTTATTTTGTTTTTTTGTGTGTTGTTGGGCTAGTTGTTTTTTTTAAATAGAACTTAAACAATAAAAAAAATTCGTGTTGTTTATTTATTCAACGTGAAATTTTATGCGCCCAAAAGCAAGAAAATTTATGCCCAATGTCTTGGACTTCATTTGGGTTTCAATTTAAATATGTTTTGTCGTTGTGGCCAACATAAAGCCCAAGCTGAGTAATTGTTGAAATATAATGAGCATTTTATATATAAATACATATTTATGTATGTAAATATATTTACGGGTAATTTCAGGCCACATTAATTGGACATTGGCTGCGGTTTATGAGTTATTTTAATTATTGCCTCACATTGATATGGCCGCCGCCGTATGCCTCAAAAAAATGATAGACACTAGTTAGTGCATCATGAGTTATTGCTAGATTTTTATCTATTTTTCTCTCTTTGGTTGTTTTTATTGTATTTTAATATATTTACTTGTAGATAGACCATGCCGGGTGCGACAATTAAGAGGTCTGAATAATTATTACATTTAAAGGGTTACTCAGTGCCAAAACACAAAAAAAAGGAAATGTTGATGTATTTACTGCGACACTTCAATGTTGTTCAACACGTCGTATACTCAATTTCCGTGCTAACATGACGCAGAGAAGAATGGTCAAAGGGGGTGGGTGGTGGGATAGGAACTTGTGTCTTAAAGTGAAATGCATTTAAATTCAATTAATTATGCGACACGTCGTCCATTAGACGACAGTTGCTGTGAATTATCAATAATCTCAACTAATCTCGCCTGACAGCCGCTATTGCTGTCTTGCTTTTGGCATCGTTTGAATCTATCTCTCTTTGTCTTGCTCTTTTCCTTTCTCTGGCTTGGTCACACACACACACATACGTATATATATACACATGTCTGGTATATTGTCATCCATTGAGTAGTGTTTCTACATTTACATTTTGCCCGCAGGTACCAAAGAGCATACATTTGCCTTTGACGAGTCTCAGCAGTGCGCCGCGTGTGTTGATGTGCAGCGCCTCCGTGGGCACTGAAGCTTCTGTTACATTGCAACTAAGAGATGCAAACAGCAGCACTGGTAGCAGCAGCAGCAACAGCATCAGTAGTACAACAACTAAAACAGCAACAGCAACAACATCAACATCTGCTGCAACAGCTTCATCATCATCCCAACCAGCAGTATCATCTTCAGCGCCAGCGCCAACGTCATCATCATCATCATCAGCATCATCTTCCCCCATCAGCAGCAGTAGCAGTCAGCAAACTCAAACCAATGGCGTCACTGCGCCAGCCACGTCGTCGTCGTCGTCAGCAACATCAACGACAACGTCGGCATTAGAGAATGCATTGACCATTGGCTATCCGGATCCGGAAATGTTGGCAGATGTTTTGGGCACCATACAGACAGCTTGTAAGTAGACCAACCAACCAAATGCAATAGGCATAGCCTATATATACACACATTTCGAAATGCTTTGTCTGAATAGAACAACTGCATTCAGATCTATTATCCAGTCACAATCACAGAGAAAATTGTTTCAATTTCATTAGCGTATACGAAAGACGAATTGCCAAACATTTCTATTAATTTTGTGGTAAACTGAAAACTGAACACTAGTGGCAAAGCGAAACTTCATTTCAGTGCACATTCAAAAATTTGTAGTGAAAATTAACTTTAAATTTATTATTACCTCATTACAGCCCTCAAGAACAACAACAATAACAGCAACAACAGCAATAACAATAATACAGTCACAGGAGCAACATTAAGCAATAATCTTGGAAAGTCAAGCAATGGCAATCATTTGAGTAATCCCAACAAGATAACCATTACCAGACGGAGTGTGCAAACAGTCAGCACATCAACCAACACCAATTCCACTGGCAATAGCAATAGCAACATCAGCAGCAGTACCGGCAACAGCAACGGCAACGGCAGCAGTGGCAAAACCAATACTAGCTATATTAAAAACTGTTTGATACGCAGCAGCAGTTGCAGCAACACTGCCACAAATGTCACGACTCTGGCACAGATTATGAGCAATAGTAGTACAAGCAGTGCAGCCAGTTTACTTAATCAGCATAATAACAATAGCAACTGTAGCAATAGCAGTAACTTTAGCAACGCCTCATCGGTTGGCAGCAGCATTAGCATTGGCAGCAACAGCAGCAGCAATAGCAACGACAGCAACAGCAGCAGCGGCGGTGGACATAGTTTGAGTTTTAAGAGCAATGGTAGACATGTTCCTGGCAGCAGCAGCAACAATAGCAACAGCATTGGCGGGCTAACCACATCGTCAGTATCCGCAAATACCGCATCAACAACTGGCATTGGCATCGTCAGTGTTGAGGCCCCGAAAAAGAATCGCCCCAAATTATCCTCACCAACACGCCACGGACCGCAACAGTGTCAGGTGCGTACCATAGCCGCATCATTATATTTGAAAATTTCACATATACATACACACATATCTACATATAGATATATAAGTACGTTTGTATTGTGGTCTCTATGTGGTCTAATCGCTAATTTATTGCTGGCTGCCGCTTTTGAGCCGCGGCCATGTCAGAATCAGTCCAAAGAGACTCATGCCACAAACAAAAAAAGTGCCGAATGTCGAGTGCGGAGTGCCGTGCAATATTTATAAACAGACATTAAGGTCGTCCCGGCCGACTGGTCGAATGGCAGGTACAACGTCAATACCGAATCCAAAGTGCCTCGTACTCGTAAAATGCCAGACACCGAATTACCACTTAGAACTAATATTATGACCGTAGTCGGTTGTGTATTTTTTGTTCTGGTGCACGGCGCTAATTGAGCATAGAGATCACGTCTAGTTAGCTGCAGATGGGCGCCTAAAACGTAGGTGGATTCATCTGTTCATGACATGAAAGAGAAAATACTTTATTACTATTTGATTACTTGTCGAAGAATTTAATACAAATCTCTTGGAAAGTTAATCTTGTCCACTTTTGATGAATTGTTAAATAGTATACATTACAAGAAGTAAATCTCCAAAACATATAAGTTCGAGCAACCCTCGCATTAGAAATGCTGCACGTTTGGCTTATTGCCAATTAAACTGACAGCCGCTCAAAGTCGCTACGAATTTCAGAACATGTCTCTTTTTGCTCATCATTATAGAAAGAGAAAGAAAAGTGAATTTGATGATGATATGTTTAGTATGAAACAAGGTATTGCAGGTGTTTCACGAAACTTTGAGTCTAAGATTTTATCTGATTCATTAAGAGATTACGCATACGACATGTGGTCCACGTAAATATTCCCAGCATCGCCACATAGACACAGAAAGAGAAAGAGAGGATTGACGCGACATTTTGGCCATCAATGATGCGCACTACCCGATGCTAATTACATTTCTTTTCCTTTTTGTAGATTTGCTGCAAAATCTTTGGAAATGCTTCGGCGTTGGCCAAGCACAAACTGACGCACAGCGACGAACGGAAATACATTTGCGCGCTCTGCTCTAAGGCATTCAAGCGGCAAGATCACTTGTAAGTAAATGAAGCATAACACTAAATCCACCCACTGTCCACCAGCTCACATTGATATATGTATGTTTTCTCTTTAATGCACAGAAACGGACACATGATGACTCATAGGAATAAGAAGCCTTACGAATGTAAGGCAGATGGCTGTGGCAAATCCTACTGTGATGCTCGCTCATTGAGACGTCATTCAGAGAATCATCATACTGGATCTGGCACGTCCACAACCACCACTAGCATCACCACCAACAATATAAATCAATCGCTCTCGCCCATCGCAAGTTCGAGTGGAGCCAGCTGCAGTAGCAGCAGCAGCAGTAGCAATAGCAGCAACAGCAGCATGGGCGTTGGCATGACAATGGGCGTGGCAACCAGTACACTCAGCCTGTCACCGGCCACAGCCAGCGGGGATGCCAGCTCTCCAGATGGTGCCACCTGTATACGCACTTACATTTCCACCGGCAGCTCTGTGGTCGATGCAGCTACAGGCATCGCTCTTTCCGAGGAGCAAATCAAGGCTATGAACTTGCCGATTAAGACAGGAGTGACGCTTCTTTCGCCCACCACATCGACATCCTCAATTGCCTCGTCCAACGCGTCATCATCAACGTCGTCGTCGTCATTGGCATTAGTGTCGGCATCCTCGACAACAGCCATGGCTCCATCCTCGGGACCGGGCACATTAATTGCAACTTCGCCAACCATTACCCTAGCTGATGGCAGTAGCCTGGAGGGTGAGGGTCTCACACGCGAACAACTGGATCTCATTAGCAAGATAATGCAGCAGACAAAGCAAACGAGTGCCCAGGTGACTGTGTCCTCGCCCACCAGCATTAGCTCCTACAAAATCAATACAAACTCAGCGCCAACACAATCCAGGCCACGCACTTGGAACATGCAATTGGTGGGTTTTTTGATTAGCAGTTTAGATGGATCACATGATTACATTGTTTTCTACTTTTAGCTCAACAATTCGCAGAATGTCACAGTCACCGTTGAGGATGGTACAGATTTGGTTCCCTCATCCTCATCCTCCTCCAGTTCGCCGGTTGAAGTTAAAGAGGAGGAACTAAGCCCACAGCTGGTGGCAGCCATCAATCCGCATCTGTTAAATATTGTCAAACTGGACAAACCAGTCGAGTGCAATTTGTGTCACCGAAAGTTCAAAAACATACCTGCCCTCAATGGGCATATGCGTTTGCATGGCGGCTACTTTAAAAAGGATGCCGAAAGCAAACGCAACGAGAAAAAGGACTCTAATGGACCGCCACTGCAGACAGCCAGCATTGGGGTACGAGCCCTGATCGAGGAGAAGATTATAAGCAAGCGCAAGGATATAAATAAGGTAAGTCAAAGCTAATAAAAGTGAAATTCTAATTTCATCCATTCCTTTCTTTTAACAGGGTTCGTTTGTGGTCCCCGCCCCGCCAAATAGTAATTGCGCTACAACCACATTGAGGCGTTCTATCAGTGATCTGGAAAGTTTTCTCAATCCCAAGAGTAGTACGAACAGTATAAATAATGCCACGCCCACCACTACAACCGTTTTACCAGCTGCCACCACAATTAAGAGCAGCAATGGTCTGAGTATACAACAAATTGGACTGCCGCAGAGTATTGAGATCTTCAGCGGTGGCCAGAAGCAATCGAAAACATTAAATCTAGGCGGTGGCAGCAATACGATAACCATAACCACCAACAATGTGCCCACCACAACCACAATGAGTGCATTGACAGCTCTGAAAGCTGGCGGCACATTCAGCGGAGTATCAGCGTCGACATCCACCAATACCGATCCGAAGGATTCTACTTTGATTGAACTACTTAAGCGAGGGACACGCATAGCGGTGACTTCGAAGAAATCATCCCAAACATCCCACACACAAATGCAGGCCCAGATTCAGACTCAAACTGTTAGCGGCCCTTTAGCCGGAGGGGGAATTACCGAAGTGACAGGAATTGGTTCGAATAGTCGCCAGATTATCACCAATAATAATCGCACTGTGATCATACCATCCGACGTCCAAGTTGTATCCACCAAGAGCAAAATGAACACCCTTTCAAGTCTTGTGAGAGCCAACAGCAACATTGGAGGCGGAAACACCATAAGCAACGGCACCAACAACAACAACATTTCATGTGCAACTAATAGCATTTCCCTTCCGGATGGTACACCATTGTCTTTAACAATTGCTCCCAGCCAAGAGGGCACAAGCACTTTGACAGGCGCCCCAACTGGTGGTGTTATTACCAGCGGAGGTAATGGTGTCTATACCGTGACTTATACCAGCGATGGAACCGATCTCTTCGATGATGCCGAAGTCTACAATGTTACCGACACAGAGATGCTCCTACAGACAGTTGATACCATGGAGTTGCTCAATAATGAAGAGGATGACGACGAAGATGCCCAGATGAAGAGCGAACATTCCGAAGAGTTTGCCCTACTCAGCGAGGCCGGCGATAGTGCGCATACGCAGCTGGTCAAGCTGGAGGCAGACAATACAAATAATGGGACAACAACAACAACGGCGCTGCCCACCTTCCAGCAATTCCATTCCAAGGAGCTAATCATGCAGAATAGCTCTCAGATCCAAGCCATAGCCAGCATGCGTGTTGGCAGTGTGTTGACATCGCCATTACACTCGCCATTGGCCTATCCCACACCACCGTCTAGCCATGAGAATATGGCTCAATCTTCACCGTTCATTGAGGATGCAGCTGCCCAGTTTGTGGATGCTACACACACTTTCTTTGGCGATAAAACTGACTTTTCGCACATCTATTTCAAGACCGACGATGGCCAAGAGACCCATGAGCAACTGAGTGCCAACGATAATGAAAAGATTCTCAAGTTGAAATCTGTGCTGGAGGAGAGCAGTTTCGATCCATCGATTAAAGTGGAAGATCTACTAAATGGCACTGAAGATGATACCGAGTGTGATTTGCGTGAATTTGCTGAAACAAATCTCTCGTTCCTTGACGAGGATCAAGAGTTTCTCAATGATTCACGTAATGCCACCTCGCCCCTGTCTGAGTCTTTTTTCACTAGCGGCATTGGTTCAGCAGAGGACGTAAAGCAAGTGTTGCGTGAGGTGTTACCCGATGAGAATATGCAATTGCAACTGTCAAGCGAGCAACAGGGTGAGAATATTATTGATCTGTACTATTTGCCTGGCTTGGCTCTTCAGTCGCAGATGATGCCCAATTCCGAGGATCCATTGTTGTCGTCGTCACCGCGTGAATTTGGACAGCAGCGTCAATTGGGCTTACAGCAACAGCAACAAACAGCAGTTGATCAACAACTCTACGAGCAGCCGAATGAATCACAACAACAGCAACAACAAGCTCAACTACAGCCACAATTACACGAGCAGCAGCAGCAGCAGCAACAACATCAAGAACAACAACAACAGCAGCAGCAGCAGCAACAACAACAGCAACAACTATTACTTCCTCAGCAAACGGATTTCACAATGCCCTTGGTTAGTGGTCAAAATTTTGCGCCTGTTGCCAATCAACCACAATTTTTGGATACCAATCAACAGTCAATGACTCTCAACAGTATCCTGCAACCATTGCTCTATTGCGGTAATACCGTTAATGGCAATGGCAATGATTCCATGCTTGTGACAGACTGCCAAACGAATGCATCCCAGCCACAAAGCGGCCTAGAGGCAAGTCTGCTCTTCACCTGCGGCTCCACAACTATTGTCAACAACAATATTAACAATAATAACAATAACAACAACAATAACAATAGCAACAACAGTATGAACAACTGCAATTCCACTCTAGGCAGAACTTTAATGGGCACTCTGCAACCCACATTAATGCCAGCGCCACTTGCACCAGGCGTATCAAATTTACAGCCCTTGTCGAATCAAACGAATTCCATACTAAAACGTCGCCTACGCTCGAATGTATCGCAGGAGACACACAAATTCTCCAAATTCCATACCCTTTCACCGCATCGTTCCAAGTTGCGGAAACCATCGCGTACCCATTATACACCGGCACCCATGCTCAATCCGGACCGTAAGGGCACCGGACTCTATTGCAATGTTCGCAAGCAAATGGGTCAGAATTCGATGTTTGATGGATTCGACGATGATTTCGGTGATCCGGTCGGTTTGGTCGATTTCTCTGACGAGTCAAAGGTGAATTTAGGCTCAACATATCAGGCTCAGATACCCGTCTGTAAATCATTCGAGGAGGCGGCCCATGATACACTTGGAGCTGAAATGATGTGGGATCCCGATATACAGGAAGATGAGAAAATATTAATGCGCTATATAGATCTGAGTAAATCATCAGCCGTACCCATGGGTAGTCATTCCGAGGAGGTAGCTCTGCAAACTTTACTCAAGTCGAAAGGAAATTCGGCAGCGGCTGTCCTCATTCTGCTTCAGACGCAGTCCAATGCATTCCAAATGAAGTGGACGGCCATCGAGTTGGAGCATTTTCTGCGTGGCCTGGAAAAGCATGGCAAGAATTTTGGCAAAATTGCGAATGAGGTAAGTGACTGCAAATATCTGACCGAAGATAAAAGTCCTGTATTATTTTCTTACTCTTTGAAGCTTGTCACCAAAACTTCTGGCGATTGTGTGCAAATGTATTATTTCTGGAAGAAACTCTGCGTCGATTATAAAGTGTCACATTTGAAAATGGAACCGGTTGCCCATAGCACACCAGCCATAGAGAAGCCCTATGTATGCGAAATAGCTGATTGTTCGGCGGTAAGTTCTAACTACAGTTTTATTGCAAATGAAGCAAAAGCATGATTGGATTTTGAAAGCTAACAATTCGAAATTTATGTACATGAAACACGACAACACATAATACCTTACTACTGGTCCATCTCTCTCTCTCTCTCTCCCACATTCTCCCTATACTTTCTTTCTTGTATCATATTCATAATGGCATCAAAAACAAAAAATTTCCCTGCCTGTGTGCAAAAATATTGTAGAGCTTTACTTCGAAAGCGGCGCTGCACGGTCATGTACGCATACACGCTTATGGTCGCAACAACAACAACAGCAACAACAACAGCAACAGCAACAACAACAACAACAACAACAATAGTAATCAGCATGCCACAGCAAATGTAAATGCAAATGCAAGTTGCAACAACACCAACAACAACAGCAATACAACTTACGCATGCGCGCCTCAAACAGCCAACAGTGCAACTGCAACATCAGCAGCAACATCAACAGCAACATCCGCAGCAACAACAGCATACTCTAATAGCAACAATAATTCAAATACAGCCAATGCCAATGCAACAGCGGCCACAGCAACATCAAAGTCAGACACAACCAATAATACCAACGCCAGCGGCAACACCAAGGACGGTGATTTTCCCTGCAAGGTGTGCGGCAAGTAAGATTCCCCCAAGACAACTTTATTCCAAAACAAAAAAAAAAAAAAAAAACAAAAACGTAAAATACAAAATTATTGGAAAACGCAATTCAATTAACATTCGATTTTCGATCAATGAATTCGTGCTCGTATTGACTTGAGTTGAGACCGTAAAGCACGCTATATCGTAACTTAAATGACATTATATCCCATTTGAATAGCGTAAAACTGAACGAGTATTTGGTTATTATCATTGCTTTATTCATTGAGTTTTTATCAAAAATATACTTTTCTGTTCAATTTGATTTCAAATTTTGGATATCTCGCTCACACGTTCTACTCACAATCTATTTTCTATACTTGCTATCTATCTATATTGAGTTTGTAGTCTTTCTCTAACTCTATCTTTAGAATTTTTCTCAATTTTCAATTACAACAAGTTTTCACAATTCTTTGCCATTTAGTTTAGAGAATTTGTTTTCTTTTCTCTTTTGATTTGTTTTTTTAATCATCAATGCGATATTAATTGTTGTTATTGTTGTTGTATTGTATTGTTCCATGATGGCAATCCCCACAAATCAAATCAAATCAAATCCAATTAAATCGAATACAAATCGAAAACAAACAAAATAAAATGAAATTGCAATTTTAAAGCGACGAGTCACAGCTCGCAAATAGAAGCAATCATAACTGATATCATCAGCACGGCAAACTTGCTATGAAAGAGCCAAAATTAAGCAAGCCAAGCAAACGCTGGCAAAATCTTCGGTAAGTACAATTAAAAACGAAACATTATTATCGTTTTATTCAGATTATGTTCACACAATATTTTGCTTTTGTTTGTTTGAGTTTGTTTTTGACTTTTGTTTAATCTTTCATTTCTATGTGGTGTTTGTTTTTGTTGTTTTCTTCTGTACATATATTTTTGCTCATTTTTGATGTCTTATTTATTCCCAATTAATTTCTTGTACATTTTTGTACCCTTCTACAAAAAGACCCTGCGCTAAATGATCAATTTGTATCTAATCTATTGTAAATATAATTCACAAAAATCAATTGGATGAGGGGCAATAATAAATTTCAATGTCTCAATTCTATTTCATCTATATACACATATAAAAGCAGCTTGCTTTAGAAGTGATCCAGAAAATTGGCCAATAAACATATGAATAAGATAATCATTTGATCACATAACAAATCTGATCGCATCTGATCACAACTGAAGCTCAGCAGCCCTATTTTAGCAATTAAAGCGCACAGACAGAGATTAAACTCTAAATTCCTCTATATATGTAATTTATGTATGTATATCTTTTGTTCTCTTATGTATCTACTTATTTCACCCACACACTCATACACACACACATTTATGTTTCTCCAACAACAACAAAGAAAATCAGCTCTCTATTTTCCATAGTTAATAACAAAGCAATTTTAACTCCTCACAAGGCTAAGTAAGAAACCTAATCTCAATTAAAAAGAAAACAGAAAATAATTAAACCAAAAAGTCAGATCAAAATTATATATACAAAATTTTTGCATGAAACTCTATCTAACTGCCAAAATTAGATCTGTCCATCTATGCATGATCTTTGGTAAATATCTCTCTTTCAGTCTATCTTCCTCCTATATCTTTGGTGTTTTTTTAATAAATCTAGATGTCTACATATGTACTTAGCATATTTACTTACTTAGTTTTAGTTGGCCTAACGAATTCCAGTTAATCATATATTCTAATCAGTCACGTTTTGCTCTGTTTTTTTTCTTCCTCTCTCACTTTGCTCCTCGCTGTATGTATTTTTTCAGAGTCTTCAATAAGGTCAAGAGTCGTAGTGCTCATATGAAAACGCATCGTGTACAGGAGCAGGATAATCAATCAGCCAATACAAAACAACAACAACAACAACAACAACAACAACAGTTAAATCCAATTCCAGTAGCAGCCACAGCATCCGCATCCGCATCGGCATTGATTACGGCATCCGCATCTGCATCCGCATCGGCAACCATAGCGATTATCACAACATCGTCGTCATAGACATGGATATAGAAAATTTGATTTGAAATTTGATTGACAATCGCGTTAAGCAAGCAGCCAAGCATTGTTTACCACATTTAGAATTTAATAATATATAGTAAACGAAACCCATGACAAAAAAAGAAGCCAAAAGTGAAAATTATATGTATGTATCGTAAAAATTATAAATTATAACCTTGATGTTAAATAGGTTAACTACATAATCCAGTCGTAGTTAAAGACATGTAGAAATTCTCCATAAGCCAATGCCACTTCCACTTCTCTTTCTCCCCCCAAACCCACAACAAAAATCTCTCTCTTTCTATCTCTATCTGTCTAGAATCTCTAAAACTTTCTCAGTAGTTGAAATACAAGCTAATTAGATATAAGTCTAGCCATATATTGATAAAAGTTCAAATTGAATTGTTATTAACTCAACTCTATTGTAGGCAAGTGCAATATTTATATTAAAATAATATGTATATGTATACCTACCGTATTTTTATAGTAGGCGTTTATTCAGCTTCTCTCGAACTGTAGGTTAAAAAACGAAAAACTCTATACTCTAAACTTAAAAGCCAAAAACAAAAACCAAATTCAAGAATGATATGAATAGTGAACGGAGAAAACTAAAGCTAAAGCTAAATCCAAATCTATGATAGCGCATATTTACTGTTAACTACAAGTTTTTCTACTCAAACAAATGAATACTCGTATAAAAACACACTACACTGATACTTTACTAGAGCGATAAATGTCTAGATTGTAAGAGAATCTCTATATATAGTATATATATATATATACATATATGCGATATATGATTGTTGTTCTAGTTTTAAACAAAGCCAAAAACAAAAACAACTCCAAGTAGTTGAAATTTTACTTACAATTAGAAATACTCACTAAAAGAAAAAAAACAAACCCTAAAACAATTGTACTTGCTATTTATGATAATGATTAATGATCATGATCTGGGTCAAATGAAAAAACCGAAAAATCTAGTGAAATCAAGTGATATTGAGTGAGATCAAAAACGATTTTAGCTAAACAAAAACAAAAAAAATGAATACACACAAACAATTAAACCCAAATTGTAAAACCAAAAATAAACATAATTAAGGAAATTTTAACTTTTAATGCTTAGAGTTCTAAGAAAGTAAGTTGTGAGTGTAAATATATGTATTTAATTATGTCTAGCAAATTACTAAAGATAAACAATCTATGATGTTAAGGAAAAAGTTTACTTTTAAATTTCTCCACAATGCAAAAAAAAAGACATTAATTTATAGAAAGAAATCCCCCCCTCCCTCTAGAATTATGTAAAGAGGCGGGAATAAGCCTCATCTGCACACACATACCTCACACACACACACACACACGCACGCACACAGATATTGTTTTATATAGGAGACATACATATTATGTAATTAAATGGTACAACAAAGTAAATTCTGCCAGTAATATTGAACAACAACAAGAATCACACGTTTTCCATTTGGACAGTGAGCTAATGTACTACAAAAACAAAAACCAAAAACAAGAAAATAATTGATCAATTTGATTAAACGTTCTCGAGCCGACGGTTAAGAGCGAGTGGTATAGTTATATATTATTGACTATAATGTATGTATATTATACTTATAAACTGTAGTTTAATGCATGCATTAAAAGAAAACAACAACTATAAAACAAAAGAATCCCAAAAAATATAAATATAATTAATCTAAATAATTATATGTATTCGTATTAGTTAATAGCAGAAAGAAAATCAAAGAATTCCTTCCTCCTGCTAACAGAGAAGCCAATGAAGTCGAATTAAAGGACAACAAATAAACAGAAACCAAACTATTAGCAATTTTCATGGTTGTAATTTGCTAGTTGTGTGTGCTTAACTCAATTTACAATATTGTAAATACAAACTCATGTAACCATTTAAGGTTACCGAAACCAGTCCCTGATAATGAAATACTCAAGCTAAATAAAAACCAAAAAGTAGATACAAAAAACTAAGCTACATCTGAATAGAGATACATACATATATACATACATATGTTCTGTCTGTTGTTCTTTGCCTTGTTCGCACGCTTGTCTCCCTCTTAGTCTCTCTTTCTAGAGTTAGTCACAGATTTAGTTGACAAACAGAAACAGCATAATTGCATACACTAATATTTGATATTTTTTGGTGTTTTACAATAGATATATCAACGTAGGCAAGATAAAAGAAAACACAAATTGAAAATAACTATATATACTGACCCACCCAAAACAGTTTGCACTTGCACTTTCATAAACCGTTTCGTTGTGGGAACCCACCAAAGCGATTTAAGGACTTTTTTACATACAATAAACTACTCCAAGCTTTCCCTCCCTCTTTCTCTATATTTTCAAAATGAGATGAAAATTTCTTCTGTATGCATTTTCTTAAGAACATTTGATTTTCCTGATTTTCATCGGAAGTGTTCTATGTTCTATGCAAAAACTAAGGCCTTCAAAGTGTACATTTTAAGTATTATGAAATAGAGTCTCAACAAAAAATGTATGTTTAAATTGACTAAGTGAATGTTAAATTTAGCCAGAATTAGTTTAAGAACTTTCTGTGTGTGTGTCTGTGTGAGGATGTACAAGCATGTTAACCATGGTTAATTGTATATGCATATATATGTATATGTGTGTGTGTGTATGTACTTTGTTTCCTAAAGACAAAACATAAAAAAAAAACAAACAAACAAACGACAAAATGAAGCTACTCTTCAAAGGCAAATAAAATATTTGTTTCTTCTTATATGATTATTATTTATTATTGATATTTAGATATGTATATTTATTTTGAATTTAAGTTTTTAAGTTTATGTACCTTATTTGTTGTGTTTACTGTGCTAAATCGTTTATCGTTTCGCAAATTAAATGATTTCTCATCTGTTTTTCATACCAAACAAAATAAAGAAAACAAAATTCTTGATGACTTTTTATTTAATCACTTGTGTGTGCTTATACTATATGAAAACAAAAAGAAAAAAACAAGAAACCAAATCAAACTCAAACAAAGTAGATACGACAATCGTTAAACTTTATCTATTATTTTCCCAATTACTTTGAATTACTTTATCTTTTCGATTACAAAAAAAGAAAACACAAAAAGTGTTGAATAGAAACTCAGAGGCTCCATCACTCTTATTTGAATACTCTGCGTTGTGATTGCTCATTAAAAGTATGATGTATTTATACGATATATGATGACAACAAAAAAATACTTATACATACTTAAATAAATGTGTATATAAATAAATCTAAACAGACCCAGTGCTCATATACATACATATATAGCAAGTGTCTCACCGTCTACAACAACAAAAAAAAAAAGTATTTCAAAACTCAAATTATAAAGAGATTCAATATAGAATTTCCAACTTAAATATACATACGCATACAAAAGTCGGTGTGTAAATGTCCGTATCTCAGCAGCAGTTCAAATTGAAACAGAAAATCTAATTTCCAAGTGAAATACAATACTGAAGTACTTCAAAAAATACAATATATATAAAAAGCGGAAAGAAAAAACCTTTAAAATATTGAAAACGATTGATAATAGCTATTAGACATATCAATTTTGTTTAAAAACCAAGCTAATACTAAAAAAGCAAACACCATAATAGATATAAGTCACATACAGATTGACATGCATATATAGAAGAGTATCTGTACCATACATATATACATATATGTATATATCTGTATATCGGAGCATGTCTGCATTACATTCCTCTTTAGACAAGTAAGTAAATGACATCTTAAGCGACATCAGCAATGCAAATTTTGAGGGTTGGGGCTGGGTGAGACATTATTCCATTATTCAGACTGACAAACTAATGGACTGCAGTCTTGAGATGCCAAGAGAAAAAACCCCATCTACAGGGCAGCTGTGGCCATCCCTGCCCCCCTCTAAATGACTTTACCGCTAAAGTATTAGGATTGTAAGGGTCAGAATTAAGGCATATTTGTAATAATCTGTGTCGACCCTTCATCAAATTGAGTGTGTATTGTGTTACAATTAAGTACGATATATAAAAATAAAGATATATGTATATGTATATCTATACTATACAACTACACAAACTCTCAGATGTAAGTTTTAACTGTAATATTCAAAAAGCAAACTTTTATAGAAAACAAAAAACAATGAAACTAAAAAAGAAAAACTGTTACTTTATGGCATTTAGTTGAGATGATGCTAAAACCATAACCTCTTGTTGAACGTAAATTGTATTTAGCTTGTAAGTTCTACCTACCTAACTCACCACAAAATAATGAATAATGCATGCATTATTAAATGATAAATTAAAATTAATTATAATATTCTAAAAAAAAGTATATATATATATATAAATGTGAACGTAAATGTTTTCATGGTTGTAAACTGATGATCAAAAATAGGTTAAAAAGAAAAAAACTGAAAAAAGGAGAACTCGAAAAAGAATATAAGTGCAAGCAAGAAAATTTCACATACAATACTTTGAAAATGTTCTTAATATATATTTTTGTTATGTTTCTTCCGTTTGTTTGCATGCCTTTGTTTGACTTTAATTATTATATTAACCTACTTTAGGCGGATAGTCTTTTTTTCAATTTAAACTCACTGAAACACTTTCGAGAGCTAAACCAAACGAAACATAGAAAACAAAAACGAGACGAATGCAAAAAAGAAAACAAAAGAAAAACGACAACAAAAAACTTACAAAACATATTTAATGAATCATGAATATTCCCTCCAAAATAATTTTTAAAATTATGTATTTGCTATAAATGAAAGTCGAAATTAGTAAGCTTTTGGCTCTGATCTCTGGAAATGTATGTTTATGAAATGATATATTCATGGACATGGAAACGTTTTATCTATCATGCGATAGATACGAAAGGATTGATAAGGACGAACCGATGGATTGAGCATTGTATGTATTTAGCCATGATGTTACCAGTTACATTAAACATAATTATGATTACAATGATTATTGTGTATTGGCATTGTATGTGTATGTGTAAAATGAATGTATTTACATAGATAAAAAGAAAAACGATAAACTCTAAAGGCAAAAAATGAAAAAATTAAGAAAAAAAAAAAAAAAAACTGTGGCGCACTCTTGCCCATCATAAATTGTAGTCAATTCTTCAAACGCATTAGGTTAAGTGTGAGCAAAAGTATAAATGAAATATCGTACAGATGATGATGATGATAACGATGACGATGATGATATATGGACACTATTTTCTAAACGTATTACAACAATAATTTATTGATTTGTTGGTAATTTTATACATACTTATATATATACTTATATATACATATATATACATATTATATACACGGTTACTTTGGTTAGCTAGCAAAAACGACAACGACGACAACGACGACTTAGGTAGCGCTGAGGTAGTTAAACACTTTATGAATGTTGTACCCAAAACCGAAGAAAACACCCACGCCCCCCCTTTTGAGAAGAAAACCTATAAAAAGAACACCATTAGCGAGAGCACTCTGTACAGACACGAAATTTGAATTGAACCCAGCTGCACCACAATGACAACAACAAGATGGTAAAGATTATGCTCCATAGGCTCGATAGAATCTCGAGTTTGGGCCAGGCCAGGTTTTGTGTTGTCTTGTCTACCAAGTTAGTTAGGTCCGCGTCCCTCACATTCTATCCTTTTAAAAACACACACACACACACACGCACTGTCTCTCTCTCAGTCACCTCACTCACTCTCTATAAATCTCATCTCTGTTGGATTTGTTGTACTCTGCCATTTTTTGGTGTGATATTCTATTGGTTGTGGCGGTTGAGTTTTTGCAACCGTTTTACAAATTGTTGCATTTTCTACTTAAATCGAACGAAATCATTTAAAAAAAAGAAAATAAATGATTTTGATTTCATGTTGTTGTTTTAGTTATACTTAATTATGTATACTTGTACTTATTACTTAACATTACTTAATTACATTCAGACATAAATACATACATACATACATGCAATGTAATGAAATTTTTTGTATGCGTTTTTACTTACTAACTGTAACTAATTGCAAGAACTTTGTTAACTATTTTAGTCCATACATACGTACATACATACTTTTAGGTTTAAGCACTTGTAATTTAATCGAAAATCATTTGAGCAAAAAAAAAACCTTAAGTAATGAACTAAACTTACAAAACCAAAAAACAAAAAATTCAGAAAAAAAACGCAAATGAAAATAAAGATGTGGTCGTAAACAAAAACTAGTTAAAAGTGTTTTAATATTTTCGTACTGAAATCAACTCATTAATCTTATAGCAATGAAATAAATGTGGAAATTAAGCAACTATTTTTTAAATAGGTGAAGAAGCTAAAGGTAAGAAAATTTACTTTGCGTTCAAAAGCAAATCAAATTGATTCTTGTCAAAGACTTTCTGACCAAAACAGTTTGCCGTTTTTTCCACAATATTTTCTGTTAAATTTCTCAAAAAGCTAAAGTTTGCAAGTGAATAGCAGCTGAAGAATTTCTGCACTTAACATTGATTGAATTGAAAATGTTTTTCTTTTCAACATTGAAAGCATTTCAGCATTGAAAAGAAATATAAATAAGAGAAAGTTATCATAAGAACTTCCGAAATCATCATAAAAATGGTTTAGTTTGAATTGTTTTCTAGCTTATCACTTTCATTTTATTTTAAAATTAATTAAGTTTTAATTAAAACTTATTCATAGTATTCAATTTTTAAATGAATTCTTTTGAGAAGCGAGAGTAAATGGGAAATCTATGAATTTAAACGTCGACTTGCGGTAGATGATATAAAAGGCTTAAGAAAACATTAAATAAAGACATATTTTATTTAAATTGAAGTGATATATTTTTCTGTGAAGAAATTGTCCAAACAAATTGTTACTTGGAGTTTTTGAAAACTCCAAAACTTCATTTTCAGAACGGCATTTGAAGAAGCTTTTGAACAAAGCTTTTGCATCAACTGCTTGTGCGATGTGCGCTGCATTACCTTTTGTAACTTCTTTCCACCACCGCCGCTCATTCGGGGCATATTTGTATGTATGGGTAGAAACTTGCTTTTGCTTTGTTGTTGGCTTTTTGTCATTGTCCTTTTGCTTTCGCTTTTCGCACTCGTTTATTTAGTTCAGTGTGTTCAGTTGTGTTTTGGCTTCGTATCCTGTCGCTCTCGTTTTGCGCTTACCTGAGCCACTTTCCAGTTTCCACATTCGAGTGGATTTTGAGCGGCGGCTGCAAACTTAACAAAAACAAACTAACCAAAAAAACCAAACCAATTAACTTTTCTTTCCAATCCAAATAACCAAAGAAGAGAAACAAACAAAAAAATACAAAAAGTGTGTGCAAAATAAAAAGCAATAGAAACAAATTTAAATAGTTTCTACATTTACAACTATTTCATATTGCTGTAGTGGTTGCGTTCACCCTGTGGTGGCGCTTTTATTGAATATCCTTACTAATCCTGTGCTGTGCTGTGGCACCAAACGGCTTCAAAATTAACTACTCAAAGTATCACCACAACGCTATGTCCTTATCGGCCATAGCCAAGGTAAGTCATTTGAAACTAAAGCCCGCAATCACAATTGGCGCCTTGTTTGCTAGAAACAAAAAACCACTTATACATATAAAAATATAAATATAAAATGCATATATGTATATTGTGTGGGGAAAATAAATATATGATTTTGAGGAAAAGTCACTCATACCCAATACAATCACTGATTGTGGATTGGGTTTCACTCATACTGTCAGCGTGTAATTTAAGTGGCAAGAATTGCGCAAACTCAAGCTTTTTACCCCTACAAGACTCGTGTACACCCTGCTGTACACTCGAACAGAGTTGTCAGGTGGCCATTGGTTTTTTGTTGGGAAATACATTAATGCTTGCTTAATGTTAGGTTCAATTTAAGTTTCATGGTTAGACTTTAATCTGATATTTGGCAACCCTAAACAAAGGCTTTTAACTCAAACCTCAAATGTGAAGAATGGCGCGCTTACTCAAAATGTAAAACATCCCCTAAGTATGAAAGCACACCCCTCGCAAAAATATTTTCTGAGCCATTTTTCGCTCGTGCTCGCGCTTCTTCCTCTTGAGCAGGGGCCCAATGTCCTTGGTGCGCTTCCCTGGCAGTGGCGACCGACCGAGGACAACATGTCAACTTGGTTAAGGTTAATGCCCCTAGTCGACCTTGATGTGCGACATACTTCGGGACTCGGTGCCGGCCTTATTCGGCCCGGCCTGGCCCGGCCCTCTATATTGGTGGGTTGAGTTGGCTCCTGCCATTTTGGTATGCTTTGCGACATGACTTTCTCATAGGTTCAATGAACTTTTAGGGAACTTATTATGTTTTCCGTGTGGGTGGATTTTAGGCGTCGACATTGTCGATACGTAGGCTCTCTTTTGTCAGGCTGTCGTCCAGTCTGGCGATACTTGTATGTATGTGTGTTTCAATGTTCTGTATTTGTGTGTATGTACATATCCTTTTAGGGCTCGTCCTTTATTCCCTGTTGCTCTGCTCTACTCTATTCCTTTCAGTTCTGCTCTGCAGCTGTTCTGAACTGCTATTTTTGGCTGTGCTTCCATCAGTGTGTGTATAGCTTTCCTTCTGTCTGCATCATTTGCCATTTGTCTCTAACTGATGAATCATGTGGGTAAAACACTTTAATTCACTGAAAATTTATCATTTGTCAGTGAAATTTCAATACCAAAATTATTGCCTGCCTTTTGGCGGATTTATAAATCGATAAGCCATAATCAATCTATAAATATCTACAATATATGTATGTATATCAGTATGTATCTATATATATATATATATTGTGTCTATATATATATTGTATCTGATTGAGGCTACCGCCAGTTCTTTATCACTGAGTAAATAAAAACATAAATTAACCAAAGAGCGAATGGAAATGTGAAAACCAGTTTAACTAGATGAAAGAATTACAAATGAAACAGAAAAATAAAAAAACAAAAAACTAATTCCAGTGCTTGTTATCAATGGCGGCAACCTGTTTTTGTTTATTCGCATAAATTTGAATAATAATACATTTATGCAATAATTCCAAATGAGTTGGTTGAGGATAGATGCCTCTATCATTCGATTGGAAGCTTAGAACGAATAGAGAAGTGTCTAGTCAAAAATGTCTTCTAATGCAAACATTCCCTCTAATTATGTTTCTGATGTACAGCCGATACTTTATTCGTATTGGCGCAGCTCGTGCTCCTGGCGCGTGCGCATTGCCATGAACTTGAAGGAGATACCATACGACATCAAGCCAATTAGTCTGATCAAATCGGGAGGCGAACAGCACTGCAATGAATATCGTGAAGTTAATCCCATGGAGCAGGTGCCAGCTCTCCAAATTGGTAAGAAACAAACTATGAACGCCTTATATACTTATATACCTTACGCTTACTTATTCCATTACCTATAGATGGGCATACTCTGATTGAATCGGTGGCTATTATGCATTATCTGGAGGAGACACGCCCCCAGCGTCCATTATTGCCACAAGATGTACATAAGCGAGCAAAGGTACGGGAAATTGTCGAGATTATCTGCTCGGGCATACAGCCACTGCAGAATCTGATTGTGCTGATCCATGTGGGTGAAGAGAAGAAGAAAGAATGGGCACAGCATTGGATAACACGTGGCTTCAGAGCTGTCGAGAAGGCCCTGTCCACTTCGGCTGGCAAATACTGTGTGGGTGATGAAATCTCTATGGCCGATTGCTGCCTGGTGCCGCAGGTTTTCAATGCCAGAAGGTAAGAGCTCCATTTAATGACAACCTTCTATAAATTAAATGATTAAATATGCTTTAGATTCCATGTCGATTTGCGTCCGTATCCAATTATTTTACGCATCGATCGGGAGTTGGAGAGTAATCCAGCTTTTCGAGCTGCCCACCCATCCAATCAACCGGATTGTCCGCCGGAGCTGCCCAACAAATAGAATTTTCCGACGACAACTGCAAAACGCCGTAAAACGAAAAAGTGAATTGCAGTTTGTAAAGTTCCAATACAAGCAAACATATAATCTATACTGTAACAGTGGAGTTGAGTAGTGAAGAGGATCTTTGATTTGATTCTGGATCTAGATCAGGGGTAAAACAGACGAAAAATTGGATGCGGATATGACCAGCTTAGCAGAGATTTGATTAGGCAGAAACAGTCGGATGTGATTAAAAAATTTGCTAACAGCATTTAACTATGCATAAATGCATAAAAATACTATCGGTTTAACATGAATTACAAATGAATCAAATTTTTATTTGGCATTCAACAAAAAAAAAATATGAGAAAAAACAAAAAACAAACGAAAATAAAACCAAAATTATTGAATAAATTCTCAAACACAAATTTCCAAAAAACAAAAATATCTTTTCAGTTTTCAGTCAATGTGAAAATTATCTAAAAGATGTACTCATATATATTTAAATGTAACTTATTTTTATGCATTTTAATTAGGCTAACAAAACAAAAACGAAACAAAACAAAACTAAACAAATTCAAGGTACACTCATGACAACAAACAAAATTCAATTCAGGGATTAAACAAAAACCGAACTAAACTAAACAAAAGAACAAATATTTATATATATATAAACAAATTAATTTAGAAAGCTTACAATAAGAAATCTAATGTCAAAGTTGGACAAACAAACAAAGAACATTTTTCGAAAAGTACAAAAGAGCACAGTCAACCAAGTGAATATGTAAGCTATACCAAGAGAGAAACTAAAATATATATACACAAATATATATATAAATATATAGAATCGAAAGACTATTAAGAAAAACAATTACAGATTACTGGGCATATTACATCTAGTCTTAAATGCCCATTTGCAACCACAAAATAACCAATAACAAATTAATGCACACTAGCTAAATGGCAAGGCGAAACAGAAGAGATGTATATGCACAGTTTTTTAAAAATAAAATATAAAAAATCCAATATGATAAGCGACTACGGTTAACCAATTTCCACAGATAATACCCTTAGTACTCAGAGCTTGGCTAGGTACAAGTACATCATATGCATCAATCACATCATTAACATCAAGATCCACTACCAGAAAAAAAACAAACAAACAAAAACCAAATATTCATCAAATCCATAATATTGTAACAGTTCCAACTATTATTGACTATTTAATAAATAAACCTCAAACCAAACAGCATTTGAATTTGTACACAAAATCATTTTAAATATGTAGCATACTTATGGGCCCTGTGAATTACACCTGCTTTTTTTTTAGTTACCTGCTCAAAATCATTGAAGGTGCAGCATACTTTTAAGGCTTCTTACAAATCAATCGAACTAGTTCAATATCATTGGCGAGCTTGTAAGAGAGCCAACAGCTGTGTGTCTTATCAATATCATCCCGGAAGAGAAGACGCTAAATATTTATTTGCAAGTCAATACTTCAGAAAAAATTCCATTAAAAATGGCTGGGTCATTGCGATTGCCGCCCATGTTTATAAAAGGCTTTCTAAAGCACTCCGTCATGACCACAACATTAGTACCAAAGTTAGCCATGTCCAGCAAAGTTACAACATCAGCAGCAGCAGCCGTGGACCAAAAGAGGCCTCTACTCTATTCGTTTTGGTCCAGCTCCTGTTCCTGGCGAGTTCGTATTGTCTTGAGTTTTAAGGGCATACCCTTTGATATTAAGGCAATTAGCCTAAATAAGCAGGACGCCAATAATTGTTACACCGATGAGTTCCATCAGATAAATCCCATGCAGAGGGTTCCCTCCCTTGTAATTGGTATGTATTTGCATATTGGTCTTTAACAATTGTCCACCTTATTAAATATTATTCAATTTTAGATGGTCATACATTAAGTGATTCTGTGGCTATAATGCAATATCTTGAGGAAACTCGACCAGAGCATCCACTTTTGCCGGAGAGTCCATATGAACGGGCCAAAGTCCGTGAAATTGTCGAGATCGTTTGCTCTAGCATACAACCACTGCAAAACGTTGCAGTCTTGGATGAAGTGGGCGACAAAGGTAGACTAAAGTGGGCCCAGTTATGGATCGAGCGTGGATTTACGGCTCTCGAGAGTATCCTTTCCACTACATCAGGCAAATACAGTGTGGGTGATAAAATTACCCTGGCAGACGTGTGCCTGGTTCCACAAGTTTTTAATGCCAAAAGGTAAGAGTTATTATAATTATATGTCCCACTTGTCCATGGCATTACGATTTAGCCTTATTCTAATGGTGCCAAGTTATCAAAGTGTATGTAGGCCAATCGACAAGAAAAAAGCCAAAAATTTGCAAACATTTCTACAACAATTTGCAGACAAATGAAGACAATGGAACATTTTGGCAATATTTGACAAGCGCTGTTCAAATATAGAGCAAAACTCTTTCTTGCGAACGTACTTATTTCTTAAGATAGATCAGTACTATAAATAATGAAACAAGAATTGTGAAATAGTATCAGCAATCAAGCAATCGAACCATCAACATGAGATATTCTTGCGTTCTCCTACTCCTGGCAGTTGTTGCCTGTGTCCTGGTCAAGGAATCGAATGCAGCAACAGGAACATCAACAGGAACAGCAACTACAACTACAACTACAACTACAACCACCTCCGGATCAACGACAACCACAACATCAGCAACATCGACCTCCTCAACTGCCGCCAGCTCGGGCACAAGTACCACAACTACCACAACGACCGCAAGTCCAAGCTCAAGCTCATCCTCCACTTCCAGCTCAAGTTCATCATCTAAAAAATGTTGTTGCAATAAATGCAAAAAGGGAAAGAAGGGAAGTGGAAAGTTGGAATTCAAAGCATCCATAAAGAAGCCAAAAAAGAAGACTACACGTACCGTTAAGAAAAAGAAGGGAAAGAAAGGATGCACCAAGAGCAAGTCCAGCAAATCCAGCAAATCCAGTAAATCCAGCAAATCCAGTAAATCAAGAAAATCAAGCAAATCTATCTGGTGAGCCTATGAGCTCAGGATACAATGATCACAGTCTAAGACAAACCCGACTATGCCATGGACTACGCGACTAACTTATACAATTATCTTATATTACTAGTATTCAAAATTTATTGTTATTAATTTTTTAATATAACTAAGGCAAATATACAACATGAAAAGAAAACATTTATACAAATTGATTTAGTTTCGAAACCAATTATTTATGATTAATGCAAAAATCTTTTCGACTTTTATTTTAGATACAAGGTGGACCTTACGCCATATCCCAACATTGTTCGCCTGAATGAAGAATTACTTGGAAATCCAGCATTTATCTCCAGTCACCCACACAAACAACCTGATTACTCTCCTAAACACGGCTTCTAAATAACAACAAATTTCTCTTAATTCCAAAAGCATTTAAAAATCTATGTTTATTCTTTAATTCTGCTTGAAAATACATTAATCTGTTTAACTGGTCTATGTAGAACTCTCGACCGTCTGAATAAAATTTCCACCAATATCATATCATATAATAAATTTGCAATAATATATTGACGGTTTGCTCTGTCACAGAATATAAATCATATTTTAATTAATCACTACTAAAATTAAGGCACGACTGTCCAGATTTATTTATAAAAAGGTAAAGTTATTCGATCCCTTAAATTGATTGAGAAAAACTGTTCGCGGTCGAATTTCGAGCCCAACTGAGAGTCCAATCGCAACAATACCAGCAATAGCCGATATTTAATCAGATTAAATAACCTATAACATGTTGATGAAAAATAGCGCACAACAAATGATTAGCAAAAAATTTGTAAAGTGGCAATAAAATCAAACTAAAATGAAGTAAGTAACTCGTTTCCCCGAATTAGGTATACCATACACCAGTAAAACAAATGCATTTACATTTTTTTTTAAATTCTGTTCACATGCATACGAGCACCCTAGTGCCCCCAGCAGCCAATATAACAATTTGTAGTTTGATGAAATTTGGTATTTTTCTTGATATTAGTATCAAATTGAAGTGTGCCAAATTTAAGTTTTTGGAAATTCCGGGGGCAGAAAGGGGTGTGGCAAAAATTTGAATTAAACCCAACTACTTTACATACTACACGAGCCTACATACCAAATTTGGTGGCTCTATCTTTAATAGTCTCCGAGATCTAGGTGTTCATACGGACAGACGGTCCGACGGACAAGTCTAGATAGACTCGGCTGTAGATGCTGATCAAGAATATGTATATACACTTTATTGGGTCGTAAAGGCTTCCTTCTAGCTTTTACATACATGTTGGCGACTTTAATATTCTATTTCACCCTATGGGTGTACGGTATAATGAACACTTTACAATGATAAGCAAAAAGGTTTATGAAAACTGCTTTTTATTTGCCTTAATTCTATATAAATAGGTGGTTATATTAAACATTCAAGAAGTCAAAAGGTTTATCAGTTTAAATATTTGATCATTTGGATCACTTAGCTCCGATTGTGATGTTTGACAATCTTCCTACGTTTCTTATCCTTCTTGTTCTTCTTAGGATGTTTTCGGTGACGCTTGAAGTGAGTCACGTGCTTCTTCTTGCCAGACGAGGATCCAGATGAGGACGTGGATGAACTGGCCTCAGTGGTGGTTGTTGTGGCCGATGAGTCTGTCGTTGTTGTAGTGGTTGCCGAACTAGACGTTGTGGTCGTAGTAGTTGAGGTTGAGGATGTCGAACTCGAGCTTGTTGCTGCTGAGGATTCTCTAAGCAGGACACAGCCAATGACGGCCAGGAGGAGAAAAAGCAAGAGTACCTCATGTTGATGCTTTAGTAGATCGGATGGTGATGTCTTGTCGAAGCAATTATCTGCCTATTTATAGTTCTTAGGCCTAACTTGCTTGCCAACTTGATCTAAATTTAAACAATGGTAGCACTGTGCCTATTTATTTAGTAGGTTTTGCGTAAAATAACGCCGAAGAATAATCACACAATGCAAAGTAAACTACTCGTAGGCCTGCTCCCATTGTCATTGTTACGCTGAAATATCCGGATATTCCCATTTATTTCTTTAAATGTTTCTAACAAATCAAATTTAGGTGGAATGTATTAACATTTTTAAAAAGACATTAAGACTATCAAATGTTTTACTCTATTTGTGAGTTATTTGAACAAGACTCAAAAATAGTCAATGTTGGTCTACTATTGTTTAGATTTAGACCAAACATGTGATCAACTAAGGCCTAAGAACTATAAATAGGCAGATAATTACTTAAGTAAGACATCACTAACCGATCTACTAAAGCATCAACATGAGGTACTCTTGTTTTTTTCTCCTCCTAGCCGTCATTGGCTGTGTCCTCCTCAAGGAATCGTCAGCAGCAACAAGCTCGAGTTCGACATCCTCTACTACAACTACTACGACAACGACGTCTAGTTCGGCAACAACTACAACAACGACAGACTCATCGGCCACAACAACCACCACTGAAGCCAGTTCATCCACGTCCTCATCTGGCTCCTCTTCTGGCAAGAAGAAGCATGTAACTCACTTCAAGCGTCACCGAAAACATCCTAAGAAGAACAAGAAGGATAAGAAACGTAGGAAGATTGTCAGACACCATAAACGGAGCTAAGTAATCAACACGATGATACCACTTTTAAACGGACTTGATTATTAGAACGACTTTTCGACTTTCCGACTATCCACCAAGAATATTATACATACATAATTATTTAATTAATATCTAAGCATCATTGTGTTACACCCTTGTTTAATTTTGTTAAAATTAAACTTACAAATTTATTCAACGCTAAATAACGTGTACAAATACTTTTGGAAAAGGAGACCAAATGTGGGCATAGAATGCGTGTGATCGATAAAAGTCTTCATATTCACATATATGTATGTATGTATATACTTATCTACATATGTATTCTATAAAATAATTGACCAAAAATTTTGCTTGGGTAAAATCCTTAAAGCTTTGCGGACGATTTTCAAGACGTAAACGCCAAAAATGGAATTTGTAAAGTTTCTGCAAAACCCTTTTAAATCCTTAATTTACTGAGCGGAGAACGTAGAAGCATTTTCATTGATTATTTTCGATTTTAATTGCTTTGGTTACCACAAACGATTTTAAAGGGAAACAGACTTATAATTATTTTCTTGACTGTTTTGTTTGAATCTTATTAGTTAATCTATCCAAAAAGTATTATAGCGAAAAATATTCAGCTAAATTTCGAGGCTCAATTGTTATTAGAAAATTCTAGTATTTAGTAATTTTTGGGTAACAAACGAAATGCAGCTTATCTTCAAAAGTTGATTATTTTAAATACTAATATAACTAACCAAAGGGCCATGGCTAACTTCGACCCTTGCAACTTTTTCTTCCTCTTCCCTTACCCACTGGCATCAAAATGGAACAACGTTGTGGTTTTAAGGTGTAATTTTCCCAAAAGAACAACCTACAATCTGAGACTGGAATAAGATCATTCGATCTTGATTAATTTTGTACAGTCAATAATAGTTGTTCAAACCATCATATGCATTCAAAAAGCTGGCTCAATTATGCCATATATTTGCTTCTTAATTCTATAAAACTTTAACAAAACAGATAAAATACTTATATAAGAAAATTTGTGATACAGTCGAAGAGTCCATAACTTGCTCGGTTCCATTAGAGTTTCTCACGATCCTGAATCGGTCAGTTTACATTTACCATTTCTTGCTGCAGCCTTTCTTACCCTTACCCTTGGCTACCCGACGTCTTGTAGTTTTTACGTTTGGTTTGTCTACAGTTAAATGGACCTTGAGCTTAGACGCATCTTTCTTGCAACAGCAACAGGATGGAGTAACTGATGAGGCTGTGGTTGTGTCTGTGCCGGGTGCAGTGGTGGTAGCCGATGCACTTGTTGAGGATGCAACAGTAGTTGCAGCCGAGGCAGTTGTTGTTGCAGCAGCAGCTGTTGTTGTCGCAGAAGCACTGGTAGTGGTGGTGGTAGTTGTGGCCTCCGTAGCTGGTGTGGATTGGGCATTCGTGTACCTGATCAGGACACAGCCGACAGCCGCCAGGAGTAGAAGAGCGCAAGTGTATTTCATATTGATGCTTCGATTGCTTGATTGCTGATGATGATACTTCCAAGTGTTTCACTCACTATTTATATCAGTAGACTGCCTTCAGTGCGATGTACGCAAATAGAAGGTTGCTCCATATTTTCATAATCGTTTGACAAACATTGCCAAAATTTCTATTGTTTGATTTCGTTGTGTAAATTTTGTGAAATGTTTGCGAATTTGACTAAAGAGATGGGAGTGGGAATTTAATTATTTAGATGGCCCTGTTAAATTTGATACGGTAATTTTTTTAATAGCCACCTAAGCAAATATAGGAATTTAATATTAAATAAACAAATCACAATACGGCTTAAGTTAACCCTCTGCAATTCTCTGATTAATAATTACTTTTTACTTGTTAATTTTTTTATTCTTAAACAATTTATTAAGTTCATCCTTATTAACGATTTAATGTGGGTAAGATTCGTTGTTGTATATATTCCAAAACTTCGTTGATAGTTTCTTGAATTTGACGAGGCTAAAAAGAAGAGGGGAAAGGAATGTTATTTTTTGGGGTTGTAGGTAATTTTGCCATGTACTAACATCCTGATAAGAATTAAGATTGGCTCTGGGTTCTTCTACGACTTCCTCCACCTGCTGAATTTCAACAGGATCGCAAATGGCATCTGCTGATTCAGTTTGAGGCTCGGTTTCTGACTTTCCATAGACGTAGGCCTGCTCAAAGGGCTCATGGGTCTGACTCTCCGTTTCCCATAGTTTATTTTCATTGACATAGTTATATTTCTTTTGATCGTCGCCATCTCGTACCCAGTCAAATTGTATTATCTGCCAGCCAGTCCCATTGTAATTAAAGTCAATCATGAAGCGCAAATGATCTTTGGGTCCCAATGCGAATTCCTCGTTAGCCTGATCAAGGCTTGCCCTCAGCTGATCCTCGGCTTGTCTAAAAATGCCACGCAAGTCACTGGCATAGGGTTGACCCCGATCTCCATAGCCGCCGTCATAAGGGCGATGCTGGTGCTGATATTTTCCACTATTATCCGGCATGTATAATCCACTTGCACCATAAAGAGAGGGAACATATCGTCCAGGCTTGGGCAAAGGCGTCTCTGTTACATCCGGCAATTGGGCACTTATTAAACTCAGAAGAGTTGCACAAACCAGAATTAAAATACGTCTATCCATGCTGACCATCAAATTACATCTGAATCTCTGACATACGATTTAGCCTACCATTTTGGTTTCTCTCTTCGCAATTCACTCAAGATAATAATTTACAGGCTTTATGTGAGAGATGGCACCATTTAATTAATATAAATATGGGGGTGTTTGTAATTCTTAGTCAGGTCTGACGATTTCAGTGGCAGATGAATCAGAATTACAATCTTACAAACTCAATAGCGCAAATTGGAAATTCTTTGCATACTAACAAGCCATAAAATGAGTGCAACGACAACTGGATAATTAACCAGTTTGCATTGAGACTGGCTAATAACTGCTATTAACCTTTCGAGTTACCAACAAAAAAAAAAAAAATCTAGTGCTGATTCAAAAAAATAAAAAGGAAATTCCTTTTTATAAAATTGCATTTCCTGTGACAAACGTAATGAGCTAAAGCTCGATTTGACCTAAATACGTTGGACGACATTTCCACTACTCTTTATAGAAGAGGGTACAAAGCAAAATCCATGTGTGAATGGTTCCTCAATACCCAATTCATTTTTAAGGTCAAACCTTTCAAATATTCCAACTACTTATTGGATCATACGAATTAGGAGCAATAGCAAGTTATGATCAACTATTAAATTAGCTCTATCAAGTCATTGTCACAGAAAAAAAAATAGCGAAGAATACAAAACACATTTCGCAAAACTTTGCACAACCAATTGAAACAATTGAATTTTTGGCAATGTTTGTCAAACGATTATGAAAATATGGAGCAACCTTCTATTTGCGTACATCGCACTGAAGATAGTCTAGTCTAGTCTAGTGATATAAATAGAGAGTAAATTACTTGGAGGTATCATCAGCAATCAAGCAATTGAAGCATCAAGATGAAATACACTTGCTTTCTTTTTCTACTGGCGGCTATCGGCTGTGTCCTGATCAGGCACACGAATGCCCAATCCTCACCAGCTACGGAGGCCACAACTACCACCACCACTACCAGTGCTTCTGCGACAACAACAGCTGCTGCTGCAACAACAACTGCCGCGGCTGCAACTACTGTTGCATCCTCAACAAGTGCATCGGCTACTACCACCGCCTCAGCGACGACCGCAGCCCCATCAGCCACACCAACAAATAAGTGTTGCTGTCCAGGTGGCAAAAAGCATAAAAAGGATAAAATGAAAATTAAACTTTGGAAAAAATCACCAAAAACAATCACAAAAAGGAAGAGGAAGGCAAAGAAGGGAAAGAAATGCAAGAAGGGCAAATCCAAAAAAATGTGGTAATCTTAGACTTAGACTCAGACGGAACTTAAAGCTCACCCGATGGTAACAGGAACTCGAAATCTCTACCTACGACTACGTCCCTTATTTTAGTATGTAAAATGTGTTGTTTAATTTTAAGGCAAATAAATAGAAAATGTCAAATGCATGTGTTGTGTGTTTTATCATGTGTAACGATCTGCATTCGTTGATGCTGACAACGCCCACAAATTATTTGTAGGTTATTTTTGAATTGGACAAATCAACCAAATTGAATGATTTGATTATAAGCAAAGAACCAACAGATGATAGGATCTCCAAAGAAAATAAATATAAATCTTTTAAACATCTTGAGTTTTCAGATTTACTGTCTGATCTATCCAAATTGAAAGATTATATTAATCATAAATGGTTAATGTTAGTTTAGTAAATCTTAACGTTCAATTGTTTACCCAAATGAACATAAAAACTTACTAATGAAAATGATATTTTTTCAATATTCTAAGACTTCGAATTTCAACTGATAGAATGATAGTAAAAAGATTGTTATGATTAAAATCGAGACAGCCCATTCTCAGACTTTTTCATTTATTGTATTTATATTAAATCATACAGACCTTTTCATTTATATATGTATTTTCTCTGTTTTATGTTTTTTAAATTATAAAAATGATCATTGATCAAAATCACATTTGCTTCTTGAACGAGACTATTTGCCATTATTGACTGTCTAAGAGTCCAAAGTGCCATATGGTATTTCAAGCCTTAACGAAAGCTGTTGTTGCTTCATAGGACCGGAAAAGTAAAGTAAGTCTAAAGCAATAGGTACCTAAAGTAACAATAGGCACAATATAAAAAAAGGTCAAAGAAAGGAAATGCACAGACTGAACTTAGACCAAAGTGAGAACACTCTAATATTTACCCAATGACATCACAAGAATTTGAGATACCTAGCATTAATTATATTTTTAATATTAGTAACCATATAAAATATTCATTAAGACAAATAAATTTAAAAATATTCATGTATATGTATGTAAAAGAACTCGATCCCACAAAAACCAACTTTAAAATTTTACTTCGGCCAAAACAGATGTTAACGGGCACACAATTCTCCCAAAGACATTCTCTACAGATCGAAAGACAATTAAGAATTATAACAAAGTTTTGTGGTTTTATTCAGGAAGTCAAAATAAATTGCAAATTAAAATATAAAGACACCAACATGTGCGTCTTTATGAGGTTGTTTGATCAGAATGACACTCGTTAACCTGTCTATCCAGTAGGCGATCCATTAGAGGGAACTGGCATACATCCTAGCTTACCCCTGCAGTTACTTTACATGTCCAATACGAATTTCAATTGCCATCAATTATTTCAAGATAAGTAGATGCAGATCTAGAACTATATGAATCAGACGTTGGTAATAATCGGAGTAGAACAAAAAAGCTAAAGCTCTGTGCCGAAAACAAGAAACAAAAATTATTTCATTTATGAAAATATTTTTTCAACAATTAGACATTCATAAAGTGGTACGATCAGACTGATTCGTAGAATCATAGAAACACCAAAGTGTATGTAGTATATACGTAATTGATTTATACAAAGATATAACGACTTGAAGCCTCACCTGCCCCCCGACATCCTTAATTGAACGCTTTTCCCAATAGCTGGAAAGCTCACATCAAGATGAAAAAAATTATGCACAACCTAAAATTGTCTACGATGCATTAGTTGCTCGGCAAGAGATCTGAACTCACCACCTGCATTGAATTGCTGCCTGTATGGACTTATTGTTCGCAATTTGCAAGATTACATGTCCATCCACAGACACCTCAACATCCCGTTCCAGGCTGGAAACCCATGACAATGTACTTACGGAAGATGCACCACCTTCAGAATATTTGCTCATTGTACATTCTGTGCAATTGTTACCCAAAATTAAATTGATACAAAAATTTCCTTTGGTGGTTTCCACTTGGTAGAGCAATTATAAGTTTAACCTAAGAATATCCAAAAATTTAAAGATAAATTCATTTTACTAACTTATTACTTTCTTTAAGAAACGTGTATCAAATTAAACAGGGTCACCCAAATAAAAATAACGATGCCCAAACGACATACATAAAGTAGTACACAAAAAGTGGAAATTTTGCCAACAGAATTCATGGCAACTCGCACAAAAAAAAAAATAAATAGAACAATAGAGTTTTTGGCAATGTTTGTCAAACTAAATGGAAATGTGGAATAACCATCTGTTTGCGAAAGATAGTCCGTAATATAAATACGACTTGAAGTTTGTGAAGTGGCATAAGCAGTCCATCAATTGAAGCATCAACATGAAATACATTTGCGTTCTTCTACTCGTGGCTATCGTTGGCTGTGTCCTGGTCAGGGAGGCAAGCTGTGGCTGCGGTTGCTCATCAGCTACAACGACAACAACAGCGTCACCATCAACCGGATCAGGAAGTTCATGCTCATGTGATTCAAGTTGCACATGCGATTCGAGCTGCTCATGCGGTTCCAGCTCTGGTTCCAGTTCAGGCTGCGGCTGTGGAGGCAAAGGCGGCTCCGGGATCAAAAAATCAGATCTTGTCAAAATAATAGGACAAGCGGCAATTACTAATCCAGAAACCAAAAGAACCAAGAAGTCAAAGAAGTCAAAGTCGGGAAAGTCTAAGAAATGGTGAACAGAGAATAAAACTCGAAAAAATATGACAGTGTAAAACCCTCAATGATCCACCGCCAATATCGCTACAACTACATACGATTATATTTCCTAAATTAGTATTTAAAATGTTTTGTTATAATATTAAGGCAAATAAATATAAAAAACTAAAAATATATTTTGACGAATACGATTAAATTCGATAAATTGTGTACACCGAAATTCAAATATTACTTGATCATTTCTTTAAGAATACTTCTAGAAACCCATAGAAATGAGATACTTTAGTCAATCCGCTCTGTTAGATATAGAAAACCTGTTTTAAAGTAGGTTTGAGACACTTTTTTGACCTTAAATTCTAATATTATGCGATTTTATTTAATGTTAGTGAAAACTTTCAATATGTTAATTAATAGCGTTCAAATGATCTTTCTATTGAGATGATGTTCTGTAAATTTAGTATATTCATCTCAGCATTCCACAGACGAATAAATATGTCCATTTAACAATGATTGCCACTTAAGATACAAGATAAATAAATGGAGTCGAAGGCCTTGTAGCTAGTACTCATTGTTTTCCTTTAGGTCTAGTATAATTTACTTTATCTAAAATTGTAAATAAATATATAAATAAATAATAAATAAATGATATGTAAACAAAGCTTCGAGTTTTACGTCACAAATTAATTCTATTAATTTTAATTTTTATACTGCCTTTTTTCCATTTTCCATTTGTTTAAAATTTAAATGCTTGAGTAAAGTATAAAAATCGGTCGAGAGAATATGACGCTGCAATAGCTGCAAATGTATAGCATACTTTTTGGATGATTTCAACACCAATAACGTAACGTAATGAACGACAATTGAATCAATATACTGAAAAAAGTTACTGCGATACAAATATTTTTGCGACATATTCGATTTTTAATCTCATTAGCTAAATAAATATACTTATTAAAGTTTATGTAATTAATTAGATTACAGTTAATGTTGTATATTGAAGATTCTATCAGAAAAACTACAGAGACTATTTCCCGCTCCTTCCCTCTCTCTCTCTTTCTCCCTCCATCTCTTTTATGTCTTTGTCTCCTAGTTACTTCAGTTTCCATTATGTAGGTCAGCAAAAAACAAATTCAAAGAATAAGCCATAAATTCGCAAACATAATTCCGCAATATTGTGCAGACATCTGAAAACAATGGAACATTTTGGCAATGTTTGTCAAGCGTTGTGCAAATTTAGAGCAAAGCGTTTCTTGCGATAATTTCTTAGGATAGATCAGTACTATAAATAGTGAAACATGAATTGTGAATTATTATCAGCAATCAAGCAATCAAACCATCAACATGAGATATTCTTGCGTTCTTCTACTACTGGCAGTTGTTGCCTGTGTCCTGGTCAAGGAATCGAATGCAGCAACAGGAACATCAACAGGAACAGCAACTACAACTACAACTACAACTACAACCACGTCCGGATCAACGTCAACCACAACATCATCTACATCGACCTCCTCAACTGCCGCCAGCTCGGGCACAAGTTCCACAACAACCACAACGACTGCAAGTCCCACAAGCTCATCGTCCACATCATCTAGTGCAAGCTCCAATAGTACTTGTTGTTGTTGTAAAACGCCTTCAGTGAAAGGCTATAAAGTCACGGCGTCCGTTACTCGTCCCAAAGTAAAAACCACACGTAAGAAGTACAAGAAGGGTAAGAGCTCCTCATGCAAAAGCAAAAGCAAAAAGTGGTAAACAGAGGAAAAGTGAGAGCAATAGATGAAATCGACGACAAAACCCTGGATAAACGAAACCCTAACATTATATCTTTATTTTAAGTGTTTTAACTGTTTTTGTTTAAATAGACATAAGGCAAATAATAATCAAATTTCCAAAAATGTATTTACCAAAATTTGTTTAACCATCTACCTGAAAAAATATTTCATGCAGTTCAAGTCGAAGATGTCAAAAATACGTTTCAATGTAACATAGTTTTCTATTAAATTTAAACTATATGAATTTAAACTGCATTGATAAATAAACATAACTAAAATTAGTACATGAAACTATTCTCTATCATATCGTTCATTCTTTCAGTTTTTGCCGATAAATTGTCTATTAGTTTATCTCACAGATGACTGCATTACTGAAATTGTTTATGGAATTAGAAATATTGGAAAATTATTACCAATTTTTAAAAGGAGTCAGACTTATATAAATCCGATACACAATATATTTTCATCGAAACGTGCGAAAAATAGTACAAAATGCTATACACAATTTTTCACTTAACATTCTCAGCCAAACTTGTTAACTTTGTAAAAGTTTTCGTGTTCTCTGTCTAAAACTTTGAGCCAGGCCAATTAAACATAAACTAATGTTTTTTATAGTATAACCAATTATTGTAGAGGTGCAAAATTTGCATTACTACCTTTGTAATTTTTCCACAACTGCAAATTTAAGGAAAATTTCCTTAATATTTAGAAAATTTTCAAAATTACATTTTAACTTTCGTTTTACTTTACTTGCTTTATTATTTGCCTTAAGTCTATTAAAAATCAACAAAATTTATAAATATGTGTTGCTGTCGGGTATTCGAGAAGTCGCAGAAATGATTAGTTTAAATATTTCATCTGGATCACTTAGCTCCGCTTGTGATGTTTGACAATCTTCCTGCGTTTCTTATCCTTCTTGTTCTTCTTAGGATGTTTTCGGTGACGCTTGAAGTGAGTTACATGCTTCTTCTTGCCAGAAGAGGAGCCAGATGAGGACGTGGATGAACTGGCCTCAGTGGTGGTTGTTGTGGCCGATGAGTCTGTCGTTGTTGTAGTTGTTGCCGAACTAGACGTTGTTGTCGTAGTAGTTGTAGTAGAGGATGTCGAACTCGAGCTTGTTGCTGCTGACGATTCTCTAAGCAGGACACAGCCAATGACGGCCAGGAGGAGAAAAAAGCAAGAGTACCTCATGTTGATGCTTTAGTAGATCGGATGGTGATGTCTTGTCGAAGCAATTATCTGCCTATTTATAGTTCTTAGGCCTAAGTTGATCACATGTTTGGTCTAAATTTAAACAATGGTAGACCAACATTGGCTATTTTTGAGTCTTGTTCAAATAACTCTCAAATAGAGTAAAACATTTGATAGTCTTAATGTCTTTTTAAAAAGGTTAATACCTTCCACATAAATTTGATTTGTTAGAAACATTTAAAGAAAGAACTGGGAATATCCGTGTATTTCAGCGTAACAATGAAAATGGGAGCAGGCCTACGAGTAGTTTACTTTGCATTGTGTGATCATTCTTCGACGTTATTTTACGCGAAACCTACTAAATAAATAGGCACTGTGCTACCATTGTTTAAATTTAGATCAAGTTGGCAAGCAAGTTAGGCCTAAGAACTATAAATAGGCAGATAATTGCTTCGACAAGACATCACCATCCGATCTACTAAAGCATCAACATGAGATACACTTGCTTTTTTCTCCTCCTGGCCGTCATTGGCTGTGTCCTGCTTAGAGAATCGTCAGCAGCAACAAGCTCGAGTTCGACATCCTCAACCTCAACTACGACGACCACAACATCTAGTTCGGCAACAACTACAACAACGACAGACTCATCGGCCACAACAACCACCACTGAGGCCAGTTCATCCACGTCCTCATCTGGCTCCTCTTCTGGAAAGAAGAAGCACGTAACTCACTTCAAGCGTCACCGAAAACATCCTAAGAAGAACAAGAAGGATAAGAAACGTAGGAAGATTGTCAGACACCATAAACGGAGCTAAGTAATCAAAACGATGATAGGACTTTTAAACGAACTTGATTATTAGAACGACTTTCCGACTATCCACCAAGAATGTTATACATAATTATTTAATTAGTATCTAACCACAATTTTGTTACAACCTTTTGATAGAATTAAACTTGCAAATTTATACAACGCCAAATAACATGTTCGATGAATTTTTGAAAAGGAATGGAATCAATGTTGCACAGTGCGTATGATCGATAAAAGTCTTAGGGGTGGTTTGTTTTTTTTAGAAAAGTTGACCCTTGGCAAGTTTTTCATTAGAATAAATTAAAAAAAAGCAATGAAGTTGGAATTTATAATATAATTTTTATTAGGTTTTTCATTTTTATATAATCGTTCTTAAATGTGTAATGTGTAATTCATTTATGTTTTTGATGCTTTGGTTGTTTTTGAGAGATTTGTCTTTTTTTTTGTTGATTCTTTGTATAATGTTCTTTTTAATGTGGCATTTCGTTTTACCATTATAACTTTGTTTTGATGCGGATCATGCGTCTTTATAATGAATCTCAGTGTTAATATATGTGTGTGTGTGTTTTTATTTGTGTGAGTTACGCACTTTTTGGCTTTGAGTCTGCGTCTATGTCTGTGTATATATATATATATATGTTTATATATATATATATGTATTCAACAAATTTCACTATAAATACTATTACATACATTCATATGCGACAGATGCGCATTATATAACATTACCATTACATTCGATATATGTATATGTGTATATGCACTATACTGTCCCAGGATCCGTATCCAGATCAGTATCGCCTACCTACACAGCTTAGCTTCCATCTTATTGTTTGCCGGCCTTAACTCCAAATGACTATAAAGAGTGTTTCTTTGTTTTTATTTACTTTTTGTTTTGCATTTTTTGTGATTTTTATTTTGAATATATGATCTTAAAGGGGTTATATAGAGCTATGTATCGTAGTTATATATATATATATATTATGTATAATGTATGTTGAGAGAGGAGTAACTGGAAATCTGCAAAACATTTCAATGTGTTTGCCTAATTGTACAATTGGTTTTTATCTTATTCGTTTTTTTTTCTTTTTGCTATTTTCGGTTTATTTAGTTTGTTTTTGTTTTCTTTTCATGTTGTTAAAATTTGAAAGAGCTACTCTTAAGAATTGTTAAATTATTTTCACTTTTTTTGTTTTGTTTGTTTGTTGTCTCTGGGATACATTCATTTTGATTTACGTTATCTAACGATTTCACTAGACTCTCTCCCTATATATGTATATATGCATGCATGTATGAATATATATCTCCTTATATAGGTTGGTTTTTTGTTGTCTAAGAAACCAAAATGATAATCTGAATCTGAATAAATGAAGTAAGTAGTAGTTAGTATATCATTTTGTTGTTTTTTCTTGGCTATATGTTGTATTTTCCAATGATAAATGAATTAATTTATAAAATCTTTTGCTTTTGCTAATTGATCGTTTTAAAAAACCTTCAATTGATTATAAATTGTAAATAGAGCATAACTAAATATCGTTGATTTGTTTTTTGTTTCTTTTTTTTTATTTTTCATCTTCCATTTTGTAACTATTTAGTTTAACTCTTGCACTTCCATTAATGTGAATTATTAAGAGTTTTAACAATCAATCATTGCTCTGATGATTTCTCTAAATTGTATGTTTTTTTTGTTACTTTTCTTGGAATTTGTTTGGTTTTTTTTTTCATTGTTGCTATGCCTATCTGGATCTGGTTGCTAAAATTTGTTTTAAATATTTTGCTAATTATGTTTAAGTAAAATTTTGTTTGTTAATTTACGTTATTTCTTATTTGTTAGAGATTAGTTCTCCCACCGATGGCTCTCCCCGCAGCACTTTTCCACAATTCCCACATGCTCCATTTCTCTTGTGGGTTCATGTAGGAAAGTGTGGGGGAGGGCAAAAAGGTCAGTTTTTGCACCTACATTATTAATACACATTACATTTGTTGTTTCGCCTTTATATACATCTACGTTGTGTATATTCACATACGTTTCAATTTGTTACTCCCTCATAACATTCGAGTTTATTTCTCCGCTTTTTGTCATTATTATTATCACAGTCAAATCATAAAAGATTTTTTAGTACTTTTACTTTTGAATGAGTTTATATGATTATAGGGGTTTCTTTTGAGTTTGTTGTGTGTGTGTGGGGGGGTGGATATTTGTGTTTGCTATAACGATCCAATTGAGTTCAACTTCACCAATTTCTACATACAACTAAATATTGCAAGTAGGTATATTTAAGTAAAGTTGAAAGTTTGAAAAATTATTTACTTTTTTGTTTTACCTATGCCTAGGAAGGAAGTGCAAAGGAATCTGTTTCCTCTGTGTTTAATGTGCTTGTCTATTTTTGTTGTATTTTTGTTTTTCTTCATCTTTTTTTCTGGTTGTTGATGTTAATTTCATGCGCCTAAGAAATATTAAGAAAATTTTGCCAAGTATTTCAAATTGTTCCTATCCATATACATATATATATTCATTAAATATGTTTGTATGTATATATACATAGTATCTTCTTGTATATATATATATATATATATTCACTGGTATTGCTATTTGATGTTCAAATGTAAAAATCGAATCATTTTCATAATTTTAAGTCTAAATATATGTTTAAAAAAAATGTTAACAGAAAATCCTACACGTTGGAGCGAAATGTTGTTGTATTTGCGTGTCTCTGGAGTCTCAGCACATTTCATTTTCTTTTTTTTTTCGGTTTGAAATTTTTTGAAATTATTTTTAAGTACACAACGTGAAGGCAACGTATTTTTTATTTCTTTTGTATTTTTTGTCTTTTTTGCTGGTTGTTTTTGCTTCCTTTTTTTTGGATTTTGTATAAGTTTCTTCGCTCTGTGCGATTTGTTGTTGCTCTTGTTCTTGTTCTTATTTATTTTCTCATTGGCTAAGGTACTCACGTATGCTACTTTCATATTCTCCTCTAGTATCGGCTATGCGATCCAATATATATATGTATGTATGTATGAATATATGTCTATGTATGTATGTCAATGTAATTGTTAATCAAAATATAACAAGTTAAGCAACGAATGAGAAGACATTGGAATTGTCTGGTAGCAAAAAATCTACACAAAAGTTTTGGATTGCTAAAATAAATATATATAACTGCATATATAGCCGTTAATATATCTTTTTAATTGTTTGTTATAAATCAAAACATGGAAATCCATTTGTTTGCTAGTTATTTTCCCCTAACCTAATGCCAAAAGAAGGTTATGAGGTTTCCTTTAGAGAATTTCCCCTTTTAACTGGTTTATTGTAAAATCAACTTGGCTTTGCTTTTTGTTTTGTTTTTCTTTTGTTTTTTTTATTTGTTTCGAATTAATTAATATTAATTTTTGATGTATCACACTAACGACTACTTTTTGTTTAGTATGCATGTATATGTATTCATGTGTGTATGTATGTATATATAACTATAGTTGAATTTTTCTTTGTAGCCGACTTCTTGCTGATTAATGATTGATGATTTTGTTGTAAGTTTTCTTGGTGTTTTTGCTGCATTAGTTGTTGTTGTTGTCGTGTGGCCTGCCAATCCAATATATGTAGTATCCTATGACCAAGAACCAAAGGATTTATCCCTTTTTTGTTCTGTCTTCATAGATCCCATAGGCATCCCATCAGTTACATATGTATACATAGTGTGTGTGTGTGTGTGTGTTTGTGTGTATGGTATAAGCATGTTTTATATGCATTTATGTAATAATATGTATAGTTATTACCTTTAATGATTAATTGTTCTAATAACAGTGTAGGTTCAAGGGGTAAGGGTATAATTCTTTTTGGGGGAGTGGGGTAGGTGGCAAAGCATAACAAATTATAATTAACGTTTTCTTTTCATTTTGTTTTTATGTATGTAACAATGCATAGTTTAGTGTACTTGGTTTTTTGTTTGTTTCTCTTCGTTTGTTTTACTTATGTCTTAGCTATGCGATTTGATTGATAAATTGAACTGTTCTTTTTACATTTTTTTTTTTTGTTATTTTGTTGTTATTTTTTGTTTGTTTGCAATTTGTTGTGTTTTTAATCAAAATTTGAATCTGAATTACATTAAATATGCATCTATGTAATGTATGTTTTGTATGCATTGTATGTATGTTCATATATATCTAGTTGTTAAAAGATTTCCATTTAAATTTTTATTAAAGTTTTTATTCATTACATTTGTTTGCGTTTTATATCGTTTTTTTTTTTTTACTAATTTTAACACTAATAGACTCCGTCGTTGAAATAACTAACAGTTGATTTTATTTATGGTTTTTTTGTTTCGTGTTTGTATTTAGATGCCTTTTATCTTCACATATTAACAATTTGAATTGGAAAGGATGATACAAATTGATTAATTGATTGATTTAAATGAGAGATGTTTGTGTGTGTGTGTGTGTGTGTGTGTGTGTGTGTAAGTGATTTTTGGGGGGTATTTATAATTCAATGGTTGTAAATGGGTTTTTTTTTTCGTTTGTTTTGTAAAGCTTATTGCCTTTAACTGATTCTTGGTCGATCGATTCGATCGGTTTACACAAAAAAACAATTAAATTCAAAATTTATCTATAATTTTTGCATATTTTTTACAGCAAATAACAAAACGCATTTCATTTCATTTCATTAATTCAAAACAAGCATAAACACTCCTGGCAAATGGCTAATTGATGCCCCTCCCCCTGCGATCAGCTAAATAAATATATATAAATATATATTTTGTTTTTATTGTCCCCTAAATAGAGCAGAGGGTAACACGGACAAGGTTTTGTTCTTTTTCTTCTTTGTTTTTTGAATGAATGCAGAAATTGATTTAGTTTTTTTCCTCTACGCTTTGTTTTGCCTAAAAGAACAAATTAATTATTTAATAATTAATTTCAAGTTGCTTCTTTACATAAATATATGTATACATGTGTGTGTGTCTGTATTCATATATACATATATGTACATATATTTAATTATACTCTTTTGTTTTGCTTTAAATATTTTCTTTTAGCATTTTGTTTTTTTTTTTTAAATACATATCACAGATCCAGTACAAATATAAATATATATGAATATATATATATATTTGTTGTTTTTTTTTTTATTTCTTCATCTTCTTCTTTATCCTTTCTACCATAAGTTGTTTTCTTTATGTTTTGCTGTTACTATATCTCATATATTAAAAAAAAAAAAAACAAAATAAAAATAAAAAAAAAAAACTCAAACATTAAACATAACTCAATGAGCACTCTTGACATCTTGATATTTAGTACAAATATGAATGTGGATATATATGTGTGGGTATGTATGTATGCATGTGTATGTGGGTGTGGTTGGTTTGCTGTTAGAGGAGACTGTCTGATTGATTGATTGACTGACTGACTGACTGTTCGTTGTTGCTCTTGACCAATTGTTATGACTTCAGGTTGACGGGGCGAATGAAATGTGCGGGGAAAGAGATTTCTGTTTGGTGCAGTGGGGGGAGGGTAGCTGTAGCTGTGTTTTATGCTTGTTGTGAATTTTGGGTTTTTTATTTTTAGTTCATTTAACTAGTATTTTGTTTTTCTTCTTGTTATTAGACGGTCTATTGGCTTGCATTTTCCGGAGTTGTTTGGTTGTCTCGATTTTGATATATCTTCCTTTCTTGTTCTTGTTGTTGTTGTAAATCATGTAGTTAAATAATTGTATGAAAGAATCAAATTGATGAACAATTAACAAAAGAACACTAACATCATCTTTATGATCAGCATATAATATGTATGTATACATTTATAATTTTATCAATTTTGTTTTCTTTATGATGTTAATGCATATTTCAAGGCACAACTAGCATTTACAACTGTGTTCATTCAAAAGTTTCTTTCATTTTTTATCGTTTCATATTTTGTTTTTGGTTTTTTCCATGTTCAACAGTTTTTTTTTTTGTTTTTAGTTTGTTACAATTGTGGATTTCTTTTTTATGTGGCGTACATTTAATATTATAATATTTTTTGTTGATTCCTTTTTTAATATATGTTTTAAATATATATGTATATATTATATAAATATTGCACAAATAAGAAGAAAAAATTTGTAATTAACAAATTAATTATATATGAAAATTAGAACAAGTGTTGAACTTAATTTAATTTATACTTAACTAAGATCGATTATAGAAGGTATTTGTCCTCCTTTTTGAATTTTGGATGAGCGTTTTCAGTGAAATTGAATTTGATTTGATTTGACTGACTGGCGGCTGACTGACTGAGTTTGATTTTTGTTGATTTTTGACATGATAATGTTGCTTGAAGTTTATTTTTTGAACGCTTTTTGGTGGTGGTTAGATATTGGTTGGTGGTTGGTGGTGGTGGTGGTGGTGGTGGTGGTGGTGGTGGTGCGGTATGAGTGAGTGGATTTAAAGGTTTTTCAGAAATTAAACACATTTAGACTTTGATTTTTTGTTGTTTTTTTGTTTTGTCACATAAATGTTTTTATTGAAATTTTTGCATTTTGTTTTATTTTAATTTTTTGTTTTCATTTTATTTTATTTCTGTTTTATTTTTAAACTAAAATAATGTGTAAAGTGTTTAAGGAATAAAGTAGAGGAGGATTTTCTTTTGTTTTTCCATTAAAAGTAAGGCATTTGGCTGTATGAATGTGTGTGTCTGTGTGTGTTTGTGTGTAAATAGGTGCAGTGTGATGTTAAATTAAATTTGTCTTTATATTGCATTCGTCTCTTTTTATATATACATAGTCGAAATCAAAGTTTTTTGGAATTGTTTGTTGCTTTTTTTCGTTTCTTTTTATATATATGTATATATGTACGTATAACTGCACAATTCTTAAAATTAAAACAAGGCGGAACAATGAATTTAAATAACAAAAGGGTTGCAAGAGAAGGAGAACATTTCAAGAAAATCCTAAGTGAAAATGTATAGAAACCATTGACGGTCAACTGAACATATGAAAATGTGATGCATAATGAAAAATAGAAAAATGGCAAAATAAACTTATAATTAATTTTATATATATGAACGTATGTATGTATGTATCTCTGGGAAAAATAACAAAATGTGCTAAAAACAAAGTTTACACACATTTATAAAAAAAATTGTAACAGAAGGTAAAAACAATTCATATGTATGCAATTATCTATGCGTATATGTATGTGTCTGTGTTTATGTGTGTATGTGTAATATAAACAAAAAGGAGAGATGAAACAAATCATTTGTAAAAGGGCATATAAGATAGCACAGTTCTACAACCAACTGGCAACTAAGAAAATCGCAAAATATTGAAAAAGTGTGGGAGTTGAGGACAAGGATGGGAGATATAAACAAAAGGTTAAGAAATATTAACAAAATGGAGGAGTAGAGCACAAAATCCAAATCAAAATCAATAAAAAAGGAGACTCACGTGCGCGCGCAACACATTAACACCACTTTCCTTTCTTTTTTTTCTCAGGATCGATCGCAAATTATAAATCTAAACAACATTATCATGTTTATGATCAACATATCAATAAAGTGTACAATAATAATAATAATAATAGTCAGTAGGAGAAATTATCTTCAGCATCGTCATTTTAAATTTAAAACAAATTATTTATATATATATTTTGTATAGTATATATGTATGTGTAAACAGCAATAAGCATAAGACAGGGGGGCAAAACAACAGAAAACAGGTGAATAGGAAACAATTTGGGTTAGAACAACCGAAAAGAAAAACATTAACGCATAAAAAACAGGTGTGTGTGTGTGTGTGTGTGTGTGTGAGAGTGTGTATCTTTACAGATTCAAAGGACATGAATCCATATTTCTAAACATTTTGAAAGATTTTTGGTTCATCAACCAAAGGCATAACAAATTATTCAAGTTATTTACAAGTTAGGAAATATCTTTATGCAAATTTTTAATTGAAATTTTAAATTTGATTTATTTAACATTTTGATCACTAGCCTGCCAGCGTTCTTTTATTTTTTCTTTTCATGTGTGTTTCGAGTGTGAGTGTGTGTGTGTAGTAAAATATTTACCTTATTTCAAATGGAAATTCACCTGAAGTTTTCACTGAAAACGCTCAATTGGTTTTATACAGAATAACGTAACTTTTTTTGTTTGTGGGGGATATTTTCTTTTTGTGTTTTTTTAGCTCAACATAAGGCCAAATTTTTCCGAAATATATATATGTGTGTGTGTGTGTGTATATGCTTGTTATTAAGTGTATAGGTTTTATAAACAAGACTCAACAATTAGTATATATAGATACACATGCCTTTAATCTATATAATCTACACACATGTATTTATATATATTTATATATAGGCTATATGTATCCTGTGTGTATAGGAAAGAAAAACAAAACACGCAACAAAAAAACCAACCAAAAAAACAAAAAAAAATCAACAAAAATGAAACAAAAACATAAACGAAAAAACAGTTTGCTGCTGTTTTTCTTTTCTTCGTTTCCTTTGTTTTTCTCTTTGCTAAGCTTTTCCTTTTGTTTGTTCTATCTATTTTAACTAGCAATAACTTGATTAATTTTAAGTAAATGTTCATTATTAAATTTTCTGTTTTTTGTTTTGTTTAGAGCGTGGCAAACAAATGCAACAATGTTTAGGTGTGTGTGTGTGTGTGTGAGTGTATAGGTTTTGTAAGAAATTTGTAGTTACATAGTAGTTAATTATTTGAATCTCTCTTCTAGGCATTTTCTTTTAAAGCAAATTATCATCATTCTTGGTAAAGGCTTTGAACAGTGTATTTTTTGTTTTATTATTATTAATTTTTTTTAGTTTTTGGTTTCATTTTTGTTGTTGGTTTTAAAAATGAACTATTTAACATTTTTGCTTTACTTTTCTTCTTAATCAATCAACTACTATTGTGTTTTTATTTGTCAACGTGTTTAGTTTTTCTTTTATCTAGAATTTTTTTTACTTTTTTCTTAGTTTATTTCGAACAAATTTGTAGACGAAAAACGTTAAAATGTGTTTGTGTGTGTGTTTTTAAAGAGGATGAAAATGTTTGAGGGGGGAGTTTTTTTTTTTTTTTCTTTTATTTTGAGGGAAAGAGATTTGTTTTGTTGTTGGCTTTGCTTTGCTGCTGCTGCTTGCTTTGCTTCTTTGCTTGATCAGAATATATATTTCATATTATGTATATATATATTATTATTATGCATCATCATCATTGTTGTTGTTGTTGTATTATATTAAATGTGTTATATCATGGATATATTCTTATTATGATTATTATTATTAATTCACAACAGTGGTTAATGGAATTTGTCGCGCCCTCTTTGTCTCCTCCTCGTTGATTTTCTGTTCAATTAGACATTGCGCTTTGGCAATGGCACTCGGGTGACCAGTTATGGTTACAATGCGATTTCTAGTGCCAGGTGCGAAAATGCCCTTTTTCGAAATTTGCACATTTGCGCCAGAAACATGTTGAATTTCAACTAAACTACGACCATTTGGACCTGGAATATTTGCATCAGATTTATGTTAAATAAATTTCACATATATATAAGTATATCAATTTTGGGGGAAATGCATATATATAAGACTATATATAGTCGTGTATAGTTGTGTGTGTGTGCGAGTCTGTGTGAGTGCGCGCTTTAAACAACAAAAACAAAACTTACGACGACGTGTTGTTTGAGGCAAAAAATAAACTTTCAGAAATCAATAGCCATTTAAATGAAACTCTGCTATGTGTATATATGTTTTTGTATGTACTTATCTACATTGATATATAATGTGTTATATATGTATAAAAAGTAATGTGAAGGTTGTGTTAGAAGCAGCATATATGTATGTATGTATGTATATATAAAACGCCTTAAACTTAAACGACCTAAAAACTGTGACACTGAGGTAAACATATAACTCCGCAATAAATCCAACAAAAAAATTAATCCCTACAAAATATATACAAACACAGAGGGAGCGGGGACCGTGGCCGAGGGCGGGAAGAAAAATCTTTCATTTAAATCTAGAATTTATATCCCTGATTGTTATCCCACATTTTAAATTGAGATGTTATGCAAATGATTTCTATATAGTATTAAATGCCGAGTTTTTTTTTTTTTGAAATATCATGAAAAAGGGGAATATCAAATCAATCTTTATAATATCTATTAATATATCATTTTTTCGTTCTCTCTGTGCATAGTATAGGTAGGATTTTATATGTAAAGGTAACCCAAGAATTGCACTAGCCGTCTGGACTGGATTTGTTATGTATCTATACATATATCCCCTATATATATATATATATATATGTCCAGTTTTTCATAATAAGGAAAGAAAATTCGTTAAACATAAAAAAAATAATGAAAATATGTGTGTTGTGTATGTTATTAAAACTTAAAGCTAACAAAAAAACCTATTACTAATTTCCCGCGATGCTAATTGGAAAAACAACAAAACAAACACGAAAATAAACAGCAATTTTTAAGCTGTCTTGAGCAAACTTTCATCTTGGAGTACAGTGGTAACACAGTGGAATGAACAAACTGAAGTACAGTGAAGTCATTGTAATAGTTAAAGGAAGTGTGCATGGATTTTTAATGAGAGACTGAGACTTGTGTGGGGGCAAGAATTTGACTAGAAATTTCGCTACAGGAAAACTCTTATTTGAGAGAACTACACTGATAACTGGTTAGAGATGAAAGAGAGGACGAGTGGAAGAGTGTGGGTGGTGCTTGGTGGTGGAATGCTACATAGGAGAAAACATCCTGGAATGCTAGGGAGAGATTGATTTATGATCCTCGAATGGAATGTCTAAGCGCAGAGTATGTCACAAATGAAACTATATATAAGATAACTGAATTCGCCTGATTTTGCTGTGCTGGGAAGAGAAAGTTGCGGTGTTGTTGTTGGTTATTGTTGGTTTTTTTTTTTTTTTTGCTCAGTTTTTTAGTAGGGAGGATAATAATATGGTCGCGCACCTAGAACTGCGCCGATGATCACTTCAGGCACCTCAACGCATTTTGAATCCTTGGCACCTAGATCTCCTGGTGTTGGGCTTTTGCTTAGACCGCCCAGTTGCGCAGTTGTGGCCGTGCCAGTGGCAGCCGTTAGTCCAAAGCTATTGTTATTCAGGGAGACGGGCGTGGTGGCCGATGCAGCCGCCGAGGCTGTGCCCAAATGTCGGAATGGATCGAATTGAACAGCCGCTTCCAATTGTGACTGTGTTGGCCGACCGGCTGCTGCTGCAGCAGCTGCCGCGGCAGCATATTGCTCCAAATTGACCTGGCCAACAGCACCGAACACATTGCCAGCGGTGGCCGCTGTTGCAGCAGCAGCTGTCTGCTGTTCCAGCGTCGTTACGCCCAAATAATTGCCCAGTGTGGTGTGTGCACCATTGGCATGTGGCACGCCAACGCCAATTCCAAGGACTCCATACTTGGCCAGAACACCTAGAGCGGCGCAGACTTCATTGGTGGCAGACTCTGAATAGCCAGAGCCGCGCATGGCAACCTAAATGAAATCCAAAAAGCAATATGTTAAAAAAGTTTGAGTAATGGAGAGTACCAAAACACTTTACCTTAATATGCTCGAGCAATTGTGTGGCAACTGCTAGATTGGGCGCAGGATTCGGGGCACCCAGATTGAGGGACAAATTGATGCCAGTACCATTGACTAGGACACTGGATGCGGAGCCAGCGCCGCCAATCGATGTACCCAGAGTGGAGTTAAGCGAGGCATTTAACGAGGCTGTGCTCGAATTAATGGCATTCTGATTGGTGGCATACGGTGAACCGGTTGGATTGAAATTGGCTACCGGCCCACTAACATCGGCATATGAGACATTTAAGCAGGTGCCCGATTGTGGATCTTCCACAATCTTTGACAGAATCATTTTGCAGGCATTTTTATTGTTCTCCTTGTCGCCAATGATTGTGATGCAACGCTCCTGCAGCGAGACATCCTTGGGCTTTTGCGAGATCTGCACATAGGAGCCGCTCTCTTCCTTGATCTGTTTAATAAAGGCACCACCCTTGCCGATGATCATGCCGGCCGTGGAATTGGGCACCAATATTTTCACTTGCTTATCCCGCTCCTGTGTCTGTTTGGACTCGGCATCAATGATCTTAGTGGTCAAATCTGGCTTTTCGCGTATTTTATCCATGATAAAGTCCAGCACGGTCATGATGCCTTCCGTGGAGCCAGTGATGAGGCAAACGCGCTCAGTAGTGCCTGTCAGGGATAAAAACTTTTACTTTATGACCCACACATGATAATTGTAAACAATCTCTCTTACCTGGATAAAAGTCATGAGACTTGGACATCTTAACTCTAGCACCTGTATCCTTTTGCAGAGAGGCGATCGTCTCGCCACCTTTGCCAATAATGGCCCCAGAGGCCACCGCCGGCACCAGAATCTTCATGTGATACGTAGAATCGCCTGCAATGCATTGAAAAATGAAAAAACGAGTTCACAGAGCAACCAAGCGATTAGTTATCATATGGATTTTCAATTGTCATTCAATAATTGGATTTAGTTTCGTTTTAGTTCTTAAGATTGGTGGTTAGTTTTTTCTTCTTTCTATTTGGTTTTTCTTATTATTGGCATTATGTTAGTTAGGTTACAAATTAAAAATAATAACAGCGACGAGAGGGAGAAATAGAGCGTTTATTATTCTTGATGAATAATTGTTTTGTGATTGTGTGTTTGTGTTGTTGTTGTTGTCGTACTCAATATAATTTAGTGTTTGGACAAAATATGAATAGCGGGGGACGTTTGTTATGCATTATGCGTGAAAGTGGGCATGGTTGTCGGTTTGTACTTGTTTTGTGAATTGGAATTGTTAAAGTTTTGGTTGGTTTTGGCAAGCCATGAGGAATTGTAATGAGATGCAACAGACAAAATGCTGGCGACACAAACACATGAGCCAAGGAATTTAAAAAAAAAAATAAAAATAAAAACACTTAAAAGGAACGATTTTATAAAATAAAATGGCACTAGCAGCCCCTCCTCATCTAGTTAAACTTTAATGTTTCATATAAGTAAATTATAAAGCATTCACATTCTGCCCTCCCCCTTGGAAATAAGGCCGAGACAAAGGGCAAAATGCAAATGCAAAATGTAAGTCATCAGAAATGTTGGTCAAAGGTTCAGAGGTTAATGTGCTTAACAACATTTGCCAGAGTACGAGTTGTAAGTCAAGCTCAAAAGCGCGTCTCAAGTAAAACTTGAAAACGAAGCGAAGTACTTATATAAAATAATTGGGTATTGACCAAGATTTTAAGAGCGAAAGAGAGAGAGGCAAGGTTTATATATAGAGAAAGAAAATATTAGTTTTTGTAACTCATTTTATCTACTTCATTGTATAAAAAAAATTTTGATGAACTTTAATGGTATTTAATGAAAGTATGACAAAGCTTACCATGATGAATATGATTATTGTTATTATTTTCAATTTCAACCTCAATTCCAGAACAAACTGACTCACCTGAAATGAGAAAAACAAAAACAAAATCATTTATAAATTATATAGATTGATATATAAATAGAAGATATAAAAAAAAAAAAAAAAAAAATTAATTGAAAAATTATAAAAAAAAAAAAAAAAAAAAAAAAAAAAAAATTTTTTCTACATATGTAATATGCATACGAGTCTGTGTGTGTGTGTGTGTGTGTGTGTTTGTTATGTTTGAAGGTAAAGAAAACTGTCATATGCAGTCGTGAGACACTTTAATTTGAGTGACATAAGCACAGTAAAGGCTTTTATGTCATATTATCAAATTCCCACCCAATTAATGCCGTTTTATAGGCAGATCAATCTAAGACGTTTCTTTGAGTTACTACCGCTTTCTTACGAATGAAATTCCAAAAACTCATAAACCAATAAAAATGTCAAACATTCATCTTCTTAATTCATATTTATTTTACACCATTGATCATCATATTCAATGCTCACTGTCACTTGTCATGGCCGAACGCAAGTAAACAAACAAATTTCAATTAATAAAATGTGTCAAGCGGAGACGCTCTATTACACAAAACGACCATGCAACAATATCATAGAAGTGATCTAAGCGCATTGCACCTGAATGGCTGGCTAGTCAGTCGGTCGGTGGGTCGACCGACCCTTTACCCTTACCTCCGCCCTCTACTCCAACCTTCTCCGACATATGCCACCACCATACACATAACATCATGTGCTAAACATGCCTTACTTGAGTTGTCGTTGCCACTCGCTTTGTTTAATTTTAGCCGTTTCGACTCCCCTCTACATCTGACCCAACCCCGTATGCCACAGTGGCCAGCCCCTTGCTCCCGCCTTGAGCTTGGTGCTCAAAATGTATGTCGACATCGTCGACGTCTTGGTGTCTTATTGCCCCACTCGAAAGCAAAAGCAAAGTGTCCTTCAAAAGTATTTCTCTAATTAGATACAAGCGGCGAAACGACAGCGAACAAAAAACATCAGTGATGACATTGCAGGAGGAGGTGGAAGAGTGCGGAGGATAGAATAGATGGCTGCAGGGAAGATGAAATATATTGGACCGATGCCCTGCTTTACATGCATGTGTGAAAATGCGATTTGTAAGGTATTTCTACATACAACTGGGTGTTTGTGTGTATTTCAATGTGCGAGAAAATGGGCTGCAAAAAGCGAAAGCAAAATGAGCGGAAAATTAACAGACAGCCCCCACATATATGTACATACATACAATACAACATAAAGAACTGGGCCAAAATTTGTACTCTATTGGAAATTGAAATCAATAAAATATATGTATGAAATATTTCCATCATCAAACGATCAATTTTAAGTGCAACAATAAAAACAATCATAAAGAAGAACACATTTTTGTACTATTTACATACATATATAAAGAGAGAAAGAGATACTAGTAGCGCACCAAATCTTGGCTGGGCATTTGCTTTGGTTTTTATGACCCACCAAGGACCAAAATGCTAAGGTCCTTGTTGTTGTCGCTGACGCAAAGCTGCAGTTTAAATTATGTGACTGTCATAAATAAAACTTGGCAGCTTATTGCGGACCGGACAGTCTGAGAAGCCGGAGCTACAGAATTCTGCATAAAGGACACACAGGAAGTGAGGGAGACTGGAGACTAATTTCACTCTATGTGCGTGTGTATGTGTATGTCGTTAGCCTAGTTTTATTGCATGCGCATACACAGAAAGAGAGAGAGAGAGAGCGAAAGATTGCAAGTGGAAATAAGAAGAAAATAAAAAATACTTTTGCTCTTGTAGAGCGCAATCTACATAACGCAAATTATTAAGGCATACATCCAGGCAAGCAGGCCAGTAGACGTCAACAAGTACATGGGTTTTTGCTTTCCCCATGAAAATATTAATGAAATATGCAAATAATCCAATTTCTCAACATGGATTTCAGTGAGTGTATTTGTGTGTCTCTCTGGTTGTTTAAAGTTGAGTGTGTTACAGAGCTCGTGTGAAAGGCTTTAGCAATGAAAAATCTATATGGGCCAACATTCTGAACATTCCTAATGAGTTTTCTGTCTCAACAAAATAAATAACTTTCTGACAAAAAAAAAACAGTGTTTAAATACAGAAAAGTCTTGATGTAAATGCTTAATAGCTTAGTTAATCAATCAATTCTCTTTAGGATAAGTAATATTTTAAACAAGTATCTTCTATTTGACTGAAAAAACATTCTAACTTTTCATTTATTTAACAGAAGTCTCTGGCTAAAAAAAAAAAATACGTATACTTAATAAATGCCTTACTATCAATTTGCCCTAATAAGTAGGCAATAGTTTTTGTATATTTCAAAGAAGGGTAGGTTGAGCAACGTTAAAAATATGTTACAAATAATCCAAACTCAATTACAAAGTTCAAATTGTCAACATTAATATCACTTATTTAGCCGTTTGGATTTATTTAATTTTTCCTCTGATCTTTTATCTAATTTATATATGTTTTTATATTTGAACTATTTAAACTCGTCTCGTCGTGCTGATCAAGAATATATATACTTTATATGGTCGGAGATGATTCCTTCTATGCGTTACACACTTCTGACCAAAATTAATATACCCTTTTTGCATGGGTATAAAAATCAAGAGTTTGCATATACATAAGTTTAAAAAAATATGCAGTCATCTAATGTATATATTGTATGTATGTACATATGTATATGCATATATGATGATGGCAGAAGAGACGACGACCAAAGGATTAAAGTTTAAGCATACGATTAGCAAGTGAATGGTTTCGATATTATTGTAGATTTTTGCATATTTGTATATGTATGTATTTATATATATGCTTGATATTTAGTTGATTTTTGGTGTGTAGAATGCGTGCTAATGTTGTGTATTGTGAGATTATTTGATTTTCTTTTTTTTTTTTTATATAGTTTTGTATTTTTTTTTTTTGTGGTTTAACGCAATGTTATATGGAAAATAATTTATTTATAGTTTCGAGCTTCTTTGGGCGACGTTTGTATTTGATTTATTTTTGTATATTATTTTTTTGTAAGTTCTTTTGCTGGCAGCTTTTGAAATGAGGCGACGTTGTTGGTGATTGGATGCTGTTGCTGTTGGTTGGTTGGTTGGTTTGTTGGTTGGTTGTTTGGTTGAAGGCGAACTCAAATAGTTATATATATATATAGAGAGAGATAAAGTGGTGTATACTTTTTTGATTCGATTTGATTTGATTTGGTTTGATGGTAGTGTAGTATAAGAAGTTGTGCGCAACTTTTTTTGATTGCTGTTTTATTGTTCTTAATCAAACTCACCGTAACACCAACAGGATGATGAGGAGGAGGCAGTCTTATAGTCACTGGCCACATGGTTAACTATTGTTGGCAATGGCAATTGTTGTTGTACAGTTGTCGCTGCTGTTATTGGTGTAGTTGATGCTGTTGCTGCTGCTTGCGCCGCTGCCACTGCTGCTGCTTTGGCCATTGCCAATGCCATTGCCGTTGCCGTTGCTGTGGCCGTCGGCGATGTTGTGGAAACTGATGGCGCAGCTACTGGAATTATTGAAATAGGCGTATGGGCACCACCACCAGGCGGCGACGAGCCATTCTGACTGATTGGTGAATCCATTTGATGATGCAATTCCAGTTCCATCTGATGATAATGTTTAGATTCATTTAGATTAAGTTGATTTTGGGCAATTAATTGCTCATCTGGACTATATCTATGCATGGCTAATGAGAAATCGGCGCTGCTATTGCTTTTGCTGCTGCTGTTGCTGCTGCTGCTGTTGCTGCCGCCGCTGCTGTTGCTATTGATGCTGTTCAGCGAATGTGTTGATAATGGCGACGACGTGGTCGTGGTAGTTGTGGAATGTCTAGGCTGATAGTTATAAGCTAATTGCTGCATAATATGTGTGGTGGGCGTTGCTGATTGTTGATATCTGAATGCGTAATGCTGTTGTAGTTGTTGTTGCTGTTCTTGTTGTTGTTGTTGAACATGTTGCTGATGCAAATGTTGATGTTGCAGCTCTTGTTGGTCGCTTAGTTGCTGTGATAATGATGGCTGCAGTTGTTGTTGATATTGCTGTTCTGCCTGATTTGCTGACACATAGAAATCAATATCTATATGCTGCATTGCCTGCTGTACGGCCCTTTCCATGGCCGCTTTCATAATACTATCCATTGTTGGCACACTTCAGTCTTCTTCTTCGTTTAATTTATCGACGGAATTCACTAAACTTTTTTTAAATAGATGTTCTCTTTTCTTTTATGATTATTAAATCTTTTTTCTCCTCAAAAATTCATAATAATTTAAGGTTAAAAATTTATTTTGAGATTATCCTGTAGCTGCTTTGCATTTTTTTGTTTATTTGTTTAATTCTCTATTCTACGCGCTTTGCCCAATTCAAAATTAAACTTTATGTTGTAAAACGAAAAGAAAAAAAAGAAATAGAAAATTTGCTTTTAAAAATTATTTCCTCGTTTGTTTAACATTTCATCACACATACCACTGAGTGAGTAAATGAGTGTGCCTGTGTGTATGAGTGTGCTTATGGGCGTGTTTAGGTAGGCGGCGTGAGTGCGTGAGCGATAATAGGCTGATAAAAAGTTAAACAAGCTGGCAGTTCCAAGAATCGATAAGATACAATTGCATTAATCTACTTTTTGATGGCATTTCGTTCCTTTTCATCCATCTTGCCAGCTTGCTTAAGTTCTTTTTTATTCTATTATTCTTCTTCTTTATCAAACCGATATCTGAATACTCGATTACGATTTGTTGTAGGATTGCTTTCCCATGATGAAGTTGGTGAAGGTGGCTTTTGATTGTTGGATAAATTGGTAGGTTAGGTTCTTGATTGACAAAGTGTTTGGTTGATGGCAAAATCGACGACGTTTTTGTTATATAGTTGCTTAGGATGATTAGAGTTGGTTTTGATTTGATTTATAGTTGATAGATGTTTTTAGTGAATGGATTTTATTTGATTCTGGTTTCGGGTTTTGATCCTGTTTATTGGCATTATATTCAGATGAGTTTCTGTTAGATTCAACAACAACAAACAACAATTACGAGACAACTGTAGGTAGTAAGGTACATATATTGAATGTGTAGAACGAATAATGTTTGTAATATATATATATATATATATATATACATACATATATAAATTGTAAGTAGTATAAAGAAATGGAAAAGCGGCGCAGCAGCAGCAGCACTTGCAGTTGGAAAAACAGTTTTGCTGTCGATCTTAAGTGCTTGATGGATATAGTTATTATAGTATTGCTCGCGATTGATTTGGTTGATTGATTGATTGATTGTTTCATTGATTAATTGATTGTTTTTGCTCCTTGAAATGTAAATATTTCAAAAGTTAGAGAGAATGGTACATATGTAATTTCGCAGTTTTTGCAGTTTGCAGTTTGGTGCTATGGCAAAAATGTTGAGTATTGAAGATGTCCATGTACATAAATGTATATATGGCAATTCAGTTAATGACGATATATATATGTATGTATATAGATAAGGGCGACAGCAAGAGATAGTATATAGTATTATATAGAGAGAAAGTTACACAACATCCAAAAATTGCATTGAGATTTGTATATAAATATGCATGATATGGTGATGGTGGCTCTATTACATATAGAAAACAATGCCAATAATCTTTACCATTCAGCAATTGTAGTTCAATTATTGTTGAGTTCAGTTCAGGTTGTAGATTGAGTGCGTAGTTGTTTTTGTTGTTGTTCGTAATACTTGTTGTCCAGCTGGGCGATGTGTCGCCTCTCATTTATATTACAGATGACGATGATGATGACGAGGCCTTTGATTTTTCAGTCGTTGCTTGTTAAATTGATATTTTGTAGTTTTAAAGTTCTTTTGTAGCATATTTTATCACAACATAGTTTTCAATTGGTATTTTCTTTTTGCATTTTTTTAGTCCTTTTGATTTTTTAATTCTCGTTGCATTTCGTATTTTATTTTAAGTTTATCACATTTAAAGATTTGAGGATTGGAGTGCTGCAGTTTCTTTTTGTTGTCTGTTTGTTTGCTTTTTCAAACTTCTTGTGGGAATGCTGTTATAATTTTAAAATTATTGTTTCGATTATTACGAGTATGTAGTATTTTGGTAGAGTTTTAATTTATATATTTGTATAACTAATCGTAACATCATCAGCTCACAATAGTCGTAGCAACAAAAAAAAATGAGACAATAGCAAAATAGAATATTCGTTTTATATACTTTGCATTTGTTTTAATAATAATATTCCCGGTTGTCATTGAATTGTATTTATATCTGTTTGTTTGTGTGTTTGTAAGTGTGTTTGCGTTTATCTATAATTATATTTGCGCTACGGTTTGGTTTCGATAATTACAAGCACACAGAAAATGAGTTTGGACAACAAAAAAAAAGAATGTATATTTGTATGTATTTAAAGCTGTAACAAATATAAGTATTACGATTGTATGTATATACATATATGCAGTCAATGGAAAGCATTCGATATTTATGCAAATGTTAGTTCAATTCAATAAATAACGAAACTAAAATGACCGGAAACGGTTTACTGATAACAACAACCAAAATAGAAATCATTCGTATCTCTCACAAAGTATTGAGCTATTAGGGCAAATTAACCTTGAGTGTCGATTTAAATTTCGGACTTCAGAATTATTAAACTCAAATTAGTTGGAAAATTGCTACCCATATCTGATCAGCAGGCCATAATTACATACAAAAAAAAAAAAACACTCAAATCGAGAACATCCCACACTCATACACACACACACAAACACATGCACCCTCAAAAAAGAGATCTGAATTAAATGTAGGTATGTTGGCCATTTTAAGTGAATATTTGTATGAATGAATGAACGAAATCGAAATAGGAATGTTGTTATGTGGAATGTTGAAAAGCAAAGTGCAAAACAGCAAAAGCACACACATAAAGAATTCGATTCGACTTCTTCTATACCTTCTGTATACATACATTTATGTAGATAAGTAAATACGTTCAAGATGAAGTCAGTCGAAACTCATAGACCTTTTTAGTGTCCATGATTGACGGCGTAGTCAAATGCTTTTTGTGAGATCATCGACTTGATGCCTTTTTCCCCTCACCACTAATATTAGGCGGCCTTTAAAATTGATTTATGGCCTCTTAAATGTAACCATTGGGAAGTCACAACAAATTCTACGAAATGCGTACCCAAATGGCACCTGTACAGAAAGTAATTCCCTATATACACAACGGTCTATGTGTGCGTGTGTGTGTATGCGTGTGTATTGCCAAACAGCATTAGCTGAAGCAACATTAGTGGCAAAAAGAAGAAAAAATTAACAACTGGTTGGCAATAGCAAAACTTCGATTACACAATGATAGCCAAATGTATCTTCTACGGGAACTGTATATCATCATTATCTTCATCATCCTGCTGCTGCTTCTTTTGCTACTGCTGCTGAATGATTTGGATGGAGCTAATGTTGATAGTGCCATTGGGCAATCTGTTGTCTATCTGACAGGCATTGGCCAAAAAGTAGCAAGAAGACTTTGCCAAGAAATGTTCAAATAAAATATTTGCGGCTTTCAGCATTTTTTTCAATTTTGGCTAAGTCTTTACTTATTTATAGAGTATGAATGAGAGAAATACAGCAAAAGATAAAGAAAGAGAGAGCAAGCGAGGCAGAGATAAAGTTAGAGAAAGAGAGGTAGAGAAGGCTGTACAGACTACGAGACTGAGACATGTTTGCCCACATTCAAATAATGTTTTTTCAAGGTTAAGAGTTTTGTCGTTTGCTTTCCGCATTTTATATATGTATATGTACATAGACGTTTCTTTATACATTCGTACATACATATATATTCACTTATTTGTGAGTTTTTTGGGTATTTTTACTCGATTCGTATAATACAAGCATGCGTGACTCTTGAATTAATTACAATAAACAACATAAATTCAAATTGATTTGGTTCGTGTAAATGAGCCAGAATTCCACTGATAATACTTGTGTTTCAATTTCAATTTGAATTGGAATTCGAAATTGAAGTTTGAGTTTTTGTTGATCTTTGAGCTGAATATTTTGTTTTTTTTTTTAGAGTTAAGGTCAAACTTCAAATGTTTTAGTTGTTGTTGTTGTGAGTTTAACTGATTTGTCTCTGTATCTTTCCAGTTTGAATAAATTTATTCGTGTTTTCTATATTGACATTGAGCCAAATTTGTTTCTCTTTTTGTTTGAAGAATGTAGAAGTAACCTTGAAATAGTTCGATAAAAACAGGTTGACAAGATGATAGTTGTCAATTGGTATGTAAAGAAATATGTCTTTAACAATATGTGTATGTTCACATTAAGCATGTGTTCACCCTTTTTTTGTTCATGTGATCAACTGGAACAGAAAACAAACACAAACATTCACACACACATTCATACACAAAGTGAGTGCAAACAAGTACTATAATATCTACAGGGCAAATAGAGAAATGAGATAAACCATTAAAACTATAATATTATTATTTCATTGCGAAATGAAAATGAAAACCCAACACTTCTCCTCCTACACATACAGAAACTTGGTGAAGGCGTCAATTGTAGATGTTGCTGCTGTTGCTGTTGATGCTGCTGTTGCTGCTGTATCATTGTTGGCGTTGTTGTTCTAACAAACAACATGCTTGCGATTTGACAGCCAACTTAATTTTCACTAACAAAATGGATGCGTAAAGGCAAAAAATTTCGTAGTATGATGATTGCTGGTTGTGCTGGTCGTCGTGCTGATGGCTGCTGCTGATGGCGGTGTTGTTGTTGGTGGTGAGATGTTGGTGTTGGTAGCGAACGAGCGAGCACACGAAACGAACGACAAAACCGCACTGAAGAATTTTATTGAATGTTAGGCGCAACAAAAACCAATGGAGACAGCGACTCAAGCGTAGAGTTTGACGGGAGAGCCAGTAATAGAGATATTTAGACAGAGACACAAAGAGTGAGCGATAGAAAGAGAGCGAGAGAGAGAGAGAGGAAAAATGAGAGTGAGTAAGCAAGATCAAGAGCAAAATAAGCCAAATGAGTCAGCCTCAGAGCTTCAACTTGAACAAAATATTTGATCATCGTTTACTCTCTTTCTCGCACTCCCTCCCCCTCTTTCTATGCTCTCTCTCTCTCTATCTTTTTCTCTCTGTTGATCTGTCATTCGCTCCCCGTATAAACGTGTGAGAGTATATTTGTGAATGTGTTCGCTTATGATCTAATGGTGCCTCGTTGTCAATGATTGCCTCACTTCATTTTATGTCAGGCCATTATCAAAAAAAAAAAAAAAAACACCAGATATACATATAAATATGTATGTATATATGTATGTTTGTATGTTAGTATGCTCTTATATCTTTCGAGTTGGAAGGACGGGGGCGTCGAAAAGTAACAAAAATAGAAACTGCTGTGGCAACATGTGAACATCAATATGAACCAAGAGCCAAAAACAAAACAACAACAACTGCCACAGACCAACAACAACAAAATTGTGTGAACGTGTCACGTTTTTTGCGCTCTTGACACGGCCACTTTGAATTTTTGTCAATTAGTTGGCATTCCAAACGCATTTAATTAAAGAAAATTTTGAGGGAATTCCCTTATTCCACTAAAGGCAACTGCATGGTATATACATGGCGTATACGTAATCTTATGGAGAATGAATGACCCTATTTTGGGACAATGAAAACGAAAGCAAAATTCTAGTTAACAAGCGTTGGGCGTTGATAAATCTGCTTCTTTTTTTCCTTTCCAGGTCACCATAATCACTGGTCACAGCATCAGCTCGCTGACAAGGGAGGTTTGGGGGTAGGTAACCTCTTGTAGTTATTAGTAGACCACTTGAGGCTACGGAGAAGATGCTCTACAAGTGCAACAACAAGAACAGTGTGCTAACTATGCTTAGCCACTTGGCGCAACAACAATAGGAACTACACCTAAGAATAAGGTAACCCCAAACCAACAACATCAACCCTAAAGAAGGTAGAAGAGGTATATGAGAGAAGATAAAAGCCAAGAGAAAACGGAAGGAAAATAGAGAAAGGTATACAGAGAAAGAGGGAGTGCGAGAGTGAGAATGACCAGCCAGCCCTTAGGCAGTAAACGCACTTGAGTGAGGTAAGTGTTTGGCCAGGGCAACCCAGTTTGTTGTTGTTGGCTTACTCTGACATGTGCGCGCCTCAAGGACGTTGGTCCGTGTGGTCCGAGTGGCTGCTGCAATGGCGCCAAATGCTGCAGTGCAGCTGAATGATTTCGCATCTCGCATAACTACAACTGCGCAGGATCTCAGGCACATATACACAGATACAATCACACGCGCGCACACACTTTGCACCCGCATTGTCATCAAAGTAGGTCAACCGCTGGCCCACCACACATTGTCAACTGTGTCTGAGAGCAGCTCTTTCTCTCTCTCTCTCTCTGTTTCTCTATCTTACTCTCCCTCTCTTATATGTTTTCAGCTTGACTTTTATGCTTCAACTACCCACCCACCCCCTATCTATATTATTTTCCAGCTGGCAGCATTGATTACATAAGCTCGAGCCCCAAAAACCTCACAAAACACAACAAAAAAAGAAAAGGCTGACCCGCCCCCTTTTTTGTTCATTCTACTGCATTTCCTTGACGCATTTTTTCTCTCCTTCATTTCTTACTTCCTTTTTACCACATCTCTCTGCATCTCTCTATTTGCCTATATTGAAACCACATTTCAGCTCTGTTTTCAATTGTTTTTTTGGCTGCAAAACCTATAGTTTTATATTTTTGTTGTTTAACTTGTCAGCCATAAATAATAACAAAAATAAATAACTGCCAAGACAGCTAAACAAATATATTGTTTAGAAAACTAATCAACAATATGTGCTCAATACTCATATAGAGAAAAAAACTCTAAGAAAAAGAGAAGAGAGAACGAGAAACATACGTATAACTAGATACGACAACAGAAAAACAGACATACATGTATAATATTGAGGGACCTGTTCTATGAGCAGCAATAAAATACAATTTGTGTATACATCAATGGTAGTTAATTAATAACAATGACAACAGCAGCAGCACCGGCAACATCAGCAGCAGCAGCTGAGCATATAGAAGCTACACACATGTCCAAGTGTGTGTGTGTGTGTGTGTGTGTCTATATGTATATCTATATATATTGCAGTTTACTTAATACCTATGTACATATTTCATTTAAGCAATTTTTCGTATATTTTTTCATTTTTTTTCTTATGTAAGAACTTGGATAACCAAATAGGAGAGTAACAAACATTCCATAATGGAAAAACACTAACCTAATTGACTGAAAAGATAACACAAAACGACAAATAGCAAAACGACAATAGAACAAGCACTGTAAACAGAAAATAAACAAAACGTAATACATGTAAAAAAAAAAAACAAAATCACGTAAAATATATTGTCAAAGTAATTTGCAGACTTCTTCAAATACTAATAATGGCCTCTAATTGCTTAAAGACTTAAGAACAAAATGTTTTGTCTGAAAGGTTTGTTAACAACTGTGCCAAAACAGAAACGCCTATAACCAATGACAAAGTGAACAATAAAGAATATCGATTATCACATTTGGAATGGAATAGAATAATTACAGCCTCATGACCGACAACATCTAATAAGAATCTGTGACTAAGTATTTTAAAGCTAAGCTCAGCCATTTAATATGATTCTATATACTTATCTATTATTGAAGTATATCTAATGAGATGGAAAAAAGTAGGCCTCTGAAAGTGGCATTTGGTTGTTAAGCAAATTTCTAATAACATTAGGAATCCTAAATTCTCTCAACACGTTTCAGGACTTACATAAATATGGCAGTTAATCTATTCGTGTTATTATCGTGTACTTCCAACAATGTCATATTTCATTTGTAAAGTAAATAAATCTTTAATGTATAGCAAATATAACAATTACCCATCTTTGTTTCAGTTGTCTTGTTTGTACATATTGTCATTTTGCCGAAAAAAAAAAAAAACACATGAACAATAAATTATGAACAAAATTTGTTTAGACCATCGCTTGGTTTTTGGTAAAAAGAAAAAGTTTTTAAAAAAAAGTAGCAAAAGTTTTGACTCGTTGCCTACTTTGGAGGTGTTAAATTTGTAACTATTTAAAGATATAGTTTATTCAGTATTCAGGAAATTATAGAAAAAAATTAAAAACAAACAAGTTTGCCAACTGAACCAACTTTTGTGCCTATGCGGGCGAGGCGAGAATGTAGTTATCTCTGCTGATATCTTAACCATATAACCAAATATCAAAAGCCAAGCTGTCAGACTTAACAAACTTTGGAGCGGGGGCGATATCAAACGGCTCTGTGAATAGCAATCTTACGTTTTGCTATGACGATGTCGACGACGACGACAGGTACTAAATACAGGTAGGTATTTACATACACATATGTATATAGTTGACTAGATACCTACATACATATGTGTATGTATTAAAATGTGTGTGTCTAAAGCCATTTTGATTGCGTTGTCGTCATCGTGGCTCACCTTGAGAGCAGCTGGTTTTAAGCGAGTCACACAAATCATGCAAAGCAACTAGTTAATAGCTCGTGGTCAAATAATATTGTATGGGTTTTAGGTTTGGCAATGGCTCAGCCATTGGAAGAGCTTCATTCAAATCCACACACAAACACACACACACACGAATAGACTTTAATCTCTATCACTCCAACACTTTGCATTTCAATAGCCAAGATGTCTCGACGTCAATGGCAATGTTAGCGACCTAGTGAGGCCCCAAAATCAGCTGTCTATGAAAGTAGGTTTTGAGCAGCTTAAATGTCATTCATTTGTATACTTTTCAGTCAGCAATTGAAGCATGTCGGTGATGGAACAAGTAGAAGGGGTTGGATGCACTTGCAACTAATTGCAAGGCGGCCAACTGACTGACTGACTGGCAAGCTGGCTGGGGAGGACGAGGTCATGTTGGCTAAAATTGGGTCAAACTGGGCCCAGGATGTCTCGGCGCCGCAATCTGCGCAGAGATTAGTATGCCATCAGGAGCCAGTAACTGTCAGAAAAGTGCCACACGGCATCTATCTCCCCTTTTCCACTCTCCTTTATGGACAACTGCAACTGGGCTCTTGGGTTGTATACTTATATTTTTTTTTTGCCCACCCATTTAATTGCAAATCAAATAAAAAATGTCTGTCCTCCCCTCTTTCGTTTCGCCCCTTTTGAATAGAAATGGAAATGTGACATCATGAACATTTTGGGGCACTGCCATGAAATTGACGTGCTAATTAAGTTGATTAATTTCAAAATCACGACAACAAAAAGCAGGTACAAATAGTTAGACAAAGAAAGGCAAAGAGAAGTAGAGAGAGAGAGAGAGAGATAGAGACAATGAGGTGGGAGTTTATAGCAACAATATAATGACTTTATTAAAATATACAATTATATATAGTATATATATATTTATTTACACACAACGGCACGATCGGTAAATAGTTAGGCAAAAAAAAAACAAATTCAATGAGTTATTTATAGAATAGATAAGAGACATAGATAGACAGAGAGAGAGAGAGAAGAGAGAGAGAGATAGCACGATAATGGCATATGCAAGAGCGATTGAAATTGAAATTATTTTACTATATCATTTTCTGTTTTTTCATTCTTGTACGATATGAATTTCTTGGGATTTGATTATGGTTTCTCTTTTTTCGATTTGGATTTAGAATTTCTTTGGTTTTTTCTTTTTTTTAAACTTACCGGAACTGAAATGTGAGCGTTTAGTTTGTTCATTTTCCGGATCGGAATCGAGTGGCCTTTTGCGTGAATCGCCGATTTCAGGACTTGGACATGTCTCCATGGTAGCGTCTTCGGCCATTTTTAACTGAATGTTGGCTGTTTTTTTTGTTTTTCTTATTGGTTTCGATTTGTGTCGACTGAATGGGGGGTATTTCTTTACTGTTTTGACTGATGATTTGCTTTTGGTTTCTGTTTCTGTGTCTCTCGTACTTTGTGGTGTTTTTTTTTTTTTTTTGTGAAAGCTTCTATTTAACTAAGCTTTCTTTAGTTTTTTGATTGGTTTTTTTTTTTTGGTTTTGACTTTGAGTTTTTGTTATTCTTTGCTTTTTTTGGTGCGATTGATCAAACGAACGCGAAATGCGTTTGAAAGATACTTTTATCTGGATGGATCCGCAATTGTCATCTGAAATGATGATGATGATATTTGACTTGATGATGGGCGAACGAACGAACGAGCGGGCGAGCGAGCGAGCGATCGGACGGGCGGGCAGCGGGTGGTTGTGGTGACGATTGGCGAAAGGATGGTCCTTGTTTTGTGTCCGTGTCCTTCGATTCGTTACTAACAATGTTGTTTGATTATACAAAAACGCACACGTATACACACACACATACGCCTATTAACACACACAGAGCAAGTATGCTTATGCGGCCAGTCAATTAGTCAGGATAATCCGTGATCTTAAAGTAGCTCTCAGTGACAGTTCGGCGTCGAGACTTTTGTATATATATATATATTAATATATATTTATCCTATATATATGTGTATGTGTGGTCCTTCTATGATTTATTTATTTATTGTTTTTTGTATTGATATTGTTTTTTTTATAGTTTTGGTGGTTTTGTGGTGGAATGTGCGAGTTTTTGTTTTTTTGTAAACGTTTATATGAAAAAAAAGAAAAAGAAAAAAATATTCATGAGTGAATTATGCAGCAATATAAAAATATACATACATATAGTAAACATTTAGGCATAAATTGTATAGTTATGTCGATATATTGTATTCAATTTAATCAATTAGAGTTTTGAAAATGCATTTTGAAAGTACTAAGTAAAATAAATTAGATACACACATGTGATTAACATTTAGATTTAAACACAAACACTTTAAATGTTGGCTGTACAGAATGAGCGAATTCTTGAGAGATGTTAGGAGAGAGAGAGAAAGAGAGAGAGGGTCGAGGGGGCAGGAAATTGCTAAAGGCATGAACAGGTAAAGGAGGATCACAGAGGTAGAAGGGCTAAATGGAATGATGGCGGGCATTTGTAGAAGATTTAACCAAGAGTTGGCACAACATTAGGCAAGCAAGCAGGCAGGCAGTCAGGCAGGTCAATTAGGCAGGCAAATGAGCAGACGATAACAATTAATTACAACAATTTCTTGTGGTTTCGAATTGTATATGTGAGAGTATTGAATATATGTACATAGATTGTTAGATGTACGAGAGAGAGAGCGAGAGATAGCAAGGGGTGAACCGAGTGTTAGGGGGAATGATAGAAAAAATTCAATGAACAAACAGGATGAATCACTTGATACATAAGAAAAATGAAGGGTCATAGAGAGTTCAAAAATTGCAACCTTAGAAATGTTACCACCCGGAAAAACCCACAACCTAGGACCATGGGGTGAAAACACGAAAAAAATTACGGCCAACTATGGATTCTCTATCCTGTAGCTGCAGCTTTTTTCTTTCCAAACAGATTCTCCATAATATAAATACGATGAAGAAATAAACTTTAACATTATCTTGTTCGAACAATATACATAATTTGGTTTGATTAAAATCATATTTTTGCAACGAGTTTGATGCAAATATTAACATAAACACGTTTTAGATGTTTTCGATCAAATACTGGAACAATCATATTGATTAATAAAAGATCTTTTGCATAATCATTCAAAACAAAAACAATAATAATCTAGTTCTGTTCAATTCTATTCTCTCGAATCGTATTTGAACACAGCCATAGATAGCTTATGCCTCCATTTGTAATTGGATTTTAATCGTTGCAATTCCCCATATTTAAATACAATTCTAACAAGTTTTCCAAAGTATTTTTTATTCAATGCACGCGTCAATGAAAATCTAAAAATTTAATTATAACTTGCAGCTCAATTATGCATGAATTTTTTGTTCGGTTTTTTAAATTTTTCTTGTTTTTTTATTATTATGATTTCATAGCTAATTAAAAATGCGACAAGACACAACAACAACAACAAAAGCGACGCATACTTATTTGTTTAAAATGGCGTTTAATTATACAAATATTTTGTTGAATGTGCTAGCTGTGGGCTCATATACACACACACACATACATGTACGTATGTGATCTATGTGAGAGTGATTTTTTTTTTTTTTTTTTTGACTGCAAACGACCTTGACCATTAAAATAAAATTTCTGCTCACTAAGCAGCAGCCACGACCACAAAACAAAATAAGCAATAAATCGAAGAGAAGAAAGAAATAAAAGCAGAAAAATAAAACAAACGCAGTCAAACTGGCAAACAGGCGAGAGAGAGAGAGAGAGACTAACAACCATCAACCATCATCATCATCACAATGACAATGAAAGAAGTCATACATACAGTAGTAGATAGATATATATATGTATGTATATATCGACAATTCAAATGCGTACTATAAGATACTTTTGCAAGTGTATGTTATGTTATTGCATTCCTCTGTTTCTGCCTTCGTCTGCTGGTCTCTAGATATTTTATGGCACCTGTCACGATTTCAGCAACTTTAGCAACAACAAAAAATAATATAAAATTTGCATTCACTTAAGAAATTAGTAAACAACAAATACAAGCACATACACAATCTCAGACTCACACACCACACACACACACACACGTAGTTAAAGTTATATAAATCGTATTAAACGAAAATATAAAACTAAATATAAATTTTAGCAGCAGATGCTGTTGTAGAACGAGTTTGGAAGCTTTGAGAACCAGTTGCTTTTGCGCGCTTGGCATTTTGAGTTTTTCAATTAATTAATTTAATGATATTTTGTAGAAGAATATTATATACCTTTACACAACAATACCCAACATGTATAAGAAACTGAAAAACTAAAATGGCGTCAAAGCCAAGTTAAAAAAGACCCCTCAAAAAAAAAAAAAAACCCAAAAAACACTATAAGTGCATTAAAAACAAACTTGCTAGAAAATTCAATTTAAAACTATTCAAAAACTATGCCCCCAGAAAGGTAGAAGGCGGAGAAGGAGGAGAAACAGCCAAATGTTGGCATGCCACGCCTTCTTCGCATCACGCAAAGTGCTCGACATTTATTCTAGCTGTGTGTGTCCTTGAAATTGCATTGAAACGAAAAACAAGAAAAATACAATGTAGAAAAAAAAGGAAAAGAAAAAGGAAAGAACCAAACAAAAAACCACAAATATATGTAGTGGATAATATATATTTTTCTTTAGATTAGAAAATAGGCGACACTAGATGATGATGACGAAGCAATAGCCAAGACGACGACGACATGAACGTCATTGATGCACTCAAGCCGAAAATGTATTAATGATGATGAATGCACAAACAGCTGCAACGAAGGCTGCTCTATAATGAAATTAAATGTGCTTTCCAATCAGAACAAGGACTTTCTATCAGAATCACCAAAAATAAATGACATGATATGCTAACAACATACAATTGCATTAATCAAAACTACCTATAGAATATTATTTTGGCATCTAAGACATTAAAGTTTCCATATGGAAATTTTTGCAAAAACATTTTGTATTTATCAATTGAATGAGCTTTGAATTTAGATAGAACCTACTTTTAGGAATATTAAAGGATCAATGAATATTCTTTTGAATAACATTCTTCTTTTATTTAAGATTCAGAAATCTTTTTAAAGCAAAATTTGTTGAGTTTGATTGATCAATCAGAAAAGGACCAAAAACCTAAAAACTAAAATCTCTAGGATACATAGTTTAGTACATAGTTTAGTTGGTATAAACATACATCTATGTACATACATACATATGTATCTATTTGTGGTATTACAAGTTCTGATAAATCTTTTGAAATATTTAATCGGTTGATTTTAAAATTCTAGCTGTCTACAAATCCAAGTTTGGAGAGTATCATTTAAATTAAATGAAATTTTATTTTAAACGATTGTCTTGAATAGAAAAGTCTTTCAACTAATAAATTCAAAGGAATATTGAGAATATTTCTTGTAAATTAAGGAAAATATGGAAATGCAATTACATAATGCTGGATATTATTGCTATAGCAAAATGTCTCGACCAACTTATTAGTCTTATGACTTGTACTAAACTAAACTATGAAATTGCATTAGTCTAAGTCATTGTATACTTAAATGTGAAGTGATTTTAGTTGCTGTCTTGTGGAATATCACCTCATCATTTCTGTAGTCGACTTTACTCAGCAAAATTCATTGCATATTCAACACCTTTCCGGCATACCTCTATATACATATATACATATTTATATATGTAGTATTCTTCATTATCAAACAAGTTCCAGACATCAGCAAGCAAACAACGAACAAAAAATATTCCATATACTTTGAAAAACATACATATATGTTCATGTATAACTTTAAAAACTAAATGAAATACTTCATTGTACATAAGCGAAACTTATCTCCTTGTCAGCGGGGCACTTATCACTCGCACAGAGACGACAAATGCGATAAGGTTTCTGTATTGTTGTTGGTTTTCTTTCCTTTTTTTCTCTCCCCTCGATAAGGCTGGGAAACAACAAATAATAATGAAAGGGCACACCAAATAATTTAATGGGAAAAGTGAGGAAATGTGGTTGAAACAATTATTCTAGAAGTGATTTTTAACATATGGCAAAGGCCGTACATTTCGTTTTTCTGCGGGCTAGTGACACGCGACTTTTTGAAAAGCCCGCACTTAAAAAAGAGGGAGGAAAAGGGGCGAAGAGTATAGTATGGTTGGGGAACTGAAGAGGTTGAATGTCAATTCAAAAGATTTATATAAGTATATTTTGTTGCTGATCAATTGAAAAGCTTGTTTGTTGCTTGATCAGCATTACTGATATATGTACATATATAGTATTTGAATTCCCCGGGCGCCACAATAAAACACATAAACACAAGCGCACACACACGAACACACACGTAATACACTCGCTCACACACAAGAAATAAGTCAAGTGCAGGGCTCTAATAAACCACTTGGCAAGCTCCAAAAACTTCTCATATAACGCACTCACATTTATTTTTTATATTCTTTTATATATAGAAACTCATATATCATATATGTATATATACATACGTAGAGATTTATGTGTTCAATTTCAACTTTTAAGTTTTAACAATTCTTTGCCAGCGTTTTGCCGAGCAGCAGCAACAGAAACGACATCAGTGCGCGAGTATGTGTAAATCGAGTATGTTTAAAATTTCAAAAACTGAAAACAATTAAAAACGAAACGAATTTCGGGCCAAGAAACCAAAAAAAAGAATCTACGAGTTTCAAACACTTGCCAGCCACAATCAGAGAGGCAGAGAGAGAAAGAGAGACAAAGAGCGAGAGAGCCAATACTAAATGAAAGAGAGCGCAAGAGAAACAAACTGGCTCTCAAAGACAGAGCCAGAGCAATTGTATCTTGTAGATACTTTATCTACAAACAGGCGAGTGGCCGTCGTTTTTGAGTTTGCAAGTGTTTGCTCAGCCGTTCTGAGGCTCTACCCAACTCACTCTCTTAATCACTGTCTCTCGCTCTCTCTGTCACTCAGTGTGAGTGTTTATATACTGTGTGTGTTATCAGTAAATAGTTTATGTTATATGTACATATATACTACACTTTGCCGCCCATTCGTAATGATTTCTGGTGTTTCATATTTTTCATTTCACATTCAGACGTTTTGTCGCTGATATGAAAGGCATATAAATATATACATATGTATACTTACATATATATAGGGAAATCGACAAGAATTGGAGCTACAAGTGTGGACAAGCTATTATTAATAACCCATCATACTCACACAAAGTGACTTTTGCTTCAAGTCAAGATTCTAGAGTCATTTGTTAGGGCATTGTTGGGATATTGTTTGTTTGCTCATTTCTGGCTCAGCTCAGCTGTAACAAATCTGCTGACAAGGGCCTAATGTAAGTATCTCTGTGTGTGTGTGTGTTTGTGTCTATCTTTATCTCAACATATCAACAAATATCATGTGCGATAAATCTTACACATACAGAGACCGAATGACTGACTGACTGACAGACTGATTGTTAGACATACACACATACATATATGTAGGCATCCCCTTAAATTGCTGATGACAAAGGCTGATGGCAATTTATCCGCATTGACATTTTGCCTAGTCTCATTAGATTTTGTTTGACTTGAGAAAAGAAAATACAAAAACACACACAGACTCTCATATACACTTATAGCATCTCAACTCTCTATGACTAATGTTATTAAATGTTAATATGTAAACAAGGAGTAGCCATTGGTATGACTCAGAATCGTATAAATCAAGTAAGTAGATACTGCAATTGATGATGATGATGGAGACTATGATGACTGAATGCACAATGCCAATGATCTAAGTAATCTCACGATGATCCAATGCAGTTTGTTTTTCAACTTGCTAAACCAGTCACGAGATTTTAAACGATTATATAGAGGGAACTCTTCAACTACTCACCATTCGTCCCTCTCTAACCTAGATAGCAGTTCATTTGTCATATAGATAATGCTTTATCGTTTGAAGTACTACAGAGAAAAAACAAACCTGTCAGATATGACAAAACTTGTTTTCGATAAAGTCAATTTCAAGCACTTTGATTTTTAGTTTTGTGACAACCAAGGGAAACTTTATTCAAATGAAGAGTTTAGCAAGAATTACAAGTTTTAAAAATAATAAATCTTTTTATATATTTATCTATTTAGATTTATTTAAAGATTACTAATTTAAGATTATACTTGATAAAACGATTTTAATAACATTTTAAGGATTAGAAAAAAAAAACTAGGATCGATCGAACAAATATGATACAAATGAAAGGCACCCATTGAGTTGTTGGAATATTTTTGAAGATTTGGCCTAAGTACAAAAGGTTTTAACCATATCTAAAGTTTTGTTTTTTCCATATTTTTCCATTGGTGCGATTCTTTGCGCAGCCTAAAGTTGTATAATTGCGTTTGTTTACTATTTATAGAACTGGAATACAAAGTCAATCGGAGAATTTAAGCAATCGCCCCAAATGTCTAATTGCAGGATGGTAAATGGTTAATGTAACAACAACAATTTGAAAAGGGAATTACAAACAGAGAGAAAGCAAGAGAGTTGAAATACATAACAACAGCTGGAAATGGGCCATATATGTATGTAGTTAGATTAACATTGAATGGCGCAGAAAATGTGCGCATAACTCGGACAAAAAAGTGTGGGTCAGCAGCAGCACCAGCATTTGATGATAACTAACTGCCCGGGGCAGTAGTAACACAGTGGCCCAAAGTCAGTGAGTTTTATGAAAGCGGAAGGAAGTCAACAAAAAAAAAAAAAAAACGAAGGAAAAGGCAAAATGAAGGAACAATCGACACACGAAATGCAAATAACACAAAAAAGGGCACAAATGTCATAAGACTAGAAAGAGAGAAAAGCAGAGATAGAGGGAGAGAGAGAGAAAGAGGAGCTTGGTGGAAGGTCTTGGGTTCAAACCTGGCCCCAGGATACAACGCTTTGTTTTCTTCTCGTTGTGTGTTTTTATGAGCATTAAACGAGTAAAAGGCGAGAAGGTTTTAAAGCAAGGACATGGCATGCAAAATAAACGAAATGAAAGTATGAGAAAATGTAAACACTGCGCATACTTAACACAAGTGGCAAGAAACATGAATAAGGATAATGCGAAAAGAAAAAGGCAACGAAATAAGGATAAGCTGCGACCTCATTGACTTTGGCAGCACGTTTCTGAGTAGCTTCGAGTTCATGTGTGTTGCCCTCTCCGTGTGTATGTGTGTGTGGTTTTGAGTGTCTACTGACAAATGAATTTCCATCGTGTCCAGCCCCAAAAACCAGGCAAAAAAAATATTAAAAAACACAAAAAAAAAAATTGGGAAAACTTTAGTCCTTCAATTATTGGTTGAGGTTGTTGTTGTAATTCTTGTTTTTCTTGCCTCGCATGTAACATGAAAAATGAAAGCGAAAATCAATAAACAAGGCACGCGATATGAAAATGCCTGACCCCAAAATAAGGGATGGACGGGGGCTTAGGTCCGTTTGGGGGGCAAAACGGAGGTAAAGGGTTTCGTATGCCTCATCCACATCCAAAGATATATATGTACCTATATATGTATATATGTACGTACATATATCTACATGGTATGTACATAGCTGCATACGTAGCACAAATATTTACATTAGCTGCAAAAGCATCTATGACGAAGTCTGTCTGCTGTTTACGACGGATAAGTGCCAACCCGTAAGCCAAAAGTGCCCATGAATGCGGTTCTATGAGGATGGGTGGGTGAGCTTGTGGCGCCTGGCTCCCACTTCTCACTCATGTCTCCGCACATTCTGTAACTTCCTCTTCCGTGGCTCCTCGTCGCCTTAGTGCGCATAATTTATGCTCATTGCGAGCCACCACCACAGTCATTAAGCATTTGCCATATTTTCAACGGTTATACGTTTTTCTTTTCCTTTTTTTTTTTGTAATGCAATCTGCGGATATTATAAATTTCCAAGACATCATGTAACGCAAATTTCTTATATTCCAAAAAAATGACAAATTAGTGTAATCCATGTCATACTTGAGTGTAATTTATGTAAACTGATGGATTGATATATAGGTCAATTCTAAAAGAAAATGGAAAATTCATCAATTCGAGCCAACTGCAATAAAGTTCTTAAGATTTCGCTTTAATTTTTGATTTGTTATACTAATTTACAGTAAACTCTACAGATAAATTCTTTGGAGACTTTTTATCAATTTATCAGAGTTGTCAATGGAAATATTTATACCTAGTCGGTAGAGCAGTAGACACCTATTCAACCTATATAACTGTTGTTTCCCAGTTCGGTGGCATTTTCCCTCCAAGAGAGAGATATCAGGTTTTTTACAAAAACGAACTAGTTAAGTGACCTTATCATAGGGTATTTAACTAGTCACTCTTTTGATGTTTGTAAAATCCCACAGTAGCTAGTTAATGTTGCCAACATTGCTACAAGTATTTTGTGTACGCTCCTCCTTTGACATGTTGGCTTGAGAGTTGAGTTAAGTCGAGTAAGCTGCTTTTTTCACCCATTTCCCCCGCCAACAGAGTACCAGAGATTTTGGCTTTCATTCTGGTTTCATTGACTCGTCGTTGGGTCTTTTGTTTTCCGTAACACAATGTGTGCAGTGTTGCTGTTGTTTTTGCTTGTTTGTTGTATATATTAGACAAGTATCCACCTAAATTCTGTCAAGTCAACACAACCCACTCACAAACAGTATGTGTGTGTGTGTGTATCTTTGGAAGAAAGGAGTTCAGGTTGAGCAAGAGCTGAAGGAGGAGAAGGAAGTGTTTTGGTTGGTTGTGGAAGCACAGCTGTTCTTTATGTGTTTGCCGCTGTGGTTTGGCTGGCAGCTAAATTATAATTATTAATGAGCACATCATAAAATTATATGAAATTAAATTAGAATTTGTTATTAGCGCTGATTATGTGTTGCATAATGGAAAAGATTTTTCATGTTGCGTATACGCAATGTGTGACCAAAAACGAAAAAAAAAGTGTCTAACTATAAAGACAGAGCCAAAGTGGGCGTAAATGTCTATAAATATGAAAGTATATATAGACATTTATATGTATGTACATATAACATATATAGAGGTACATGTGGGTAGGTATCCAACAGAATTCCCAACGCTGCGCTTTTTCTGTTTTTTGATGGAAGTCGAAATGTCTTTTTCTGGTTGGTTTTCACTTTTTTTTTTTTTTTTGGTTTAGTTCGCTTGTCCATAAATGGGTGAAGGTTAAACCGACGTAATATGGCCAAAAATAAATACAATAACAACAACTATAGAACGACTATGCATCAGCAGCAAAATCCCAGCATTGCCATGAAAAGTTGTGCGGTTGGAAAAATTTTTGAAAGAAAAACACAAAATGCGGAGAGGTAGAACGAGCGAGAAAAAGAAGAGAATGAATGAAAGATAGTCAAGGTAGAAGAAATGTGCAACCAAGAACCAAATGCTGAGCTAAGCTGTGCCAAAAGAGAACAAAACACATATAGAGAGAGAAACAGAGACAGAGGAAGAGAATTGAATTGAGAGAGCGCAGCATTAACTAAGAGTAGAAGAAGCCAAAGGAGAAGGAGAGAGAGGACACCTTATGAAAACAAAATCAAAAGCTCACAATTAGGCCAAACGAATGAAGAGAAGAGACATGAGGCAGTCAGCCCAGCAACATCGTCGTCGTCGTCGCCAGGGCAGACAGCCCCAGACCTATGCAAAAGTGTGGGTGGTAACTCTGAAAGAGGGTGTGCGAGTGTGTGTGTGTGTTAGTATGCAAATTACTTTGGGGCCAACGAAGCCAAACTGCAGAAACTATGTCGCTGGGTCGTCGCCGCCAACGGTGGGCAGGCATTCGGTTGCTTGACTTGCTGCCAGTATTCAATATGCGTATAAAAGGGGGCGGCGGCGGCGGGCGGTCTGGTTAGAAACAACAAATCGAATTGACATTGTGTTGTGCTGCAGGTGCTCTGGCTTACCCAACAGATGGATAGACGGGTGGATGGATATATGGACGGATAGATGGAGGTGCGTCTATAAATTATCCATAAAAAAAACAACAAATAACTTCAGGCAAAGTTAAGGTAAACAAGTGGGCAGGCCCGTCTTGCTTTCAACCTCTTTTACACTCTTTAAAGGAAAAACCACAACCTAGCCTAAAACAATAAACTGGGCGTCAGTCAACATTAGTTCTTTTCGCAATGAGGTAGGTACACAAAATGGAAAAGAAAAACTGTTGGAATTTGAATCATTTCTAAAACAATTTCATTATATTCTCTTTTTTCACAATATCAACACTTTCATTAAACACAGCCCTATCGTCTGTTCATGGCCCAATTTTTTGCGAAATTCAATCTAATCTAATTACGTACAACTAAAGCATTTACCTTCATATTTAATAATCAACATGATATAATCAAGTGAACATCAGAGAATGATAGTATTTATTAAGTAAATAGAAGGCAACCTTTGGATTCCTTTTTAAAAGACAATACAATAAATGAATATACTTAAATAAATCACTCGAAGATTACAAATTCTTTACAAATTTAAGCAGAACCAAATAGGGACTCGGAATTTTTGACTGCCAATCCTCCGTAGAATATATGAAGATTACTTAATTTACTTCTTCGAGTCTCAGAAAAAGAATTACACAATATCTTCCTATACCCTCTTAATGTTTAAGCTACTGAAAAGTAAATTCTCAGAGTTTATTCTCTCAATCTTAAAAGCCCTGCCTTAAAATGTTAGCGCACACAAATTTGTGGCAATTTCAGATTATTACCTTGAAAATTAAATTACATTTACTTTGCCCAAACGACAATGAAAAAAATATTAGCTGGCACATTTTTGCAGAGATTTTAATTAATAGGTATGCGAATTTAGTGTAAAGACTACAACAATACTCTGTAATACCACAATTTTGATAAGAAACTAAAATGAGTAGGAGATGGTTCTTCAATGGTCTAATCAGAGGAAAGTTATTGACTACTTGGAGAAATTGAAAGGATGCCTCGGATTTCACCCAGATTTCTGCTCTACGGGGTCACATATTGGATGATCTCAATGTACCCTTCCTATCGGTCTATGGATGCATGGTAGAAAACAAGAAAATTGCCCTAGTTGTCAAAGGCAGGCGCAAGTCGAAGTGGCAGTGGTTGCACTTTGCCAGAGAAACCCCCGAGAGGGAGAGAGAAAGCAAGCAAAGCCAGCAATTGCTGGAGAAAGAAGGCAAAAGTGGTGATGGTGTGTTAGGGGGGGTAAAAAGTCCAATTTGGCTAGAATCGATGCTGTTGGCTGCCTGGCGACACTGTAATGCAATTTCATTCTCATGCCCCTCTGGTTGTCGTTGTCGTTGCCGTTGTTGGCTTCAGGGCATGGGACCCACAACCAATTGCAAATTTTCTGCAGTAGCACATGCAGCCCACCTGATGACTCCCTCCCTCGCTCCCTCCCTCTCTCTTTATCTCTCATTCACTCATTCGGCTCATTATTGTTATTATTTTGCTTCTTCTTCTGAAACCATTTGATTGCTTTTTGCTGTTTATTTGAAATATTGTTATATGTCTTTACTTATGTACATATATGTACATACATACATACATATATTCATTGTTGACGTCATAACTCTGTACATACATATGTACATAGATATTCCATTAACAAAACTTCAACTAAATAGCAAAAAAAAGAATTGATAATTAAAAATGCAAGTGAACTTGATTGGAGGCGACTCAAAGTCGATGTACAATTGTTTTTGTAGCTGCAGCTAACCTCTAATAAAATTCAATTGATGTAGCCAATTAGCTGTAAAAACACACACACACACAGTAGAAAACTGGAAAACAAGAAGCACTTATTGAATGTGTACTGTGACGAACGAACAAGAACGCGAAGGTCACTATTCATGGCTTGATCGGCTGATCAGCTGATCGTAAGTTTAATAGGGTTGCACACAAAATGTCTATAAGTATAATAAGTATTTACATGGTTGTGTATGTTTTTTTCTCCACCAAAAATTAATTAAGAATATTTAAACTTTGGGTTTTTCTTTTTTTTTTTTTTTTTTTGTATTTTTCAACGGGTTAAAACTGAAATTGGAGTCGGTTGGCTCTCTCCCATTTTCATTCCCCGGTAACGAACCATCCATAAATGGCAAATAGGTTAACAGCCGTTTCGTGCCTTTTGCACGAAAAAATTTCAGATTTGTGTAGCTTGTTTACATAAAACCTTTTTATTTTTCGCTGGTCTTTACTGCAGTTTGGCACCCAGACTAGTCGACTGGCTGGTGGACCCGGTGGGAACACATTTTGTGGGGCAGCAGGCAGGAGGGTCCACCACTTGACTAAAGATACTTTGTGTATAGCCCCCACCCAATTCAGGGTTTTGTTTGCGGTCGCTTGGTGCAGCAGCCGCCGCTGCCACTATCGTACGTAGTTCAGGTACAGTTTAAGTTTAACCCACATACGAAATTGCGCAATTGGTAGGTGAGCAGGGGGGGTTATGGGGTTGAAGGGGTGGAGCAGAGGCACTCAGTCTGTCATTCAGTCGGTGAATGCAAATGAAACGAAACGACAGACAACTGGACAATTTAATGCCCATTTGCATTTAACAACGAACAGCAACAAAAAAAAAAAAAACTAGAATCAAGTGTCGGGGTTTTTTTTTGCCAAATGGATGAGCACGAAGGCAACACACAAACAGTAGAGAAAGAGAGAGGGTGAGAACAACGAGGGGTAAGGTAACAGGGACATATAGGGGGCAAAAACAATATTAATATTAACAACAACAAGAATATTGTGCCTGATTTTGATTAGCAAAAGGGGGCCAGAGGGTTAGAAAGAGTAAAAGAGAGAGAGAGAAAGATCGGTGGAATTGATTCCAGTCATTCCATTCAAACATACATACATACAAACATACATATGCATAGACTATTTCATTAGATTGTTCAATAGAAATCAGTGGAAATCATTATAGATGCAATTGCACTTTGATTCCCCTATTTCGAATCGTATTGAATTTGAAAATAAAAACAAAAAATTTAACGCATTACTTATTTCTAGTTAAAATTAATATTCACCTTTCTGCAAGGAGTCGTGCATACAGCTGCAATTATTAATTTGAGTGTGGATAGATTATATAGATAAGATCAATTAACCAACTATATACATATCTATATACATACATATGTACATATCAATATCGCTATATATTTCGGTATGTATGTATGTATGTGTGTATATAGTGTGATATATGTTTGGTTCCGTTTAATTAAATTAATTAGTTTTTGTTGGTTTTGTAAAGTGGATTTTGTTCTTCTATTTTGTTGTTGTTAAACACTTTTGCCAATGTTGCTATTGTTGCAATTGTTGTTGTTGTTGTCACTTGTTATATAAACTATACACACACACACACACGCACACATAAACATATACACAAATTTTTGTATAATTTCTCGTTTTCTATTTATTTTTTTTTTACTTATTGCTTTTTATTCTGATTAATTTTTTTATTTGAATTTTCTTTACTTCTTTTGCTATGATTTTTTTGCTTTTTTATTACTTTTTGTTATATTCGCGACACGCGCTGCGTCTTAGTGTGCTCGTTTCACGTTTGAAAATGTTTTTTTTTTTTTTTTTAAATTAGCAGCAGCAGCTGAGTTAAAGCTCTCAAAGCTCACCAAATATCTCTGTGTGCCTCTCTCTCTCTCTGATCAGCCTGCGTGGGAGAGAGAGTGAGAGAGAGAGAGTCGTTCTCAAGACTGTGTGAGAGTGTGAGTGTATTCAATTGGCGCGCATTTGTTCAAATTAATATTGAATTATTCTTTTCAATTATTTTTTACGAAAACTTGGCACAGTTTTGATAATTGTTTCTAAAATTTAATTTCAATTTTCATAAATTGTTTAACACTTTAGCTCTAATGTTCTCTCACCCAAACTGCCTCTCTCTTTCAATCTCTTTCACACGCGTTCTCTTTTATTCTGTGTGTCTGTGAGGTCGTATGCGCCCTCTCAAATTGGTATATTCTCTCGCATTGCTGTGGCTCTATGCATGTGTGTGTAGTGGAGGTCTTTTTCTTATTAGGGCACTAGGTTTTCCGATTTTCCGTTACGTTTTTATCAGCTTACTCTAGGCACTAGGTTTTCCTAACGTTGGAAAATTGCTGCACGTCTCTGTACAGACACACACACGCATTTACACACGGGCAATATGGGAAGAGCGACAGTTTTGGGCCAACATTTCTTGCATTTCCTGTGCAATTGCCAAATAACGAACAAAAAGCTTGGAAAAACGAGGGCTGCAACATTTACTTCACGACAAATTTAAAAAAAAAACAACAACAATTTGTGACATAATACGACCATATTGGCCACTGTACAACTTGGATGAAGTTATGATTTTAAGTAATAATACCTTACGCCCAAAGTTAGCCTCAAATGAATTTATTCAATAATCCCCCATTTTCTTACTAACTTTTTGGAATTTATGGATTCAAAACTACATCAGAATACTTAAAGGTCTGCAAACATAAATTCCAGCCAAAGCACGAATGTATCTAGGAAACAACGTGTCAAGAGGCAAATAACCATCTACGAATCCTTCAAATCATAAAGGAAATCTGTGTACCAATAAACCTATAATCTTGGCACCGGAGCATAATCCAAATGAACAAAATTAACTAACCGCTCCAATAATAATATTAAAAATACAAGATCCCAGAATGTAGAAGATGATTTGTAGTATGTTCGCCATATGTTTGAGTCACGTTGAATGGGAGATAGAAAGAAAATAACGAAACGAAAGCAGAGAATGAGAAAAATATTTAAATAATATGCAAACAAGCATACATATATTTATGTATGCATGTATGTGTGTAGAAACATATAGATATTTCAATATGTATGTATACAGAGCGTATACGTTATGTGCGTTACGTTTTTATCAGCTTGCACGCTGCTAATCGAATCCAAAAGCAAGAGAGAGAGACAATAGAAAAGAGAGAACCAAGAGTGGGGGAGAGAGTGAAAAAGCTTTGCTGTTATGTATGTGTGTTAGGTATTGCTGCTGCTGCTTTGACACAGTTTTACATATATGACGTCGTTGATTTTATTTTTTTTGATTTTTTTGTTCGTTCAAATTCTTTCTTTTTTTTACATATGTATGTATGTATACGTTATGTATTATGTGTGTGAGTGTATGTTCTGTTCTTATTCTCGTTCTGTTTATGTATGACATTTGACCATTTGAATGGGATAAGCCAAGTCAAAAAAAATCATAAAAGAAATATGTTTGTTGATAGCATCTACACCTATACCTATGTATGTATGTATGTATCTATATATTTTGTATTTGTATCTCTACCTTTGCCCATGTGCTCGATTCCAATCAGATTTTTGTAACTCTGATTGATTCCAGTTTGTTGGGATATCTCAAATTGCTGTGTTTTAGCAATTATCTAGCTGGTGTTAATTTAATTTGCTTTTCTTAATTGTTAATTTGTTTGCGTGCATGTTTGTGTGTGTGTTTGTAAATGAGTGAATATTTATGTAACCAGCTTGAAGGAAAAAAAAACGAGCTAGCTACAAAATGAGCGAGTGAACAAAGCACATGCCAAAGGCATAGATACTTTTTGGCATTGAAACAAACGCGTAGTTCACAAAAAAAAAACTTAGAAGAACGTAGAACGAAAGAACGTAGAAAAGAAACTAACGCGCAACACACACACACACACACATACTCTTATTCACGTAAGCTTAGAGAGAGAGAGGGTGTGAGATACACACACACACATACGAGCATACTTTCAAAGAATACAGATACAGATACTTGGCCACACTTTAGAATTGTTCTTCTTCTGCCATTCCTCCCCCACCCTCCCCTGCTCTACTCTTTTCTATGGCAAACGCATGTGTGCTTTTTATTTAATTTAATTTAATTTTCCTTTTCTTCTTCAGCCACAACATTAGCAACATTTGACTTTAAATCACTTTTGTTATTTATTCAATTACACATTTGCTTTTGTTTTATAATAATTGTTTAATTTGCTTTACTTTTATTTCTTTTAGCAGATTTAACAGATTGTTATTGTTGTTCTTGGTGGTGTTGTTGTTGTTTTTTTTTTTTTTTTTTTTTTTTTTTGTTATTATTATTGTTGTTGTTGTTGCTGCTGCATAACTCTTTTGCTCCACATAAATGTGGGGGGCTAGGAATTGGTTATACTTATATGTATCTTTGTATTTACCATAAACATTTAAACGAAACTCACTTGCGACACCGCTTTGACTTGAACTGAAACTGAACTAAAAAAGTATCTGTATCTTGCCCCAGTGTCGCAGCGGCCTCGGCCTGCTCATATGCTCTTTGTCTCTTTGGCGCTCTCTTGTACTCACAGTGGAAGAAAAACAACAAAAACAACAAATTCCGATGGTTAGTCAGTGGTTGCACACCCATACACATATGCATAAGCTGTGTCCATGTTAGTATCTGTGTGAGCGTATCAATGTATCTCAATCTCATTGCGTATTTCAATTTTGCTTTCGTTGCGCATTTCAAATTGGAATTCCAAAAGAGCGGGAGAGATAAAGAGAGAGGAAATAGTAGAGAGTGAGCCACACTTACACTCTCGCTCTCTCTCTCTCAGAAAGAAAAACAACCACTTTACGCTCAATTTGGATTGAAATGTTGAATTTCCTTTCCATTGTGCATTTTCCAAGCAGCACTCTCCTTCTTAATGGTCAATCCTGGATACGTCATGACTAAGAAAATTTCAATAGGTCACAAACTAATAGTTATAATTATAACTGATGGAACATATAAACATAGACAGCTAATGACACTGATAAGCCAATCGAGCATGCAATTTTGTATCCACATTCAAAATCTGGTAATTGTTAGCGGATGCATGACAATGCCCATACGGTCAATTATAACAGAGAAGGACAAGCATATTCACCACAGAGTTCTAAAAAGGATCTTTCGGAAATATCCAATACATTGACTAAGCTTTTATAATCTAAATCTAATGTACATCTTGTAGGCAAAATATCCAATAATATGATCATTAAATCATTTTTTCTTATCTATTATCTAAAAAATATTAACCTCTAGTAATTTTTTAATTTTATTTTAAAAGTTTTCAATGTGGTCTGTGCTTTTTATTATTTTGATGGGATTCATTTCTTTTAATTCGACTTGCTAACATAAAATTTATTATTTACTAACTTTGACATAGAGCCAAGTTTAGTTATGTATGCATTATATTAATATCATTTCAAGAGATTCGATTGCGTTTTGCATATCGTCATTATCATTAGTTTTACATATGTAGTACACTCATGAGCAAAAAATTGGTGTGAGCCTTAGGACTTGACAAACAAATTATGAAGAGTTCTACGATTATAAAACTGATTGTCTAAGATTGTTAGTACTATCATGAAGTAAAACAAGTATAATAGAAGCGCTTAAAAAAATTTCGGCTATTTCAATCGGTTAACCCAAAAACGGCCTAATAATAAAGGTGACATAATGAAACCAGAGGGCCGCCGGGGCTAACTTCGACCCCGTCAAAGTTGCAACTTGCAACTTTTTTCTTAACTCTTTCCATACCTATAGCCATCAAAGTGGAAAACGTTTTATCGATAAAGTCTTATGTTTACGAAAGAATGGCCTACAATCTTAGCATAAGAAATAACGAAGTTATTAATCAAAGTCACTGTTTTCCACCGATCGTTTCCATGGGAGCTATATGATATAGTGACCCGATCTTGATCAAATTTGGCACAGAGTGTAATAGACTTACTAATATTAAATTTCACTACAATAGCTTATAGAAGAACGAAGTTATTGAGAAAAGTCACTATTCGTGACTTTGCCGTTTGGAGGTTTAGTTAAGGCTAATAATAATAACTGGGAATGACTTATTTTACTTCATGATACTACCACTAATCATTGGGAATCAATTTATGATCGTAGAACTTGTCATACATTATATGGACATTTGTCAAGCTCACACCTATTTTTTGGACATGAGTGTACATTGCTTTTAAAACTCAAGATTCGGGGAATATCACAAATACATTATGTTGATCAACTAAAATCAAAGGTTGACATAAATCCAGATAAAGAGACAAAACTATATGCAATGTACATATGTGATGCACATCTTGTCAGGAAAAGTTAAGTGCTTAATCCATAAATTATTAAATTAAAATTATTCAAGTCAAGAGATTCATAAGTTTCTAATTGTTTCCTGCTATTTTTATAGGCGTTATTTGCCCAATCAGCTCGACTGATTGTTGGTATTGGCATTGGTAGTTGCCACATAGGCTCCAGTGTCCATGGGACACAGTGCTGGTGCCATCTCAGATTCGATTAGTCCCAGTGTGTCCAGGAAAGTAAGAGTGGATCGCTCACAGCGAGCTGTGTGAGCCAACACCAGGCACACATTAAACTAAAAGGAAAATGTTTAAATTAATTTTAAATGGTTTTATCTAACTTACCTTTTCCGCTTGAGACTCGGAACCGCATTGCACTAGATTTGTGCGATGAAGCACAAAGCCCACACGTTGCGCCTTGGCCTTGCTCTTACTGAGACGACGCATCACAACAACATCCAGATCATCGTTAGCAGACATATGATCACTTCCGAATTGACCCTGTGCCCCAGTCCATTCGTTTTCCGCATATATGAATTTATCCAACGGATCCAACAGGGACTGAGATTCCCGATGCGCAGTTTTTGTTAAATAACCCGATGGATGTGTTTCGGGTAAACGTCCACAAGTATTCGTCTTTTCGAGAACCAAACTATAAATATGTAGCACTGGTTTATTGTCCAACACGCCTTGCCCCAAGCCGCGTTCGTCATCACTGGTCAGACGACGATCCTGCATTATTTCCATTTCACCAGACGCTAGCGATGCTCCGCCCAGCGGTTGACCCGTTAGTAATGTTAAACGCATATTGGCGTCCTCTATAAACATAGCCGATGGCACCGGATAATAGTTGGCCTGCAGTGGCAGCTTATCAAAGCGCCGGCGCTTTATCAACTGCAATCCATTAAGATCCGTGTAGAAGACATCACCGCTATCGATATGCGTCTGTATTCGCATCACAATTTCTGTATTGTCTAATTCAGCAATGTCTACCAAGTTGCGAATCTCGGGAGCTACACTGCCAGCTCGTAGAATGGTCTGATGTACCACTTGGGGTAAGCCCACACTAATCGACGATTCCAATTTTACCCTCGCTGACAAGGACAACGGGGCCAAAAGTCAATAAAGGCGAAGCTGGGCCATTGGGCAGGAATAGATATGCACCCGAACGATCACCATGTTGTCGGGTTCCGTATTTCAGGAACTTTAGATGTACCGGCACATGCGGACTGTCAGGAGTTAGTTGCATTGACTTGAGCACTCCCATCTCGGAGAAAGCCAATGTGGGGCCCTCATTTCCCATTCGGAGAGAGATTTCCCGGTGATCAGCGAATTTCACATCGTCCGGATACTGACCCAAACGTATGGATATCGGATTAGTGCGCAGTAAGAGATTCGATGCGTATGTCGTGTGCCTGTAAAAAGAACAATTTTTAATTTCAATCAAGAAACTTAATTAAATGATGGTCTTACTCTGGCTTGGAATCCGCCATGGTTAGCAGATAAGTAGTCAGACCCATGGGTGGCACTCGAGCCTTGAATATTAAGCGATATTTCGTTGTTGAGCCTTGCGGATGGATTGTCTTGGTAAGTGTATCATGATGCCAGGTCCAAACAGGAGATACTTGAGCTTCAATAGGATTTCCACTCAAATCACTGACGCTAACAAAAGGACCCGATACATAAAAGTCTATCATTTGCTCTCTCCAACGGGGCAGAGTGTTATGAATAACGACATGCTTAGTGGGCAGCTCCTCCCCAAGTATAATAGTAGTTCGACTGTCTTCCACACCTGATCCCGGCCAGCGAGAGTCATCTATGCTAAAGTAGGCAAAGTTATAGTCTGGACTGTAGATGGAGGGCTTAGTTAATAGCCGATAGACGGCTTGCTGCATCACGAATTGGCAACCCCTAAGAGCCTCAATCAAGCGTTGCTCATAGTCAATTACCACATGGGACTTGGCTGTCCCAGTTATGCCATCATGATGTTGGAATAACGATAAGTCCCGTCGAGCCTGTTGCAACTTTTCATTAAAAACTCCGGAGGCAATTTCATCCCAGTGATGCCAGGCATGCAGCATTTCAGCCGAGCGCACATAATGCATAAGCACTCGATCCATTCGCTTATGATATGGTCTGGATGTGAAATAACCACTCCAATAGTTGTCCGTCCGATCAGCATAGGTAAAGAAATCGCCGCTAAGCGAAGGAAATGATTGGTCCTCTTCGTGCACTGCCTTAAAGTATTCCTGCAGAGTACTGAACTGGGCTTTTACATGGAAATCTGGATGGGAATTGATGTGCTCAAAAAGCTTTTCATAGTTAATGCGCTGAACATCCCATTCGGTGCTCTGTTTGTAGCGAAAATCATCGCCAAGCGGTACCAGCAGCATATTGGTACGATAGAGTTCCGCTTTTTTCTTCCACTGATCGACAATCAATTCCGAACGAGAGGCCACATTGTTCTCATCGATAGTACGAGGTGGCACCCGCCACGGGCAGGTGAGACCGAAGCCTCCCATACGCTTAAAATCAAATTGGCAGCACACTTTGGGATCTGGGCCGCATGTATGTGGTATATCATAAGAGTAGAAAGGCATCATGTGAGTGAAGAGTTCCGTTTGACCAGTGGTGTCCCACAATTGCCTCCAGTGGAATTCCAACTGCTTTGTTTGGGCTAGCTGCTTCTTTACAGAGTAATGTGTACGTTGAATTAGCAAATCCTTCAAGCCGCTCTTTTGTAGTATATAAGGCAAACTAGGACTATGTCCAAATGGATCAATTGCCCAGGAAGATGTGGGTGTGACATTTAAATGTTGGCGCAGCCATGTTTGGCCCTCAGTCAGTTGCAATAATACATTACGCCAATGCGAATTCGCCTCATCGGGCATTACCCAGCCACCAGTGACAAATTCCAATTGGCGATTCTTCACAATTCTGTAGAAACAAAAAGAGCAAGTGGTAATTAGGTAATTTATTTAAGGATTGTGTTCCACTCACGCCTTCATCTGCTGTTTATTATGTTCTCCGAGATCTTCATAGAAACGAGCAAAATATGAGATTTCAGCCCAAATAAATTTCATATCTGGATTTTCATGCAAGTGACGCAAAGCATTGGACAATATATGCTTGGTATCATGCTGATAGTAGTCATCAAATGTCTGTAACCAACCGGGATCGTTGTGTGAATGCGGTACCACGAATACCTGGAGCTGATGATGTGAATTATACTTTAGCGGATCGTATTTGATATTCCAACCCTGCTTCCAAACGCCGCCATCGACATCTTTAAAGGACATTTGGTCGTAAAGCTCTAGCATTTGCACATCCACCTCGGGAACTTGTTGTACCAAATCGATGCATTCCCCAGCATTTAGTGGCGGTTGTTCCTTCTTCACCTGTCCCTCTGAAACTTTGGCAAAGCGGGCACGTAAACTTCGAACCTCCTGGCCATGTTCCTGCAGATCGTTTTCCAGTTCATGCAATTTATTTTCAAGTGCCGAATAACTTGGTATCTGAAAAAGCATAATATATCCATTTATTTCTAATTTGTTATGTTCCTTCCCCGCCTCAAGCAACCCTTTTGCCCTGGTTGCTAATTAGTTTACCTTTTTCTGATTTACCGCCGGCACCGCAAAATTCAGAAAGATATAGAGGCTGAGAAAAACCAGCAAGCATCCCGAGCAAATTACCAGCGCAAAACGTCGACGTATGCGCAGCATTTCTATATCAATTGGTCATGGATATGGCGGTTTTAATATAATGTTTTACACACAAAGTCCACCGTACGTGTTCTTTTCGCACGAAACAAAATTTTAGAAATACATCTGATTCAAACACCCACTATTAGCGAGAATTCGCCTCACTTTATACACCGCGAGAAACAGGTTCTGAAGCTTGAAGGTGTCGGACCGCAACCAGATGAATGTCCGGGCTCTGTGCAACTCATGTAATTACAACAGGCTTCAGTTAATATGGGGGTTTTGTGGTTCCATGGAGAAGGTCATGAAAAAGGTGTTCACTAGCTTCAATGTCCAACACCTTTCGAATGACAAGTTGGAGGCGTATGGACGAAGTGCGGTAGGAAGCAGCAACATATATGCCTAAGTGGGCATAGTTCACTTTTTAGTTTATGAGGTGGCTATCGGCGTAGATTAGTTTTAATTAATGTACGTAGTAGATTAGTTCTAATTTAGTTTAATGTTATTTGTAATTAGTTCTAATTTAATTGTAATTTATTTTTTTATTTCTAATGTGAATATATAAATAATAATAAAATATTTTTCTCAGTGCAAAATTCGCCTTGAAAAGTTTTCGATTACGATAGGTTCGCTCCGATAATGTCGATTCCGATAGGTTCGCTCCGATAATGTCGATTCCGATAGGTTCGCTCCGATAATGTCGATTTCGATATGTTCGCTCCGATATTTTCGATGTTATCGATATTTTAGATTTTCCTAATATCGATATATCGAAAAACTGGTCACACTTTGCGTTGGCGCGGGGCAAGAACTGGTTCCCAACTAAATCGTAGGGTAGGGTATTCGTGGGGAGGTCTAACTTTTTGAGGCTTCTTGCTCGAACCAATGTAACGGCAATTAATTTATTTAAATAATAAACAAAAGTGATAATAAAAAATGATTACAAAAAATTGCAGTCCCTTAAATTTCGAACATCAGTGCTTATAAACTTCTTGGATGCTGTATACTTGTTTTTATTATCCTTTGTTCGCGAACTTTATCGATTTTACGCCAGCAGCTGAGTCCTTGAGGAGAGTGCGAAAAGCATTGACCACCCACAAGCCCTTTTTGGGCAAATACACAGATCAGAAGAAAAAATTGAGAAAGTGCCACATCGTAATAGATGCTAATTGAATCCTATCGGGAAACAGTCTTTGAATTTGTTGCCCATTGTGCCATGAAGCGCCAAAACGTTCGGACACTGTCGCTAGTTGTTTGTACCTTCACTTACCTTCTAATCGGAGCAGCAGTCTTTGATTCTTTGGAATCCACGACAGAAGCCAAACGATGGGATTTCTTACAAGGTAACGCAAATTACCTTCTCCACAGTTAAAATTTAAATGGTTAATATTCTTTATTAATAGCCGTAAAGAACAATTTCGTAAAGAAAGTACAATGTTACCGCTGAAGACTTCCGTGTAATGGAGATTGTGATTATTGAAAATAAGCCACATAAAGCTGGACCACAATGGAAATTCGCAGGAGCCTTCTATTTCAGTACAGTTGTCCTAGCTATGATAGGTAAACCAAATACATACAACATACTTCGTTATTGTTATAGAAACTTAATCTCTTATTCCGCCAGGTTATGGTCACTCCACTCCGGTTACAATACCCGGCAAAGCATTTTGCATGGGTTATGCCATGGTAGGATTCCTCTTTTTATATGTAATTCACCTAATTAATCTCTGGCTTTTACCTAGGTGGGTATACCTTTAGGTCTGGTCATGTTCCAGTCGATTGGTGAACGTTTAAATAAATTCGCCTCGGTCATTATACGGCGTGCCAAACGAGCAAGTGGCGCCCGATGCACTGATGCCACGGAAATGAATCTCATGTTGGCCACTGGCATGTTATCATCGATTATAATAACAACGGGAGCAGCTGTATTCTCCCGTTATGAGGGCTGGAGTTATTTTGATAGTTTCTACTATTGTTTTGTCACATTGACCACCATTGGCTTTGGTGATTATGTGGCCCTGCAGAATGACCAGGCCTTGACCAACAAACCAGGCTATGTGGCGCTCAGTTTGGTCTTCATTCTCTTTGGACTGGCTGTGGTGGCTGCCAGCATTAATTTGTTAGTGCTGCGTTTCATGACCATGTGAGTAGCCACCTGTCTAGTCTATCCATCATCTGCGCTTGGACTAAATCTTTTATTATTGCAGGCAAGCCGAGGATGCCAAACGAGATGAACAGGATGCCCAGAATTTGGCAGGAAATGTTCAACCGGTTACCTTTGATGATGAGTCCTCATATAATATGCATGGCAAGCTTCTGGAGAATAACTATACCAATGAGAATGATGAGACGGCATCGTTATGCTCTTGCACCTGCATGGGTGGTACCCGTTGCCTAAACCATGAACAATTTGTCGATCCCGATTTTCAACCCACAGACATAATTGAGAGTACACTTTGCCTAAAGCGAGCATCTGTCTGATATAACGCCTTCTGGGATTAAGGTGCAATTTTGCATGGACAGCTCAACAAAAGAAAACCACTAAATGATAAATAACCATCTGTAATCCTGTAGAGAATCAACCACCAGAAGAACTACTCTTTGGTTGTTAGAACAAATTTTTCTTCCCACATTTATACAAATATCTAGATTACATATACAATATATTTTTTTCAATATAATTGGAGCTTTCTATCTAGTCTCCTAGAAAAAACCTAATGGGTTCTGTATTGAAATAATATAAGGATTCAATAAGACGATTTTAATTCGCTTTTATGAATTCTGTTCAATATTTTCAATATTTCTTAAACCAATAGTCGGGTTAAAATTGCCAAAAACCTTTTATGTTAAACATGACTGTTTATTATACTTACCTATAACAGATATTTACAATTAAATTGTGTATGAATGCATTTTAACTTACTCTTAAACGATTTCCTTAAACCTAAGAACTGTATGATTAAATAATGTCTATAGATATCGAGGAATATTAAAGATTATTTGAACATTAAACAATCGAGTTAGCCCGCCCAATCTGTCATTTGTTTTGACTAACGATTTGAAACTTTTTCGAAATAAAATCAAATCCTAGTAGCCTGGTTTGAGCTGGTTTTTTCATAGTACCCAATCAATCGTCCATATCCAACTAGTCTACTCCCAGATGTATATACGGCAGGTAACGAAAAACTAAAATAAATTATTCGTACAAAAATCAGTAGATTGTTCGGTTGTGCCTCGTAAACAAAATAAAATAAATAAAATAAAAAATTATAGACAAAAAAAACTATACAAAAAAAAAAAAAAAAAAACCACTCGAAATTTATCCAGTCCTTGACGGTCCTTAAGCCTTAAACGAAACAAACATGCGTGAAATCGTCCACATTCAGGCTGGCCAGTGCGGCAACCAGATTGGAGGTAAGTTCTGGGAGGTCATCTCGGACGAGCACTGCATCGATGCCACGGGTACGTATTATGGCGACAGTGACTTGCAATTGGAACGCATCAATGTCTACTACAATGAGGCCACCGGAGCAAAGTATGTGCCACGAGCTATTCTGGTAGATCTGGAACCCGGCACCATGGACTCTGTGCGGTCTGGCGCTTTCGGACAGATCTTCAGGCCCGATAACTTTGTGTTTGGCCAGTCTGGAGCTGGTAACAACTGGGCCAAGGGACATTACACCGAAGGTGCTGAGCTGGTCGACTCTGTGCTGGATGTCGTGCGCAAGGAATCTGAGGGTTGCGATTGTCTGCAGGTAAGTTTAAGGGGCGATTCCTTAAAAGGGATTTGCCTCATGTTTCCAATATTTCACAGGGTTTCCAGCTGACTCACTCGCTCGGAGGCGGTACCGGCTCTGGAATGGGTACTCTGCTGATCTCCAAGATTCGCGAAGAGTATCCTGACCGCATTATGAACACGTTCTCTGTGGTCCCTTCACCCAAGGTGTCGGATACTGTGGTCGAGCCCTACAATGCCACATTGAGCGTCCATCAGCTGGTGGAGAATACAGATGAGACCTACTGCATTGACAATGAGGCCCTGTATGACATCTGTTTCCGCACCCTTAAGTTGACCACACCCACATACGGTGACCTGAACCATTTGGTGTCGGCCACCATGTCAGGAGTGACGACTTGCCTGCGTTTCCCTGGTCAATTGAATGCCGATTTGCGAAAATTGGCCGTCAACATGGTGCCTTTCCCCCGTTTGCATTTCTTTATGCCTGGTTTTGCCCCACTAACATCCCGTGGATCCCAGCAATATCGCGCTCTAACCGTGCCCGAGCTGACCCAACAGATGTTCGATGCCAAGAACATGATGGCCGCCTGTGATCCTCGCCATGGACGTTATCTGACAGTTGCTGCCATTTTCCGAGGCCGCATGTCCATGAAGGAGGTTGATGAACAGATGCTGAATATTCAGAACAAGAATAGCAGTTTCTTTGTGGAATGGATTCCGAATAACTGCAAGACAGCCGTTTGCGATATCCCGCCCAGAGGATTAAAGATGTCGGCCACCTTTATTGGCAACTCGACGGCCATTCAGGAGCTGTTCAAGCGTGTTTCCGAGCAATTCACTGCTATGTTCCGGCGCAAGGCTTTCTTGCATTGGTACACCGGAGAGGGTATGGATGAAATGGAGTTCACTGAGGCTGAGAGTAACATGAACGATTTGGTATCCGAGTATCAACAATACCAGGAGGCCACTGCTGATGAGGAGGGTGAATTCGATGAAGACGAAGAGGGTGGTGGTGACGAATAATCGCCATCAAATATACACGTTCCCATCATACACAAACAATGAAAAAAAATATGGTACAGAGATCAAACACTAAACATGGAAAGGGACGCATCAGAGGCATCCTGTAAAGAAGAAGAAACGCAACGATCGCACAAATTTTTCGAAATTTGTGAAACGTTTTTCCCACACTTGTCACAAAGGAGATTTCCTTTTTAGTTACAATTTTACTGTCAAAATAAATGTTATTATAGCTGTCAAAAGGTTCAACTGTCAAAAGTTTCAACTGTCAACTTTTTCGTAGTCTGATTTTTAGTTCTCCAACAGTCTAGCTAGAGAAAACAACGTAACCAGTATGTCCCATCCGACGACACCTTTAACTTCACGCGGTGTTCATGTGCGTGGACGCAAACGCATAAATTCTCATCCCATTCAAGTATTGCGCATGGAGGATCCCTGGCCCCATCTCATGGAAATGGTCAAAACCGATGGAAGCAACGCAGACATAGAAGAGATGGAGAAGAAGACCCCAAATAATGGACAAGCTGTGAATACAATTAACTCTATCGAGATGACAACGCAAACTGACGACTCCAAAGGCAGCTCTTAGGAAAAGGACTATTTTCATATATGTAGTTTCTTCTAATTTATTGAGAACGACGCCAAAGAGTACTAGACATTGAGATACAATATTATATATGGGGTGGCAAGGGCGGGTAATAAATTGCAATAAATTTCGAGACTAAACATCATCAAAGAGTCCTCTGGGTGGCGGCCCAACAATGCGACGTTCGTGTTCCATTTCATAGTCTTGGTCGAGTTCATTTGTGCCACGGAATCCTACTTGCATTTGGGTACTCCTGCCAAAGCGTTCGTTTATCTCCTCGGACAGGGAACGAGGCACACCAAGGGCTGATGCAGAAGAGGCCACCGCGGCATAGTCATAACCACTTTCGCCGTCTCGTAGTAGTCCATCGGCTGGGGTCCGACTACTCGTTACGCCTCCTGCTCCACCTGTGCGATATTTATTTAAAAAATCATTTCCGCCAGGTGGTATTAAATCTATGGGCCGTCCGAGATCCCTACGCCTAGCCATGGATTCTTCGGCACGCTGACGTCGACGCTTCTCACGTGCAATCAAATCCTTGCCCTCCTGCACCAATTCGGTGGCAATGGTTTCGTTCTGCAGAAATTGCTGGAAACCCAAGGCATTCAGAGCACGACTACCCAGGCTAAACCAAGTGGCCAAGCAAAAGGCCAGCATGCACATAGGAAAATAGATATTAAACCCATTGGAAATTATGCCAATAACATCCATGTGGCCCATAATTTGGGTGTAATATGTTTCCATAATCCGCTGCAAAGAGATAGACAGACAACATATGAGTTTTGTTGCTAAGGATCGTGTTCTTTCATTCAATTGTTCCTACCTTCTGTATTATATGTGAATCCATGTGTATGAGGCCCAAGAAATTGAGACACATGGGTGGGGTAAGACGGCACAACAACATGCCACTGAAGATCAGGCTGTGTTCATTCGTCTGATGATGTGGAGCCAAGTAGTAGAGGTTAAGGAAACGTATGCGCAATATTGTCGAGTAGGTGCAATAAAAGAAGTAACACAGCACAATCATGGAGAACACTTCTATGGTGAAGAAGTCATAGCTTTCCTTGGCCACATAGATTACATTGGCGAACACGGAGAGCACGGGATGACGACTAAAGAAGGTCAGCTCGCTCCACACAACCATGGCGGACATGGTTGCCGTAATGACGCACAGCGTCTTAAGAAATGGTGGCTTTAGCAAGCATTCCCAATACCATTCCAAAGTCGGGCTATAACAAATCCTCTCCATTGGCGAACGCTGGCGTGTGAATTCCGATTTGAAGCGACGCTCGGAGGAGTGAATATTTCTAGCCACATCCTCCAAATGGAGGACGCGATTCACCTGCACACTCCACAATGCCTCGGTGCGCTGTAGAGTTTGCAACGATTTGATCACTTGCTTGTGGATACGGACCAAAGCCTTTTCCGATGGCAGTATGGTGGATGTGGTTGAACCCGATCCCATGCCGCTGCCGCCAGTACGGGCAAAATTTCGACTTGCACGCTCCTGAAGCTCAATTGGAACTTTGCGCAATATTGTCTCCAGACAGGGACGCAATTCATGATTATTGGGCACTGTCCGGCTAATGCACTGAAGCGATTCCAGTATATCATCGACATGCTCCTCGGCCTCAGCTTTGTCTGTACTTAGTTTGGCTGCCTTGAAGTAAGCATATTGCAGCGTGAATCCCGGTTTTGCATTGTTCCACAGCGAGCGTGGGACCTCCACCAGGGCATAGCCCAACAATAGGATAAGCAGGAATAGGCCCCAAGTATTTGATGCTGATGACGCAATTGCCTTCAATTTGGATCCATCCAGAGACTCACCCTTGGCGGCTATATAAATCAAGAGGACACCGCAAATGAAAAGATACGAGCCATAGTATATAGCATTCTCGATTAGTGCGGATTTCAGTTTGCCCTTCACTGTAAAATCTCCGGCCTTTAGATACGATTGCATTAGGGGCATAATCAACCAGGTGAGAAACTGCGAACTCCAGTAAATAATGCGCCACAAATCGGGAAAGACCGATTCAGGTACCATTCCCCATGGCTCCTGACATGGCGCAGGCTTAGGTGGAGCAACAGTGGCTAATGCAGCACCTTGTGTATTGCTGGTAATATTATCCACTGCCGGCGCCGGTTTATGTTCTGCCAGGCATTGTCGATATAATGTCTGGAAAGGGGAAAAACGGTTACATAAGGTCTTCTAAGGGTTTGTGGAATATACTCACCGATGTGACATCGAGAGGAATGGTAAATACAATCAAAAAGGAGAAACACCAGGCTGTCAGAACGGAAAGTGTCACTAAAATGTGCTGACGTGGTATGTTGCCATAGCGATATAAGGACACGCTGGCAAGGATTAGGGCGGTAATAATGCCAAATGTTAGCAAATACGCCATGGCTACTAATGCTAATCTGTTTTGTGCTTGTGCGTTGTGTTAATTAATACTCTATATATTTAATTTATAACTTTTCTCATACTAAGGGCGCCTATGTGGAGGGGGAGGAAGCCTGTTGTTCCTGGCTTGTCGACTTTTCCGGATTGTTACGTTTCTTTTGCAACTGGCGCGCTGTCTCACGATGCATTTCCTCCAAACGCTCCAATGCCTGCGTTTTTAACGGCATCAAATGCGGCTTACAGAATACTAGCTCCGTCTTGTGCTCGAAAAATAGTTTTCCCGTTGTGGGTTCAATCAAATCAATTTTCTCATTCACTTTATTTAACAACTCTCGCTCCACTGTCGACATTGCATCTGCCACCAGCCTTGCGGGAAATTCTGCATATGGTCCTCCACCTCGAGTTCTTTGCGTTTTGTTCTTTTTATCCAATTTCAATCGATTCGGCGAGCTTTGTTTGGGGTTGTAGTAGGAGGAGGGTGCAGGGCACAAGCAGCAGAAGGCAGGCCGCCCACACCAAGCGTAAAATCAAGCAACTATGCGTCACCCGTCACTCGAGTCGACTTGCGATAACGTTTGCTATCACCATGAAATTTTTCAACAAGAGGTTTTTCCAATTATTTACAATTTTTTTCAAATATTTTTGTCAGTGTGACCAGTGCACGACATTAGATAATCGCCAAAATGATTCGGTGACTGTTCAACACTGAAAACATTGTGTTTGTGTTTATGTTCTGTTTGGGCTTCAACACTTAACTTAATAACTTTCTATTTCCGTAGTTTACAAAATCTATAGCTGAGGCAAAGCCAAATATTGCTTAACAATGGATGTGCATAAGACCCGAAGCTGCGGTGACGGCATGGAACAGCCGGAGCATACGACGCTAAAACAAATAGAGCAAGTCGAACAGGGTCAGGGTCAGAATAGTGATGTTGTGGCTCCAAAGCGACCAACATTGCCACGTAAAGATAGTACAATTATCCAAGAGACCGTCATAACAACTAGAAAGACATCATCCTCATCCCTACCCTTACCTGGTCTGCACACTTTGTACAGGCGTCCGGAAATTGTCGGACGCAGCCTTGCTCCAGTCTTGCCCAAGGGAGAACTGATACAACTTAAACCCAGATTAGTCCCTTCACTACATCAGGAAACCCTACCGGAGCACAAGAAAACGAAACCGCCAAAGTTTGTGCCTTACGAACCATACCCTGGAGCTGTTAACCCCATGGATCCATCCGCAGAAGATAATTCCATGGCAATAGGACACCATAAAGTACGAATAAACAAAAACAATCTGGATATAGCTGTGCTGGCGGATCAGGTCTCAACGCTGCGCACTCAAGAACTGGACCCAGACTCAACGGCCACCAACCAAGAGACAAGCAATGAGGAACTGCAACAGATGCGTTTGGAATTGGAGAATATACGCAAAGAACGCGATCATTTTCAGGCCCAGTACAAGTTTCAAACCCAAGTCAATAGTGAATTAAAGAGCCTACTGGTCGCATCAGTGGGTGAGGATTTGCAGACACGCGTAAATGTCCTAACCGAGGATAAATTGCAACTGGCCCGTGCTTTGCTCGATACGGCCAACAATCTGACCACCCATACAGAGCAAATAGAATTCCTTGCAGGGCAATGTGAGGTCTGGCGTTCGAAATTCTTGGCCAGCAGTGTTATGGTCGAAGAGCTGGCCCGCTGGAAGGCCGATCTTACTCAAAAGAATCAAATGCTTAACGAGTCCACCAAACAATTGATGCATGCTACGCATCAAATTCGTGAAATTCAACTTGATATGCTAAAGCAATTGAAATTTTTGGCCAAAATACGTTATCTCAATTTGCCAGCCACCGATGTGATTAGTTTAAGTGCAGAAAATCTAAACATATTGCAACGCATGGTACTCCACACGGGAGTGTCGGGTATTCCCGAGGAGACGCTCAAATTGTCCAGCGCCAGTACAAGTCCATTATGTGAGGCTGAGAAATACGCTGTGCAGGTGAGGAAGAGAATGACATTAACAAACATATATCGTTAACATTTTTTTTAACTTTTAGGCCTTGGAGTTTATCAGTCAACCGTTAATGGCCACCGATGAAGCCATTCGAGCTCTGTTTGGTCAAGCCCAGCGACCTAACTATCATCATCAGCCAATTGAAACTGAGCGACAACTAACTGAGGAATCACAATTGAATTAATGTTAAGAAAAATTCAAGCCAGCAATATTAGTTATTTAAGGACACATTATATAGGACCATTTTTGATATATATATCTCTGTGAAATACATGTATAAATGCAAAATATATTTTAGTTGGATTTTCTCTCGGTGCTATAAAGGTCAAGACGCCGTTGACTAAAGACTGGGATCTGTTGACGCACTTGTTCCACCAAATCGAAATCTATATCAGCGGCCAAAGTCTCTTCCGCTTCGCTGGCACTTTTTAAGACTTTGGCCCAGGGATCAACAATCATTGAATGGCCATAAGCAACATATTCGGCAGTGGGATCTCTTGCCGGTGAAGTGGTGACCACATATAACTGATTGTCATTGGCACGAGAACGTTGCAGGAGCTCCCAGTGCAAAGGTCCTGTGGTCATATTAAATGCAGCCGGATATATAATCATTTCACAGCCCTCGTTCCGATACAGACGAGCCATCTCTTCAAAGCGTATGTCATAGCAAATCCCAATGCCAATCTTGTGTCCATCTACATTGATGATGGTAAAGTCATTGCCAGCAGAAAGTGTTTCGGATTCCTTGAAACGGATTCCGCCCTTCACATCAATATCAAATAAATGCATTTTTCGATGTTTTGCCAGCAAATCGCCAGTGGGTGACCAGACAGTGCAGGTATTATAGATGGCATTGTTCTCACCCAGTTCGGGTATTGTGCCGCCAACAATGTAGATTTGATGTTTCTTGGCCAAACTGGACAATTGTTGGGATGTATAGCCATTTGGTATACTCTCCGAGTACTCGCGAAAGTATTTAGTCCCATAGGGGCAATTGAAGCATTCGGGCAAAGTCACTAGACGGGGCTTATGCTCCGCAACAGCAGCCTCAAGTTTTCCCACAGCATTTTGGACATTTGCAATTTTATCCTTGGATCCCTTCAATTGCAATAAAACCAGACGCATGACTAAAAAAAAAACCAGAAAAATGTATTGCGGAACAATATCAAGTTTACCATAAAATCTACCATTTGATATGCTCATGTCTGTAGTGTAATATAAATCCTTATCTTCAGCTGTTTCAAGTTTTTGTTTGTGGTTTGATAACAATTCGCAACATGGGCAACAGAGCAAAAGGTAGCGCAAGTATTACTCCCCATCTGCGTCATTAAATTGATAGACAAAAACGAGAAGTTTCTTCATTATTTATTCTTTTTAAGAATCTTTATATTTTTTAAAATGGCATGTAATTGGTAATTTAATTTTTAATCCATTATTTATTTTTGAAACCTATCAACAGGTGTTTTGTGATTGTAAATAAATATGGGGTCGCTTCTCTTAAATACGGGTAGGCTCTCTTAAATATGTTTAGTTTTTCCAACAGTCTGGTAAACTTTTGAAGCGCAGCCAACTTCACCCCGCTCTAGAGCAGCGTTGCCACCTTTCTTTTCAATTTTCTCTCCCAAAAGGTGCGCACGTGTTCGTTTAATAAAATTTACCATTTATGCCATAAATAACTGCAATTTGCACTTAAATTTTTGATTAATCTGTTAAACAATGCCGGCGTTATTGACTGAATTCAAATTTTCGACTTTTGCAGCAGCAGCAACACACGAAAATGGTGCAACGTTTGACGCTGAGAAGACGTTTGTCGTACAACACACGCTCCAATAAGAGACGCATGTAACTTATTAGTACCGGTGCTCTATTTGACAGTTTCTACATCAATTGCTTTATATTCGCAGTGTACGCACTCCCGGCGGTCGTCTGGTCTACCAGTATGTCAAGAAAAACAAAACTGTGCCCCGTTGCGGACAGTGCAAGGAGAAGCTAAAGGGCATCACTCCCAGTCGCCCCAGCGAGCGTCCCCGTTTGTCCAAGCGCCACAAGACCGTGTCTCGTACATATGGTGGTGTTTTGTGCCATGGTTGCCTGCGGGAGCGCATTGTTCGCGCCTTCCTCATTGAGGAGCAGAAGATCGTCAAGGCTCTGAAGAGCCAGCGTGAGGCACTGGTGAAGCCGGTGAAGGCCCCCAAGCCCAAGGTTGAGCCAAAGAAGAAGCCAGTCTCGAAAACCACAAAGCCCGGCGCTGGTGGTAAGGGAGCAGGCAAATCGGCTGGCGGTAAAGGACCAGGCGTAGGTGGCAAGAAACCCGGACAGAAGCCCACAGGTGGAGCTGGCAAACCCAGGAAGTAAACGCATTGCGAATATGAGTTCAAGTTCTAACAAATGATGCAAAAGAATTCAAATAAAACTGTTTTTCCCAAAGGGATTTCGGATGAATTTATTTTAAATTGTGATTTGTTATTATTTGTTCATAGACCATTTAAGGTGGCAACACTATCAGCTGTTTGAGAAATTCTGATTTGCTCTAGTTCCTTAATTGGAACCAGTCATGGAGAAACTTTTGCCACTATTTCAAATTCAAATCACATTTTCCAATTTACAAAATGACAAAATTGAGATAAAGAAGTTGTAAAAATAGTATTTCATTATTTCTCTGCATATATTTATAATTTAGATGTTTACAAATGGATTCCAGCATTTCAGTCAATTACCGGTTCCGCTATTTGGAACTAGTCAATTATTGTGTTATTACTGTGTATTGCTATTCGGCCGCTTTTTGCTACTTTTTGTTTAATATTTATACTATTCCTTATTTTACGTATTAAAAATGTCTCACCACTGCCGCACCTGCAGCGAGATGATCCACAGTAAAACAGCCAAAAATCTCTTCCAAGAGACGCACAGCATAATGCTACACAGGATTCAAGCCCTAACAGGTCTTTGGGTAACTTTTAACAAGTAGCCACAATTATCCTAAGGAAGCTGTGACCCATTCCGTTTCATGTTTATAGATTAGCGAGACTCCAGAGTTTCCAGTTCACATTTGCGGGCCCTGTGAAGTGGCCCTGCGCGAAGCTATACATTTTCGGGAGCTCATCATAAAGACGCAATGTAAGCTGCTTACACAAAGGACAGAAGTGAACGTCTTTGATGAGGAAGTACCAGTTGAGAAAGAGGCAGATACGGAAGACATTGTCATACACGAAGAAGAGTGCACGATTAGTGAAGATAAACAACCTGTCGGGGAAGCAACCAGCACTTTATCTCAGTCCACAGACAGCTCTTTAAACGTTGTCAATGGCTCGAGCAAGAAAATGCCTCGAATCCAATGGAGTAAGCTTACCGAGAATGAGGTGGTGGCATTTAAGCGAGAACGTCGCCAACGTGATTGTATTTGTGATATGTGTGGTCGACATTTTTCCTGCCCAAGTAATTTTAAAGTCCATCTTCTTCGACATACTGGAATTAAGAAACATCATTGCTCTCAATGCTCCCAAACATTCTATACTGCCCATTTGTTACGTCGTCACGAAAGGGTCCATGTCTCTGTGCGACCATATCAATGTCATTACTGTAATCTCTCGTTCACCAATACCGGTGGACGTCTTCAGCATGAGCGGACGTATGTAATCGAAAATATTCAACAATAATAACATAACATAATTGCCCTTTTTCAGTCGTCATACATTTATTAAGCCCTTCAAGTGCAAAGAATGCGAGAAATCCTTTGTGACCGGCGGCAAACTAAGCACACACATGCTTAGTCATACGGGAGTTCGATCGTTTCAGTTAGTTACAATTGCTTAGGTTATTTTTCCCATTTAGACTAAAATCCACTCTTCTCTTGCAGCTGTGACTCTTGCAAAGTGTCCTTTTTACGGCGCTCGCATTTAAATGCTCACTATCGCTCAAAAAGTCATGCCCAGTGTGTGGATAAGCAGGCACTGTTCAATTTGAATGTTGATACTGAGCTGGAAACATCATAGTCGTTCTAGACTAGACATTCATAAATAAAGACATTTATACTAATACCTTTTTCTAAGCTGCTACAAAATGGCAATTGAGAATATTTTGGAACTACCGCATGATTGCCTGCTGATGGTGTTTGAGTATCTTAATATCCGCGATCAATGCAATTTTGCGTATACTTGTTGCCGCTTTCAATGCCTCTATCATTTGGTCCATAGGAATCATTATAAATATTTTGTTTGGTATGATCCTACAACTAATTGGTCCGAACTGGAATTTCAGTCATTCTTTAAGTTAAATGGTTATCAGTTGCAAATGTTATCGCTAAGTGATGTCCCAGACTATAATATGGAAAGGCTACTAACAGAACGAACAGAGGAGGAACAGGAGGAAGATCAAGAAGAAGGAACGGAGGCGGAATCACCAGCAAAACCATCATACATCTATGTGGCTCACGTTTGTGTGTATCTAAAGAATTTAAGTTCGCTTATTTTAGATATTGAACACAATTGGAGGGAAATGATTATTGAGATTTGCCGCCATATGCGTCAATTGCAGGATTTACGCATTTCCATTACCAAGCGTCCAAACTATGAGCTTTTTGCCCTCTTGCCGAATCTAAAGTATCTAGATATTGAATATTTTGATTATGATTCGGATGACAAGATTTTTGAGACTCTATCCAAGTTGCGACCGCATACAATGCAAACTTTGTGTGTGGGTTCTGAATTGAAGGCAAAACAATTGCGATATATTTGCCAATTGAGTAACATAAACGCGCTAAACATCTACAATCCTAATTCTGTTACCCTCGAATATTTGCTAAATATGAAGAATTTAACCATTTTAAGTCTTACAGATGCCAATCAATTGGACAAGATAGATTTCATGCGTCTGCTTTGCGGCCTTAAGACTCTGAGTACCCTGTATGTCACCTACTGCCAGGGTCTATCCAATGAGTTTGTCTTCTTTGCCATTAAATATCTTGAGCAAGAGACGTGCTGCCAGCGGCGTTTACCATTCTGCTTGGAATGCCATTGTTGTGCTATACTCAGGGACATAAACCAGTCTACATTGGTTAAAGATGCTCTATCCATCATTCATATCAAATTCGTAAGTTCTAGTAGCAATTTGAAATAAATATTAACATAAATACTAATTATATCTCTTCCCTTAGAAAAAAACAATGTGGTGATTAGGATTAACTTAATTATTTTACCAGATATATTTTTTAGTAAAGACTTGTTGCATTTTAAATTTAAATATGAATAAATCCATATATTTTATGTGAATAATCATTGGTTAAATCTGCTCTATCCATCATTAATATCAAATTCGTAAGTTCTAGTAGCAATTTGTAGTAAATATTAATATAAGTGCTATCTCTTCCCTTAGAAAAAATAATTCGATGTTCAGGATTAACTTAATTATTTTACCAGATATATTTTTTAGTAAAGACTTGTTGCCTTTTAAATTTAAATATGAATAAATACATATATTTTATGTGAATAATTAATTTTTTTTAAAGAGAAATTTCAGAATTCTACATTATCTTTTTGTTGCTAACTTGCCTCTTTAGTTTAGTTCCCTATTAACATTCAATTTTCATTGTTTTTGCCTAATATAATATAATTTGTTTTGAGCTTATTCCTCACAGCGATGCCAGACTAGAGAGAAAACAGAGGAAAACTTTTAAAAGGACATCGCAACGCACCTCTCCACAATTTCCTTTGTTTTGAATTGTTCAAATTCTTTGATTTTCTATATATTGAGATTAGACCAAGCAACAGTTGGAATGGACATTGCAAGTAGAAAACGAGTGTGTGTCGAGTCGAAGCTTTTCGCTTTGAGAGCTTTTTACTAATGTGAGTGTCCTGAGAGTGAATTGGGGTTAGAGGAGGATTAAGCTTCCATGTTTCATTTGATGTATGTAGTTTAGTTTTCCTACCGATTGCGAATACGCAATGGAGTCCAGTCCATTTGATCGAACTAAGTTGTTGGCTTTATTTATAAAGAAAATATAATCCCAGTTAATCTCACACAACAACTCAACTCGAGAAGCCATATAGAAATCTACGAAAAAAAGTGATAATTAAAAGTTTAATTAAATTTAATAATTTGTTCAAAGTATAAATGTGCAGCTGTTAGTGTAATTGATATTAAAAAGAAATTGATTACATTTCTTTAAATACAAATTTTGCTATTCAAATAAAAAGTTAATCAGCAAGAGAGGAAGAGAGACAGAGAGTGAAAGTAAACGCCAAAACTTGGTCAACAATATATTTATTGTCCTGTGAAAAATCGATTTTATTTATCCTGTGCCGTACTGACATATCCTGAGCTTTCGCTGGTCATTGTCATCGTCGTCGTTTTCGCTTTCAGTGTAACGGTAAAAATAAACCCCAAAAACCAAACGAATATTTCACCGATATAGTTAATTCTTCTATATAAAAGGAAAGGAAAGCAAAAATTCAAGATCTTACGCATGAACAAAGATGATTGTTACCTCTGCTTCTGGCGTGGATAGCACTCCTACATTGGGTATGTATATATATTATATAGCTATATGTATAAAGTAGTTGCTTTCACTTTCAATTTATTGTTTACTGCGTGTTTAGTTGGGGTAGGCGATGAAGGAAGACGTGGAGAAGGAGTTGTAGGGAGTAGGGAGTGAGAATAATGGGGTGGAGTCGAGAATGGGTGATTGGGTTTTTCCCTATAATTTTCCCCAATTATATTAGATATTTGTCCTTACGTTTAGGTACTGTTGAGGTCACCACACTATTGGGCGCATTCTTTGGTGTACTTGTACTGCTCCTGCTGCTATTCCTGTATATAAGTCGCAAATGTTGTTTCCATCATCGACATGGCATTAATTGCTGTGATGAACGTCATCTGGCTGCCAAATGTGTTCAAAAGATCAGTAAGTATTAGTATTATTCGATTAGTAAGATTAAACTCTAACTTTCTCCAACTGCAGCAAGAAAACGTCGTTATGAGAACACTAGTTCCGATTCGGAGGAGGATATATTGCGACGTCTACGATGGCATCAGCAGAGCCAACAAAATGACAAATTGGCCGGTTACGGCATGAATAGCAATCAAATCAATCCGTTGACAGCTCACAGTTTCAATTATCATCAACCTGATGCCGACCTGCAAAGAGTCACGGTGACGCGTGACCCTTTGGCCATTGCCGAAAGGGGCAAGGTCGGCATACCGTCATCGCATAGTGAGTGCAGCTCGAATGATTCCATGGAGGCATCTGTCGACAGTCATACAGGCATTTTGACGGGGGAAAGGGAAACCAAAGGTAAATTCAATTTGCTTAATCTGCAAACGAAAGTATGTATATAACTACATCTATGTTTACTTATATGTAGGTTTTCCCATCACAGCGTTAAGGCAACCATCTTATGGGGATCATCGTTCTAAAATTCTGCATACGCAACGTTATCAACAGCATAAGGTTGAGGTTTTGGCGCCAAAACAGGATAAAATACAGGACAACAGGGATCGTGATAATGTAGTAGTTGTGCCAATAACTAATACCCTCAGTAATAACAACAACAACAATAACACCTCCACTATAAACAACAACAACACTAATGACGACGTAAGATCTTAATGAATTCTGTTTATTATCCCCCTTTCGTTTTCATATTTCGTTGTTGTTGTAGGAACCCCTCTTTGATACCAGCGATCTACGCTCCATTAAGTCAGATGAAATGCTGGTTAATGATGCCAAGGGTACACCACCAAGAGGACCCATCGAATTGGAAATGTCACTACTGTATGATGCACCCATGCGAAAGATGACAATTCATGTGATGCAGGCACGCTGCTTACCACCATTGGCGACTGGACAGCAGACGCACACCCAAGTCCGTATGCTGATGCTGCCCAACAAGAAGCAGAAGCATAAAACTAAAATACGTAGCGGTGAGAATCCTCAGTATATGGAAAGCTTTCTCCTGCATCGCGTCAATCCGGAGGATGTCAACAACATGGGACTACGTGTGCGTCTCTATGGTTGTGAGCGTCTGCGGAAGGAACGTCTGATAGGCGAGGCATATGTGAGTTTTGCCACAGTTGATCTGGAACTGGAGACCAATCTGTGGCTGCCTCTCGAGCCGCGCAATACTTCATCGATTTTGGGATCAACCAGCGATTTACTAAGTTTGGCCAGATCAGACAGTGCCGGCTCCACATCGTCCATGCAGCACGGCGGTGTGTCCGAACTGCTGCTGGGACTGAGCTACAACGGAGTCACAGGTCGTCTGAGCGTCGAGATCATCAAGGGCAGTCAATTTCGAAGTCTGTCGCTGAACAAGGCGCCCGATACATATGTGAAACTGTGTATGGTCAGCAGTATTGGCCAGGAGATATCACGGGCAAAGACATCGATTCGCCGTGGACAACCCAATCCGCTTTTCAAGGAGACATTCGCCTTTCAGGTGGCCTTGTTCCAGCTTAACGATGTCACTCTAATGATCTCTGTGTATGCCAAAAGGCATATGAAGAAGAACGAAATGGTCGGTTGGTTTAGTTTGGGCCTCAATTCATCGGGGCCAGAGGAAGTGGCCCATTGGGCGGATGTTTGTGAGATGCCAAAAGGTGAGATGCTGGCGCGATGGCATGTCCTGGTGGATTCTTGATTCGAGCAGTTAGGACAGTCTTCTGGACGCAGCAGTAAGGCCCTCAAGAAATTGGGTTTCGCTGCTTCAGCGTTCAAGGACAGGTCCAAAGAGAAGGTTGCCAAAGAGAAGCACTGCTCCGATGACGAAGCCGATCAGTTTCCTCCTGACAATGCGGTGGCAGTCGAGATTGAGCCGGGCTTAGAGTTAGACTTTGTCTAAAACTGATAGCCAGCATTTGATGGCTATCGTTGGCCAGTGGTAATTTTGTGATTTGTTTTTTCTATGGAGATGCCCCTCTGACTCCGGGGGTTATAAATATAAACAAATAAAAAAGTATTGTAATTTTTCAAAAGATCCGTCACTCATTGCGAGTCCGGACCATAACCCCCCTCCCTCAAGAAAGGTCTGCGGGGGGGTTTGGAAAAACAAAATTTGTAATTGGAAAACAATTTGGCACACATTTTTTGTACAAAATGTGGAAAAGAAACACAAAAAAAAAAAACGTAATAGAAAAGAAATACTGAATAATTATTGTAATACTAATTATTATCTTAGAATATCGAAATTTTATACGCAATGGATACAAAGTAACATACTAAACATAAAATACTTATTACTCGAAATTTGAACTTTATAATTGTTTGTGATAATGCATAACTATATCTACATATATGGTAGAATCGGTGGATCAGGATCAACCAGCAGTTGAGAGAATATCGCAGTGTGTCTCAATGTCGGAATTTTTTGTAAAAAAAAACAAATAAAATTTCTGCATCTTATCTATAAACATATATATATTTAACCAAAATGGTTCCAAAACAACAACAACAACAAAACCATAAGAAAATGTGTCTTCTAAGACAAATTAGCACTTTTTTTATTACAAAATAATTCTTAAATCCAATCCCAAGTGAATAGCAACAATTGTAGCAAATAACTATAAATACTTACATAAATTACATACATTAAACGAACGATTGATACACTTGATTAAGTATTTTTGATCAAGAGCCATACGCATTGTTCCAGTTTTTGATATGCAGTTAAACGGTAAAGATATATATAAACCAGTACCTTAGAATTCAAAACGCACAAAGATCTATTGTACAAGTGACAGACAGACAGAAGAGTTGATATTGATAAAGAATCTGCAGAGAGAACAAATGAATCTCTCTAAAGAAAACAAAAACATTGGATTTGGGTTTGTTAATGTTACGAATGATACAAACATACAGATATATCTATGTATATATCAGAATTAGAGCCAGCAAAGGGATTTAGATATGAGGTGAAATGATAAAAGAGAATATCTGGCATTGAATCTAAATAAGTTCAACTTATATACAGAAAAGCTTTAATAAATGTCGGTATTAGTTTTATTTTTTTTAATTGTACATTCCAATAAAGAATTCAATTTTATTAACAAATACCCAAAAAACAAATGAAAACTATTCAACTAATTGCAATGCTCATGCAAGGACAAAAGACCCTTAAAATTAATTTATATATGTAAATGCGTAGTATTTGTATCTTTTAACAATCTATATGTTTTTTAATATCAAAATATTTTATATTATATATTCACAATTCAAATTGAATGTGTGTGTTTGTTGTTAACGAAGAAAGAAATTTTAAGAAACGAGTTGAGAGAATGAGAAAGTAACAGAAAAATGCAAACAAACTGAAGGATACATTACATAATGCATATTTGTCAAGTCGATTTTGTAAGACAACATACTATATTTAGGTATGGAAACTAATTACACACAATTATAATTATTATGATTATTATTCAAAAGCTTCTAAATGTGCGTAAGTCTCTGTGCGTGTGTGTGTCAGCAAAAAACAAAAAAAAAAAGGTAATATTAATACAATTCAAAGAAACAAAACATTTTACGACACAACACACAGCGAGACGAAGAAAGACTTGCAAATAAATTGCAGCGTTTATTTGACAAGTTCTTGTAGAAAAGTAAAACTCCCTCCATTGGATATTTGAGAATTGTGTGCAGTGATTGATTTTTTTCCTGGAATACAACTTACAAAACATATTTCTACTTTTCAATTTAAAAACAATTAAATTGTCATTGTTGATTATCAGAATAATAATTTTAATATTACATAATTGCGACTTAAAGAATAAAACGATAATATTAAAAACTAACAATTTACAATAAGATCTCTAACAACTTTTGTTATTTACACTATTAATTTTTGTTGTTGCTTGGGAGTTTTAAACTATTTCTTGCGCTTTCTTCTCATCTTTTTATAGTTACCCCCATTGTCTTCGTCGTCACTATCTTGATATTCCTGAGTTTCTTTGGAGTTATTGCTGTGGCTGGTAATAGCTTGGGCATTCCATTCTTTACGCAACTCACTCAGCATGCCCGGCGTCAATAGCCCTTGGGCTAGGAGTCTTTCGGTAAGGCGTCCACGTGAACCACTTGGCAGACGTGGCTCCTTCACGTGAGTGACACGACGCATTCCATAGTTTGGCACTGTGTCACCATCCTGATCGGCCTCCGTGTTCTTAAGTAGGCGTGTTATTTGAAATACACCTTGCTGGATGATCTCATCGAGTTCCTTTTGTGCCTCTCTCACGCTGGCTGCCTCTGGGAACAGATCCATGAAGCGATAGCTCAACCATAGATACAAATCCATTACATCGAATATGGCCTCCAAATGAACCAAATCCAATATGGTTTTTGGCAATTTGAAAGGCCAACCGCAATTCCTTTTGATGAAATCAAATGTTATTGGCTCATTTCTACTATATTGGCGGGCAATCTTAAGGAACATGGAGCAAACGAAAGGCATTTTTCGGTTAATCGGAGCACAGCAGAAGACATAACGCGCACGCAGAGGCAAAGGCACATGTTGTATCATCTCGGCAAGGAATTTAAAATCATCAATGTTGCACATAAAGTATAAAGAGTCGTCCACTGTGCAGAGGTTGACGAAAATGTCCATTAGATTGCTTAGCGACGAGTTGGGCAGGTGATAGGCATATAATTCAATTTGATCGGCAGTTGGATGTAAACCAGCTTGTTTCAAGGGTTCTGGTGATTGGCCTAAAATCCTCTGAAGTGTCGACAGATCGTCCGCCTTGAAGGCAGTGACGTAGCCATGCTCCCACTGTGTGCGAAAACGGCCAGCACGTCCGGCTATTTGAAGTGCTGCCGACACAGATATTGTATCAATTTCCCGCTCGCCACGTTCATTTAGTGTCGGCTTGACCAAGGAGTAAAAGATAATTCGGCGTATGCTCCTGCAAAGATTTATAAATTCCATCATTTCGCAGGCAAGGATTATTTAGAGTCCACTTACAGATTCAAGCCCATACCGATAGCATCGGTGGCTACCATTACTTTGCAACTATTTTCCGGGTCATTGAATTTAGCTGCTTGTGCCAGTTTCGTTCCAGGTGGTAGTCCACCATAGATGACAGCCACCTCTTTGCCGCTGCAATTGAATTTAAACATTTATTGAGGAAGAGTAGAAGTGGTTAACTGCTGGCTTGACTTACCGCGCCTCGATCTCCCGCGATACAGTATAAATATCGTGTTTACTAAAGCAGACAATGCAATCTCCAGGCCTTACATTATCCAGTGATCCCAATGCAGTATTCTCAACGGTGAGCTCTGTAAGACGATCATAGCGACGCACTTCGACTGTTTCGCCAGTAGTTTCGCAGATCTTTTCCAGCAATTCTAAGGAGCCAGCCTCCCCACATACGTGCACCTCATCGGCAATTAGTCCCAGAAATGCCCGTGTCCAGGCCCAACCACGTTGTGGATCTCGTATCTGTTGTATTTCATCGATCACGGCAACCTCGTCTAGAAAAAATAACCTTGAAGGTAAATAAAGCTCTCAAAAAGCGGATAAATGCACTTACAGGGTGTATTTACAGACGTCATTTCGACAGTGCAGGCCACATGACTGGCTGGTGAGTTCTCGCTGATGCCGAATTTACGCTCTTCCCCTGTGACTAGATCACATGGTGTGCCACGCTCATTTGCCTTGTTGTAAACTTCCGTGGCCAGCAGCTTGAGGGGTCCACAATAGACGCCACTTTTGGCACTTAAATACCGCTCCATGGCATGATACGTCTTGCCCGAGTTTGTTGGTCCAGCGTGGAAGACAATTTTGCGTGTAATGGCGCGAGCACTGGTATACCAATTGGCAGGCTGCCGGAGATCCGAGATCTTTTTCAAATCATCCATGCAGTCGAGGTGAGGAAACACGGTTTTAGCATGCCGCAGGAAGTATGGGAATATATCATCAATGTGACCGGCTCCTTGCGTAATGTCGCTAAAGATTATATGTAGATCCACAGGTAGATTCTCAGCCTCAATGCAATAACGACGAAATGACCCAAACGCCTGTTGCTGTAAATAGGCTGCAAAGGGCAGAGGGAATGATTAAGGGGAAATTTGGCTACCAGATGTCTATATTTAACTCACAGTCCAATCCATTCTCGCTGCACAATGATTTGATCTCACGCCGCTGGGTGAACTTATTTAGAATCTTAAGGATTTCAGATTTCTCCAGCTTGCCTACCAGCTCGGAGCCCACGTCTTCGGAATCGGCGGGGTTAATGTCCACCTGGACCGGCTTGAACAGTGTGGAAACATTTACAACATTCGGCTCATGCTTCTTTCGAGATAGGTGAAACGCCGACCGGTGCAATGCACGCACGTCCATAATGGTGCCCAATCCCAGCCGTAGACGATGCCAATGCCATTGCTGCACAGTATAGATCAGGCTGATGGATCGCCGCGTGTTTTGCATTGCATTTTAATTGAACAAATTGAAATTAAAAGAAAAACGTGTGTCCTCCGACTCTCTGATATAACAATCCACATTAGAGCTGGCACTATCGAGAATATCCATTGTGACCACCAGCGATAGTTTGCCCAGCACTATTCTACATATGTAAAATTTTACTATCTACCTAATGTAAGTCGATAAGTTTGATTCGACAATCGATAATTATCGACAATTAGCAAACGAAAACAAAAATGACTCACATCTCAACTACGGATTCGGATCGTTAAACAATATACAAAAATACAAGTTTGTGTACAATTAAATAAAGAGAATCCCCCCACAACATTCACAACAATGGGCTTGTTCGGCAAAACTCCCAGCAAAGATCCGAAAGAACAGGTAATATAACGGTAACATCGCAGATGTTTTTGCCAGCGCCACAAAATATAAATTATTGTTGTGTTGTTTGTTCTAAATGATGTCACCTCATTTCAACCCGAAAATTAATACGCTTTTGTTTCTCTCTCTCTCGTCGTCAACGTTGTCATCATGGTTGTGTAGGTGCAAGAGTGGACGCACAAGATTCGAAAGGAGGGTAACCAGCTTGATAGACAAATACGCAGCATACAACGGGAGGAGGAGAAGGTGAAGAGATCGCTTAAACAGGCGGCTCAGAAAAGTGATCGCGATACCTGCGTCATTCTAGCCAAGGAGATAGTTAATGCCCGCAAGGCCGTCAATCGCATTTACACGACGAAGGCGCATCTCAATTCCGTACAGATGCAAATGAAGAATCAGTTGTGTAAGTGAGAATCCAAAGTAGAGTTAATTCCTATTGTCACACAATATTTACTCTGTTTAGCTACCTTGCGTGTGGCTGGATCACTGCAGAAGTCCACAGAGGTAATGCAGGCCATGCAGAATCTTATCAGATATCCAGAATTGGCGGGCATAATGCGTGACATGTCCAAGGAAATGATGAAGGCGGGTATAATCGAGGAGATGCTGGACGAGACAATGGATTCGATTGAGGAGACCGAGGAATTGGAAGAGGAGGCTGCCAAGGCGGTGGACAAAGTTTTATGGGAAATTACGGACGGCAAGTTGGGAGAGGCTCCATTGCCACCAGAGGCTACACCAACCACTGCATCCACGTCGACCCCGGCGCGTGTTCCAGTCGCCGAGGCAGTTGTTGACGACGATGATGAGGATGAGGGGGAAGATCTCAAGGAGATGCAAAGTCGACTGGCCTCGTTACGCTCATAAGTATCATGGGATCAAAAGGGTGACCCAGTTGTGAAAAGTAAATTTAGGCATGTGATTGTATTTGTAGCACCTAAACCACCCACACCTTTTTCATCTGTTGAAAATCTCCGAAATTCTAAAGCCTCCCACACACTCTCTGCCCTCGATAATTACAAAAAAACCAAAATGATCGTCTAAAATCGAATCGGCTCACTTTTCCGCTATTTTTTTTGTTTTTTAGTGTATAAAGTGTTCCAGTTCAAATTGTTTTGAGCTGTGCAGTAGTTGTCTTAACATTAATTTTACAAAAAGTTACATTTTATTTATTGTATAGTTTACTTTGTATATTAAAGTTCGATTTGAGTTACAAAAAAAGGCATACAGAATAGATCTGGGATCTAAGGTCTGACATTGCGTTCTATGAAATCAAGATAGGCAGCAACTCTTGTATAAACTCCAGGAAAATCCTTAAGGCCACATTGAGTTGGCCCATAGGAAACAATTCCCGTTAAATAATAGTTGGCATAACCATCATAGGTCTCTTCCAGCACCAAGGGGCCGCCGGAATCACCGCGACAGGAATCAATACCCTCCACTCCGCCGGCACAGATTTGAGAGCTTGTCACTATGCGACGCTGACTATTATAGACACGATTACATTCGGTCAATGTCACCGCCTCGATTTCAGCTTTCAATTTAAATTGCGCTGTGGCATTCGTCTCGGTGCGACCCCAACCGGCCACCACCATTTTCCGTCCCAAGAAGATTTCATCACGTTGCTTTGCTTGGGTGGGCAGACACACGGGTGATATGAAATCTGTAAAGGTCACAGTATCTCTCAGACGGAGCAAGGCAATATCATTCAATTGATCTCGTGAACTTGCTGAATACTCTGGATGGACTATTTTCTCAATGACAGGATTATCCACATACGGATCATTGCAATCGTCTCGTCCATTTTTCTCTTTAGTGCAATCGGGATTTGTGCTTGTGTCCCATTCACCAAGACGAACCCCAGTTAGTCGCCAATCTCTGGGTATGGCATTCACACAATGGGCAGCAGTGATTACATAACGGTTATTGATCAAGGAACCACCACAATTATGACCAATTACATTGCCAGCTGACAGAAGGGAATAACACTCGATTACCATATATGAACATGTGTTTGGGGAAAGTCCCAATGGAATTTACTTACGCTTTGTGTATTCGATCAAAGCCATCCAGGGGAATTCTCTTTTGCGTGTTGTGACGCCACCAACAATACGATCACCAAAGTTTTCACCACAATTCGGGGCCTGTGGCAATAATTTGGAATTAAATGGTTTTGGCCTGGGTGTGGTGGGTGAGGGTGCAGGTGGTTGACCCTGATTGCCCCACACAGGCCCAGACTGAGGCAACCTCCGACTATTGGCACAGCAAATCTATAAAATTATTTTGGGTTAGGATATAAAGGAATATATATTATATGTATGTGTACATACCAGAACTTGACCATTCCTATAGCCACATTGACTATTTTGAAGCAGGACACGATTGCTGGTCGAGATTGGCTGCATTTGTACAAGTTCAAAGAGATAATCGCATTCCCTTAGATAAATGCATGAGCCACTCTGCTCCCCGGGTGTGGTACAATAACCGAAGACCTCTGTGTTTGGAATTAGATAAAAGCAAATATTAAGTTTAGACCACAATCAGAGCACAGAGGACAGCGACCTTTGCTGCTGTATCCCATTCCACTTCTCTTCTCTCCACCATTAAACAAACAAAACACATACATACATAGATAGCAGAGTGTTTGGGTCAAGTTCAGTGCTGATAACCCAATTGTTTTGCCTCCAACCTACCTTGGGCATTATACAGCCATATGTTTTGCACCACTAACAAAATAAAACCAAATTGAAGCTTAAGCTCCATTGTATATACATATATGTATATGCTTATATGTGTATATACAATTTAATTTATTTGTTTGAATTAATTAAGCGCTTGGTCGTGCGCCTGCGTTCGCTAGTCAGAATACAACTGATTGGGAGAGTGGAATATACAACTTGAAAAAATAATCGATCGAACTGGACGTTGTCTGGGCTTATCAGCCTAACTGAACTTAACCAGAAGCTGCTCTTTCAAGCTCGTATGCTTTAGAAATGAGAGAGGGAGAGAGAGAGAGACTTGAGTGCAGGCTAACTAGATGTTCTTCTTGCCGGTTTTCTTCATCCACATCTACATGTACATCATCGCATCATTGGCATCGTCAGCATCATCAACGCAATTTCCGCTTGAATGGACCGATGATTTCATTTCTCTTCTACACTTGAGGCTGACAGGTCTTGGCCCGTTTTAATAGCCATCCACTTGAACAGTGCCTGCTGCTGTTGCTGCTGCTGCTGCAACAGACAAGTCGATTGAGTTCAATTTTTTTCTCTCTCTCCCCTCCATCCCCACGTTCGCTCTTTTCGTATACACAAGCATATGTACCTACTTATTTTCAATTTATTTGATGTACTTGCAGATGCTGTACATACATACATACATACATTGTATGCTGTACTTATGTACATATATATGTTAATTAAATACATATATATCAGTCTATTTATTATGCACATGTACAAGTGGTTGAATTTATTTAGGATGCCCTGCTGAATGATGACCAGGTTAGAAGTGGGAGTCAGTGCTTGAGTAGTGCTCCAGAACCACCCCATAACCCACCTCACTCCCGCCGCCAACTTCAGTGGGTATAGAATCAACTTTATTTGTATGTATAATAGTCCCCCTTATCCTCCACTACACAATGTATGTATGTATGATGTGTATTCGAGTGCCGGAAATAAAATGTTTAATTAAAGTCAACAGGAAACTATGAGTAGTTTTTGTAATTTATATTTAATCCTGATTTCTATAATATTTACTCTCTCCAGTTAATATGACACGTGCTTACCTTAGTCATTCCGATTTCTTTCTTGTTAAAAAAAATACAATAAGCATTTATATTATGACTCTTTGTGTTCTAAAATATAAGAGTCTCTGTTATGTATATACTTTTGATATCAGAGAAAACTCGTTTTATTTTTTATTTTATTAATTCTCAACCGAACATCTCTTTGTATCTCAGGCTTAAAAGCTTATCTCATCTTATTATTTCATCTTTTGTCAAACAAAGTTTGTTGTTTCCTTTAATGACCGAAACTATCTCTTTCATGTTATTGCCAATTTTTACATTTTCATTAGAAACTATATTATTTAGTACTTTTTATAGTCAGGAAAATGACAATTACTTTGTTCTAAGTTCATTTTAAAATGTTGGAATTATGTCAAAGTAAAGCAAACAAAACTATATACATACATGTGTACATACACTCATCTTCTTGCAGCTTCTTTTTATACCTTTGCAAAAAGGGTATATTAATTTTGGTCAGAAGTGTGCAACGCATAGAAGGAAGCATCTCCGACCATATACAGTATATATATTCTTGATCAAATAGCCATGTCCGTCCGTCCGTCAGACTGGATCAACACGAACTCCTCCTAGACCGTAAGAGCTACAGAGCTGAAATTTTGAATGTAGGCTTGTGCAGGAGTTGTATATCTCGGATTGAGCCGGATCGGACTACTATATCATATAGCTCCCATACAATCGACAAAGTCACGAACAGTGACTTTTCTCAATAACTTCGTTTTTTTGAGTGTTTTTTTTGGTGAGTTTATTACACCTTTAAACGACTGTGCCAAATTTGATCAAGATCGGGTGACTATATCATATAGCTCTTATAGGAACGATCGGTCGAAAACAGTGACTTTCATCAAAAAGTTCGTTATTTCCTATGCTAAGATTGAAGGCCGTACTTTCGCAAACATTATCCTTTTTAAATAAAACAGTTAGGTTAGATAAACCAGTTACTTAAAAATTTGCAAGGGCCCTCTGGTTTTATATAAATATTTATAAAAAATACAACTTACCTTCGGCATTTAAGTAAGTCAAACAGTTCGTAACTGAAAAAGAGGTAAATATTCTTGTATAAATAAAGTGTTTTCTTTTATACAAACTATATCCTGACAGTTAATAGAAAAAGTATTATAGAAATTGTTCTTTCCTTGCGATGACCAAGAAAATAGATATTAATTTTTACAAAATGTATGAAAATTGAAAATAATCTATACATAATTGCAATATGTATCCAATAGTATGATTAGTCATAACATCAAGGAGAAGAAATCTACCACTAGATCGCCGCGATAATCGATATACTCATCCTTTAAAACTGAATTGAAGACAACTGACTATTCTATAATACATATACGAAAATTTCAATAGAATCAATTACTTGCCTGTTTGAACTTTTCTTTGTTACAGCTTGCAGTAGGTAGACATTAAATAACTAAAGTATTCCATTTTAAGGGCCTTTTAATTTATACAGTAAATACTACTAATTTAAATGCTTTCAATTTGAATATAAACTGCCTTCGATTTTAATTATTTACATAACAATTATTGGGCAACTATTAAGAATATTTTAAGGGGTTATATTACTCATAGTCTAAGTATTAACTATTACTTTGTATGAGTAAGTAAGTTACTTATAGTAACATTTTTGTGCATTCGTATTGTTTGATTTATATGGGAATATCCCCAATAACGGTTCTCACTTCACTTCACTTCACTTCCATTCATTTGGGGCTTTCATCTATGGCCATGTAAACTTAATTTCAATTCACAATTATTTGTGCAAGAACATGATTATTTGGGAATTTCCCGGCAACCTGAACATGGAATACCCAAAATAAATAAAAGTTTAACTTAAATGCTACGATTGTTGCTTGACCAGTCCGCGTCAATGAGGATGGAAGGAAGGAGGGGGACTCTGTGAGGTGGTGACTTGGGAACGGTTGTGTGCGGGTGTAAATGAATGCGTAAAGTAAGATGAATGATTTCAATTTGTTACAAGTGCTTTTAACTTTAGATTCAGCAGACGAGAGAATAAGAGAATGGATAAGGATAAGGATGCTTCGAGGGATGCTTCTTGCTGTGGGTTAACTGTGTGTGTGTGTGTGTGTGTGCGAGTGTGTTTCAGTTTATTTAGTGGCAGTTAGTTTGCTGATTTAATGCCTTTGGCCACTTCAGGAAAGAGTGAACGTCGTCAATTTTACCATTTCATTTGACAATGCATTTCATTAGGGTTTACCTTTAGCTTATACTCGTATTGCTCCGGTCAACATATATTACATTAAAGTGGAATCTTATGTGTGTGAAGGCAAAGCATTGCTCCGCATAACACGTATACGCAATGGTATCCCCCATTTCTCAGTTACGATGTGGGCATTTGTTTTGGGTTAATAAACACGACTCTTTACACTTGGCTGATTGCAAAGTGCTTTTTGGTGATAATCGAGAATGAGTGTGGCAATGCAAAAAGTAAATCCAACTTGGATGTGAAGAGTTTTGTTGTCGTGGTGGTGCGTTTGTATAATTAAAAGCATTCATTGCATTATTTATAAGCCAATGGGCTAAAGGGGTGTGTGCCTTACCTTTATGAGATGTATCTGTGTGAGTGTGTGTTAAGGTCATACCGATTAAGCTCCCTTTGGACCTTTTGATGCTGGTCGATATACAACTTCGAGGGAATGCTCCCTTGTCTCTCTCTCTCTCTTTGTTTTACTCTAATCTAAGTGACAGGCGAAAATGAACGCATTAAAATGTCAACGATGTCAATTTAGGAATCAATTGTACCGAAACACACAGCGATGAACTTTTTTAATTAAACGAAATATGCCAGATACGACTAAGTAGTAAGTACTTTTTGTATTGATTTGCCGGAGCGTGCGTGCCCCGTGACAAGTAAGTTTTTGTGCCATCCCGCATCCCATTGAGTTGAGATGTTTGGAGGGTTGGGGGCATCTTTTAACTTTATTGATATGACGACTGCGTCTTTCTTTTGCAATGCCAACAACAACAATGTCAAGAGAAAAATACACAACCATAGCATAAGGATCACACATCCCATCCCATCTCATCCCATTTCATCCCATGACGTTTTGCTATCGCCATCACCATTGCCCCGTAAAGTCCTTAAATTCCAAACACTTTGGAATTTTATCTCTAAACAATGCGGACTGGCAAAATGACAGGCAGCATGAAATGTCAAGGAAGAGTTTTACCAAATTCCAATAAAATCATCACAGCAAAGCCATTGTCTGGTTACGCCTCAGATGTCTGTGTGTGTGTGTGGTTGTGTGTGTCTGTTTGGGTGTAACCAGGATTACATCTAGGTGGAATAAAAGAACTTGTTTGCCATCCACAAAATATGTAATTTTCAATTTTTCATGTCTCTCTGATCTGTCTGTGTGTGTGTGTGTGTGTTTTGTCATAAAAATAAAATAAAAAGATGTAACAAAATGAAATTGGTTTAGGCATTCTATAAACATAATTTTTATGAAAGACAAAATATTGAATATTTGCCATACTTACTTACTTACTTTGCCTCTTGTTGGGGATATATGTAAATCTAAATCAATAAAGAATACGTTTTTCTTTGTCTTTCATAATAATGCTTTTAAAAACTCTTTATTGGAAATTAACTCGTTTTTCTATATTAAAATACAATCCAACAGTAAATACAATACAACATATTACAATGCAATACAATAATACAATCCGCAATCCGATCATCAATTTGTATTCGACTATGAGTAGTTTTGCGATACTTTTTAGCAGTATTCGAATTCGATAGAATAAGTTTTCGTACATAATAAGCTACTATCATCAATATCATCCTCATTATCATCATCATGATCAGCATCATCATTATCATCATCGTCGTCGTCAAATGCACGAATATATATATATATGTATATATATAATTTAGTTGTAATATAACTCGCTAGGTTTTCTTTATTTATTTTATTATGTCTTTGGATCATTTTTTTTTTAGTTATTAAGGTTTCTTCGTATTTTTGTTGCTATTATTTTGTCTATAATTCATTACGGAAATAGTCTTGGGTTGCATTTGATTTCGACTTTAGTTGTATGTATGTATATGTATATATATATCTGATCAGATAAATATCATATAAATACACCTACAATATGAAAAACAAAATGCGTTTACTATGCATTTTATAAAAGTAAATAACACTTTTGTTTTTGTTTAAATTTTTCCAAGCTATTGTTCATTTTTTGCTTTTTTTTTATTTAATTGTATATTGTATAACTAGATTTTATTCGGCTTATGATTTTGTTATTTTTATTTTTTTTTAAATTTAGATTTCGCTCAACTATCATTAGATTGATGTATGTATGTATATTTTTCGTTTGGATGTATATATATTTTTGAATCGCAAATTTATGATTGATTAAAGTATAGAAACTTTTAATATATATATAATTTTTTTTAATATTTTTCTTTCATTTTCGGTTGAATTTTGTTTGTATATATATTTATTTTTGTTTTCTTTATTTAAACCTTTTACTTGATCATATCAATATATGTATATATGCAAGTATAGTTCATAAAACTTTTAACAATAATTTCAGTCGGTCATTTTGGTATGTAAATTATATATACTTAGGCTATAAGTTTTTACTTCTTTCTTTCGATTTTTTTATTTCTTACGTTTTCACTTTTCAATTTGGGTTTTTAAATTTTTTTTATATTTTAGTTTCTTCTTTCTTAGGGTTTTATTTTTTATTTTGTTTACATTTTTATTGTAAAATCATTTAATATTTAAAATTAAGACACGAAATCGTTTTTAAGTGTAGAGATACATATATGATTGTTTTACTTTTTGGAATGATTGAAGTGAATAATGCTTAAATATATAAGTGTGTATATATATTATATACCTATATACTTTTCAAAATCATTAAACTAATATACAGATTGACAGGAGATTGTGAGGAGGATAGATTTAGTAGGTCTCTACTGAGCCACCGACTAGGTGAGGAGAGGTGAGGAGAGTGAAAAAATGCAAATGCGAAATGGTTTTATTTTTTTTTTTTTTTTTTTTTTGTGGTTACCGACATACACAATTTGGCGGATGTTCCGAAACCTCACTATCATCTATAAATATTAAAAAGTTAATAGTCAATTAAAGACTGTAACATATCCGCCCGATACGAATCGGACTTGGAAATGGGAATAATCCATTTATATATTTCTTGGAAAGGATATGTATATTCGGCTAGCCGTAGAAGAAAAACAGAAAAAGGAACACAGCGATTGAAAGATTGAATATCCTTTTCTAGGATAAAGAACATTTGAGCAGTTTGCTAATAATTCAATATGCAGAAATTTTCTAAACTCAGCAATATGTGTGTGTATTAAGGACCTTAAATCTAGTATATATTAGACTTCATTTAGAGTCAATTTTTTTTTTTTTTTTTTTTTTTGGAATTTCAGGTACTTTTGGAAAATCTTATGAATTATTTCTATTTTGGCAAATAACGAAAACATTTTACTTGTCCTAAAAACTCCTTTTCCACTACAAATGAATGCATTTGAATGAATCCTGTTGCATGTTTGATAGTTCGGTAGCTGGGTGGATGAGTGAGGCTTTTGTGGCACGAATGAATGACTTTTTGGTATGCTGGCAAATTGCTATTTATGCTATTCTAATTGCTTTAAACTAATCTCGTTGTCATATTGATCATAAATTTCACACATTTTCTTTTTGTTTTGCTATCATTAAATCGTTGTACCTATTAGAGATAAGTAAAGTATATAAAAGTAATCGTAAACCGTATTCATAATTCGTAAGTCGTAAATGTAATTGTAATCGCAAGCGTATTACATGCTTTAATCATCTTTGTATTTATGTATGTAAGTATGTATGTAACTGTCTTGAGTACAAAAACAAACTAAGTACACATTAATTACATAATGTGCTCAACTAAATTTGTCTATTATCTTTCATATATTAACTATAAAAGCAAAATATGTACTTATAAATTGTTACATATGTTTGTGTATGTGTCTATGTTTTCTTGGGGAAAGGTTCATGTTCTAAAAAGTATATATAATAAGCTAACAATAAGTACTCAAGTACAATACATAATTTATGTCCCATTTGAACTAGATTAGAGGACACCTAATAAAAATTGTTATGGATCGTTTGCTTGGGCTGCTAATGTTGCATATGTATTTAAGTTTGTTTTGTAAAGGGCACGTTGTAGGATTTTCACTTTATCATATCATATCAAATATGTATGTATCAATTACATTTTGTTGTGAGGGCAATATTTCATATTTTTTTGGTTTTAAACGCATGTAAACCTAGTTCAGACAAAAGTTTTATAGTCACCATAGTCTCGAATTGAACAAGAGAGCTGGCAGATAATGCACATTTTGCTTCTCGAATCTCGTTCCCCCAGATGCCAGCCATGGAATCGATCCAATCATCCATCCATTCATCTTGTTCCTTATCCATACGGTAAGCACATTTATACATATATGCTATTATTGATGTACTCTGAAACCGAAACCGAATCATTTTTGTATGGATGGGGATTTCTAAATCTCTCCACCATTTAGATATTTGAAGGTTTTCTTCTGTCATCTTGTTTAGAACAAGTTTCTCAATGAGCAATTCTTAAAAGCATCACTGAGACGTTTTTTCAATTTGGCTGAAAATACAAGACAAGAAACAATCAGTTAATATGCACACAACAAACCAAAGAAGAGTTAAAAGAAGAATACAAAAATTATGAAGAAAATCCTATTAAAAAACTTGCCTACAAAACATGACAAAACTAAAAATGAAATTAAATTGAAAGATTATAGTTAGAGTTGGAGTAAAAGTGAAGTTGAGTTAGAGTAGAGAAGTTTGATTAGATGTGTTTTTTTTTCTTTTTTGTTTTCTTTTTGTCCTTTATCTATACTCAATGACAGGACAAATTCTCCCTAAGGGACTGTTATTTTGCAATTTGCTGTGGTCTCTCTGAAGTAACTCGTTAACTTTTTTTCATCTTGTGGCTACGTTTGGTTATGTTGTTGTTGTTGTGGTGTGTGGAATGAGAGTTATGAACTGGAGTGGATTGAAATAGTTTAGACTATTTACCACCTACCTTTCCTCTTTGGGTAAGTTGAATGGTTTGTTGTAGATTAAAGAAGGTATACACACAGCTTAAAAATAACTTTAATATTCCTTTAAACAGAATATATATGTGCATATACTTACTAAATTTACATAAGTTGTCCAAATATGCTGATATACACACACATATACATATATATATGGATTAGACTCACCTTTTAACCTTTTTTTTTTTTTTGGAAGGCTTAATACTTAGGTTTAGGGGGTGTATGCAAGTAGTCGAGTTAACGTAGCACATTCCATTACACAATTATCAATTTCATTGTAAACACAGTGTATTTAGCAGTAGAAAAAGGAGTAGATTTAGTAGTAGTAGTAGATATAGAGAGACAGCAGTTAAGTTAGCATCTGGGCCTATATAAAAACACATATATATCTATGTATATGTATGGAGAAACGTAATTTCTTGTGTTGAAGTTTAAGATAAATAGAAGGAAAAGGACTTAGGAGAGAGATAGAGAGAATGAGGTAGAGAAAGAGAGAGAGAGGGAGATACACATACACACACATATTTACATATACATATACGAAAAATAGGTTAGAAAATACATTTAGACTAACAGTCATGCCAAATTAAATTCGCTATATGTATTAGTTAGTTAACAGGCACAGAGACAGACAGAGAGAGAGAGAGAGAGAGATAGAGTTAGAGGGAGATAGAGTCACAGTGTAGCTGAAAGAATGGGATTTGAGGCTGAGGTTTGGAGATTGAATGTGTAAGGGTTTTTGTTTTACAATTAACGGTAAAGTTAATGCCAGTTAATTGCTTGCCACCTAAGAATTAAAACCCATTGTATTTGTTGTGTTTTCTCATATATATTTATACATATATATATTGTTTTTTATTATTTTCTTTTTTTTTTTTTTTTGGTTTTGTATTTCTTTTTTAATTAAATGTTCAAAGTAACAATATAATTAATCAACTATTAACGCTTTTTCTTTATGGTTTTCTTCTTCATCTTTTTCATCATTGTTTTCGTTTTTCTTTTTTTGGTTTTTGTCGTGTATAGAATTGCTTTCACATCTAATAATGACTTGAATGGTTTCATCTTTTTTTTTTTATTCAACATTATTATTTTGTTTTTATTTATATATATTTATATATATATATATATATATTGTATATATAATTTGTTCTGTTTTTTATTTACTTCTGTTTAAATTCATTTCCCTATTAAGTTACACACACATATGTATATGTATATATATACATATACACACACATGTATATGCAGCATATGTATGAATATATATATTTCAAGATAATTCATATTTAATGATCTCCTTTTCTGTGTGTGGTGTTCTTTTCGTTTTTTCTTCTTCCTCTGTGATCTCTTTTATCTTTCTTTGTTTTTTTTTTGTTGTTTGTAACTTGCTGATATACATATACATACATTATCATAACTACAATATTAACGACAAAAAATATATGTATATATATAATATATATAAAATGGAAACAAAACAAAAAATCGGCTGAACCAGAAGTTGTAACATTTTCTTTAAACATTTATGATTACGTTAAAATCTTCGTTATGATTGAATAATATGTTTCATTTTTTTCAAATATTTTTATTCTCATGTTTTTTTTGTTTTTCATTTAATATAAGTTTTTCTTTTGTTAAACAATTAAAGTGATCTTCAACATCATTGTAATAATAATAATAAATATATTTTTGTCTTGTCGTGAGAAAAACGCAATAGAGAGAGATTTACTTATATTGGTTTTGGAATCTAGTTAAACTTTCGCTATATTGTATAGAAAGCATTGTTTCATTAGTTGTCTTCGTTTTTTTTTTTTTTTTTGTAGTTACCTTTCAAAAGCTAAAAGTTTCATAGATTTGAATAAGATTCAGTATAGAGAGTAGAATTTAGGAATGTTTGAGTTTTTTTTTCTTCTTTGTAGTACATGTTTGTTTTGTTTTATTAAGGGGAAATTCAAGGGAAATAAAAGCTAGCTCTATTATGTAGTTTAGTTATAGATAGAATATAATAGTTGAAGTTCAAGATTGTTGGTTGTCCTTCCATAACGTTCATACATCATCATCATTATCATCATCATTATCATTATCATAAAAGTCATCATAATTATCGTCTTTCAACATCATTTTCATTCGCTTTTCATATGCGAGCCAAATTAAGGCATTCAATTCGTTCGATCGTTCCAACACTTTGTATGGATCGAAGGAGTATCAAGGAGAGGGCACTAAAGGATTGCTTTGTTAGATTGACAGAGAGAGGCGTGCAACAAAAAAACAAAAAAAAAATAGAATCGCCGCCGATAATCGTTAAAAATTGAAACTAATTCACTAACATTTCAAAAAGTTCAGCAAAGAGTAGAGAAGTTTTTGGAAATGTTGATTTGATCTGATCTTAAACTGTTGAGAATTATTCGTCTCTCGGGATGTATTATTATTACTATGTCGATTACCTATCCACACAGTGATTACTGATCTCATAAGATATAACATTTGTTTTTTAAACATGTATTTAACTTTTGTTTGTTTTCTGTACAAAGAAGGATTTGCGTTTGCATTTTTATTTCTTTTAACATTTACAACACCGTATTGTATATTTTTGGAACGTGTATCTATGTGTGTATGTGTTGATGTGTATACGAATGTGTGTGCGTGTGTGTGGATGTTTGTTTATAGGCTGTGGTTTAGGCATATACAAATGAATACCACAACGTTTAGAAATCCTATAGATGTTTGTTTTTCATGTACGTATATACATAAGTATGTTTTGTTTATATTTTGTTGTTGTTTTTTTTTTTGTATTTTAGCAATTGTTGTTGTTATAATGTTGTCATGTTTCATTCAAAGAATAGTTTATATATATTATACATAGTACATATTGTTTTGTTTTTTGTTGTTGGTAACTCTTTTGTTGTAGATGTAGTTGATGTTGTTCTTGTTCTGGTTGTTGTTGTTGTTGTTAAACTTGTACTGGTTGTTGTTGTTTTCTTGTGCTGTTGTTCTTGTTGATGTTGTAGTTGTTGTTGTTGGTATTGTTGATGATGATATATCTTATAAATCACCGAGAGTACATGTCTGAGATAGAGATAGAGAAATATATAGAGAGATAGAGTGACAGAGAAAGAGAGAGCGAGAGACAGAGACGACAAACAAAGAGGAGACCAGCAAGTCGTAGTAGTTGTTGATGTTTCGTGTTGTTGTTGTTGTTGTTGTAGTTTATATATTATTTATATTTTAGTAGTAGTAGTAGTAGTTGTGGCGCAGATTAAAGATTCAAAAAAGTGTTTTCAAATCAAAAGAAGAAAGAGAAAGACACCAGAGAAAGAGAGAGATATAGAGAATGCAGTGTGATTAAAACATTTATTAATATATATATATATGTATATATATTGATATATATAGAGATATAGGAATAGGTATAGGTATTGTTTTGTATGTATAAATAGAAGTTAGACAGAAATAATGGAAATGAAAAATAAGAGAAAAGTTTATCTTCGTGGCAACCGAAGTCCAATAATGTCCTTTTCAACTCTGCAATATTACGTATACGTATTAAGCATACGTACATATGTATATATAAAGGACAGGATAGTAAAAGGCAGACAGATAGATTTGATATTATACAATAAATATACGTAGACACACACATATACACACACACACACAATTCGTGCGATTTATGAGCCGTTCATGTACAAATGGAAATGGAGATCAATTTGTTTTTAAGATTACAATTGAGAAACCTATTTATTAGTTATTTGTGTAACTCCTAACACGCTTCAATACAAGGACGGCTCATGCATTGGCATTTTAGAGAACATTGTTGAAAGTTATATACATTTATAGACAGAAAAGTAGTTGAAAAAACCTTACGAAATTATATCACTTTTCCTGTTCAAATCAACGGACAACGAAAGGGCATTAGTGTAGTTTTAGTTGAATTTGGAAAGGGCATTCAAAATTGTTTTATATTTTGTGTTCGTTTTGTATCTGCAATTGGCTTTCATGTTTCTGTTTTGCTTTATTTTGCATGCATGTGATCAATATAGTTATATATATAGAAATTGAAAGAGTGTATTTCGATTCTGTATTCAATTTTTCATAAATTTTTATTTTATGTGCGCTTATCGGTGAAAAAAATGTATGCTAAATGTATCACAGCAATATGCTCTCGAACTGCCTAGCGTTTCTTATGAACTATTGTCCTTGTCTAAAATGACTATAGCTAAATTTTTAAATATTCTTTGTGTTCTTTGTTTTCGTTTTTGATATAATTTTGTTTACTATTTAATATATATTGATATAAAAATTGTCCACAGAGTGTATAACCGTCGCTCATTCAATAACCACAAAACAAAACCAAAAAGAAGGTAAAAGAAGAAACAAAAAACAAATGAAACTCAAGTATTTGGGCCATGTATGTGTGTATGTTGATGTAATATGGGTAAGAAGTTTTGTTCATAGTTTATGTGTAGTTAGAGGGTTAGGTAATAGAGGTAGATATAGTAGTATTACTTACATTTCAGAAGCATCGATCAGTGATCTCGCATAGATAAGAATAGAATCTCAATTGTTGTGTGTAAGTGAATTTTGATTGTTGTTCTTGTTGTTGAAGAAGTTTTCATAATTGTTTGTTCGTATTTTTGTTGGTTTTTTTTGGCTCAATTAAAAAGTTTTAGTTAGTTAGTTTAGTATATATATAGAGAAAGAAACAAAATGTAATAGCTGTTAAAAAACATATTGTTATCTTGAGTTTCATAACAATTAAAAATTAACTGTGACGAGAGAATGTTTTTCTTTTTTTTTGTTTTGTTTCTTCTTTGTTATCGAGAACCCAGCATTTATGTATGTATATCAACGGTTATCTGCAGTCAATTTGATTTTCATTTGAGAATATACAATATACATACTATATATAGTACGTTTTCTGAACCAAAAACTAAAAAATTCTTCATCGAAATTACAATATATGTATATGCGCCGATTTAATTCATTATCTCATACCATATCGGTGTATGGGATATTTCAAGTCCAAAAAAGTGATTTCAGCAACATTTTTCTCGACGGTTTGACATGAATCAGGAACCTCCTCCTCTGTCGTACCATTCGCTAGTGGTTAGTTAGTTTTCTTTTTTTTTTTTTTTGGTTTTTGTTTTTTGGGGTGGGGAGAGGGGGTTTTGAATTAAATGTTATTCAACTAAACAACGTTTATGTATTTTTGTATATTTTTTTTTTTTTTTTGAGTTTTTTGTTTTTTCGTTTTGAGTATATTACATTACCATCGAAGCAAAAGTGATTTGAATATTATTTTGTTTTTTTTAAAGGCGTTTACTATATTTCGTTTATACATAATTTGGTTTATGTTTTAACTACTTTATTTTAAAATTCAATAGGATTTCACCGTCCTGCTCGCATTTTCTTTTTTGATTTCCTTTTTTTTGAAATATGGGCATTTCATTTTGGATTAGAATTGTTATAATCGAATTTATTGATATAGGTAATGCTCCATATTAATATATATTTATTCGATTGATATCGGCCGTAGTTAAACATTTTATCCATAAATTTATTGCTGCCGAATTATGCCGAGTTATTTACTGTGTGTGTTATTTTAATATGGCATGTGGCATATATTATTATGCACTTTTGTATTTAGTTTTAGATCGTTATTAGTATTATGTGATTTCTTCTCCGGTATTTCTGTTCCGTGGCATTAACTTAGCAGGTCTCAATACTCATATCAACAAATTCAATTTAGAGATGATTGAAATCAGTTGCATATGGGCATAGATTATTATTATATTATTATTATTATTTGCATTGATTTAATCTCATTTGCGTTTTGCGTATTATTATTGTTATTATTTGTGGTTGTTGCTGTATTTATTTTTTTTAGTTATTATTATGATGACTGACTGACTGACATATCACTGCATGACACATTTTCCCTCTATTTGGGTTTTTAGCTCATTTACTTGCGTTTCTATTTGATTTTTCAGTTCTGTAAAAAGAAATTGAGTATGGAAACAGCAATAAATAAGCATATTTTGTAGAGTAGACTACAAATGTTTTATGTATGTCAACTGGTTATGTATATGTATTTATTTCAAAATCAAAATAAAAACCAATAAATGTTTAAAAATTTCTCATGTACAGTCAGTTCAACTGTGTCCATGATATCAAACTGTGCAATTTGGTGTGTTAGGATCGCGATGTGAACGAATGCATGTGAGTTTCAAGTACAGTAGTAGTTAAGTAGTTAGCATTCGATGCAGTGTAAAGAGTAATTAAGTATTATTCTGTTTTTTGCTAAAAAATCAAATTCAAACTCAAGCTTACTTTAGAGAAATTAAAATAGATTAAATTAAATGTATTCAATTAGAAACGTTTTTTGTTTTAGATTTTGGAATTGGTTAGAGTAGAAGTAGAAAGAGCAGTAAGAGAGTAGTAGAGTAGTAAGTTAATAGTAGCAGTAGTTAGTACGAGAGCTGTATTATGTTTAAACTGGCTTGGTAACAATAGAGAAATTTATAGGTATGTCACTCAATGAATTGTTGGTAAACTTCATGGTAAGATCACTTAGTTTAATGAAATAAAGATCTTGCTTTTAGATTAGATTGGTAAAGAATAAATACACTGAGTAGAGAACAGACTTTGTTAAGGTTTTTACCTGTCAGAATATAATTCTGTGATTTAGTTCTATTTAATTTCTCATCAAAAAATCTTTAGAAAAAACCTTGTAATTTATTTTTGGCACATTTCTAAATGGTTTAGCAACGTTTTAACAGGTAAGTATCACAGTTTGAAATTTAAAAGACTGTTTTATAAAACACATTGCTAGAAATGTACGTACTACACACCGAGAATTTGGATTTCAACAAAAATCAACTTCATGAGTCTGTTTTGAGCCTTATCTTCTAACTTAATGACTACTTAAAAAGAAATTGTTTTGGATACAAATATGACTCACAATGGACTCGAAAAATATTGAAAGCAACTCATCAGGAGTCATGACTAGGATACTACCTCATCCCAACAGAAAACTCATTTATGATTATTTCATTAAAAATAATCGTATGCGATCAAGAGTTTTATAAAATGTTGGGTTACTGTTTATGGGAATCAAAAGGGAATCAAATAATAGAAAATGTTCCTCGTAAAGTATGCTATAGGGTACCAAATTAATAAACAACATTTGATCTATGATCTATGTTATCAACGATACAACTACTCATCTAATACCTATTATAATAGTAAGATATGTATTTAGCCCTCGCTAATAAGAGTTAAGAGTCACAGTCACATAGTTAAGTAGGCGTTAGTGATAGATGATAGATATATAGATAGATGAGATTCGGTGCAAGAAAAGGAAATACACATACATATGCAGAATATATGTATGGACTATATATATTTTACATACGCTTGTACGTAGTGTAAAATACATATACCACACACACACTTTGTTTTTGAAAGAGGAAAGAGTTAGACAAGAGGGAAAAAGTTTTTGTATTTGTTTATATTCTGTTTTTCAGGGTATTTCATATATATTTTTTTGCTTTGTTTGTTTTATGTATTGGTTTTTATTTCAACTGCATGGCAAGTTGAAGTAAATGCAGTTTCTTTTTTTGTGTTTTTCAACGTCATGTTTGATTTTTTTTTACGTTTAAATTAATTTATTTTTAGGCGTGTTTAGTTTTCAAAATGCAAGCCATTAAATATTCAAATGATAAATGCATAAATAAATCAATATAGCTAATCAATTAGTTGGTGCAGTTGGGTGAGTTGTAATAATGTAAAATGAAATATTAAATTCTTAAAACTAAACTAATATAAGCCCGCCCATTTGAAAATTTCAACTGTCTAAAATACAATATATTTTAAAGAGTCTTTCTTCTTCGATATTTTGTTTGAGTCTTGAGTGTTTTGTTTGAAAGTTTTGTTTAACCAACTTTTATTGGATATTTCTTGATGTTGTTTTGTTTTCTGAATAAGTAAAGATTGTAGAAGAAGGAGAAAGCAGAGATAGTAATTGGAAATTGTTGTGGTTGGTAGTGGTTTCGTTTTGATTAGTTAGTTGCTTTGTTGTGGTGGAGTTTACATGAATACAAAATGTATTACAATTAAATAACCACACACACACACACACACACACACACACACACACACAGCAAAGAAAGTAAAACATATTAACGGAATGGACTCACTTACCTTAGACTAGGCATTTAAAACATACATAATTCGACTTTAGGTTTTTTTTTTGTGTAATTTGTTGTGTGTGTGTATGAAACCTAACGACGATAATCGTCTAAACAGTTAGTTAGTTACTAAATTAGGTATTTCTACTAACATCAATCATTTGGACTTTAGAAGTAGTAACCCAGATTCGAATACAATAAGGAAATATATATTTACTATATGATTTAATAAAAATTATATTAAAAACATAATTAAAGGTGAGAGAATATATGCACAAACACACACACAAAGATATGCATGTGTGCTTATATATATATATAGAAATTAGATTAAGTAAAATAAATATATAATGAGTGCAATTTACACTTGAGTTTAGTAGATTAGACGCAGTTCATGTTCACATTCGTTGCATTGAAATGAAAGTTTATAGATTTTCTTTATTTTTCGCATTTTGTTTTTTCTCTTGATAGTTAGTTGAAGTATTAGAGAGTTAGACAGTTAGATAGGAGAGTTCGAGTTAGATTTAGTGTATAGTTGGTAAAGATTTGAAATACGCACAGGAAACAGATTATAGATAGAGATAGGTAGATAGATAGCATTAGACTTTTAGATAGTTTAGTTGCACTTAAGTAGATGTAGATAGATACGAGACAGTTACGCACACACACACAGAGATAATTCTACTAGTTTGCTACTTTCAAGCGGCGCATAGTTTATAGCTGTTTAGTTTTAGTTTTTGATTAGTAGATATCGTTTGTTTGTTTTTTACTTTGGTTTGGTTTTTAGTTGTTTTAAAGGTTTTAAAATAATAATAAAATGGAAATAATCTGAGAGATTCTCATAGACAGACACATATTTAGCTTTGTGAGTTATAGAAGGTACACATATAATATATATAAATATAATAGATAGATTAGCAGTAGAGTAGGTAGTCAGATGCCATATTTGTGATAGAAGAGACGTCGACACACACAAAGAGGTAGAAGACAGAGGGGGGAATCAACAACAATAACTTACTTGTAAAATCGTCGAGCTCTTCCTGCTCTGCCTCGGCGGCCAACTCTTCGGGCGTCTTCTTTTTTCTCATCAATGGGTTAGGCTCTTCCTGTGGTGCCGCTTCAACGATTTCCTCTTTCTTCTTGATATTGTACTGTGGGTGGTTGTAAGGTGTGTTTGTGTGTGTAAGGGTGTGGGTATACAAAATTGGTTAGGTTGGATATTGGCTCGAAGGTATTTTCTTTAGGTCTAACACTTTGGTGGGTCGTGGCTTTTGTTGTTGTTGTTGTTCCTTTGTAATTCAATCTGACTCCGTTAGGGAGTCGCTTATATAAAGGACTCCCTACTAGAGTCAATTTGAACTGCCGCAGGAAGTTCTTGGGCCACTTTAGATTATGCTTATGCACTTATTTTTAAAAAAAGAAGCAAAATCAAGAGAACAAAGGTGAAATCCTTTCTGCTTACCTTATCGCGTATGTCCTGCCTCATCTTTTCACGCTCTTCCTCCATTTTCCGGTGCTTCTCCTTGCGTCGCTCTTCAGCCTCACGTATGGCCTCCTGACGCTCTCTCTCCTCCTCCTCTGCCTTTTCCTTGTCATCACCATCATCACCGCCATCACCTCCTACAGCGCCTACAGCGATTAACGATTGAAAAAGTTTTGAATATATTATTAGTATTTTTTTTGTCTTTGTTAGCTTGAATGCATCTCTTATCTCCTCTGGTTCGGTCTGGCTTCGATTAAATACTAAAATCTACATTTAACTCGAAAAAAAATCGGCCATGACCAATTTTATAGAGACTTGCTGTTCGATGTTTTGACATTTTGACACATTTGATTACATTTGAATTTTTTCCCCCAAGATGACTAGCTAGACTAAATGAGTAGATTTGGCTACATATTTTTTTTATTTTGTTGGTTTGGCTTTAGGTTATCGCTAGCCATGCCAGTGACACTGGCAACGCGATTAGTTGGTTAATTGGCGTTCAGCATTGAATGGCCCCAAAAAGCGTTTAACTCAGTGTGGAAACATAAGCGAAACGGGACACAGACTAGACGGAAGTGAATTTGACATAGTATAAGCCGCGATTTTGTTTTCTTTTCCGACCTTCCTCTACGCGTCTACGGTCAAAGTGGTGAAAAAAGTGATAGTGGAAAAAAGTGTTCATTCCGTATTGGTATGCCAAAGAATGTATTTGGTAGTGTTTTTAGTCTTGGCCGCAACGCGTGCCTCACAATGTACCTCAATAAATGTGGAAAATGATATTTTGCATTTCTCCTACGAGCTGGAACAGCAGCTGGACACCAGTTTTAAGCCTTGTGATGATTTTTATGGATATGTCTGCACACGGAATGCAAATCTCAATCAGACGGTGCAACAGCAACGTTTTCAACATTTTCTCAAAGTGGCCAACGATGAGCAATTATTGGATGTGGAATTGCAATTGATAAATTTCTACAAGTCCTGTGAATCGAATCGTGGCATAGATGCCCTAAAGATATCACAATTGTATAGACAGAGTGGCGGTTGGCCAGCTCTCGAAGCTGGTGCCAAATCCCAGAACCGAAGTGAAGAGCTGGCCAAAAATAGCAAAAATCAGACATTGACTTGGCTCACATTACTGGGTCATTTCCATGAGATGGGATCGCCATATTTCTTTGAAACAGAGGTCACTATGAAGTCCAATAAGCGTCTGGTTACCATTCAACCTGACACAAGTCGTCGCCAAACAATGCATAAATTTGAGCAACGTGTAAGCGAACTATTCCAAGAACTTGGAATTGAACAAAGTCGGGCTCATGTGGCGGCCCTTGAAGTGCTTAGCTTTGAGCGAAGTCGACGTGAGATTATCAAGAGCGAGTATATAGACGACCAGGTGCAGTTTAACTATGCAAATTTCAAGCGTGGTCCTTTGGCAAATGTCACTATCGGACGACTTGACTGGGATGGCTATTTTAGGAGACTTTTGGGCGGCAAAGTGCCTCAATCGAATGATATAATTGTGATTAAGCAACTGCCCAGATTGATTGATTATTTTCTATTGCTGCAGAATACTACTATGCATAGATTACTCAACTGGATGTGGACTGATTATCTAATGGGTGGGTAGAATCATGGGACATCATTAAAATGACGTTTAATTCTTATACTTTTCTGCCCCATGCAGATGTTACTTCATCCAATTGCCAGGAACTGGCTGAAACCTATATGGGCGATGTCTATGCCCATGTGGTGCAACGTGTGAGTGCCGACCGCGTAGAGTTGGCTGATATGTATTTGGCCATTGGTAAATCTTACAAAGGACACTTCTCTAGTACCATCAATGGTACCATGTGGATTGATGAGCTATCCCAGCAAAGCTCTCAGCAATTTCTGGGACGTGTAATGCATTTGACCTTGGATGGAGATGAAGGTCTGGATGCAGCTTACAGGGAACTTATATTGGGACGTCGCAGTTTCTATCGTAATTTGGAGAAACTGAAACGATTTCAACGGAAACGTCAGCCACCACCTCAACCGGCCACGGAGCAATTGCGACAGTATGCCGAAGTCTTTGATGCGGTCAATGCTGTTCTGGGGAAACAGAACTTGAGTACTCCGCTTAACTATTTGCTGGTGGGAGAGTATTTTGCCCGCAATCTTTTGGCCGCCGGCAGTAGCAGTCGTACTCCAGGTGCCTGGCGTAGCATGGATACAGAGAAAGAGTTTACTCTCTTTAAGGATTGCAGTGGAATTACAAGTGCTAGTCAAGTGAATTCGAATGATTTACTACTCGGCATTTTGGCACATCGTGAAAGTTGGTCTAGCTATACGAAATGGCTAAGTCAACCTATGGGATCTCAACTCCAAAGACGTCTGGATTCGTTGCTGAATGTGGGACGGCTTAAGTTGTCTCTTAAACGTCTTTACTTCATTGGAAGTCAATTGATCGACTGTCGCTTTAGACTGAGTGCAGTGCAGCAAGAACGCCGAAGGCAACTAAGTCATGCCATTCTAAGGCAAACGCCGGAATTTAGTGAAATATTCAATTGCCGTGCCGGAGATGCTCTCTACGGACATGCAACAGAGAATTGTAATGTATTCTAAGGGTTAAAGGAGAGAATAAACTAAAATTAGATTTCAGTTAATTGGCGAAAAGTAAAATTTTTTTGGCTAAATCAAGTTAAGACCAACACACACACACATATATAAATTGGACCTTGAACTTTTAGTTTGCCTTACAAAAACTAACATAAAAAAATCAATAAGATTGGCATAAGATAGACAGCACAGTTGGCCGTCGCCTAAAGTTGAGCGTTTAATTGATTGATTTTTCTTCTCGTCTCGGATTTTTCTTTAGTTGTTTTCAAGCATATGTTTACAGTTGGCACGATTACGTGTTGTACAATATGTATATTCTGTGTGTCTATGTAATTGTGTTGAACGTTTCTTTGCTTGTATGTGTGTAGTAAGGTAAAATAACGAAAGTTACTCATAAAAAACTTACATTGAAGAGAGTTTACGTTTTACAGTTTACAGCGTTTGGTTTTTGTGTGTAATAAGAGAGAGAGAGAGAGAGATAAAGAGAGAAAGAGGGAATGAGAGAGTGAGTAAATAAGTAAGAGAGATAGAGAGAGAGAATGAAATAGTGATGAAGAGATTTACGTTTTGTATTTGTTTAACAAAATGCACTTTGCACAAACATTGATTTAAACAGAAACTGTTTTTTTTTTGTTGTTTTGCAAAAGTTCTTTTTCGTTTCATTTTGTTCTCATACCAATGAAATTCATGATTTCTAGGCGCCTTTAGCCGATGCTATCTCTCCGTATTTGTGCCTTTTGTTAATCACGTTGCGAAAGGAGCGAAAGTTAAATGCAACCGATGCCTTAGCCGATGCTGGCACTACTGTGCGCCTCAATGCGCCGCTTTCTTTTCACACACGGGGCAGGAGTCGCTGCTGTCGCTGCTGCTGCTGCTACTGCTACAACAACTGCTGCAGTTGTGACACACTGACGCCGTGGTGTCCAACGATAGCTGCCTCGTGGTTGTGGTAGTGGTCGTCGTTGTCGTTCTAGTTGTTGTTGCCATGACTCTAGCGATCCAATCGATTGTAACATTTTACAAAAGCGCAAGACGAAGTAGTGCGAACGCGTCAACGAGCTCTCACGAACTGAACACTGAACTGAACTTGATTGTTGCCTACTTTTTGGGGCCACTGGGAAAGGATGCGATGGATGCTTATTGCTGAAGATTGCTGCAGCTGGCAGCAGCAGAAAGGAGTCAACTTTAGCCACAGAAGTGCAAACGTGGAGTAGGAGTATTTGCAGCATTTGACTGGCTTTTTTATGTCCTGTCGCCAGCAAATAAAGGCTGCAGCGCGTCAGCAACAGCAACAGCGACAGCGAAGTTGTCGCCGGCATCGCTGGACCGCGTCGTGATTTGAGCTTAGGCATTGATGATGATGATGATGATGACCTAACCAGCAATACTGGGGGATGACTTTGGACTTGATGGCCCAAGCGCCTGCGTAGTTCTCATTAAGCTCTAGAGGAATAAGGGACTTTGAGTTTGAGCTTCTCGATGATAACAGCAGCAGAGACAGAGACATAGGCAGAGACCGAGACTGAGACAGAAGCAGAAACATCGGCAGCAGCAGCAGCAACTGCTACGATACCATCAACATTTTTACCCGCTCCAATTATTGTTGTTGGCAACATATAGGCTGGCAGTTCAGTTGACGTCAGCTGCGACGTTGACATCGGCATCGGCGTAAAAATAGCGCAAACGCAGAAAAAATTCCCACGAGTTGTGCTCTTGAGCGTTTTTTCCAGAGCATGCTCAGCAAATGGAGGGTGTTTACGGGTGACTGTGCGTGTGTGTGTGGGGGGAAGACATACTTTGTTTAAGCCCGTTTAACTGGCACCCAACCCCACATTGTTCCCATTGCTCATGCTGTGCGGGCGCTCTTCTCTTTCGCTTTCTCTCTCGCTCTCTCTCTCTCTGAGTGTTGGATGAAAAGGCAACGCACATTAAATTGAATTTATAGTCATCAATTTGCTGAATAGCTTCGTGAATGAACTTTTTAGGGTGACTGTGACTTGATTTGCAGACGTATTTATTGTTTTCATAAATTAGTCAAAGTATTTTATAATAAAAAGAATTGATTTCCACAGAAATGGTGTCAAATGGCTTTGGCTACCTCCCCACCCGTCTCCACTGCACGTTCGACGATTTGATTCGATTCCCCCTTGCTACTACGCTCATGAATACTAGCAAATATTGCGCTTTTATGAGACTTTTGTAATTTGCTTTATGAACTTTATGAACTTGCCCATTTTAACAACTTCCCCACTCCCAAGAATAGGGAGTGCAATAGAGAAAGAGAGTAGCGAGAGGAGAATTTTATTTCTATGAGTGTATGTGCGTTGAATTTCCTGCAAAAGTCTTTAAGCTACTTGGAGTCCGGAACGAACGATGGAGTATGAAGATGGAGTAGGAGCCTCACTCTTCTTCTGCTTCGTTGTCGACTGCTGCATGGAGTGCACAATTCAATTAAAAACTAATCAAGCCTATTGTAATATAATTATCATGCCAACATAATTAACACTGCTTCTGCATGGTCTTTTAGCTCTTACAGCTTCTTCATTCTAGCCACCCAAGCCCCAAAGAGACCACTTTGTCTTCTTCTGTTGCCTGCTTTGCATTCTTCATTTATCTTTTTTTCTCCTCTTTTTTTTTTGCTTTTTGCTTTTGGGTCTAATGGAAATGGACAACCCGTTAGCGTTGACCATTGATGTTCCTTTAAGGCTTGCGGAAGCCTTCAATTTGCATGAGAAATGCTTCTGACAGGCCCAAAAAAAAATGACAAGAAAGATAACATAAAATAAGGAAAATCAGTCTGTCTATACAAATTGGTTGTTGGTTCTTGGGGTTTTTTGCTTTCATTCTTTTCCATTTCTTTTTTGCTGTTAAAAGCTTTACTTTTCGCTGCGTGTCATGGGCATAATGAGGGTACTTAATACCTAGTCCATGTGAGTGAGCGCTAAGAACTAGGATGGGGGAGTGGAATGGGAAATTGAGAATGCGATTGGGGTTGGGGTTTAGGGAGGTGATGATACATATATATATATCCACAAAGTGTTTTCTGGCCAAAGTCATAAGTCTGATATACGAGCTACTATCTGGGGTTTGGGATAAGTCTAGGTCTTAGAGAAAGAGAGAGCGAGAGAGAGAGAGGTAGGGAGTGCGTTTTATTGCTTCGACTGCTATTTTGAATACCAACACGTCAGCGGCTGTTCATGGGATAAGGAAGGATGCCAAGGCGCAAATGGAACGTGGCTAAAGTCAAAGTGAAACTATGGAGCTACGTAATTGTCTTATATGCATGGGCATAGCATCATCAACATCGTCATCATCATCATCCGTATGGATGTGGTTGTGTGAATGCGGATGCGGATGCTTCGTTGGTGACATTTATGCGACTTAATACGCGCACGCTAAGGGAATAAAACATTAGAGTTCAGTTCAGTTGAGTTCCGTTTTTCTTCTCATTGGGATGTGGTTGTGTCTCACAAGGCACAAAAATAAAAAAAAAAAAAAAAGGAAAGAAAAGGAACAACACCAAGACCAAAATGGAAATGGGAATGGAAATGAAAATGGAAATGGCATGGGGAAGTTTTAGCCATTTGTGCCGAGTGTTTTATGCCTTAGCCTCTCTCTTTTTCTGTCCTCCCGCACTCCTTAAGATCCCAGTTCAACTTTAGCAATTCTCCCCCGCTCGGTTGGGCCACTCCCCTGCAGGATGCTGCGTAATTTTGCTCCTTGGCCTCCGTTTGTTCATTGTAAGGAGTTGGTGAAAAGGCACGAACGGCAAATTATTTTCTTGCTTAATCCGGTTCAAGCCCGCTGAGCTTTGTTAGACTCCAAGAATCTACGCACGCATCTGGGTCAAAGAGATGGTGCGTACAAATGACAGGAAGGCAAGCGGAAGGCTCTACGATCCTGTGTGTCCGTGTGAGGCAGTCTACATGTATATGTGTGTGTCTTCTAAGGGAAATGTTGGCTTAATATGTACGTTAAGCCGATGCCGGTGCCACTGACACCCCTCGCTAATGTTTTCATTGTCATAGTCGCTAATAGCAACAACCATATTCCCGCTGTAATTACATTTTAACAGGCTCAAAGAGCCTGATATTTACTTATGGCCGCACTCGCCTTCACACTGCTGCCACTTGGTAGAATTGTACCAAGAGTATACGCCAGCCCCCTCCCCCATATCTCTGTATCTATTCAACTCAGTGTGTGTGTGTATGTGTGTGTGTGGGCATAAGTAAGTAGCGGGCGGTCTTTGAGTGCGTGTGCAAGTGTTGAAATGATGTCGGCTGAGGCATTGCTTTTTGCTCTTTCTTTCTGTGTGTGTGCCAGTGTGTGTATGTGTTGACTTGTGGCTGCTTATGACTCTTCATAATGACGCAAGACCGAGTAAATCTCATTGCCATTTCGCTGGCTGCACACAATTCTTTTCTTTTAGCGCCAGCAATTAGTTGTACGTAAGTCTCATCACAACTCAACTACCCCCAACCCTTGTCCTTTTTGGGCCTCATCAGTATCCGCATTCGCCGCCACCCTTCACCGGTCACCCTTAAACCCCCATCTACACACCCCATCCCATTACTCATCCAGCAGCCCATTGTGGCATGTTTGGAATGCGTCTTCATGTCGTGGCAAAAAGGCAAAATTTGACAAAAACAAAAAAAAAGGACCAAAAAAATGCTGCACAGCTGCTGATGTTGCTGCTGCTGTCTGACAGCTGGTAAACTGCATGCAAATATTTTGGTGCCTGCTTTTGCTTATTCAGAAATATTTGAAGAATTTTTAATATACATAATTTATGCCATTCCGCTGTGTTGCCCCTTCTCTTTTCACAATACCGACACCTTATTCATCATATATACATGTACATATCTGTGTTGGTGTGTGTATGTGTGATTTTGCGTCAACTTTCAGCCATCCGCAATGTGTGATAATTTAATGCGTCATTGTCATCCTGTGGCTTGTTACCCGTGAGTTTACATGGCCATTGGGAATTAACTATGACAACTATGAAGAGGGCACAACAGGCCACAGAACAGAGCAGAACAGTGCAAAATGTCGAAAAAAGAGAATTTCATATTGTGCACATAAACTAATGGAAATATATAGGTATATGAATTTTCTGTAATTTTGTGTGAATAATTCATTATATTTTTGCTCAAAATCGAGTAACCATCATCCGGCTTAAGTGCAAAGATAAAGGGTTCTTCCCCCGCAAATGGTTTGGGAAAAATACAAGAGACAGAATTGAATTTCACAATTTATTTGCCTGTTGTCTCTACACATTTCCCATTTTTGTTTTGTCTTTTATTATCCCCATTTGTGTATTGTTATTTGATTAATTGAATGGCTGTGATAGATTAAAAAAATCAATCAAATGAAATAGTCCTTGACTTGTAATACATATTTGAAGTGGATGAATTGCATCCCAGGTGTGTCATTATTTATTTGTATTTTGGCCTATGTAAAAGTAGAGAACAAAAAAAAAAAACTATGGAATCAAGTTCCTCATGCGAAACAAATTATGTTTGAACGGATTTAATTGCAATATATAAAACATAGAATCTGATGCCTTTTTGTCTGTTTGTTTCAAAAACTATTATGAATATTAGATAATTAAATCCGCTTTAGTTACAGAAAAAATGGATAAATATCGTAAGTAATTTACTAATTACATCTACATCCATAACAAGCATTTCAATTGAATAAATGGAAACACATCGTTTTCGTTGTAATTCTAAACAGATCAGGCTTTAAACGTATGTTTCTTATTTGCTTTCCTTATAGCATAGTCAGAACAGTTTAATTTAATCATTTTTGTACAAAGTTTAAGCTCTGAATAATTTATGATTCTTTGATTCTAAAGGCGTATGAAAAGGGAAAATAATTATATAAAGATTCATTTTGCTTTGGCTCATATTGCTCTTCTGTAAATAACTAATTTGTAAGAATTAAGTAAACATTGCATAAATCTAGGCGACAACATTTTCTGAGAAACAAATACGAAGGACCAACTTTGCAATCTTTAAACGTTTTTATTTATTTAAATAATACTTATTCAAAGCAATTGACAAATAAAGGCGTAAACAGACATGGCTCATATAATTTTATATATAAATTTTATGTTCAAAACTCATTTCAATGCTTAAATTGAAATGAATACGAGATGACACAGTAAACCTATCATCAATGGCGTTATATTGTTGCTGACATATTCAACAATATCAATCAAAATTTAATACTTTACATCATATATTCATTGTTCATACATCAGTTAACAGGGAAAATGAGGAGGTATGCAAAATGTTGGTTGAATTTCTTTAAATTTAACTCTCATTAAGCACAAAAACCAAAAGCCAAAATCTATTCAACTTACAAAAATTCTATCATGTTACGTAAGAGGCATATGACAATATGTGTCAAACAATTGAAAATATGCAGACAACAGCAACATTTGTTTGCTTTACAAGTAGACGAGTACACGAGAAAACACCGAGCAGACCAGCAATGGCACCTAAATAAAAGTATTGTGCTATCGCAACATACATATCTAAACACACACACATACACAACTGTGTGTAACATATGCGAAAGAGAGATATAGTTGTAACCATCTATGGCAGCTAGCATGTGTCCCCTTTTTTTTGTTTCGTTTTTTTTCTGTTGCCTTAGACTGGAATGACGGCAAAGGATGTGTGTCGCATGTGTCAAAATGTTTGCTCATCAAAATGAAAATAATTCCGGGGCGCACACGGTATTTTTTTTTTTTTTGCTTTTCTATTTTTTTCCCCTTTTTCTCTTGTTTTTTTTTTCTTGCTTTTTTATTGAGGGCTTAACACCCCTTGCAGCACTTGTGCCATTGACAGACTTAACTTAACGTATGGGTTAGATTTAGATTTGGTATTTTTCTTTTAGGGTTTAGGTTACGGGGGGCAATAGTAAATAGAAATATATATATAGGAGATTGGTAAGACAATAAAATACTTTACTTATACTTTACCTCATTGTAAATACGCGTTGTATATTAGGTTGTAGTAGTTATAGTAGAGAAGTAGAATAGTAGAAGATGTAAGTTGTTTTGTAGTTAGTATTGGGTATGGTTCCGTAGTACGATAGTAGAGTAATAGTAGTAAGTAGTAGTAGTAGTAGTAGTAGAAGTAGTAGTAGAGTAGAAGAAGAAGTAGTAGAAGAAGAAGTAGAAGTAGATAAAAAAGCATTTTAACAAAACATTTTTTGGCAGAAAGTAATAAATTGAATATTTAATAGAAATATATTTGAGTATTTTTTTGTTGTATATTGCGAACAAAAATTTTGTATTAGTATTTTTAGTTTTTCTATGATTTTGAAACCGAAAACAAAAGAAAACGCAACAAAATGCTAATAAAATATTATGCATATTTGCAAAAATTTCTAGGTTAATTTCTTTGTGGTTATTCAATTCCATATTAATGAGAAATTAGAAGAAAAAAAATTTGTTTTAGAAAACATAAACTTGTTCTTTGCAAAAAACTAAAAGTTAAAGAAAAAACTTTAAACAATTTAGTTTTTATGTATTTTTCTATTCAAATGAAAATTAAGAATGACTGTTGCGTTGGCGCATAAAGTTTTTTGAGGCGGGCCCGGTGGGGTTTTTTTGGTGGTTGGGGTAAGGAGGGGTGAAAACTTTTTAGTTTTTTTTGTTGTTGGAAATTTTAAGCATAATCAAATTGATTTCGATAAAGGCAAAAGTTTATTGCATTTGTGCTGCACTTTGGCTAGCCGAAAGTTTCGTTTAGGTATGCATAATTAACAAAACTGAAAAGCTCTTGGGTGCAACACTATGCCAGACGAAGGATTTATTTTGGGATGTTGTGTGTTTGGTTTTTGTTTTGCTTTGTTTTTTGTTGGTGCATTAGTATACATAATTGGCGTGGTCGAAATGAAAAATCAAGACAAAGGCAACTTCCCAATTAGGTTACACGGATGCTGAATGAGAGATTGAATAAAAATTTGCTGTTGTTGTTTTTGGGTTTTTTGTTCGTTTTGGTTTAGGTGGAATCTAATTTGGAATTTCTGCTAGTATGCTAAATCGATTGAAATTGAATCAAAAAAGTATGCTATAGATTTTTGTTTTTGGTGTGAGGATGTTATTATTTTGAAATGGCATCAACATCAAATGCATACGAATTTAGTTAGTACAATTAGAATGCATATATATTATATATATAAAAAAAAAAATATTGGTATATATTAATAGGTATGATAAATTGAGCAAAATTTACCGCCTGCAGCATCTGTTGAGCGTGTAGTTGTCGAGAAAGGAAAGTTAAAGTAGTTTCATTAATACTTCGCTCTCTGTTGGGATTAGTTGCTACGCTTTATGAATGTTGCAGAGGGTCGGATGGAGGGGGAGTAGTAGTAGTAATAGGGATTGGGGCGGTGTATATCGGTGTGGTTAAGTAATATGTTTTGTATATATAGTAACTGTATAAATATATATTTATTCATGTTGTATCTATGTAATATAAAAAGTTGTACGGTTTATCTCACATAAGTAAGTACATATCATAATCAAAGTAGAGCTTGAATATATAAATAGTAAGGGGGAGGGGAAAAAAGCAAAAATTGTTCTTGTTGCTGTTGTTGTTGTTGTGACTTGTTGTGAGTTGGCTGTATATATGTAAAGTATATAAATGATGGTATGGGATATTATCAAGAGAGTGAAGTTGAAGTAAATTTGCTATCGTTGGTCCGCTGAATTAAATTGAAAATTGCACAAAAAAAGAGGAGCAGAACGAGCGAACGATTGACAAACTGCCAACTGGGCGAAAGTACCATGCCAACCAGGATAACTAGACTAGAGATACGACAGCAGCAGCAGCTAGAAGCTGGCTGACTGCTCCTGTATTCTGAAGCTTGGTACTTTTGCCATTCATTTTATGGCATGTTCGAGGTTAAATTTCCGTTTTGTATTTCAAAATGTGGGCATGGGGACAAGACGCGTGGACTAAACGGGGGAAGCGACTGGGTGGCATGAGGGGGGACATGGGCATGGGGCATATGGGCGTGGCATTCATGTTAATAATGTAAGAAAGTGGAAGAAAATAAGAAGCGTAAAAAGAGACGAGGGTTGTTTGTAGGTTTTAGATGGTGTATAGGTGAGGGAAGTAGGCAAGGAAGAAAGTTGTAATAGAAGAAATTGAATTGTGTGTTCTGTGTGTAAGTGTGTGTGTGTTTGTGCTTTTTTTGTTGTTGTTTCTGTTCTTCTGTGTTGTTGTTGATTTTGTTGTTCATTCTTTGTATATTCGTGCAGTGGCAGCTGTGTTCATTGTTGGCTTTTCTTTTTGCTGATGTTGTTTTTGTTGTTGTTGGTGTTCATTGTGTCGTGTTGTTGTTGTTGTTGTTGTTGGGCTATATAGTGCATGATAGACTTGAGTTTGATTTTGAGTTTTAGGATTGCTGTGCACTTGCGTGTCCTTCTAGGTGTTTGTGTTACTCGCTTTACTTTTTTTTCATTTTTCTTTTTACTTGGTTTGTTTGTCAAGCTATTGAGTTGTGTGTAGGTGTGCATTTGTGTGTTTTTGTGATTGTATGTGTGTGTGTGTGTTTTACAATGAGGTAAAGTTCGGCTATGAAGAAGGCATTGAAGGAGCGCATACAATTACATTGTCCTTTTCTCGTTTCTTTTTGATTTCTTTAATTTGAAGGATATCAGGTCAAATGATTCGTGAGTGTACTTAGCTTAGATACAATTACAATTACAATATAAATATATACGTAGTTTTCCATATATACGGGAACTATATTGATATAATTGGCTTAATTTTGGGGATTGGTGGGAATAGGGATATTTCTTGGATTTAGCAGATCCACTACCAATTCTGATCATCTTTCTGATCGACTTGTTACCAAAATTCTCAACATAAATATTGTATTTGTAATCATGGCTGAATGTTTAGTGTCTCAAAGTGTTTCGCTTTTAATTGGTTGGTGTGTCTAATTGGTTGTGTGTGTATCTTGTGTTTTGTTGTGCAACGCTAAGCTTGATTTTGTTAATATATATTATATATATGTATATACGTAATAGATGTATTAAAGATGTTCACATCTTGAATAATCTTAATATTGTTTCAATTTTGAACGGATCTATATTTATTATCAATTTTTTTATACATAGATTTGCTCATGCGATTTGCCAATCAATAAAACCTGGGTGGGTTTCCATTCAAAACTGAAACCAAAGCGTTAAAAATCAAAAACTGAACGGTTTGTGCTATACCAAATAATGTTTTTGTTTTAGACTAGTTTAAAGATATATAAGTATATATAGAAATATAATGGCGGATATTATTGTGTTAGTGTATGCTTTAATAAGTTAACTTAATTGAATATCATATCGCTTGTTATGCAATTAGGTTATTAGAGAGATATTTTAAGGTTTGTAATTATGTAACTTACAGACTTTAATAGTATCAAATGTACATAGATATGAAGATGCTCTTCAAAACGCTTACCTGAAATGAAAAAAATGTGTAAAGTTGTTATTAGAAAGTTTTTTAATTAACAGCAATTATGTATTGTTAAGTAGCAAAATAATTGTTTCTTATTTGTCTTGTCATTAGCCATGGAGGGGAAACTTTTTTTTTTGTCAGACAGAAAACACTTCACTTCTCTCTACAACAGTTAAAGTCTCTAATGGTTTCTATAGCCACCAAAAGGTGAATTCAAACCATCTTCTATCATTTGGTAGTGAAACTGAGGCTAACTTCCTACCGAAATCAGCTATAGGAAATGCAGGCCTCACAGGATGTGGCGGAAACATTGTTAGCAACGATTCCCTTCTCTGTTGCCAAATGCCACATCATTTCATTGAGTCGTTAAGGCAGGCAAATGGGTACAACTCTCAGATCGAATCAACTTTAATATTTGTATATATTTTGAAATAATGCAGAAAATAAGTAAATTGTAAATTATACTAGTTGGATATTAGTTATTTGGCATTTTTAAGGTAATTTATGTAGACCTGCTTACTAAGGACCAAATTAAGTGCTATCTAAATTTGGCTATAATATTCATCTTTAAAAAATGAACATCTTTTAAAAAAAAGTCTGTGTTGGTAACTGTGAGTTGAAGTATTTGGCAATATAAATAAAGCACTGAAAAAGGTTTAGAAACGGTAGCCAAATACTAAAGAAAAGTTAAATTTAATAACTCAATTAAATATGCATATGTATGTAAATGAAGCTTAATTAAAAAACGTTCTCTTTTGCATCATTTTGATTTTAGCTACAAAAGGAGAGCAAACAACTTTTCTTATCCCTTTTAGACAACTAATGAAATTTTGAATAAATCTATATAAAAACCTTTTTATGGGACAACAACTAATGAAAAAATAAAACAACAAATCGGTTTTATTTAAGTTTTCCCTAAAGTTTGTTGAAATACATGTGATATAAATGTAGATGGAATAAGTAACTAGAGCAATATTTCATTGATAAGCTTCTTTAGCTTTCACCTTTTTTTTTTGCTCGTATTTTCTTAGAAATTCTCGCAGCATTCCTGTGCAGTAGTACAGTAAAACTAAGTAAGTGCAAATACAACAAATCCATAACTTATCCTTACATAAGACAGGCAATAGTAATAAAGGCTAACTCGTCGCAAGCTCAAATAAATTGTCTGATTGTGAGCACAATGGTTGACAAAGGAAACGCATTAGCTCGTTGCCTCCTCCAACCCACATACATATCCAACCAAATGCCAGACCCAGCTCCAAAAGCTTTGGCACTTTGGAAGCAGGAGAAAAAAAAAGAAATGATGTTCTAGCAAAACCCGGCAACGACATTGATGTGTCAAATTGTTAAGCCAAGTTTCTATGTATCCACTATACATATATACATATATTTCCCATTTAACGTTCTATGAAAGAAAAGTTTTACTGCCATTTGCTCAATATATATATGTACATACATACGTATGCTTAAATGGTGGATTTGTTAAACAATTTCTCTGTGTTTTTTTTTTTTTTTGTTATATGCTCTTGCAAATAAAATTTGTAGTCGTAGGTATTCTGATAGAGGGTGGAGAGAGAGAGAGAGGGAGGAAGAATATTGGCCATGCACTCCTTATGAGTGGCACTTTTATGTCGTTTTCATCAATTTTGCCGCATTTTTATGTTGAACTTTAAGTGGTTGGCTTGCTGCATCATTGAACGCTGGTTTCCTAGTGAGGAAGTGGAGGAAGGTGAGGTGAAGTGAGGAGAGACGAGGCGAGGTTTTTCTCACGATTTTAACGTTTCGAAAATGGCTCACAAACTGGCTGGGTCTCTGGGACATGCACAGATTGCCATTGTTCGAGTATCTGCAACTTAGTATCTTAGTAATTGACATACACATTTAAGTATGTATCAGAGAATATAGGTACATACATATATGTTATTGTGTGTGTGAGTTTGTTTGTGTGTGTGTGGTCTATTTGGATTGGTTATTTCGATTTTTATGACCATGCTAATAGCGTTTTCATGTTCTATGGACATGCTAAGGCCACGTCATTGCCAGAACTGCCAGTCCTTCTAATGGAACAGGCAACGCACTAACCGCAATCTCGAATTCAACCGCAGTTGACAGCCCTTGACAAGTCAAAAACTTCAATGGAAATGGGCCGGGAAATGATTGAGTCGCTTCTCAAATACATACATACATATACACTCCATCACACATAAACCCGGAGAAATATATACAAAAGTATATAAATGTATGTATATAGCACTGGTCCCTGGACACCCTGACAAAGGAGTGTTGCAAATTTAACATCAATCTACGCAATTAAGTGTATCAATTTGTCGGAACCACTTGCCAGAGCATTCGTGCAGAATGCGCTCCGTTACGATAAGAGTGACTTGGCAACTGTGCACAGCAAACTCTAGGAAAATAACTACATACAAGAAGGAGTAGATTGCCCCCACCCACCCTCTATCACAACCCCCTCTTCTATCTACCTATTAACCATTCTCTTCAGTTTTTTGCCCTTCTCTCCTTTGTGTTAAAGTGAAGCTTGCAAATTGTGGGCACAGTTGGTGTAGCTTCTGCCTGTTTTACGTTTTCTAGAGATAGAGATTGGTACAAACACACACACACACACACATAAATACATATACTACATAATATCATCATGGAGGCTGTTTCTTATGTAAATGCTTGTAGGCAAGTGCCTTATGCTTTGCTTCGCATGTTCACCAGTTGATAAGCATTTTAAGTTAAATATTCTCGCATTTGTACACCACTTGAATACACTCTTTAACCCCCACATCCACAACCCCTGACCATGGCTTTTTTTGAAAGCATTCAATGATTTTCCAAGCGATTGCACAACCACCGATTAAACAAGGAGCAAGGAGGAGAACTCAATGACATTACCCCCGGGCCACTGGTTGGGATGGGAAGGGTATCTAAAAGCGTTAGCCACTTTCATGTATGGCCATTTTCTTTTTCTATTCACTGTGCAGCAGCTTGAAAATGAATTATGTATGTATGTATGGTAGAAGGGGTCTTAAATGTGTAGTAAGGTATATAAAATTATATTGATTGAATGCCAAAAATATCCAATTCCCCCCAACAATCCAAATGGAAGAGACTTATATGTATGTAGTATCTATGAGTAGAAAGTTAAGTTGACTGTATTTGACTTACCTTTAACGGCACTTAATTGGTTTCCAACCATTTGTTTCGCTATAAAAGCCGCCATTTTTTTGTTTTTTTGTTTTGTTGGTGTTTTTGGGCTACTCTTGCTCCTTTATGGGCGTGGCTTCTTCTGCTATTTACTGAATGAAAATGCACTTGCGGTCCCGCTGTTTGTTCTTAACAATATTCCTGAAAGTAAGCAGAGTAAAGAGAAATGAGCAAATTAAATTCTGATATGACAGAGAGCACCACATTGTCCTTCCAGCATTCCCAAAATCCCCAATCCCCAAAGCTCAAAGTGCTCCTTGTTTTTCGTTCATGTGGCAAATGCGGACAGTCCGCCAAGTTGCCTTGTCACCTGAGCCTCTCTGTCTATCTGTCTGTCTGCCCAGGCCCTTTGCCATTGAGATGGCTCGCTGCCCGCCTGCCTGACTGGCTGACTCGCTGGATGGCTCCTGTGTCATCCTGATACTTTAAGCCGCTTAGCTTAAATGCCTCTGGTTGGATGCCTTTGGTACTGCTGCTGCTTCTACTGTCACAGTCATTGACAGTTCTTTTGAAAATGAAAAAAACCTCTCTTTTTTTAACCATTGTGTGGGTACAAACACAAACACTTTGGCCAAGTTATGAGAGGCAGCTCTTAGTTCCCCATACTTTTGCTACAATTTCAGCAGTAGCATTTTTCAGCGTTCAACGTTCAGTTCTTGAGCTTCATCAATTGCAGCTGCTTCATGGTATTGCCAACTCTTACTCCAAACTTTTCTGACACTAATTTGATGAAATCTAATATCTCTGCTCGAGCACAATAATGTCGTAATGAATGTGGTGGGCACCCAAATTTACAAAAAAAGAAAAAAAAATGAGAAAAAGAAAAAAAAAATAAGACAAAATGAGAAGAAAATTTTCAATTTTATTAACGCCGCCGGGCACAAAAATGAAAATGGAATGAGTCAGTGGGTAGGAAGGATGGCTGCTCTGTACCAACACTGTGTCTTTGTAACCATGTATTAATATTTGTGCAAATTGGGCTAACGAACTTAAGCCGAAGGCGGCAACTTGCTTGCTGGCTTGAGCAAATTAAAACAACACCAACAAACGAGCAACGAAATTAGTTTGACATAAAAAACATTCGCCTGGCAGGCACACACATACACAGACGACCAGGATAAGGAGGAGAGTCATCATCAACAGTCGAGTTGGTATCCGTCTCTGTCTCTGTTGCCGTTGCCGTTGCCTTCTGTCTTCTGTCTTTTCCTGTCTGAGCTAATGAATTAAGCTGTCGTTGCAAAGAATTTTCAGGTTTTCCAGTTACCCCAAGGGTCCAAGTCAGCAGAATTGTTTATTGGCCAAAAACAAGCAAGCAAGCAAGCGAGCGAGAAAAAAATGAGCCAACATTTGCAGTTTTTGGCCAAATTCACTTTAATCTCCAGCTGGCCAGAAATTCTAACTAACTAAAAGATAAAGGGGTATAGTATGCTATGCCCCGGCACCCGACTTAATATATGTAAATAAAAGCGAAAATTTATGGCATTCGTGCTCAGAATTTTATGGGCAAGCGGCAGGTAGCGACTTGAGGTGTGGCAGCAAGAGAGCAGGCAGAAAAAAAAATATACATATACATATATAAAAACGAAACAAAGCCCATTTCTTGCCCCCTCTCTATTTCTCGCTGTCTCTTTCTTGCTCTCTGATATAAATAAACAACCCAAGGTAAGGTCCGTCCCGACCTGGCGCTATCCAATTACGTTTGAAGTTTTGTGTTATGAAAAGCCGAAAGCCAAAGCCAATAAACACGCAAATAAGCTGAGTTTGAGTTTTGCTCTATTTAGGGGTTTTCATGAGGGTCTTGGTTGCTATGGCAACCAAAACCATAGCCCAATAGCCCAGCCATAGATTTCTAGGGTTAGCCAGAATGATATCAAGTATGCGCCAAGTTAGCCAGTAAGCCAAGTTGACCTTTTCGAAGCTTTTAGCCAAGGGTATAGGCAAATGAAATGAAATCAAATCCAAGTCCTTTTTAACAGAACCTTTCAGCACTCAGCAAGTTGTCGGGACATTTGTTTTTTTCCTCAAATTAATCGTTTAAGCATTTCCAACTAAATGTACTTTTCATTTAGAATTTACATTAGTCAAGTAAGCGACAAGTTGGCAGCTGGTTTAAGTGTTTATATTTATTGCGTATACGACTAGTTGCAGTTTAAGTTGCCATACATTTTTTATGATTGGAATATTATTTTTCATGTTGAAATGTCTTAAAATCAGTTGGACATCTATTAATTAATAACATTTCATATGCAAATATTCTATGTTAAAAGTTTGTTACTTTTGCATCAATTTAATTATGGCATTGAAATAATTATTTATTTAAAATTTTTCTTGTTTATAAATAAATTAATATTTCATTGACTATTTGTCTTTCTTTACCATTTAAAATACTATTTGTAACAAGTTAAATTTGTTTTATGTACCTGTCTACTAGTGTCTACTAAAAATCTGTTTGGCCACTCGTCTAGTCATACAATTTATGATATAAAACTTATCTTATTGTTAGAGTGATATGTATGTATATAAACCTTTCTAATATCCCTCCATATATCATTCTGATAAATAGTTCTATTTATCATTCGGATAATTGATTTATGAATTTGTCAATTGGTTCGACGACCAATATGTACCTAATAAAGTGCATCTATCACCTTAGTCTGTGATTTATTTGCTAAGGACATGCTAAGTACGTACATATGGAAGAAATATAAGTTAAGTTAAGTGTTTCAAACTCGTTTCTTTTTGCAGACAAGTGATTATATAATGAGGCTCCTTTTTTTTTTTTTTTTTTGATTGAAGAGTGTTGGCTACTTCACGCGTGAAAATGCGCAAAAAAGTTTAAACAAACATTTTCGGTTTTTGTGAAAATGTGAAATGCTTGCAAGTTTTTCGAGCATACTTTTCCACATACTTTGGATTTCTTTTCCTCACAAGAAGTAGAATGAGATGGAGAAGTATTAGAGGAAGGAGGATGAGGGAATGAAGGCAACTTACCTGTGATTGAGTTCAGTAAATATTCCGTTGAGATTGCCACTGGGGAAATTCTTTGTGTGTGTGTTTTTGTTAGAGTAGGCTTTTGCTGTTGAGATGTGGTCGTTGTTGTTGCTATCAGTGTTCTTGTTGTTGCTGTTGTTGTTTGTAGTTGTTGTTGTTAAAGAAGCAAAAGTTTTGGAAATTGTTTGTGTTTGAAGTGTTTTTGTTTCAAAGAAATCCGCAAAGAAGAGCGAGCATCAGACAGATAGGGTTTCTGTAAGCAAAAATCAAAAAAAAAGGGGAGAAAGAAGAAAACAGAAAGAGTTGACTTGAGTAAGTGGGAAAGAGTTAAAAAAAAATGAGAAATGTGTGTGATATAAAAATGAATTGAAAATATGTTTATTTTTCAGCTGATGATGATGATGATGATGAAGAGATACTCTTATATTGACCTCCGTTGAACGACAACCTATTGACATTGCATCTAATTTAAAAATAACCCGTACACACACCGTGACACACACAAGAACAGAGGCACAAACACACACACGGCGACACTTATGACCCCAAGAGACACATTGTTGTTGTTATTATTTTTGTTTTGTTGTTTTCTTCTGTTGTTGTTGTTGTTTTTTATCGATATTTCTTTATTAGGGTTTCTTTTATGTGAACGTCATGCACGTAAGTGCCCATTATAGCCGCTGGTTGGAGCAGCTAAAGACGTTACGTGGCTCTGAGCGGCCAGGCGGACGGGATGTGTGAGTGTGTGTAGTGGAAAAACGGCAATTTGGAACCGAGAGAGGAAACAGCATTTCGCTTCTTTTCTTTCTTTATTTTGGCTATATATTTTTTTTATTTTTTGCTCTTTTTGTGTGTTTTTTTCTTGGTTTTACGTAACACTCGGTGTCAAGTGATTTAATCAAAGAACCGAAATTTTTACAGAATATGTCACACAGAAGAAGGTAGAAGAAGCAAATGTCTTTTTCCTTTTCACTTTATACATTTTATTTCCTTTTTTTTGTGTCCCATTTGCATGACATTATCTTTGGCTGATTACATAAAGCTAGAGCTCACAGTTCACTTGCCTTTTTGCAATTGAATTAGCTTACAATGAATTTATTGTTTATAATTGAATAAGTTTTTCATTACATTTGCCAAATTGTTGGATGGTTGGGTAAGACACTGGTTAATGAGGGGGGCGGCGAAACGTTGACGGGGATGTCGCCAGCTTGTCTCATGTGCATGTAAGTAAAGTGTGGTGTGTGTATGTCTCTTTGTTTTATTGTATTATTAAGAGTCAGCACACATACACTCGCATACAAATTGTACGCACTCATGCATATGTGTTAAATGTATCTGTGTCTGTATGTATGTATGTTCCTTTTTTTATTTATTTCTTTTTTCTTTAATACTTTGGGTTTTCCACTTTACGCTTAGGCTCTATAGGCTACACATAGAAATATATACTCATATATATATATATATATATATATAAATATATATATCTGTAGATATATATGAACAATTTTTTTATTTCGGCGCTTCTTACTTCATGCTATGTTCGCACTCTTCTGTATCGCACTGCCGACTTCCCTACATGGAAAACTCGGCTCATGCGACGGCAGAGGCGACCATAGACAGCAGCTGTGTAGGCTGCTGCGGCGCCAACGTTGGCGTCTGGCGTCCCCTAAAATCCAATAAAGGCAACAAACGAGACTCGAGACAAAATGGTCAAAGCTTTTCCCCTCCAAAATGTCACCATGAGTGAGTGCAATTGGCTCTCACTCAACCCAAGGGGCAGTTTGAGTGAGTCAGAGAGTATAGTGAGTGGAGGGACAGACAAGAAGGGAATGTTTGAAAGAGAAGGCACACATTGAAATTTGAATTTAACGAATTTGCTGCACTGCTCTTGCCTATATAAAATATACATTAAACTCATATTCAAAAAGGTAAAAAACAGAAACATTATCAACAGCAGCAGCAGAGCTCAAGGCGCTAGGCTCTTGTTATTATTGTTGTTGTTGTTGCTGCTGCTGCTGCTCTAGTTGTTGTTGTTATTGTAGATGATGATGTTGATTTGTTCTTTTATATAATGGCTCTTGGTTTTTGCTATTCAGTCTTTCTTTTTTATTTTTGCTAATAATATATTTATCTACTGGCTGCCTTTAGTCTATTACATAATTTTTTGCCATGCACTCTCTCACTCGTTCTCTCTGTCGTTCTCTTTCACTCTTTATTTCTATCTTGTTCACTCCATTTGCTCTCTCTTTCTCGCCATTTCTCTTTCTCACTCTCTTGACTTTTTGACTTTGAAATAAAAAAAAACGTTGCCTACTTATGTGCGCTAGCGCCTGCGCCTCGCATTGGGCTTCGAGATGCGATATTGATTTGTATTTGTTTGTCCTGCATGTGTGAGTGTGTGTGTATGAGTGTGAGTTTGATTTTGACAAAAAGCCAAAACGTTGCTCACTGATAATGTGCTCTTGGTTTATTTTTATTTTTGTTATTTTTCTTTGTCTCCTCTGTTTCTGCTGACTGCTACCATATGGCGCATATGCTAACGAGTTATGTTAGACAAGACAATCGCAACGCATCTTTGGCATTTGTTTGCCTGTCAGTTCAGTGCGGTTGCAGGGAGGGGGTAACTTTTTGTGTGGCGGAAGCCGAGAGCTTGATAGTAGGAAATTGCAAAGTTCTTGCCACATCCGTTCCAGCTCGTTGTGTTCTCCAATGTGGATGATGGTCAACATTTTGAGTCATGACAGGAGTGCATCAAATTGCCCAAGGCGGTATGAAACGTTATCCCCAAGAATTCTAATTAACTTTGGACTACCTCCCTGTTCCCCTATCCAATTGGTTGAGGTTTATTGTTTTGCACTCAATCAATTATAGTTTCTTAACATTTGAAGGGTATTGCTGACTATGTGCCTTCTGGCTATGCTGTGCTTTCTTCTGATTTGCTCCTCTTGGATTTGCTTGCTTTGCCTTGGTTTTTCTTTTCTGCTTTATATACCAATCAATTATATTTTTTCTTCCAAGCGTTGAGCGATTTTAACTTTTTCTCTTTCTTTTTGTTTTGTGCCACAAATTGCTTATTACTACTGGCTTTGACTCTAGCTTCTTCTGTCTGATGGACGCAATGCTGCTTAGGAATGAACGTCACGTAGCTGGCCGTCAGGGCATTGCTGTGTCGCCTGGGATAGACGGGAATAACGTGCAGAGAAGGGCGTAGGAGTTGTTATGGGGGTGGCGTGTGGAACGCGAAATAACATTCACAGTTACACTACACTACACACTACACACACCAACACCCACACACACATACACAAATACGCTACAGACATTGTAGTCGTTTTCTTCTTTTTTCTCTCGTTTCTTTTATTTTCTTTTTGGTGTGATTATAGAAAATTTCATCTACTTAACGCTACTTGATTACGCCTCTACCGCTCTGGCTTACCTACAACCGTCAAAGGCACCGTGAAACTACAAATAAGTTTTATCAAATGTAACTCTTACTGGGCAACAACAACGTCATACTCATATGTAAGTATGTACAATACTAACAGAGTGACGTCGACGCCAACGTATACATACCATAAAAGCGGAGCAGTAAAAAAGAAGCAAATATATATATATACATATGTATGTATTGTAGCGTATTAAGTTTGCTCGGGTAAAACTACATGAAACTGCCGAAAATGTCGAGTGAAAATATCAAACTGTTATCCTGTGTGTAAAATTTTAAGTAACAACATGCAAAAATCCCAGAGAGACGGAGAGAGACAGAGAGAAAGAGAGAGCAGAAACCAAAAACGATACACAGAGAAAGAATGAGAAACAGGATTCACACGGAAAGAGTCGTAACAAAGAGGGAGAGAGAGAGAGAGTGAGAGAGAAATTGGCTGCCCACTGTTGTCAGTTTTGACACTTGACCCCACTAAACCCCCTCCGACGACCCTCCGTGTGTTAAACAAAAGCTTGCTGGCCAAAAAGCTTACCACCAAATTGCGGGCTAATAGCAAAGTTTATTTTGGTTTTTTTTGACATTGGTAGATACGATAGTAAATGTATCTTCATGAGTCAAATGTAGCTGTTAGATACGCGAGCGACATGCAGGCTAATACACACACACACACACACACAAACTTACACACGATGTATGGCTTAGGCTTACATAAGCCTCCAACTAGCAGCAGCAACAACAAGCGTGTGGCCTGATAAACAAATTGCTTTATGCGTTAAGTGTATCTCACGGATACACACACTTCCCAACACACACACACACACACACACACATGTAACCCACACAGAGACAGGAACAGGACAGGCGTTAGCTAATTTTTGCACGTTGTCACATCAGATGAATATATACGATGCTTTTTATAGGTATGTTCCGCTTATAAAATTCGCTTCCACCAAAAACCGGATGATATCGAGCATATACGAGCATTGATAATACAGACTGAGGCAACAAAAAAAACAACAACAAATTAACAGACAGCCGAGAAGTGGCAAACGTCAACGTTGCTCACCTATTGCCAACACTTATATATGTGTATGCGAATCCCCTAAAAGCTAAGAGAAAGAGTGCGAGTGAAGTGTGACAGTATGTGTGTGCATACATGTAGGAGGCGTATACGTAATTTATATAAATTATTTAATTAAGCCATACACGTCAGCATGCGGTAGAGAGACCATTATTTTGATTAAAATCAAACCCATTTCATTTTATGCCACCTGTTTTTGTGGGCTTCCTTCCAGTTAACCCCCTCCCTACCCCAAACAAAAAGAAAAAAGTGATGAGCCACAGACACTACCAACTCACAGTAAGAGAGGCATATGGATGGATGTGGTTGTGTGTATGTGTGTGTTTGTTTGGGCTGCTTTTTCTTCTTCGGTGGTTTCTATTGGTTTTTGTTATGATTATTCTTGGGTATTTGCCTTTATTTTGCCCTTCTCTCTCTTTCTTCCTCTCTCTCTCTCTCTGTGTCTTTTGTTGGACCGCTGTCAAGCAAATTGGCCACATTTGGCGCGTGGCAGCCGTTTTCAGATTAGTTTGGGACGCTTTAATGACTGCCAGGAGACGCATTCGCTTGGAGATTTTTTTTCTATGGCATCCCAAAATAAGTTAACAATAGACAACAAGGAATATAATCTTTAGAGCATCGAAACTCGAATGCCCTTAGAGACCAATTTGATGAGTAATTAGCATGCCATAACAAAAGCTGATCAGCTGGCATATCCGACTTGTCTATACCAGATTTGTGGTAATTAAACATCCTTTAGCTTGACTTTAATTAAGTATTTTAGGAGTATGCTAATTTTTATGTTATTGCCAAATTATTCTAACATTAATTGGACTTTTCGTAATAGTTTGTTTTCCAATTTAATTGCTGGTAGATTTGTTTTTCTTTTCTTGAATTTTCCTTTAATTCAACCTGCTTATTTTTTCAATTGTGGTCAAGATGATTTGATTTGCATTTAGAGAAACCATAATATCTACTACAATGCAAATTATGCTAAATTTGGCATAAGTTTCTATTACAGCTGCCTAAGGATGCCAAAGGATGTACTTAAACAGAAACTAAAAGTGCAAATTGTCAGAGACACTTAATAATGCACTTTTGCTTGGCTTAACGAAAGCCTACAATGCTACTCAAGGGACTTGATTCTAATGTTGATTATTTCTTAAGACGATGAAAATTATGTGAAATCATTGAGAATTGAAAACTCAACTCATTCAATAAAAATTACAAAAAAAAGTTTTTATGAAATTCCTGAATATTTAAGGCTGAAATACTCGAAATAAATATGGCATGTGCTTGGTCTAACCGACCACAAAAGGCAGACCGATGTCCATCTTAATTTAAAGTAAGACTCACATTCAGTAGACTGACTTGAGTTTACCATTATTCTCAGATTTTCGATAAGTGTTTTCGAAAAAGTTTTAGGAAAAGGACTTTCTTATTAGTCCTTAATTAAGAAGATATAATCAAGACAGGTTATCATACGAATTCGAAATCATATGTTTCATCACTTGAATACAAATAAATTTAACCAATTTAACGCCATAGAAACAAGAATCCATTGCTGTGAAGCCAGCGATTTAATTATTTTCAAACGAATCGATTCCTATGATGCTTTTGCATTGTCAGCTGTTGTAATGTTGGTAATATGCCCTCCATCACTCGAATAATGATGTAAAATACTTATCCTTCTGCTTTTTTTACCATTCCCACCCTCTCTCTCTCTCTCATTTAATACCCCATGCTCCATGGTTATCCCAAGTTCCTGTCCTGTTCCTCTGGGAAACTCTTGCGGTCGTTTTCAATCAATGAGAATTCAACAGCAGGAACAGAGGCAGCAGCCGTTGCCGCCACTGCCACCACAAAGATGACAACTGAACTTCAGTTCACCCGCAGACAATGGCATTTTTAAGGCCCGGCAAAAGCACAAGCCAGCCATGATGATGTCGTGCAAGATGAGTAAGTGAGTGACTGAGCGGTAAGGTATGGGTTTGGATTCCCGGATGCTGGATCTGGATGGGTGGGCGGAGGTCTGGGTGAGGGGGTTAGCAAAATGAGAATGATTTTGGCATGGAGATGGGGGTCGTGTATGACTGGCAGAGTGGCTTAATTTAAAACGGTTTCATGTTGTGATTTTGACAAATGATAATTTTTGTGCATGTGTATGTACATATATATATTTGTATGTGTCAGTCCTCTGTGCGATAGCTTTTGTGTTTGGCATTGTCAGTTCAGCTCCAACTCCGACTCCGGTACCAACTCTGGCTATGAGTTTGATACTCGTATCTCTTCACTCATTTTGCTGCGACTCTCTGTGTAGTTGTAGTGGTCGATGAGTTTGCACAATGTACAAGGCAGATAAATGCCTCAAACCAAAAAAAAAAAGGAAAGAAGAAAAAAAGGAACCCAACCCAAATATCCGGAACCGGAGTATGTCAAAGGCTCGTTAAGTAAGTAAGCTGCCACATACACACACACCCACAGATAGACACCCAGACTCATACACTCAGATGAACACAAAAGTTTCAGTTTCAGTACATCAAAAACTACGTATCCGTATCAGAGTCCCCCCTCTCTGGACTCCGTACTCTATTCACGGTTTCCTCCACCCATTCGCTCATTCTACGCCTTCATAATAGGCAGCAATATCAACACATCAGTCCCACACCCACTATAAAAACGAGGAACAATTGTCCTGCAGTAGACAGGCAAAAGCAAACGGGCCCCGGATCAGGCAATCAACAGCCAACAACATGCGACATTGCAACAAAAAATTTATTGATTTAACAAAAAAATAGAGAAACACAAAGAACAAAAAGAAATGGAATAAGGCAAAGCCAAAGCCATTGCCATGGACATCGAATGGTTGTTGCCAATTTCTCGTTGCCAGGAAGAACCAAATCAAGGCTTAGCCAGCTCAGTCGGCATGTGGTCAAAACCAATAAAGTCGGCAAATTGGCTAAATCTGTATAAACGGCTTGCAGCATGTTCGAAAATATAAACAACAATCACGAGCATGAGACAGAAAAGCAGCAACCAGAGAGCCAAACTCAAAATCAGTGTGACAATAAAATTGACAACCAATCGGAAACAGATTCAAATCCCAACCAACCCAACTGGGCCAACTTTGAGTCGCATGTTTTTGGCCAAAGTGTGTATGGTGTTTGCCTGGAATGGTCACCATACGACAATGCCTGTGTCTATAGTATTGAAAGGTATCACAAACGTCATGGTTGGCAACAATTGGTATGGAGCAGCACTTCACCTGTGGATATCCCTAACCTTGAGGAGAACTTTGCCCACAGATTGCGCATAAAGGCTCTGCAACAGGCCAAGGATGGCAGCTGTTACCTGACGCTGGCCATTTCACCGGATGTCATTGTAAATATGTTCACAGATTATATCCCAATTCAAAAGAGAAAAAAAAAGATGACTAAGCACACACATACAGATACACAGTGAACTTTCATACCCGGATATATATATTTGAATGTACATACTACAATTGTATTGTTCCGGATGTTAATACTCGGCGTCATCTGTATTTCAATTATCTTTTCCCACGAAACGGAAATCGAGAAGAGCAAACAAACCCAAAACTAATTGAACTTGAAATCGAGCAAATACACTATATACACACGACATTCAGTTGCCTTTCCAAACACAGAAAAAACACACGACACAAAAAAAAAGAAGAAAATAAAAACAATTCGAGTGAAATTGCCCGATTATCCGGTTATACAGTCGAACGTTCCTTTAGCGAACTGCTATGTAATGAATTCCTCCGTGAAGGACAAGAATTTTTTACAGCTTTTATAAGTGTTTTGTAATTGCCTTATCATAATCTAGTTACCAAATTCTACACTAACAGACTAATTGGAACACATTTCTTTATCTCTTGATCTCAGATTGTGTTTAAAGGATTTTGTTGATAAATATCTATCAGGATATCCATGTATCTATGTATGTATGTAACAAAGTTTACTTTAGATTCAGTTTAAATTTTGTATACGCAAGTTCAACTGTATAACCGGATTTATTGTTAAAATGTTTTCATTTATTATGTATGATTCCCAGTAAAAATTTTAGAATAATTGTCATGGGTAATTCTCTAGATGAATTTAAAATGTTTCAACATTTTGCATTCCAAAGGCATGCACTGAGGCAGCTCTTCCATCAACAAGTTGTTTAAATCGCGCCATACGCAAGGGTCAACAATTTCTGGTCAAGCGAATGCTACGCCGTCGACCTAGCCTAATCGAGTATCCGGCTCCAAATGGCTACCTGCCATTGGCCAATGCAATCGTTCAGGGTGAAATGTGCATTTTTGATGTTCTACTTTCAGCTGGCTGCAGTGTTCAGCTGGGCAATCCCAGCAATAGACGAACACCGCTTCATGTGGGTGCACATGGCAATCTAATCCCAAGAGACCAAACCAACTAAGCCAATCAATTTCATACGCTTCACAGATCGCTTTCTATCACGGACATTTGCCCATTTCCCGTATACTTCTCAACAAGAAGGCTCAACTAGAGGCAGTTGACAGCAATGGCATGACCCCAGCCCATTGTGCGGCCGATGCTGATCAACTGGAGATGATGAAATTTGCACTAGAATCTGGTGCAAATTTGGAGGCTCGAGATGCCTGCGGCTGGACTCTTTTAATGCGAGCAGGTTGGTTGCAGGGGATTGGTTGTAGTTTGTGGGTAAATTAAATTTTAACTTTGTTCTCGGCTTCCACAGTGGTTATGGACGCCAGTCTGGAGCTTATCAAGCTTCTGGTTACACACGGTGCTGATTTGGCTGCCGTCGATGGCGTTGGCAAAAACTGCAGAGACTTGGCCAAACTTTATCGAAGAGACCAAGCACTCGACTACTTCGACAAGGTGCAAAAGTTTAGGCTGGAAAAGGCTGCGGCAACCGCAGACGCTGAGGCAAGGGCGGCACAGAAACAAGATCCAGACACGAATTAGTTGGCTTACAAGTTAGTTGTTTACATCTCCAACCAAGAAAAGATTTTAATAAAACTCATGTAACCAAGCTAAAGTCATGTTAAAACTTAAGTTTTTCTATCATAAGCCAACCATTTTTTTGCTTTCTTTATATATGTATGTATATTTCTTTACAATCACTTATCTTGCCAATTGAAAATTGTTTTTATCTAATAATAGTTTAAACTTGTTGGCAATATTTTGGCAGCTGTCAAAGGACCGAACCGAATCGAAAAAACATAAAACAATGTAAATGGCCTCTAATTAAGTAAACTTTTGGATCGAAAAATGTATAAATCATTAAGGAGTTAAGGTAAAACCTCAACTAAATGATTGTACAATTTTATATAGACACAAAGATACGTTTTAGAACTAAACTTATGCATCATTATTGGTCACCCAGGCCTAAATTTAAATGAGATCTTCCTTAACATAATAATGAAATGCTCAAAATTTACAAGTTAAAATTAGTTAACAAGAATTAAAAACAATTCACCTAACATCTTTTCAAACGAAAGCAGAATGCCAATTCTAATTAAGCACAAGTAAACATTATAAACATTTAAAAAGTCCGATAAGAATTGCAAGTTGATTAAATTAAATTACTAAATAATCTCATTATCTTTACTATAGAGCGATAATTATCTAGTTTAACAGCTTTCCTTGACATCGCTTCGAGTCACCTGTAGACGAAAATAGAATGACGCATTTCCTGGACTAAATTAAAGAGCAAAAAGGAGCAAAACCATTTGGCTATAGCCTCATCAAACAGCTGTCCTCGTTCGGATTGCATTGGTCTTTGGTAGAAGCATCTCGATGATGAGGTTTATTATGCCCATTAAGTGCAGAGTTCAATTGAATTCCAACAATCTCACCCATTTTGCAGTAGATACGTGCCAGTTGCTCGAAATGCCTGCCATGGCATATGTCGGTGTATGTATGTACCTAAAGCTGTGCTATCTCCATCATGGTCATCTAAAATCCCATACTGTGATGCAGCAGCTGCCTTCACCGCCATTAGCCGGCTTAATGTTCATCTCTGAAGAGATGAATATGCCACTAGTGGCCAAGGGTCACTCGATGAGCTGCTTAATTATTTGCGTTTCCTTACCTTGTCCGATGTCTGTCACTTAGCTGCACAGTGGTTGCCCCATCGCATCCCGGTGACCAGATAGGAGCCTTAGCTTATTTTTAATAACGCTTACAGCAATTATACCCAGTTGGAGAGCAGATTTCAAGGGTTTTCCCGAAAATTCCCCTTGATGCTCCATATGGTGGCACAGCTTTTAAGTCCACACACACACACACACTCACACCCCACGTTGCACATTCGGTTCTGTAAAAATGCCAAAGGGGTTAATTAGGGTTTTCAGCGGATAAATGTCAACTGCTGCTGCTCACTGTTGGACCAATTCCAGGCTGCTTAAGGCTAAAAGGGGGGTTGTTATTGCTGCTTGGTCAGATGCAATTCTAATTGTTGGTTGCCCAGTGATAATCGGATTGCATTGCTCATTTGTAGCTTGGAGCCAGTAGGAATTCATCCATAAATTCCAATTCGATATTACTGACTTTTCAAGGATACTAATTATCCTCATAAGTCTTTAATACAAAGCGGCAAATTCAAGTTATTTGCCTTTAAAAATAGAAAGTCAGTCTGAGCTCCACTGGATTAATTACAATGGCATTATTTATTTAACATTTAGTTAATTTGAATAACTAGATATTTTAAATAAATTATTACTTAATTTTTTGAGTTATTCCTTCAATTACTAAAGTCATTAAGTCAGTTATTTTCTGCCTGAATTAAAATTTATAAATATTTTTTAAATAAATTGCAACAAAGGTGGTCTACCTAAATTTAAATTAATCTAAAATTAGAATTACATGCCCAAAATTCAACAGGCAGCACTAAGAATCTAAGAGACAATAAAGTAGATCCATCATAATCATTCTAGATTAATCATTGTGGAAGCTACTAAGCATAAGTAACTCATGGGAAAACAAATTTCATCAATTTAATATAAGGGAAAGCATTTCAAAGGTTTGTTTTTACATTTCTGTCATTCATTTACTTATTTGTGTTATTTCTGTTATCGTTTCAGCTTCGCAGAAACCCAAAAATTGTTAGAATAACAACCGAATTTGTTTTCCAATTGAAGTACTGACAGTTACACATATGAATGTATCTATCTAAGGGTAAGGGGTAAGGGGTAAGGTTGGTATGTTCATAGGAGTTCACCGGAAATACTCGAAATGTTACTCAATCTGTCTAGGTAGCCAGATGGTGTTTTCCCTTCTGCTCATCAAAAGTTTGACGTTTCATTACAAAATAACTTATGCATAAATTACTAGAATAGCTAATTTGCATTGCAGATAGATTCGCCCGAAGCTTCATCTAACTTTCCAAAGACATTCTATAGTTGTGAAACTCGACAGTTAGACAGGTTGTAATTATTTGCAATTATATAGTACAAGGAACACTAAAGGAATTCACAGTCATGTTGTCGAATGGCCGGTAAGGGTAGGACAAAAAGAGAAGGGGTAGGAGTAGGAGTCAACCTGTCATAAACATTGATGTCGGAATTGTGGTTTTGACCCATCACTTAACCAAATAACAAAGGATTAAACACAAGCTGACATTTCAAATGATTGACCAAATTTTAATTGTTGGCACTGGTATTTAATTAATTGACCATTTGAATGTTGCGTTAAACTTATTCTCGTGTTTTAAATATTAGGCAATTCGGATTGCCACAAACTGACTTAAAACTTACTAAACTTTTGTATCATTCCAAAATGGCTCATAAATATCTATAATAAAACCTAGGAGAAAGCTATATTTAAGCCTAAATGATTCAATTTATTTAGTATATTTGTCTTTAATAATAATAATTAAATAATGACTGCTGCTATATAAAATAACTTATTAACATGCTGCAGAAATCTTTAAATTTTCATACAAATAACTTAAACTTTTTTAAAAAGTAAACAAAAGTACACACAATTGAGAAAACTGTTGATAAATCTTAGCAAAATATTAAAAGTCAAAAATGAAAACAAAGCACAATTATGTCACTGTTTTGAAAACACAAAAAACTACAATTCAAATAAATTCAACTTGCGCGTGAATGACAACGTGATTATTAGTCACCGCGCACATCTCTAACAGACATCCGCGAGAGACACGGTCACACTGGGCGAATGTTTACACATTATTGGGCGAGGGGGACTGAGGGGCAGAAAGACGTGTTCTTGGCGTAAAATTTATCACTGGGCGAAAAATTCCATAAAATTGTTTTGCGATAGCAAAGCGTACAAACAATAACAACGGTGACGATAGCATTTCGGAGTGCAGTACTACGAATAAACGGAAATCAAGTGACACGCTGCCAGTTTATATAAATCAAGCAGAAGATTTAGAAGCAGCAGCCAAGCCGACGCCGACCGCGCTAAAGTTGACGTGGACAGCAAAGCTAAAAAGTTCTGTATTAGTCAGTTCAAGGATTGTGGATAAAAATGTGCGGTATTTTCGCTTACCTTAACTATTTAACGCCCAAGACGCGTCAGCAGGTGCTCGACCTGTTGCTACAGGGGCTGAAGCGTTTGGAATATCGTGGCTATGACTCAACTGGCGTGGCAATTGATGCGCTACCTGCGGAAAATGCTGGTGACGGCGACTCTATCATTTTGGTAAAGAGAACGGGCAAGGTGAAGATACTGGAGGATGCCATAACAGAGCTGTGTCAGGGAGCAGCAGCTGAATTTGGGCAGCCTCTCGATATTCATATCGGGATTGCCCATACACGTTGGGCAACTCATGGTGTGCCCTCGGAGGTTAACTCTCATCCTCAGCGCTCGGATGCAGCCAATAGTTTTGTTGTCGTCCACAATGGCATAATAACCAACTACAAGGATGTGAAAACATTTCTACAGAAGCGTGGCTATGTCTTCGAATCGGACACGGATACGGAGGTTATAGCCAAGCTGGTGCATCATTTGTGGCAGACACATCCGGGCTATACCTTTGGCCAGCTGGTCGAGCAGGCAATTCAACAATTGGAGGGTGCCTTTGCCATTGCCTTTAAGTCGAAGCATTTCCCTGGCGAGTGTGTCGCCTCTAGGCGAGGATCTCCATTGTTGGTGGGGATAAAGGCTAAAACTAAATTGGCTACAGATCATGTGCCCATATTGTATGCCAAGGCTCATCGTCCGCATAGCCAAAAGCAGTTCCAACTGCTGCCACCTGGAGACTGCAGCGGTGCCGAATATCAACCACTGGAGGACAAGCAAGTGGAATATTTCTTTGCCTCCGATGCCTCGGCGGTGATTGAGCATACGAATCGTGTCATTTATCTGGAGGATGATGATGTGGCGGCCGTCAAAAGTGATGGCTCTTTGAGCATACATCGTTTAAACAAATCATCCTCGGATGATCCCCATGCCCGTGAGATAATCACCCTGAAAATGGAGATTCAGCAGATTATGAAGGGCAACTATGATTATTTCATGTTAAAGGAGATATTCGAACAACCTGAATCCGTGGTCAACACAATGCGAGGACGAGTCCGTTTCGATAACCAAACCGTGGTGCTGGGCGGTATCAAGGAGTATATACCAGAGATTAAGCGCTGTCGCCGTCTCATGTTGATTGCTTGCGGCACCTCGTATCACAGCGCGGTGGCCACACGTCAATTGCTTGAGGAATTAACCGAACTGCCGGTGATGGTAGAACTGGCTTCCGATTTTCTAGATCGCAATACTCCGATTTTCCGTGACGATGTTTGTTTCTTTATCTCGCAATCCGGTGAGACGGCCGACACCCTAATGGCTCTGCGTTATTGCAAACAGAGAGGAGCTCTCATTGTTGGAATCACAAACACTGTGGGCAGCAGTATTTGCCGCGAATCCCATTGTGGAGTCCACATCAATGCTGGGCCAGAGATTGGAGTTGCCTCCACTAAAGCATACACCTCACAGTTCATTTCCCTGGTAATGTTTGCATTAGTGATGTCCGAGGATAGATTATCGCTTCAAACTCGTCGCTTGGAGATCATCGATGGACTGTCGCAGCTGGACGAGCACATTCGCTCGGTTCTGCAACTCAATAGTCAAGTCCAGGAATTGGCCAGAGAATTGTATCAGCATAAATCTCTGCTGATTATGGGAAGAGGGATTTAATTTTGCCACATGCCTAGAGGGAGCCTTGAAGGTGAAAGAGCTGACGTATATGCACAGCGAGGGAATTTTAGCAGGCGAGCTAAAGCATGGCCCACTTGCCTTGGTTGACGATGAGATGCCTGTGTTGATGATTGTCCTACGCGATCCTGTCTACACCAAATGCATGAATGCCCTGCAACAGGTCACCTCCCGTCGGGGACGACCCATACTTATTTGCGAGGCTGGTGACAATGAGACGATGGCGCATTCAACACGTTCGCTGCAGATTCCCCGTACCGTTGATTGTCTTCAGGGTGTTCTCACTGTGATTCCCCTGCAATTGCTATCCTATCACATTGCCGTTCTACGCGGCTGTGACGTGGATTGCCCTCGTAATCTGGCCAAATCGGTCACCGTTGAATAAACCAACCAACCCAACCGCTCCATAGCATCAAGGATTCCATTTTGACGAGTATTTGCCAACGGCTAGATGGTTAGCTTTAAGTTACAATGAAGAAGTTGCACTTTAATCCCTGCCCCTGTCTAACAACAGGCCCTTTTCTTGCATTTTATAGTTTTAATTACCTTGTTGACTCTTAATTTGTATTGTTAAACAAAACCCTTATTGGAATGTGCAATGGAAATAAACGTAGTTGTAGGTTCTATGTTGAATTTTTTTCTTCAAATTAAAACATCAAATTCGAAATGTCGATAATTATTTATCGATAATTGAAAAATACCACGATAATATTGTGGTTCCACTCGATAAAAGCGATTAAAATATCGATTTATCGCACTCCGTTCACGCTATCGATAAAACTCCCATCTCTGCAAAATTTTACAGAAGAAAAAAACAACAAAAAGTGTGGGTGTAAATGTGCAGTAAGAACGTCTCTGTTATAAAAGAATAAAAAAAAAAAACAAATAAATTTAAAAGAAAACGCATAGCAAAATGACGGTCAATAAGCGCGACGCGAGTGAAACGCGTCCGCGTTGCTTTTTCGATATAACCCTCGGTGGGCTCGCCATGGGCCGCATAGTTTTCGAATTGTATAGTGATGTGGCTCCGAAAACTGTTGAAAACTTCCGTGTTTTATGTACGGGTGAGAAGAGCAAGAGACTCCACTATAAAGGGGTTATATTCCATCGCGTGGTCAAGGATTTTATGGTGCAGTCGGGTGATTTTGGTGCTGGCAATGGGACCGGCGGCGAGTCAATTTATGGTGGCCAATTCGAGGGTGAGTGCGAAAGAGACGAAAATATCTCTGTGTGTGTGTGTGTATGGAGGGAAAATCAATAATTAATTCTCTGTTGTTTTTTTAGATGAATGCTTTGACAAGAAGCATGATAAACCATTCCTGCTATCAATGGCCAATCGAGGCAAAAATACCAACGGCTCCCAATTCTTTATGTAAGTGAGGTCGATATTCTGTCTGAAATAATGTCTCTCACCTTTTTATCTAATTCCAATCTTGGCAAATGTTAAGTTTCTCTTGCAGCCCATCATCAAACAAACCAACCAAAACATTTTATTTCTCTTTTTTAAAAAAAAATTTGTTGTTCATTTAACTATTGCCCCAATATAGCTGAGAGAGAGAAAGGTGCCGAGTCCACCTTCACCTACAATACCTCTGACCCCCCTTCCAAACAAAAAACAAAATGGCGCAAGGCTTAGGTACGCATGCGCCTTGCTTTGGTCTCCTTGGCAACGGGCAAAAAGCCACCGGCTTCGGCAGAGGCAACTAGAGCAGCTACTCTTAACTCCATTGGTGGTGCAGTTGGGCATTCGTCTCGGGATCATCATTGGGGCTTAGCACTCCCAACAAACGGCCTCCAAGGGCGGCCGAAACGCAGCGCAAAGGTTCATCCGTGCGTCTATCCCCAAACATCAACTGGGATAATGAGGCTGCTGCTTGGATGCAATGATAAGACAATCCTGACCGAATCCTGATGCAACGTCACCCACCCGCTATGGCCTACATCCGATTTGTTGCTTGTAGTAGTTGTCCAAAAAACCTTCTGCTTCGTCTTTCCAAAATAAAAACTTTTACTTTGTTGCACATTAACGACCACTACGACAAGAACAACAACAGCAACAACAATGTGCAACAGATCACAACAACAACAGCATCTGCTACTACTACAACCAACAACAACACAACCAACAAAATTTGCAATATGTAAAGCATATTTTTCTCTTCTTCTGTTTTTCATTGTAGTACAACACAGCCAGCGCCTCATTTGGACAAGTAAGTATTTGGATGGATATCCTTTTTCATTAAATGTCATTGACTATATGGATATAATCTCTTCCCTGCAGTATCCATGTTGTATTTGGACAAGTTATTTCCGGTCAGGAGTTGGTACGACAATTGGAAGATCTGCCTGTCGATAGGAATTCGCGACCACTACAGGACGCAGCCATAGCCAATTGCGGCGAGCTGATCAAACAAACCAAGGGTGAGACACAAAGACGCGGACAAAGGAAACAACATAGAAATCTACAACAAAAATAAAACCGGTCTGCTTAATAGAGTCCCTATTAGGCCACGATTAACTTTTAATATAATTTTAATATAATTTGGCTCAGATAAGCCACGTAAGCGAGACGATGCTTCCCCATTTAATGATTTTTATTCCAATCTTCGCGCTCCTCGCGCTCTCTGATGACTTCGTCCAGATAGGGTTCCAAGTATTTAACATCCTCCTCATATTTAGTCCATTGGTCCTTGGGCAGAATCGTTTTGGTCATGGACAAATGCAGAGCACGCATAATACGGTAGTTGCGCTCATCGTACAACTTACGGGGCAGACGACGGATGGCCTCCGTCACATCTTCGTTCTCGTGAAGACAATCGTCGCGGTGCAGACCGTATTGGTTGAACCCCGACAAATTGTAGGCCCACTTGCCCAGCTTCGAGAATACCAATGGACCCTTTCTGGCAGTGTAGCTCGACATGATAAAGAAATAATTCAAGAACTTTTTAAAAGTAGTTTCTACTTTTGTTTTTAGGTTTTCACAACTGGGAAACGCCTCCTTTTACGTATAGGATAGTCTAATCTTCAATCTATGACTATGTGATTAGATTTCAAATCAACATCAGTCCTTTTAGTCGGAACATAGTTTTGTAGGCAACTGTACCAGAATTTTACTCTCGAAAACCCACACAATTTTTTAAAACTAGAGTTATCTTTTCTTTTATTTTTCCATAGCAAAAAAGGAGAAAAAGCGAAGGAAGCGATCTACAGCAACAGATGACACCAACAGCGAGGATAGCGAGGTGGAGCAAACCAAAAAAAGAAGGAGAAAAAGAAGAAGCACTCCTCCCGCAAGGAGTCCAAGACAAGTGACAGCGAAAAGTGAGTTGCATGAGCAAACCAATTGTGAATTTAATTAACATCAGAACCATTACAGCGAAGTGGAACGTGGAAATGGACGTCATCAGAGCGATGAAGATGAGCCGGAGGAGGGAGAACTTCATCCTCTGGTGACTTTAACCAAAATAGATCCCAATGAAATACCAGAGGTTAGCAGAAATAAGCAAACCAACATCTAAATGTGTTATTGTATTAATTCTTTCTTTAATTGGACCAGGTATCTAACAAATATCTTATGCGTGCCGAAAAATCTCGTTCGAAGGAGCGTGAAACTGGTCGTGGACGAGATCATGATCGTGATCGTGATCGCCAGAGAGATCAAGACAGGGATCGTGGAGGTAGAGGAGGCGGTGGATTCGATCGTGATCGCAATCGAAATACCTTCGGTTGGTCCAAGAAGCAGGCTCAGCAGTCCACATCACGCAGCGGTCGCATTGTTAAGGGGCGTGGCGTTTTTGTAAGTTTTCTTTTATCGGCATAAAAGGACCAACAACTAAAGCTTTTTGTTATACATTGCAGCGCTTTCGCACTCCTTCCCGCAGCCGATCGAGAAGCACTACCCCACCACACTGGAAGCATGCTCAGAAACGCACCATTAAGTTGTCCGATTTAGAACGCATCGAGGAGGAGTCTAAAATGCGAGAAGATGAGATCAAACGGCGTGAGCAGGAACGCAAGAAGCGACACGAGGAGGCAACCAAAGATCCGAAGAAATCCTTTTTCGAGCTATCCCATGCCAGTACTTACGGAGCTGGTGGCAAGCCATCATCGGAAGATAAGTCGCCGGGAAGACAAAAGAGCAGCAGCAAACGAAGTGGGGAAGGAGATCGCAGCAACAAGGCCAAGGAAACGCGTGAACGTGAACGTGAAAGGGAAAAGTCAAAGGACAAGGTTGTTCAAAAGCAACGCAAATCGGTGGATATGAATGCTCTGGACTATGAGCAGCAAACTGAAAGTGAGTCGGAGCCAGAACCTCCCAAGCAGCCAGAGAAATCGAAAGCTGCTCCGCCACCAAGGGAACGCGAGCGTGAGCGTAAGCCCGATGACAAGGTAAAAGAACGGGAACGCTCTAAACGGAGTCGTAGCCGTCAGAAGAGTCGCTCGAGATCGCCTCAACGTCGACGTTCGCCGGCTCGTCGACCGCAGATGCCCCAGCGTCGTCCAGGTGGCAATCAAGGTGGAAATCAGATGAATAATAACCGCCGGAATCCTTTCGCCGACCGCCGTCGTCGTTCCCGTTCACCGGATAATGAATATCGGAATCGTTTTCCACTTTCACCCATTCGAACGCGCAGTTCGCCGGTGGAACGTCGCCGCTCCAAAGAGCGTCAGCAGCAGCGTTCCCGCAGCCGAGGACGGCGTCAGGATTCGCCAGCTCATCGACGACAAGATTCACCAGCTCGTCGACGACAAGACTCGCCAGGACGTCGACGTCAAGATTCACCAGCTCGACGACGTCAAGATTCGCCAGAGCCACGCCGTCGACAAGACTCGCCGGGTCCTCGTCGAGGTCGCAGCCGTGGTCGTCGCCACAGCAGTTCCCGTAGCTCCAGCCGACCCCGAAGACATAGTAATCGCTCACGCAGTCCGCTGCCGAAACTAACGTCGGCTCTGCCGGCCCCGGAGCCAGAGGATAAGGACAAGGCTGCACGCGAAAAGATGCAAAAACGCGCAGAAGCAGCACTGCTACTTAAGGAACATATGCGCAAGGAAATAGCCAAAGCGGAGGAAGAACGCCGTGCTGAAAAGCAAAGACTGGATGATATCGAAAAGGAACGTACGGCACGGGAATTGAATGAATTGGAACGCCTTAAGGCCGAAACTCTAAAAAAGCTTCAAGAGGAGGAAGGCAAGCGGGCGGAGCCTGAAGAGACTGCCCCAAAGCGAACCAGGCGCGAGAGTCGGGCGAGCAGTCACGAAGATCGGGATCGGCATCGTGACAAGAAGCGCAAGCATAAGAAATCAAAGAAACAATCGACGCGGTCGCCACGATCGGATTCAGAGTAAAATGTAATTGGAACACCTTACAAGCATATAACACTATATGCAAGTAATTCATTTAAATATATTTGCAATTGTAAAAATCGCCCAATAATTCATTACAAAGAAGAGTTCAATAAAAGCAAATTTGAACATGAATTGTTTAAATTACAATAAAAAAACGAAGAGAATACAGTAAAAGTAACAAAAGTCTCGAGTTTAAATATTTTTATACCGCCAAACCAAAGTTGTATTGACCAACACTGATTATATTTCGTTGAAGTGTTGGAAATATTTGCTTAATTCGCGCATTCCATTTGAAAATATTTGATTATTGTTATTTAAATTGTACATCAATTAATTAAACTGCACATTTAACAGTTATTAATTATCTAGGCGGCATTTTTACCAACACTGGCTACGTTTGGTCTGTTTTGTGCCCTCCTTTTTAAACCCAACTTCGCCAGCCCCCTCCCGATTCCCATTCATGAGCAAAAGCGAGCTTTCGACGCTGCCATTGAAAATTTTTTTGCCTTCTTTTTGCGCCGCAAACAAAAACAAAAGTCGTGCGTCGCCGGCAAAACGTATCCATCAGATACAAAAAGCTCGGTGCTCGACAGCGAACATCGAACAAAACAGTCGAACGAGCAGGAGAGTCGAACAACCGAACAGTCGAATGAAAACCATTTCTTTTTTCATCCCAAATAAAATTAACTTTTCTTAACGTAAATCATTAGATTTTTAAACACACTTTTAAAAAACTAAATAAAAAAATGATTTTTTTTTTAGGTTTATTTTGCATATTTGTTATCAATGGCTGATTTTCCTTAAAAATAATCATTAATATTTACATCAATATCTAATAAATTCAGCCTTTTGCAACTATAGTAGCCATTTTTTAAATCCTTTCCTAATAGCAACAGCCAAAATTTGAATGATCTCACCATAACAACTGTCATTATTAATATCATTTTCAAGAAATCTCTTTGTCGTGTTTCCATTATTGAATTTTTAATCCTAGCTTCAGAAAGAATTCAACTTGGGCAAATTATCTACTTCTTTCTATAATTCTTTCTATTTACATCCTCACAAGGTGTAATCCTTTTTTGTTCATCCTGGCCGAGAAAGTGGCTAGGCAAGGTAAACGAGGAAACCCAAAAAGTATTTAACTAAACTAGGAAATATCATACCGCAGGCAACTGGGAAAATATCATGAAAATAAATCTCTGAGGTATTCCCTATTCCAAACGCGATCATAAAAAAATTGAATTAAAATTTTGCAATGCAATCCGGGCAGAGGCCCAACTGTGCGTTGCCGGCAAAACGTATCCATCAGATACAAAAAGCTCAGTGTTCGAGCGCAGTCGAACAAGTGAGAGAGACCGCAGCGGTCCACTGAGCGGAGAAATGTTAAATGTTTTTACTTTTGGCTTTGGCTTTGCGCTTTTGTTTTTTCGTTTCGGCGTGTTTGGATGTGTTTGGCAAAGTGCTGTGTGTTTGTGAGTTTGTATTCAGATAATTCGCCAAATAATTAAATATAATAATTTTAAGCCGCCTTGCCTAAGCGTATTCAATAAGCCAAAAATAAACAAACTTAAAAAACAAAACAATAATTGCAATATTATAGTGTAACTGTGTGCGTAATACCTATGCCGGCGGCGCTTCTTTACAATGAATTTGTGTGTGTGTGTGTGTGTGTAGTGCGTGAGTGTGAGTGAGAGAAAAAATTGATAGGCAGCGAAATACAAACATAAAACGGAAATACAAAAAAGGCAGAACAGACAATAACAACAACAACAGCCAGAATGACAATAGTGGGAGGATGTTAGAGAGGGTATCGCAAGAGGAAGGGGAGCTTAGAAATAGCCGGTGCAATGCGTACACAAAGAAAACGAAATGTGATTCATTGGCGGCGGCTGCGACGGCAGCGACAATTGTACAAATTCCAGCATTGTTTCGTCCTGTTAAAAGGAATATAAGTTATGACATAATAAGCCAAGCGAAACACGCCGGCAAACCATAGCAAACGCCAAGAACAAGAACATGACGATGACGAAGAAGAAGAACAAAGAAAGCTAGTGCGTGGGCGGCGGAAACAATATGAAATGAATATATTTTAAAATGAGCGAAATGCCAAACAAACAATCGACAGAGGAAAACAAAATGAAAAGGAAGCAAACCAAACTGGCCGAAAAGGATATGATGAAACGCAATTAAACACGGCTGCCAAAGAACAGGAGTTGTTGTTGTGTTGGCGTTTCTTCTTCTTCGTCTTCTTCCTTTTTGGGCTTCTTCTTCATCACAAAGACAAAAAGCACACACGCATGTACGCACACACTTACACACAACCAAAGAGAGAGAGAGAGAGACATACAGAGCAACAAACACATTTACAACATGAAGCAACAGCGGCGGTTGTAGCAGGCAGGCAGAAAAAAAGCAAAGCTCATGAATTGTGTGTGTGTGTATGTGGGTGTGTGTGTGTATTTGAGTCGCACAACAAAGCGAAAACAAGGAGTAAAAACGGAATCAGAAAAAAGCTTAGTAAGCTGCGCTGCTGCGGCTGCCGCGGCTGCTGCTGATGCTATGAAGATGATGATGTTGTTGGTTTTGTTGTTGTTGTTGTTATTGAAGGTGAAGAAGAAGCAAGAATAAACATAATAAAAGGTAGAAGTTCAAGGGAATCGAACATTTTGCGTTCAAAATTTGATTGTGCGAAGAAGAAGACGTAAAATCCCCACAAAAAAAGGCTAAGGCAACTTCTATCCTTGTGTGTGTGTTAAGTTCTGTTTTTATAGAAACTTTCCTTTTCGTTTTTTTTCCTAAGCCTAAGACGAAGATCTTCGTTAAGGCGATGAGTTTAAATACCAGTTAGTATGGTTTTATATTAAAAATCTGATTATATCTGACAGATAAAGAAGCAGTAATAAGAGAGGAAATTCCCTTAACTTTTATATAGAACCATACATATAAGAGAGTAAAAATTATATCAAAAGTAGAAACAACATAAGTTTTTATGTATAAAGGAAGTAATTCTTTAATACATGCGTACGTATATCTTTAAAACTAATAGAATCCCGTATAATTAGAAATTACAAATTTATAATATATTTTTAAAGGATTTCAACATTCCTAACTACTTAAAAAATGTTTGGAGAATATTTCCCAAATCCTCTCTTTGAGATTTTCAAGTTGTTGAAGATTTGTTTCTGAAAGGTTTACATTATCTGCGATCAAAACATAATCGTTTCAAAAACTGCAAGGGTATCATAGCTTCGATAAATAAGTGATTTTAGTTGTGGTTTTGTTTTCTTTGTATATTTATATTTATATTTATATTTAATAAAATATGAATATTAAACTTTTCAAGCCATAAACAAGTAAACACAATTGCATACAGAATTTACGTGCAAAAACTTTAATACAGAACAAGAAATCAGCAAAATGTTTTTTAGCATTGCACATTTTTTTTATTCCCTTTTTGATTTATTTAATTTTTTGCAAACCCCCAAAACTAAATACATACGTACATATATACGTATATATAACAACAACAAAAAACCTCAATTGTCATACATTTAAAACTTTGTCTGTGGTCGGCAGGCGGCAGTTGCGGTTGCTGCGCTGCTTCACAGTGCCATTGCCGTAGCCGTTCCCATGTGCTTTATTCGTGTACTTTTTGTGCAAAAAGAATAAAAAATACAAATAAAAGGCTTTGATAGTTGAAATAACAACAAAAATAATAATGGCGAAGCGGCCGCCGCCGCCGCCGCCGCCGCCGCCGCCACCGCAACCGAAATATATTTTAACATTCATTTATGCGACTTTATTTATTTAGTTCTTTTTTCGCCTTTTTTTTTTCTTGCCGCGCAAATTCGTCGTGCACTCTAAGCTAGAAATGTATCTTCTAGATACACGCGCCTTTATGGTACTTGTTGTCTTTTTTGTTTTGCTTTTGCTGGTGAAATTGAAATGTGCCCCCTGCCTTTTATGGCATCATATCGTTATTATGGCAATGATGATGATGATGATGCTGCTCCTGCTGTTGCTGATTATGAAGATGATGATGATGATGCGTGTGTAATGGAAGTTTGTTGAAACTGCCAAAAATAGATGACCTAACGAAAGAAAGTCTGAGATTTATCGCAGCTAGAAGAGGGCCACAACAAAAGGACAGCGGAAATTTAATGATAAAAGGATGTGCCAGGGCAATAGAGAAAAACGATGGCAAAGAATAGCTAATAATAAAGATGTTATAATCTGAAAGTTATGAGCACTTACAAACATGCTTATAATGTACAGATATATATATATATATATATATAGATACAATACAGTAGCTTGAAAATATATTTAATCATTTTTCCATAGTTATGTTTGAGGCATTCAATATGTTTGGCATTAAAGGTCACACATATATTGGAAAACTTATATGTATTCATAACTCAGTCAATGTCAAGTACTTTTAGACGATGCTTTTAGTAAATTGTTTCGTTGTCTTAAAACTTTTTTTTAAATCTTAGATAGGTAGAGCCTTATGAAAAGTTATATTAATAAATGACTTGACCTCTTATGCTTTTAACTATTCGATTTTTTATAGAATATCTCTCTTTAAATACCAAGAAATTTGTTATTTTATACCCTGTACTTAAAAACTATTTCATTTAAAATGTTTAAAGTATTCCTTTGTTTTGTTTTTGGACAAAACCCTTTTCATAAGTATTTCCACAAGTTAACAAAGTTTCAATTACAAAGAAAATCGTAAATATTTAACACTCAAGTCATTTGCTCATATTAGTAAATTGAAAGTTGCCAAGCTGAAAACCTTTTAAAACTTAATTTCAAATTTTACTTAATAGCGCGAGAATGTGTCTAGAAAAAGCAACTGATAAAGTGGATAGGTGAACCACTAACTTGGAATCCATTTGAGTGGAGGGCAAATGAATAAATCTCTCTTTCAAACTTTTGGTAGTACTTGCGCAATTGACTCCTTAATCCATTATCAACCACAGTCTTTTGTTTAACCGCGCGACAGCAAAACCAGACACCTGACTTTCGGGGTCTCTTGCTGTGGTGCCGTGGAGTGCGTGCACCTGCTCCGGGTCCTCTGGTCGTGGTGCGGCCATCAATTTCACGCAAAATCTCCAAAAACGTTGTTAAACAAATGACATTTTGACGCCTGGCGCCAGTGGGGGTTTTTTTTTTTTTTTTTTTTTTTTTTTGCGGAATGTTTGTGCGGACTATTAAGCAAATTACGTATACGCACTGTTGCTCCCGTAAAATATTTATGCATGTTTTATAGGCAAATGGAAATACATAGACATTTACATTCATTACCAAATATTCTCTTTCTATGTGTGTGTGTGAGTGTGTGTGTGTGAATACTCAACAAATAGAATTCGCTGATTTATTATTTCCCATTTTTTTTTTCATCCACGTTGCCATTTTTTTTTTTTTTTTTTTTTGTATTTTTGCCAAAATGAAGCCTGAAATGTAATAATGAGAAAATTGACTACCAATGTGAAAAGCAACCAATGTGAAGACGAGAATCAACGTCAAATTCATCGTTTATAAAGAATCAAATTAACATAATAAAATAAAGAAAAGTAAAAAAAAAAAAACAGCAAATATAGGAAGAAAAACGAAAGGAGAACTGGAGAAAAGGGGATACAAAAATCAAATAACCATTGCGGTTTCTGTGGCTGTTGGATGTTGGGGGGCCAACGCACACACAGTCAACATACAGGAAATAACGCTGGATTGCTGCAATGTTTTTGTTTCACAATCGACGCGTTTTTGTCACTCTCATCATTGAATTCCTGCTGCTCTTGCTAACCGACAACAATGGACAACTGACACTTACCAAGGAGCCAACAACAGGTGAGTGAATGCAATTTCAATTCGATCATAAACCAATAAGAACCAGAACGGCATAGATAGATAACCCCCTCAAGACTCACTAGAGAAACTTGTTGAGTTTTTTCTCTTACGGTTAAGTGGCGGGGGTTATTGAAGGGCTCCGTTGGGTTGGGGGTAGGTCGAAAATCGTATAAAGAAAATCAGCTACATGAAATATTTAACTTGGTAAAACACGCAAGAAAAGTTTTTCGGTATTTTGTCCTCTCTTTCCCTCTCTGGTGTCTGCTCTTCTTGCTTTCTTTCAACCTTTATATGCCGTCGGGAGTTTTAGGATATTCTAGCCAAACTACCCTTTATCCTTGTGCCTTCATACATACGTACATACATACATATATGTTTCAGTTTCAGTTATTTTTTTCTTTTTTTGGTAAATGTTCATCGGGGTTTTTTCCTTTTTTGGGGTTGCTCGATTTTGTTTCTGCTTTTGGTGGACTCTTGACTCGGTTAGAATTGTCCTTTTGCATGCGAATTTGCCATTGCTCGGTTATTGCGTCGTTGATTTGACTTGGCTAAGCGAAAATTATAATTCTAATTTATTGTAAGTGAAAAAGTTAAACAGGCATGGCGATTTGCTATCTCTCTCACTCTATCTCTCGGTGGTAAAAAAGGAATAATAGAAAAGACTCTTTCATATTTCTGTTGGCATTAAAAATCTTGTTCGTTTAGTCAGTTTTAAGATGGTCGTAATCTTTTCAATCATTTTATAATAGTTTATTTTCCATTTATTTGGTATACCGTTGTTTCATTGTCATTTGTATACAGAAATAAAGTCTTTAATGATATTAAACCATTAACTAACTTTAGACGCTTGTTAAAATTCTTACTATTTATTCAAATCTATCATTTGTTGTCACACATAAAAGGGAAATTAATTGGATTTCCAATTTTTAATAGTAGCCACTAAAAAGTTACGAAAGAAAAGATCGATTGTTGGCTAGATATTTTGTATAATTTATCAATTTATTGCAAAATTGTTTACACTTTACTCTCTAAATTAATGCTTTTTAAATTTTAATTTATTATTAGAATGAATGTTCTTAAAATAATAAATGAAATATTATTGAAGTCGGTTGTATTATCATATTTTTAAATAAAGGGGATTTTTATAAAATCGGTATAAAAAAAACAACAATCATTATACGTTTGTATTAACTAATATTTACAGAATAAATATAAATTCTTGCTTCGTTTATATTTCTTGTTAATCTTATCTGGTAAATTATAAAGATTTTAAAGTATTGCAAATGAATTTCAATGACTTTAAAGTCTTGTATTTGTCAGCTTGCATTATTCCCACGCCAACATGAATGGAAATGTATCTAGGATAGGTAGTAAAAGTACAATGTACATAAGTATTTTACTTTGATGTTGACCAAACAAGCATGAGGGAAAGTGTGCATTGGGAGGGGGAGGGGTAGGCAAAGGGGGACTGCAAGGTTGATCGACCATGTGGAGGCCATCAAGTAGATTATCCTTATATCCATCCCGCATTAAAATGATTTTCATGTCAAGTGATTTACTAAATGCGTAAGAACAATCAATCAATTTGGCTAAATCTAAATATGTATAGATGTCTCAGTGTTTAACAATTCTTCATTCTGCCATTTGACTTGTGTATTGTATAGATATCGACTATTTTCTCTCTGTCACATCTCGCCCCTCCCAATCCATGCCTCCTCTCGGGGGTATAATCATCAACTATTTACTACATCAATTGCAGGGCATGGGCAAGTTGATGAAACCAAACCAAATGCGAAAACTTTTGCACACATGATATAGAAGGCGACGGGAACCCACCCAAATTTTGTGGCGGGGTGTGCCAGGGATGAGAAGCTTTTTGTGGATTTTCGGGGGAAAAAGGCAAAAGTCCAGGTCCAAGTCAAACGACTAAGCGGCATGTCGTCAATAAATTTTCCATTAAATTCAAAGCAATCCAAAACAAGCAAAAAATAAAAAAAGGAAAAAGAAAAACCTGCCTGTGTATGGAGGAAAATATCCGGAGGTATAGTACATAACTTTTTGGTCGTGGCGTGTATGTGTGTCTGTGTGTTGGAGTGGGAGGGGAATATGTTGTTATAGGTATAGCTTCCTGCTTTGCCTGTTCCTAAACCAGCCTCTGCTCTGCTCCTGCCCATGCCTCTCTCTGTAGCCCTGCCCTGCCTTGCCGCTGTCTTGCCAATTGCCTTCTTATTCAATTTTCGCTGTCGTGTGGCGCCATCTAGCGCCCACCACCAAGAGCAACAAATGGCAACAAGCGTTGTATGTTGAACGATATTGTTACCGGCGGCAATACCAACTACAACATAAGCTTAGAGGGGAGCCCCAACAACAATAGCTTTTTTTTCTCTATACCCATCATTTTACATATATTGCATGTTTGTCTTGTTCTTGTTGTTGTTGTTGTTGTTCTTATTCATATGCCAAACAGCAAATCGTTTTCATATTCTATGCGGCAAGCCATGTTAACTATAACAAGATCTTTTGTTTACTCCTGTGAACAGAGCGTTATGCTAGAAATAAGAGTTTTAACTTTTCAACTTTTTTAAAGTAAATTTAAAGATCTGACTGAAGGAAGTGAAATTTTCTCCCCTTAAAACTGTTCAAATTTTATCCTCGGATATATTGTTTATAAAAGAATATCTAAGGAATTACCAAATTCATGTTTTTAAGAATTAAAATGCCTCATAGTTTGAATTATGACAATTTAAAAGAGTCTACATAAGTCGCATAGCCAAATTTTAGTAAGTTGATCCAATATACTGCTTCTCTACTTACTCTAGTTGACTCCCCCCTCTCTCTCTCTCTCTCCCCATCTCTGTTTCTGTGCTGCTTTCTCACTCTTACGAGTGAGTGAGCTCTTTCTGGTACCTTTATTCATATGCAAATCGCAAGGCGAGGACCTTTGTTTGTTGCTTTTGTTTTGCTTTGGTTTTGCACTGCGTTGCGTTGGCGGCATTTGCTGGCGCCCAATGAACGCTTGATTTCAATTTTCAAGTGCTTCCTGTTGTTGTTGTTACTTTTCAGTTTTTGTTTTTGTTTTGTTGCTATTGCCATTTGACATCTCAAGCAGGCAGCGTTACAAAAACAATAGCAATACTAAAAGAAAAGCAAAAAGTCGCCATTCGGCCGCCGCCTTAGAAAACTCGAAATCGGCCCTTCATGATGATGTGCCCACAAATGCCACACTTCTTCATACACACACACACATATAAACACTCAGTTCTTTGCCATCCTCCTGAGGAAACGTTCACTAAATGTAGTTGAATTTGCTGGATACGTTTCGATATTATGAATTGCGGGTGCTGGTGCTGGCTGTCGGACAAAAAAAAAAGAAAAGAAAAACCTCAATGTATATTTTCGCATTTGAGCGGCTTTTCTCCTGATTAAAGTTGATACACACACACTCACACACATACGCTGAGGGCGCCTCCACCACATCAGTTTTGCCGTTTTATAGCCTTATTGAGTATCCTCAGTGTTGCCTTGACAGCTTTAAACTGATTGCCCCACTCTTTTATGGGGGGAGGGAAACGAAAAAAAGAGAAAACTCCACACCACCCACTTCAGTATGTTTGGTTCAGCTTTGCCCTGCTCTACTTATGTTCTTTTGCTCCAACCTTCTTGTATGTGAAAAATTCTCGGAAATCAGTTAAGTATGTACAGCGACATGGACCTTTGTTGGCGCCCTGCGGCACTTCGCACCCAAGAAAAATAAGGTTGAGTAGAAGAGGAGCAAAGATTACTTTTTCGTCGCGTTGAAAAATCTTTCTAAAAATATTTCACAAAAATTCATAATCTTTTAATGGTTAAGTGGTGGGTGGTTGGATGACTGCTTCGAGGCACAGAGTTAAACCGCTCCGCCTCTCTCCCCCGACACAAAATGTGCGAATCAGCCACGCCATCATCTTTATCTTCTTATCGGAATGCGCACGGGGCGTGAATAAAAAGTAACAAATTTTCTATTAGTTCAATTAGTTCAGACTGACTGTGCAGTGGAGCTGAAATTTCCATTTTATTAAAGCGATTGGTAAAAAACAATTTTCTCTATTTAAAGTTAATCTGAAGGAGTCATTAAAAATGCAGTTAACTTGTAAAGATGAATCCAGGATAGTTTATGGAATTCTCGTCATTGATTGGTTGGCTCTGAACTTTCAAAAAAGGACTTACCTGATTTGCACTTGAAATTTTTAAAAACTCATGCAGTCATATGCATATAATCTTTTCTTTTTAATAGAAATATTAGAATCTTTATCAAATTTATAGAAGCATCTAATGCAATCTAAATACACATTTAAAACCCTTTGATTTATAGAGTAATCTGCATTCTTGATGAGAAAATGGAGATATTTCAAACATTTAAAAAAATATTCCATGAATCAGTTTTCAGACAATATAGAGCTTATTGAAAATGAGTTTTTGATTTGGACTAAGCAGTCTAGAGTCTAGACATAGATGATATTTTCATTTTATTTTTACGTACGAGTACTTATACTGTATATAGACTAATTTTTTATTTACAATTTCTATTCGCACTATAAATCAACTTGTTATTAGGTATTTGTGAATGGGATCAAAATGGATCAAAATTCCTTTATAAATAGTATCGAAAATTGTTTTGAAATACTACTACTACTTTAGCGATATGTAAGCACATTACTGACTTGTACTGTGGCAAAGTTTTCTTTTTATTTTTATTTGCTCTTTGTCCAGTACGCAAAGTGGTTGGAAAGCAAAAAAGAGGGAATAAACAACTCGGCCATATTCCCCTTAGTCAGCATGACATTTATATTTTATTTTTCTCGTCAACATGTGCGCCAATTTCTTGAAAAAAAGAAAAAATGAAATAAGAATGAACATGTTTATATAGAACTTTAGAACTTCACCCCAACTCCAAAAGCAAGGCAAGCTTGGTTCGATGTCCAAGAACTCGTGGTAATGGTGGTGGTGGTGGTGCTGCTGCTGTTTGGCAATTAAAATTATTATTAAAAGTTAGTTGGCATAAATTTTCCTAGCCGCGGCGCCGCCACATTTAAAAAGTTCAAACCCAAGTGAGATGAGGGGGCTGACACAAATGACTGTGGTGTGGGGGCGATATGGGGCAACATGTGCCATAATTGAGAAGCAATGCTTTAATAACGACCTCTCTGGCTTTAAAATTGTTGAATATAACTTTAAAAACCGCTACCGAATTTGAGACAAGTACTTTGAAAATTGATATAAAAAGTTTAAGTAAACAAAAGACACATGTAATGCCTCGTTTACTTTATATGTAAACAGGAATTTAAACTTTGAGAATTTCCTAGTATTGCCTAGATAATAGAATTACAACCAACAAAGAGTGCATCAAGTGGCTTAGAGATTCACTGTGGTCTACCAAAATGATAGAAGTACTCTCAATTAAAGCAGGCTACCTACTGCTCAAAGATTCCTCGGAATTATTCATAGGGATTAGTTAAAAGTTGAACTATACTAGACTAAACTAGTTCAGTTCAGTCTGTCATTGCTGTCATTGTTGATGGCTTGTCTAAATTATCTGGTTTTACAATATATCACTAATTTGAAGTCGATATATCTGGTCATTGTTCGTTTTAACTGGGCAGATATACATATGTATGGATATACGCACAATTCCCTGCACACGCCGGGTTACAACAATGACAATGCGGACAACCGAAACAACAGCAAGAAAAAAACAACAACAACATTTACCACTTCAATTGTACGGCCCTTCAATCTCCGCTCTCGCCTACTTCTCCCCCAGTCACCCCTTGACAGCCTTTACACACTGACAACAGTGGCAAGTACAAATAAAATCCATTAAAAGCAGTACCACGTGTAAGCCGAGTTTTTTTCCACGACTCTTCACCTCACTCGCACTCTCATTCTATCTCGCTCACTCTCGCTGTGCTTGTTATTTATTTATTTATTTTCGCATTAGAATGACGCATATTATTGACATACTAGCAGCAGGGTATAGAAAGGACAGAAAACCATCATGAGAGACCAACAGAAAGACAGACAGACAGACAGTAATTGACGGTATTGGTCTGGGTTAAACCAATTTTTTTTTGCCCATGGCCAAAGAATTTTGTATTTTTTTTTTAGCACAAATTATGTTGAGCCTGTCCAAGTGTAAAAGCAGATTTCGATTGCGTATACAACGTGTTGTGCCCTTACTTAAAAAAGCGAAATAGAAAAAAAAGGTAGGAACGAGAAGTTTTGCATAGTCACCGTATGGTATTGAGGTCAACAAAACAATTTCTTATGATTAAACGCGTCTCTCAAGTAGTTTGTTATTGCGTCTAGATCGAAAGAGAGGATGAGAGAGAGAGAGAGTGTGTGTGTGTGTTGGGCACTTCGACAGACAGAAATAAAGACATATGTACATACATATATAAGTAGTACCTAGTACTAAAAATAAGTAAAGCCTGCCATTCACCTAGACACGAGTATTTAAGTATTTGAACTAATAGTATTCTTTCTGTGTGTGTGTCTTTTTTTCCACATTATTACTATTAATATTATTATTTTTATTGTGAGTATTATCTGCAAGTTTCGAGTTCATTGAATTTGACTGAAATGGACTGGGTGGCTTTTAGGAGGGGGTTGGGTCGGACGATTGAGTGGGATAACAGCACGAGTTCTTCCGCTAGAGTCAGAGCCAAAGCTAGAACCAAAGCTAAAGACGGGGACGAAGACGCCGACGGAGCCTTGGCAAACAAAGTGGGTCAGTGTAATCAACACAATCAGTGCCTAGGAATGTTTCTTCCCACCCACAACCCATCAGCTACCATCGCACAGCATACTTTCTTTCTCTCTCTCTGCCTCCCACTCTCTCTCTCTCTCTCTCGCTCTGTATGTCTCTTTTCTTATTTCTATCTAACTTTGGTGCTTGCGTTTGCTTTTCTCACCATGACAACTATACAATGATGATTGCAATAAATGAAATTAATGCGTATTTGAAAGAGCCAGACAGGCGAATCAATTGACAAAAATGAAGTGTCGCATTTGTTCATTCAGCCCAACAAGAGAGGGCCAGAGCGAGAGCAAGAGCAAATCTTGAATGAGCGGAACGTGGAATGAGGAAGCTGAACAAAAACAAGCATAAAATGCCAAAACATTTTGCCATCAAATTTTCCACGCTGAATATCACAAACAAAACCAGAAAGCAAAAAACCAAAACATAAATTTTCACGCAACTGTAAAGTAAAATGGAATAGAAAATGGCAATGACATTTAAAATGTGAAATACTTATAATTCACTTCACAATTTAGTTATGGTCTAGGGTCTCATATTTATTAAGGACATGCCTTAGATATTTTTAGTCTTTTGTGAACATAAAATGGATAAATATTTATATAGATTTGAGTACTTAGATTTGCTGTTCACAGAAAGAGCAAAGCTGCAGGAGGTGTTCCAAAACATAATGTAATAAATGCAAAGAAAACTATAAAAAGAAAAGAAATTATTATAAAGTAAGCAAGAATCCTAGGCATAAAGTGAGCTTTGATGTCTTTTTAAATCAAATTTTTACTTTCTTCTCAAAAACAGCAACTTTAATTGGAGCTCAAAGCAAAAAAATTGCAATATTTCATAGAAACTTCGGAAAATAAATAAAATATTTAAAGATTCACTTCATATAACTCATCTAGCCCAGAACAAAAATATTTAATATTTATTTCTGTAACAATTTGCTAATACGTAAAACTTTTAAACAAAGTAATTGCAAAAAATAATGAAGGCTCTCAACAATTACAATTTTAATCAAGTAGAATTTTAATAATTTTTTTGCTGATTCCCGGAATTTGATTTCATTCGCAATGGGACATCCTGCCCCTTGTTGCGCATTGTCGTCTGCAGAAATCAAAGTCAACAATATCAGATATCTTCTTCAAAACAACAAATAAGAGCAAAACGCAAAAAAAGTATACATATAATACATATATGGGAATGTAAAACAAAGCAAAAAGCATAAGCATAAAATTTATTAATTTGTATGCCAGACTAGACAGTCGGCCAGTTCGTCACTCAGTCAGTCAGTCAGATAGTCGGCAATGCCGCCATTTGAAGTGTGGTCTGTGGTCGTTGGTTGCGGCTAAAGACAATAATAAAATGCATTTAGCATAATTAACTTAATTTCATAAATATATAATTATATTTATTTGTAGATGCCTCGTTTCTCTTCACATTGCATGTATCTTGAACATTCTTTAGAAGTCTAACCAAGCGTAGACCCAAAAAAAAAAAAAAAAACAAACTCTCCAAACCCAAAAACACTTCTCTTGAGGTTTGTGCAAAGGGTGTGCCCACTTGCAATTAAATGCGCCGAATAAAAAACCAAAAACTCAACTAAAAAAGCATTAAATAAATGGACAAAAAAATATGTATATTATATTGTGTATATGTGGATATCTATGTATAAAAAACTCGGAAAAAAATGGCGAAAAAAGTCAGCTTGCAAATTGACACGAGATATGAACACGGACATGGACAGGGGCAAAAAATAAGCGAAAAAAAGGCAAGCAACTTGGCTCGGGTTTAACACTTCTTGGCTTGCCATCATGCTTCAAAGTGGCAATTTTTGTTGTATTTTTTTTTTGGCAAACTTCTTCAAACCATGCGCCTTGCATCTTCCCGTCCTCCCCCACAGTTTAGACCTTACAGTGCCTCTGCAAGTTAGCTTGGTTGTTTTTTCTTGTGAGAAGGATGGATGGCGAGGGGATCAAATGTTTGTGCGAGCTCGTTAAAAAGAATTTGGTTCACTTGTTGTTGCTGGCTCTTTTTTTGTTGTTGTTGTTGTCGCTGTTGCTTTTTTTGGTGGAGATCGAGAAGTCCACAGGCTGTACGCCAAACTGGTTTTCGGACTGCATTCTTTTGGGCCATGTTTATTGGCGTTTGTTGCCTGCCTGCTTGCCTGCCTGGCTGTTCTGGCCTGCCTGCCAGTTTAGAGCAGGCTCCCAGCTCCCAGCTCTCTGCTCTCATAGTTTGCAAAGATGTTTGGCCTCTTGAAATGCGAAATTGAATCATATGCGGCACAATTTCTATGCTATAGTTTCTTGAGAGATTCCCTCGTTTTGCGACCTCCCTCATTCTTTGTCTGCCGTCTATATAGGTTTTCGTTTTGTTGCTCGTTTTTGGACGTTTTTTTTTTGTTTTTGTGTTTTTGCACAACTATATTTAGTTTCTCTTGTGGATGTTTTTGCTTCTTTTAAGAATTTCATGCACGTTTCGCGCTTTGCATGATTAATTGTTTATGCAAATTGATGTTGGCTTATAAGGCATAGCAAAAGATACTATATAAACAAAGATACATATCCATTATGTATATACGTGTATACATATGTGCATGTGTGTGTGTATGTATTTATATATAAGCCAGATTTGCTTGATGTGTGCTTAAAGAATTGGAGTTGAGAGTTTGCTTCTTTAGGCAGTCATCAGACGTATAATTGTTTTAATCCACATTTTGTTGCCAATATTTATACTGTATGTATGTATTAGCTTATTAAAATTTTCTTCTCTAATATTGGCTATAATGATGCAGATTTATATAGTCATTCAATTAATAACCAATTAGCTGACTTGTTTGCTTAACTCATTTGCATAAATGTGTAATATTTGTATTAAGGCATTCGAGAATTCGAATTGTAGATATCATTTCAATCATTTGATTAACTTTGTTGCAAATTAGCTACGAAACGGTTACACTCATACTTCTATTTACTGGCCGTCTGTCTGTCTGTCTCTTCGTAGATAAAGTTTTAATTAACATTACACACAGCTAAGCTGCTTAGTATCTTTTGTATCTGTCTAATAATAATTATTATAATCTCTCTGCTTCTCCCACGCCTCTTTGCTTCTCTCACTCTCTGAGCTTGTGGTGGTACAGTGAGCTTAATTGCCTAAGAATGGTCTGTTATAAAGTCCAACTTTTGTTCTTTGAAAATTTAAATGTTTTTGTACTTGTGGCGAATATTTTTTCCTCTACTTTTTTGCCTTTTGGCTAACGTTGCTTGGTTTAATGGCCCGAAAATGTACAAGTTCCGGTTACAAATGGACTTTTGGGGGACTTACCCGGCTTCGAGGAACCAAACACACAAAAAAAAAAAAGAAATAACAGAGAATAGATGCCTGTAACTCTGTGAAATGATATGTAATGGGGTAATTTATCTTTTCTCTTAAAGATATAACAAGTTCCCTTTTTATTTGGCTTTTGCTAAATTTCTTCATCTTGATCCAGTTATTTGCTTGGTGTCCCACTGTGTGGCACCCCATTCGACGATATTTCAACATAAAGTTATTGCCACAAACGCGCGAATTAACATAGTTAGTTAACGATTGAGTGCACGACTTCAATTCTCGGTTCAGTTATCGTTTAGTTCAGTTCAGTTTAGTTCAGCTCAGTCATGACATTCAATTCTAATGGATAGCAAGTGCTTCAAGTTGTTCTTGGTGCTTTTGTCACTGTTGGCAGGTAATTGTAATAAATATCTTGACTAATTAGTTTCTGAGGCCTTTACAATTTATCTTAATTATGCGCGCCGCATGCTGTTCAAATTGTCAAGTCAAAGCAAACTATTCCAACATTAATGAAAAGTATCCCCACTCACGTAAACTAACTAACGATTTGAAACTCAAGTTCACAAATTGCAACACATTATTAAATGAAGACAATAATATTTTGTAAATTAAAGCGAATCCTTTTTTTCCCAAACAATTTGACTTGGTTTATTATAAATTGGAATAGAAATTTTGATAAATTTTCTTAAATGAAATATATACTGGTATCTAAAATAACTGTTAAATTTATTGCTTGAATTTTTCACATATTTCTTTTATGAGATTAATAAGTAGAATCTTATCTTTGTCCAAACTCTTAGAGTTTAGCTAACTATTACCATTTTAGATTCTCGAATAAAATGATACAATAAAAGAACATCAAACAACAACTGCTCCCTGCTCCGTGCTCCCTAAAAAAACTTCATTTAACATAAACAATTTGAATTTAATATGTGCTGAAAGGTGAACTAAAATTGTAAAATTTGTTATTCAAATGAAATGAGCATTCTGCGCTAATACAGCATATGATTAGATGTTATGATAGTTTCTCATAGTTGTTAATCTCTATATAAATGTGTAGCATGTGCAACAGTTTCAATTTTAGCCATGAAAAATAAAACTGAAAGTTAAATTTGACAAATTGGCAGACACTGAATTCGTGGCGCCACGGCAACCAATACGTGGGCGAGCATCGCGCTCAGCACGTAGAAGGCGATGTAGCGGTATTTTCTAATTAAACGCTGGTAGCTCTCAGTGGATCGCTACTCCATCAGTGAAAAATCAACTACACGTGCCATTATGCAGTGGCCCTCAGTTCCTGTTCCATTTCCAGATTGAGCTACAGCTACAGCTCCAGCTCCTGCCACAGCTTCAGTTTGTCCTTTTATCAAAATGGCTGCCATGCGGCCATGTTGTGTGGTACGTCCCCAATGCCTCCCACACACCATTTGCCTCTCAAGTTCCCTTCTATCTTTCTCTCTCCCTCTCTCTTGTGTATTTGCTGTCATTTGTAGGTATTTCTGTTGTTGCTTTGGTAACTAATTGTCATATTGCCCTTTGGGAGTGGGACAACGGCAGCAACGCGCTGTTGAGCCACAAGCTGACTAGAGCGGCAGCTGCCTTGCCTGCTGCCTGCTGCTATTTGTATATTTTGAGGAAGGCAGGACTAAGAGCATTGTGAGCATATGATTCAATTTTGTTTGTCAAAATATTTGGATTTTTTCGCAATTTTTTGTTGGTGTTCTTTTTTTGTTGGTCTCTTTCTTATCTGTTTTTATTATTTTTAAATGGAAATGCCAACATCAATTGAATTATGCCAGAAATGGAAAACAGAATAATACCATTCCACATGGCCGAGTTCGAGTTCTTTTGTAGCAGATTTCCAATAATTAATCAGCAACAGGACACAAACGCAGACGCAGGCAATGGCACAGGCCATTCAGTGATTTATGCAAGTAGTTTAATGCTCGCTTACATAATAAGTAGAGCCCCACACCCCCTGGGTTTGACCCAAAAGCAATCACACATTGCGTATACGTAATGTAAATTACGTCGGCCTAGGGACAATACAGCCACCCAGACCCATTCCAATATGTAATGTTTGGCTGTCCTTTCATTCAATTCATTTACATTGTTTGTGCCTTTAATTAATTGGTTTTATTTTATTTATTACTATTTTCCCCCTCCGCTCCATTTTGGATTATATAACACACAAACACACTCCAGCACGAGGACCAAGCAAGAAATATAAAACATGAAAATGTCAAATGCAAAATCCGAAAAGAAAACCTCAGCGTATTTCGGTTTGGCCTTCGTCAGACACTTGTTGATTTGCGAGCCTAATTAATTTCGCCTCAAGTAAACTAATATAATTTGTGGCAAAGCCACACTTAGCGACATATTGTTGTAGTTTCCTTGTTGTTGTTGTTGTCGTCATTTGGCTCATTTCACAACATATTGCGTATACGCACGTTTCAGGAGACCCCAAATGCTAACGACTACTGTCCGGCTCATCTCCAACTTAATTTAGTGGCTATAGAAACTGAAACCATCTAATACATCTGCTCATACGTGTCTCCTAGCAACACAAACCAAATAAATGGCAAGACTATTTGTCCTGGCATTTCTTTTAGCCAGGTAAACTCAATGTTAACTGGCAGAGGCAAATTGGTTTCAGATGAATTATGGCCAGGCTGGTGGGTCTAGCTGAGTCTGAAGTAAGATACTCAGTTTACAAATGGCTAAAACTAAAGTGATGAAGCTAACCTTAATGGAGTTGTCAAAAAATAGGAATAAAATAATAATATGGGATTTCTACATTCTGTAACTAAGTATTAAATTGAAATTGAGAATATACTATATTAAATGTAGTTTTGCAATAGGTTTACCAATAATTATTTGAATTAAGAGCCTCGTAAAGCATATTTTTATATATTTATATGTCTGATACATAAAAACATTCGAATTAAAGTTATTTTATTCCCGTAAAAGAGCCTAGGGAATTTTCATTTTATTGTTACGTTAATTTAAATATTTTTGAAATTGTAACGATGCTTCAACAGAAAAAAATGTATGCTGAATTTAAAAATAACGTTTGCTAGTTTCATTTACCTTGATAATTAAAAATAAAACTTTATTGTTGAAAATGATCAATTGTGGTTCTGTTTAAAAAAATTGAAGTCTGACACTCAATCCTCTTAGTTTTTCATTCCAAAACAAAATGAAATGAGATTTGTAGGAAATATGTTAAATCCTATTGTGTGTTTAAAAAAAAATTTTAAAATTTCTTACACAGAAATAAATATCTGCATATTTATAATTTCTTAAGAAAATGACATCATTTCCTTATGCCTATTATTTATAATTATAGGCCATTAAATCGCTATAGATACAATAACAACAACGACAAAAAACGACAGTCAAGAAACAAAAAAAATGACCAAATGCCTTTAGGCCATCGAGCTCAACTTTGGCAATTTACACTTTACTTGAAGAAAAAAACAAATACAAGTTAAAAGCAAAGACGAAAAACACAATATAGAGAGGTAGAGTAAAAGAGATGGATGAATAGAAAAAAAAAAACAATGAAAAAAAATCAATTCGGCATTGATTGTAGTAATAGAGAGTAGGTTGATAGGCAGGTTAAACTTTGTTGTTGTTGTTCATGCGTGTGTTGAGCTTAGTGTCGTTTAATATTTGTGGCCTAGGTAATTAATCAACGACTTGAAGCAGCTGGAACCTGTCGTAGCCCCGTTTAAGACTCAATATCATAAATCACAGGGAAAATGGAAAGAAAGCACCAAGAAAGTCTGATAAAGACATCGACATGTCTAATGAAGCGATCGATTTGCGTTAAAGATGCACATTTGTTAATTAAATGTACAATATATTTGTGTATATAAGTATATATAGGTAAAAATATATACCTCTGTATGTACATACATATCCATATGCATAATCTTGTGTATATTAAAGATTTGAACTTCTCCATATGTGTTACAGCAAATTTGCTAGAGTGCCTTTTCACACCGTGACCCCCAAACCAGAGTGACGCCAACAATTCTAACCTGTGATTTATTGTTGTTTGTCGAACGTGTGCGCCAGTGCGGGCAAACTTTTCTAAAGTAATTTGCGACAAATCATAAAGGCATTCCACGTATTTTTTGTTCATTTTCTATACCCTCTATAACGTATTGACTATTGGGTATATTGAAGAGAAAACAAAATCGAATATAATAATGCGGACTTTAATTTGATGACAAAGGTCAATGTACAAGAAATTTCACAATCAAAATTGGATTATAATTTGAAATATCGTTCAGAAAAGTAATATTTAAGCTTAGTTCACCCGATTAGTGATTTGATTATATTTTAACAATGTTCTAAAACCTTTTTCACTTAACTAAACGAATCAACGTATTATTTTCTTTTCCTATAAATAAAATTTATAATAATTTACTATAATAAAATTAATTAAAATTAAAACCATTGAATTGATAAAAAATGAAGTCAAAATTTTCAATGGTTTGAAATATTTCATATAGAAACCTCTAGACTTTATCACATTTAAGAAAGGTCATTGCAACCTTTTATTCGTACATTATCATTACAATGAATCGAAAAGTGTTCCGGTTTTTGGTAATTTTATGTTGTACGCCTTCTTTATGGAGGGTACATTTAAAATCGACGCCTTCAATGTGCGTTAAGTATTTTTTAGTACATACTTGGCCAAAAAATTTATGCTCTCACATGTGGCTCTTTGGCTCACCTACCTAACGCTGCTGCTGCTGTTACCGACAGCTGTCTCAAAAAATTTATATATGTATGTACATATATATAGGTACATGCAACCGAAAACACAAAAAGTTGGCTATGCTGTCAGAAAGAAAAGCTGGACCTGATCGTTGAGCTCTGGGGTTTCATTTTTTTTCATTTTTTTTGCTCTATAAACATAATTAACACTTTGATATAATTTTACAGTTTGGCAAAGTCGTAAAGTTTGGGGCCAGAGTCAATGTTGGAGTTGGAGTCAGAGACTGGCAAATTCATCCATTAACATAATTATGTAAAAAACATAAAATTATCATGTAAGGTTGCCAGGATAGTTGGTTGGATGGCTGGCCAACCTGCCTGCTTGCCTGGCAGACGCATCCTGTGCCAGTTGCTGGTAGATCTAGCTGGGTTCTCTTTCTCCTGGCTGAACATGTTGTCTTCCTGGTTGATTTTAATTTGTTTTGAACTGAGCAAAGAGCAAAAAAAAAAAAAAAACAACACGTCCTGCAGTACATCATCTCGTCATCATTAGCGCAGGCAACGTTTCCTACAATGATATAGGGGAACAGAAACAGCTTCCCTTAGCCGCTTGCCTTTATCGTGTCGTACCACTTTCCCTCCCGTTTTCCTGTATGCTATGCTATATGTTCCTGCCATCTTCTGTGTTTCTCTTTGCCTGCCACTTTGCATAAACTGGAACATAGCTCGGGCTATGAGCTCCTTCTTCTTTTCTGCTCCGGCTATGCTGCTTATGCTTCCTTATGCCAGTACTCAACGCCACTTCCTTCAGCTCATTCATCTCGCAGCACGCACATACATACACACACACACACAACACACACAGATACAGACACTTACATACAAAAAACAGAGAGCAACAGACAGACAGGGCGCACATAATTCAAGTTGAGTTGAGTTGAGCTCGTGGCACGGGTTTGGGGTCTGCTATAGCAGAGCGCTCAGCTGTCGCGGCTGGCAGTTTCACTTCACGCCATCATCGTCGCTCCCGACTGCCTGCGTCTGAGTTTCGAACTGTTTTGAAGGGTTCTACCTTCTCCTTTACCCTATATTAAATATCTATCCCTTCATCCATACCTCCTTCTTTTTTTTTGTTTTGTTGGTCCCTTCATTATTCTTTCATCCCCGTCTTGCAGACATTTTCCGTGTACTGTGTTAAGTGTTTCCTAAATTGTAATTATACTTTTGCGTTTTTAAGCTATTTCTGCAGTTTTGGTCCTTTCTGCTGTTGTTGTTGTTTTTAATTTGAGTGAAATTGAAATTGATATGATTACGGGGCAAGTGCCGGGCATTTTTGCAATTTGCCAATTGCATTTTAAGCAGGCCAGCCATACCGATTCCAATACCAAAAAAAGTATAGAAAAAACAGGGGATAGTTGACACTTATCTCACTCACTCACTGAAGGGTTGGCGGCACGTACCACTCAGCGTATGCGTAATGTCTGCCATTTGTTTTCCTTCTTGTGGACATCCTTGCTATATGTGGCTTAAATGTTCTTTTCATGGCCCAGGCCAAAGAGAAAAAAGTTTATAAATCATTTCAATTACATTTTTGCTGAGCTGTGACAGGAAAGATGAACTTGGTAGTAACTTTCCCTTTGGCCCGTTTGAAACGAACGGACGAAGTGGTTCAGAAAGTTTGAAATCTTGTCAGAAAAGTTTTGGCAGTTGCGCCTTTTTGATATGTTGGAGTGTTGATGGCTGTTTGAGAAGCAATCTTTTTGCTTCTTGGTTTTGCTCCTTATGCTGGATTAAGAAAAGTCATAAGAATAAAATTTCAATTACTTCAAACTAGATAATATTTTCAACCTGAAATCAGCTTAAAGCACAAAAAATATGTTTAACTTGTTTGTCCTCATTTTAGTATCATTGTTAGAATAATAAAAGTACCAATTAAACAGGACATATATATGTTTATATGGCCCAACTAAGTGTCTCTTTTCAGATTATGGCACATGTTTAAAGCTCATTTCATAGGGCAGAAAACAGAGGAGGTGGTTTATCTTGCATCTTTTAGGTTTCACTTCCGCCCAAAAACTGAGCCCTGTCTGCCTGTCCAGCATCATCAAAAGTCATTGATATTGACGACGAGACCAGACTTCACATTTTATACAGCTATCTATGCATCTATATGTGTATGTTTGTATGTATGTATGATGGTAACTGCTATTGCTATTGCCACTGCCATTGGCTGTGTCCAAAGTGCACCGGGCATTACTTTATCTACTCCATTATGTCTCCGCTAATATGCCAACATCATCTCCTCCTTTTGCTACCTTGGCAACTTTTTTACACGCCCAGCGCCTGGTCTATGGTGTCCACCCGCGAGCTCCCTATACATTTCCGTTGTGGCCTTTCGTTTCGTTTTTATGTGCTCTATATAATCAGATATGGCATTTTATTTCTTTTTGCCCTGCTTCTTGCTATCCCTCCCTCCTCTTTTTTTTTTTTTTCTTTTTTTGGCAGATAAATATCAAATAGTAGAACAAGGTTCATTGTTTGGCCAGTCTGTTTGTATGTATGTAAAAGTCGCCCCTTCAAAAAGAGTTTCTACGGTCTTATGATAAATTTTTGCAACATTTATCACAAGTTAATTTGATTTTAATGAAATAAAATTCAGGCACACACACGACGAGGATGGCAAATCACGATGACGACAACAAGGCACAACAACAAGGCCGACAAAACTGGAAAGAACTGGCAAAATTTCTAAGATTACAAAGGGTAGATAATGTTAATGAATAAAAAAGTAGGAGAGGGAATCGCTCTGTTATATATCTACATATATATAGAGGGTTGTGCCTTAACGAAAATTCGACAATATTAAGCTATTGCCAGGGCCTGTGCAACTGCAATTAAAATGGCAGTAAAAAAAGCAAAATTTTTGTTTATCATTTTTTATTATTTTTTTTTTTTCTTTTTCTTTACGCGACTTTGCAGCTGCCGTTGCTTAGGGAACGTGACATGCATATTTGGCTATCCTTATATACTTTTCGCTTTCTTCTTTATACACTAAAATGTGCCTATTAGTTTTAAACATCGTTATGTAACCTAACAAATTTCACACTGTTTTATTTTGTTTGTCCTTTAAAAAAATAATAGAGATATATAAAACAATGTTTAGAAATCATTAAAATTTTATTCAACCCCAAAAAAGAAATAAAGCAAACAATAGTTAGATGATGTGTCTCCAGGGCAACTTTTAGTTAATATATACATATGATTGACAAAGGAAATAAATGCTGCTCATTAGAGAAATGAATCTGGGACCCCAAAAACATAATATGGACCAAAAAGAAAGGGTTCAAATTCCTGTACGGAGATGGTAGTAAAACTGTCACCAACATTAGCTTACTAAGCAGGGTCGTGGTAATACCAAACAATGGGGTTTTCTTGATTGGCAGAGATTAAGGTGAACAATGGGCAAATAGGGGCTACTAGAAATAAATCTTTAAAATTAAGAAATCAATTAATAACATAAGGCTCTTGTTGATATGATAACTTTACGAAATTGTTGAGATCAAAAAGTATGACACAACAACAATTGATTTGGACTAGTTGAACAAATAGGCAATTCTGTTTTGTTTCTTTACATTATTTTGTTAATCTATTCTATCAAAAAACGTATTAAATCTAATTAAAAGAAAGAGTACACTAATTTCGGTTTCTTTTGCTCAATTCTCATTTTCCTTGTTCTTTCCTTTACAGAGAATTTCTGTTGTTCTTTTTTGTTTTGTTTTTTGGCAATTTTTATAACGTATAGCAATGAAATTAACATAAGCGTCAGCATTGCATATTTTAAGTCGGTCAAATTGCTGGCGTCCGGTTCGCAGTCGGTTTGCCCCTGCCACCACTCCCTACCCCTGATGACGCCTCTTGCCGGTATCCAGTCGCCGTCATGGTTTGTCGTTTTGCATAACCAAATTTGCAGAGCCATTTGCCGGCCGGTTTCGGTTTCAGTTGGTGCAGTTTTGTTAATGAAAGTTCCCACCATTAGAAACAGGTTCGTACAGGAAGAAATTGCCTTGATGCTGATTACGCCAAAACACAACGCAAAAAAATAAAAATAAAAAAAGTACACAACTTTTTTTGTTATGCAAATTTTTAATATATTTTTTGCTGATGCTGCTGTTGATAAAACTTGGCCAATTATATTTATAACAAATGACTGACAATTTCTAAGATTTATAACATTATTTGAGCGTATTGATAATGCACAAAAAAAAAAAAAAACAAGAATAGCAACGAAATGAAAACAACAAACCAGAAAATAGCGCGCAAAATGAGCTGTGAATAAATGGATTGAGATTGAATGGAATGGGATGCTTGAATAAATGGGGTTCATTGCACTTTCGGTTTGCTGGTTTTGATACTCTCTAATCAAAGAATACAAGAGCATGTTGAAGATGTGAAAATCAGCATACAATTTCCTAATCTTTAGACTAATTTTCAATTATCTGATTAAACCGTTGGCAAATTGTGAACATTAGAGTAGGATAATTGTCGTTTAGGGATAACTGAACCCACTTTAGAGAACAAAGTATTTAACAAAGAAGACCCAACCGAAACAGACAGGAATTTCATTTGCATTGAGAAAGGATGCGCTCAGGGTTAACTTGGGTTAGGTCAACAAACTTTTTACAGGGTACCTTAAAGTCGAAATATTTTCATTGTTATTTCTCGTTTGTGGTTCGTAGAAATTCCATTTTTGGTTTCACCAAAAAAAAAAAAAACGAGACGTGCCAAATTTTAAGGGTGGCTTCATTAAGCTCGCTAAAAGAAACCCTTCTATAACCCAGAAAACGAAACCAAAGAAAAACAAATGCCGGTTAGGCGATAAATGGAAACAGAAAGAAAGAACGAAAACGAAATAAAGCAAAGGAAGAGAGCAGAAAATAAAATGATGTTATTGCGTTGCCGAAAATGCCGGCATCCGAGGCATGGAACAGGAACACGGCTGAATCCGCAGGACCGAATACGGCAGGCATTGTTTGTCCTTGCATGCAAATGGCATTTTGGCTAGTCCTTTGGCATGTTTCACGTATACAAGAAGATGCCAGCCAGCCATTTTGTTTGTTTGTTTGTTTATTTGAATTACGTATAAAATGCTGATGCTAAAGTGTTTTCAAAATGCGTAATTAATTTTCACATTTTGCCATCCCCAAAATTTTTGCCATTGTCCCGCTACATCATTATGAGTGTTGTCATTATCATCTATTGGATTTCAATTACAAACAAATTGTATTTGGTGTATCTAAAAATAAACCTTTTCTTTTGTATTTTCAGGTAAAGACTGAAAGAGTATACTTATTATACATAATACCAACTAATGGAGTAAGTAGCACAGCATTTAAGTAGATGTCTATATATAGTAACTGCGCAGTCATAAGAAATATAAAACATTTATATGGAAGAAGCTCTGAATAGAATGTTGAAATAACAAAAGATTTATTTGAGCAGGTGTCATTGATAAGAAGTCATTAAAGGTACTCTGAATGGTGCTCTAATGCAGGCCTATCTAGTTGGTCAGCAATTGGCGACTAATTCAACAGTTTAATCAAAGAAATATTAAGGATATAAATAAAATTGATGAACATCAAGCATTGTAAAAGTTAGCAAAGTTTTGGTATATTTCTTTTTTAATTAAAGAATAATTTGCTTCTTTTTAATTTTGTTTTCGTCTTCAAAAACTGTGAAATTACTTATTTAAATAAGTACTAATAAAATGGAGTTCTTTCGAGTTGCAATGTCCATTAAGAATGTTTAAACTAGGTTTTTGTTTTTGTGAGTAATTGATTTCTGCAAAATATTATCCAAATTTGGCCAACTAAAACTATTGTTAAATCTAGACAAAAAATACATCGCATTAACTGCTCTCTAACGAATTCTACGAACTTAAAACAATAGCAGAAGAAAGATATTGGATATTGCATTTGGAGTGATATTGGGTCATTGTTAATAATATATCTTAAGTATCTTGAGTACTTTTATAATTTTCCAAACTTTACAGTCGTTCGATTGTTTGATTGCTACAAGAAAACTAGTTATGTTCGCTTCGCTTACCTACGCCCTACGCCTTTGCAACGAGCAAACTCAATAAAGCCATAAAACTCAATAGGGCAATAAAATAAAAGTAAGAAACCCCTTTGGCCTTGCCTTCAGTCTGCTTCACTTTACCGTGGGGCGAAGCCATAATAAAGAACTGCCAAAAAGCAGCAGCAAAGTCCCCTCATCATTTCACTTCACTCAACTCTCCTCTTTAGCTGGATAGGCGACGCATTCTTGGCGTTTTGGGGGGCTGTAGAATGGCGGCTATTGTAAAATGAAGCTCGCTTAATACAATTCACTCCACCCACATAGATATACATACATACAAACGTTGTATATATGTACATTCGCATTGGTTAAATAAGGCTTGCTCTCTTCGAGTTTTCTGTATTCTTGCTTTATTTGTTAAGTATTTTTCATTGCTCGAATACATGTGGATAGTACCTACATACCCATATGTATGTATTTGTATGTATGTATGTATATACATATATACAATTTGACGTCATGCTTCAAAGCCACGTAAATCACCAAAGCGAGAGGGAAAAGGAGAAGGCTTAAAGCCTTGTAGAGTAAAAAGGAGAGAGCGACAGTTAGTTACTTGCGTAGGATATAATGAAGTTGCAATGGAGACGACGCCGGCAACGACAGTGCAATGTTTCTCAATGATGATGATGACGTCGTCGTCGTTGTTGTTGTTGTTGTTTTGTTGCTGTTTCTGTTGTTGTTGTTGTTGTCGAGGGCAGCAGACATTAAATTGACAGACGACGACCACCGGCAACACACACCCATATACACACACACATACATACGTACATATACACATAGGCATAATAAAACTTAAGTTGTCGTAGGCCATGGTCGACACATCGTCATCCTCATCGTCATCATCAGCGTGTCATTCATTTAGAATACTCTATATATACAGAAGAGTATGTTAAGATCATGCAAAGATGCATTAGTTACGAAATTTGCTTCCATATTCACGAATATTAAGTGAAATCGTTAAAAAATAGTGTCTTATTAAAGAGCAGAAACGTTTATTTTTCTTAGGCAAAATGAACTCAAGTTTTATTGTATTTGTATAAATATATCTTTTTTGGATGTTACCTAGTCATTATTTTCTCTTCTGCGGCTATGTATGTTATTTTTGAAAGATACACAATGAATCCTATTCATATAAACATATTAATGACAGATAATTAATCACAAGAATAAGTCATTCAATTTTTGTACAATGTTCTTCAAAGCAAGGAGTGGCTAGCATTGGCAAGAGTATTAAAGCTTCGATAGGATGGAAATTAGCCCAATCCACTGGCTTTGTTTAAAGGCAGTCTGTATCTCATTCACTCGGCTTCGGCCACTTACATCAAGTTGTCGTGATGGTGGTGGAAGTCCTTCTGATGATCGTGGTGGTGGTGGTGGTGCATTTGGCGGTAGACAACAGAATGCTTCTGAAATTCTATTTGCATTGTAACGCAATATTTTCTTTAAGTTTTCCACCCGTCTGGCTCGAATTCTCTGTCTCGTTCCTTGGCTCATTCCATAATTTTTTTCGTCCCTGTGTCAGTTGTCTATCTGCCTATCGACTAGCCTGGCATTGTGTGCAGATTTTGCATGCGCTTCAGTTGACAGCATTATAATAATGGAGTTTGATTGGATTACATTGCAACGGACATGAATGGAAAACATTAACACTGCTTCCCATTTCTTGCCAGGCATCCTGTGCCCCTCCGCTTTTCACTACGCATTGAAGGAAGAAAACTTTCATAATATTCAAGCAGTTAGTAAAGTTCTCTCCTCAAAGTGCAATGGGAAAATGTGGTCCAGACGTTGAGCATCAACCGAGAAAGTGAGTGAGAGAAAGAGAGGCAAGTAAGTTTGACGCCGGAAATAGGAAGTTGCCATGGCCAAAAGTTTTGTGCGCCAAGCTCTCTCTAGTTCCATGAAGCGCTTAAAAATTTTATACATTGATTTCCTTGGCTTTTATGCAAGATGCTGGATGGCTTCCTCTTAGCATGAAGAAAAAGAGTCAACTCAAGAGGAAAGCAAGAAACATAGATAGAGACTAAGTGAAAGAGAAAGAGGGAGTTGAGAAATCAAATGCCAATAGTTTGCCTGAGTTGAAAGTTGAGCAAGATAAATGACACTTGAAGGATGCACCAAGAGCAACAGCAACAATAACAACAACAGCACCAAGTACAAGCAACAAGAGAAACATCTACAATCTAGTAGAGGTTTGGCTATTTTTCTCATTCATACAATAATAATGTTTGTTTGAGATACACATACAAACTCGGATGTATTTATGTACATAGATATTTCATATGTACTCAATGATGTCTCCATTGTCCATTAAACTTCAGATTGAATTTCAAATGTGACAGAACAAGACAAATCTTACAATGAAATTGCATTTCTCAGTAAAAAGAAAGTTGAAAGCAAAAGTATAACATGATTGCAATCACATGTTGAAAAGTTAACAATCAAAAAGTCACTGTCTTTAAATAGAATATCTACTTAAATTTCAATAAGTTTCACAACATTTGATCCAGATAACTAATAAAATAACTCAAACAGAAGTCAATTGCAATCTCAATATGTCAAGATGATGCAAAGTAAATTATTTATTTATATTTATGTGTTACTTGAAATATTTGTCTGCAGAAATATTTCTTACTGTTTTTTCTTTCACTCAATTCAAGAATTTTTGTTTGGCCAAAAAAGTTATAGTAGTAAAACCAGGAACGAAACAATGGTTGAAATTATGCATTAAACATAATAATTGAACTTACAATGGGAACTTAATGGTAAGTCCAAAGTTGGTGTATAGAACTTTTGCATTATGTGCTCTAATTAATCTTCAGAAACTACAATATTTACATCCTAATGGAAAGTTTAAATTTAAACAAAAAGTCCGGTTCACAAATACTAACTGAGATAATATTCAGAGAGGAACAAAAAACTCGAACTATTTTCAACAATGCCATTTTATGTTGCCTCGTTCTATGCAATTTTTGCAGCGATGTATTTCAAAAGACACAACCGAATTCATTGTCACAAAATATTTGGTAAATTTTAGAGTTTAAATTCCTATTTTAGAATTGTGAAATTTATGTGTCCATTTTAGCAATGCCACCAATGCAGGTAGAAACTATCAGATGACTGACATTGATACCATTTCACTGTCACAAACCTTCTGCAAATGTCCTCTATATCCTTACTGCCCGAAGAATTTTGCTATAGAATTGTGGTTTATATAGCTAAGTAATTTTGATGCTGATGCCAGCAACATTCTGTAAGCTGTCATAGTTTTATTTTACATGTTTGTTTTGTTACTTTTGTATCATTTACTCATCATGTCACGCTGACTTGGACGGGCTCTATTTGACTTTCTGTTGCTACTAAGGTTGTTGTTGTTGCTGTTGATGTTGCTGCTGTTACTGTTGTTATTTGGCTGCCAACTTCTCGTCTTGCTGTTATTTTTATTTGCATATTTACTTAAAAAGAATAAAGTGAAAAAAGAAAAGCGAAAAGTGGATGGCAGCAACAGGGAATAGAGGCAACTTAAAAGCTGCAAAAGCAACCACAATCTTTGCCTTCTTCGTTCTGCTCATTTCGCTCGCTCCTTTTCATTTTATCAAACAATTTTTGTTATGCTTTTTTAGCTACGGTTGTTGTTTTTCGTCTTTATTTTTTTATGTTTTTGTTTTTTGTGGTTCCATCAGCTGCCTGCTGCTGTTTCTGTTGCTGCCGCTGTTGCTGTTGTTATTGCAGTTGTCGAAGTTGAAGTGCAATTTTAATGCAAACAATTGAAGCTGAAGCGTGCAGAAAGAGCTCACGCAAGTGGAAGTTCTGGCTTTAGGTTGCTGCTTCAATCTTGGTCTCCACCACACCTAAAACCAAATGCAATGGCTAGAACCTGCCCCACCCAATCCAATGCTGCTGTTGCTGCTGCTGCTGCTGCTGCCTGCTGCTGCCTGCCTCTGTCAGGCGTTTTGCGGTTGTTGTGCTGATTGTTGTTGTTTGTGGTTTGGCGGTGACGGCAACAGCAGCAACAGCAACAGCAATGGATATGATGACGACGGCGATGGCAATGGTTGGGGTTGGCTTATTGAAATGCATTTGTTCAATATGTTGTTCAACATGTTGCTTGTTTGGTTGGCTGCTATAGCAGTAGCTAATGTTGTTCTTGTTTCGGTTTTGTTGTTGTTTGATTGTTGTTGTTGGCTGAAGTTGTCGTTGACTGTGGCAAATATTGACAAAGGCAAGTGTGTGTGTTTATGTGTGTGTATTTCTCTTGGTGTTTTTGTGTGTGAGTGTTGTGGGAGTAAGTTTTAGCACTATTAGCCATTGTTTGCCTTGAAATAGAGCTGGAGTTGCTACATGGCAGCATCGATGACTACTACTTGGCTAGCTATGAAGCTATGCATGTTGGCCAAGTTACGTATACGCCGCTTGAGCTTCCCCTTCGACTGTTTGTTTGTGAAGTGACGTTAATGCGTTAAAAGTGGTTTGGTTTTGCTTCTTCCCTCACCTCGTTGACTTTCTCAAATGCATTTTACATTTGCATTTTGTATTATTTACAAGTTGAAAGCAAATAGTCAGGTAGGAATACTGATGGAAGAGAACGAGTTGGCAAGGATGGGGGGGACAAGAAGACATCGATGACAAGTGTATTGTTGCCAATTGGCAACATTATCGTGGCGGGGACTACAGGACAAAACACAAGAGAGGATATACAAAACGAATAGCACACAGAAATAAAAAACGAAAATCAATATAGACTGACAGTATCTATGACAGATGGTTCGGCTTTGGATTGTATGTCTGTCTGAATGTTTGACTGGATGTCTGGGGTAGCTGCCTGACTGTTTGCCTGCCCTTGTTTATTAAGTTAAACAACGCAGCAGGCATGAAAAATGCTATGGTGGAAAAGGATTCATAAGGATTCTAGCGATACACACACAAACTCACACGCATATTCAAATTTTTCATTACACATAAAGAGTCGCACAATGTTATATAATACATAAGGGCCATTGTTGTATTTGCACGCTGCTGACGCAGCAGCGGTTCGGGTTCTTTAGCCAAATGCAATGCGAAAATTTTGCAACCCTTTTGGGTCGAGGTAGAGAGAAAGCCAAAGGAGGCTTACGCAGGAGTAACAAGAGCAGAAGCAGCAACAGGGGACACAAGGGGTAGCAACCAACCGCAGCTGAAGCAGCAGCAGCAGCAGCCGCCACATGCCAGACCTCAGACGACGAGTGTAGAGAAGCTCAAATGTCGCATTGCAATAAACTTTACTCGACATTTGTGTGTCTCTGGATGTGTGTGTGTGTGTGTGTGTGTGTGGCATTTCATTATAATGCCTGTGCAGGATGTGAGGGCAGCAACAGCAGCAGGATAACAGTCGAGTCAGGTAACATCATCATGAAAACGCATCAAGCTCAAATTTATTAGGATAGGTTTTGGTTAACTCTTGCATTCTGATGTCTATATGTGTGTGTTACTATATGTCTGTGTGTGTGTGTGTGAGAGGCTATTGAACTTTTGTTGGTTTTTGCGGTTCAGTGTGTGCTTGTGACTGACTTGTGAGTGAGTGAGTGGCAACACTGCCAAATTTTGAAGAGACCACATAACGAACCAGGGTGAACCAGCCAGCAAATCGAACCCCCGAGCTGAGCGAGCTAAAAACGATTGGAAAACTAACCCCTCTGCATTGCAGCTAACAATTTTCTCAGTTCAATTCAATTTTTGTGCATACAACAAACAGCTAAAATGGCTTTATATCATCTGCTCGCTTCCCTCTGCCTCGGCACTTGAAAAAAATGGAGATTATTTGCCTTTGGCAAATTTTCCTAAAAGGGGTTACAGAAAACTAAAACGAAAGAAAAATGTTTCACCTGCTAAAAATCATCAAATAGTTAGTTCATTTTGCACAGCTTATCTATTTAGTATACATAAGGGGAGGAGGTATAAGGCAGAGGAGCTTGACTTTCGACCCCATGTGAGTTCACAATGGGCTTAGAGTGCAATTAGAGAGTTGCATAGTTTTCTCTCTCCTAGTATTTGATATTCTAGTCATATGTTTGTTATGTACATACATGGATTGCAAAGATAATTTTGACAGCTTCTTAATTAAAATACTGTCCCATTTCATTTGAGATAAGTTTCTGGTATTCAAATTAGTACACGAGCCATATCGAGAATCCGTGAATATAAACATTCAGTTATTGGGGTAAATAAACCACCTGAGTAGATTTAACATTTAGAAGCTCGGAAAATTGTCTTGAATCCTTTTGCCTTCTTCATCGTATTTAAGCCGTTTGTATTTGCTTTTCAATTTCAAAAGTAAATAAAAAGCATAACGAAACCTTTTCCTTCTTCTTCTTTATTTTTTCGTTTTCATATATTTTATTTTTGCCTCATTGTTGTTGTTGGCTTTGTCACAAATCTCGAAAATTTAACTGGCTTTTGCAGTTGGTCCGCTTTGTGTTGGCTTTTCTAAGCAGCTTAAAAATTATGCAGATAAGTTGAGAATAAGAAAGCATGACTTTTGGCTCAACGCGATGTTATAATAAACATTAATATACTGGCTTCTACATAAAAATCAAAAGATTCAAGGTTATTATGGCTTTTAGGTTATGAATTTCAGTTTCGAGTAATATAAATCTCGCTTAAATGAGCCCTATCTGAATGTAAATCAATGAAGATTATTAAAGCAAACAAAATCAGATATTTGTGTAGTGGCTCTAGTTTAGTTTAGTTTTAGTTGTGCCATTTAGAAAATACATGCGTGGAAAAAAGAGATTCAATAGCCTAAAGTCTAAATTTGTGACTAAATAAGAATACCCTCAGTAAGAGGATTAACTCTGGTAATTGTAAACTGAGCATGGCTTAAATGGTTTCATTTAGAGTAGAGTTTGTTTTGACTCCAATTTACTTCATTTTTCTACTCTTTTCTTGTTTCCTCTCTCCTTGTTTTCTCTCCTTGCCATTCTCAATGTCTTAGTCCTTCGTTCTGGTTAAGCATCCTTTTTCCTTGTTATCAGTGTTGTGCACTCGACATAACCAAGCAAAATTTTTTAATAATAAAATTTCTCATAGAAACTTGGGAATGAGAAAATCTTGCAAAATGTGTTTTTTTTTTCCTACTTCTCTCTCTAACGTTGGTTTGAGAGAACAGGGCAGCAGTTGTGAAAGAAGAAAGAGGCGGGCCGCATATTTTAGCAAATTGCTTCAAATGAAGCTATGCAAAAATTTAATGCCAACAAAATGAGCAAGGCACAAAATTGCCCCGAAACCCTTTTGTTGTTCTTGTTGTTGTTGTCCTTGTTATCGTTGTTAGTGTGTTGCAGTGTTAGATGTGAAATTATTTTAGCTTGTCAGGGTATTTTTTTCTGGTATTTTTCTTCTATTTAGTTGATGTTGTTTTTTTTTTTTTGCTACATAGTAAGCTCCTCTGCTGCTTTGCTTGCTCAATTTATGCAAATGAAATTGCAATACTTTATTTTTTTTTTTCTGTTTTGGTGTCACCAACAACCCACACTGAAATAATCTCCCCAATCATGGAAGTTGCAAAAGGGGCTTACAAATTGGAATAAATTGAAGAGAAAACTAATGTTTTATAACGTCGAAGAGCTTTAAATAGTTTCATCTTGGGCAGGATTAAAAAAAAGAATAGCGCAAATATTTGTAGGATAAACATAGTAAGTAATCAACCTTATGGTATATTAAATTAAACATATTTTGTGACGACTTATTAAATTGACAAGATGTTTGCTTATTAAAAGAAAACGAATCCCAAACTCCGTTATTTAGTACTGAATAAGTCTAATTTATTAGTCCCTTGTTCTTTTTTCGTATAAATTACATTAATTGAATTAGGCGAACTTCCTTAAACGAAAATATTTACAGCTTTATTATTAAAAAGCAAGATAATTGAAATCTCATAGAAAAAAGATGCCTTTATGTGTTTGTATTTGGCAAGGATTATTTGATCTACGCCCATGACAAACGAAATTATTAACATAACTTTGATAAATTATGCTCATAAAAAATGGTTAAATGGCAATTTAAGCACGCCCAAAGTTCGTTTTTTTTCTCTCTGCTTTGGTTTGCCTCGATTTATTGGCCATAGACCCATTTTAGCCACTAAAAAAGTCAGAGAGATAGAGACACCCGCCGAACAGGAGCTACCAAACTACGCGTCGACCAAATGGGACTGAGCCATTAGCAGTGTGGGCGTTCGTTCAGTTGCATTGCGTTAGATTAATAACAGGCAACAGCCACAACGACAACGATGCCCCCTAAAATGAGTATGTGTGTGTGTATGCACCTTTACCGGTGAACGACTCCAACTGCAAGCCGCTTTGTGTGGGTGTGTTGCCGCTGTGTTGCTTTGCTTTACTTTGCACCTTGGCTAACAGCAGTTTGAGACTGAGACGAAGTCTGTTGCTCTACTCTGCTCTCTGCTTTTGCTGTGGCTGCTGTTGATGACGAATGTGAATGACTTGCCTCGAGACATGCAGTCAACTTGACGCGCATTTGTCTGTCTGGAAATGCGTCTGCCCATATAGGTAGACACAACTTTTGCATATGTACTGCTGATTCTGCTGCTGCTGTTCTTGTTTGTATCTCTGTCAAGATGGCGTCATTTGCAACAGCAGCATCACCTCTCCTGGCTGCTGTTTCAACCACCCACTCCTCACGCCTACTCCTACTCCAATTTCAACTCTTATAAACCCCTCTTCATTCGTTTCCATCTTAGTCTATCCTGCCTGTCTGCCTGCCACTCGGTTTTGGTGGTAACAAGCTGTTGAGATAGCAATGACGTTGCCATAATTTGTTTTACTTTTTTTTTTTGTTTTTTATTTTATTTTATGAAGTTTGTGGTGCAAAAGTTTTAAATCAGAGGCAACTTTTTTGTGGCTGCTGCTACTTCTGATGTTTTTGTTTTCCCCAAAATTAAATTAAAGTTGTTTAAATTAATCAGAAATTGAGTTGTTTCTCTACCCAGCAACACAGAATTCAGTTTAAAATGTTTTTAGCAAGAATTTTACAAAAAATTCTCATGTTCCTTATCATTTGCATTTACAACTCTTAAATCTAGCAAAACTTTGTAATCCCTGCATTTCATGTGTATATACATAGATAAGGATTTATTACAAAAAGAAACTGGCAAATGTACGTTTGCTCTCTGTCTGCCGGAAACAAAGGTTCTCGTTTTTCTTTGTTTTGTTTTTCGCTTAATTCAATTAATTTTTATTTAGTTTTCGTATAATATTTGCTCAGTCTGCATATATTTTTTTCGTTTTTTTTCTTTTTTAAGCAAATACTTGGGCAAACTAAATGAAATGTTATTTGCATAAAAATTTCAATTTTTTCATATTCCACCCAGGACCTTTTGTTAATCCCACTAACTACCCAACCAACCAGCCCATCATTCTATCTCATTGCCTACTTCTGGCTATGGCTCTCCCCCTCTCCTTTTGTTGGTCCGCCCATTAACACGCAGTTGCCTTTTTTTTTTTTTTTGGTATTTCTCCCGCTAAATTTTGTTGCCACACATTTTTCTCACAGTTTACACATTTAACAGGCGCCACCGCTTCACGTTCTTTCTCGCCCTTTCTGTTCCATTCTACTCAAATGCTATCGCATTGTTTCCCAGAGTTTTTTTTTTTTTTTACAAAAATTTAGTTTATGCTAAACCAGACCAAAAAACCCTACAACAAAAAAAACATACTACGAAGAAAGAATGGAAAGGAAACGCGTAGGTGGACTGGTTGTTGTTATTGTTCTTGTATGCCGCGGCAGAAATTACTTTATTTTAATAGGACTTCATTTAATCCAAGTGCATTATGAGACACAGTCAGCAGAAAACAAACCAAGCCAGCTATGGAAAAGATTTTGGATTTGCTGGAAGGGTAGGCGTAGGAGTTAGGGCGGGGTTTGGTTGGCTGTGTAGCGTTGAGGCAATTTGGTTTCACATTCATTTTGTAGCACACGCTGCGTATACGCAATCTGTGATGTTTTATAATGTAAACTTTGGTTGGCAGATGAAAGGTTTGTGCTGGGGATTGAGGAGACCCAGCAACGATGGCAGACAGAAAAACAAACAACAAACACGCCTACTCACACACTCACACACATACAAAAAGAGACCAAACAGTAGCAGCAAAAGAAGCAACATGTTTAATACAAAAGTTTCATTTCCGCTTTTCATTAGCCTCGACGGTGACACAAACAGGCCCCAGTAAGAGTAGAAGTAAGAGATGGTGGAGTGGCATACGATGGGAGGGCAAATGCGTAAATATCACACAAACAAATACAAACAGAAACACCACACACACACACACACACACATACATACGCACATTTAAGGCTATAATGAGATATATACAAAGGCTCAGCCGAGCTCAGCTCAGCAGTGGCAAAATCGGGTAGAGTGTTAACCCCAAACCACGTGTTAATTTTACTCCTTTTTTTTGCTGTTGCTGCCCCATCCGATGTTGGTTGTTACCCATTGCTGGTTGTGTCCTCATTGCTGCTGAAATGAACTAAAAAGCTTGAATGGCGCTTATGTTGGGTTTTATTTGCCGGGCCATGAGTTGGTTTGCTTCTTTTTTTTTCCTTGCTCTTCTTGCTTCCTCTTCTTTTTAACCAAACAACCAGCCAACTAGCTGCTATATTAACTGACTTACGACGGGGTCCGCCTCCGCCACATAAACATACATACATATGTAGGTATGTGTGGTGTTGTGTCTGTCTGTGTGTAAGCCAAACACGCAGCGTAATGAAGTAGCCCGAGCGAACTGTAATGGCTGACTGAGCGTCATAATAATCTGAAAGAGTGTGAGTACCAAAGCCAGTGCGTGGTATATATACCACATACATATATATATATATATGTGTGATCCTAGAAAAAGAACCAAGAGTAAGAGAATCGAGAGTGAGACAGATATACACACACATATAAGACCCAAGTGACGCTGCCACATCCAGAGGTTATTCAACTGGCCTAGTCTATATGCCAAACGATAACTAGATAGGTGGATAGATGGATGAACTGTTTGCCTGTGCACGGGTTGGGCCAGTCCTGGCTTCGTCTATCCTTGCCCGCTGACTATCTAGTGGGCTGGCTAGTTGGATTTTAGAATGCTATGTAATGGCTGCATTTGACCTGATACATTTCCCCAAACACTTGTATCCGTTTTGCTTTGCACACCATTTCCGTTTTGGAGCAAGTTGCCAGGATTCAGCATTCCCTCAAGTCTATCTATGGCATGCATGGTGCCACATATCTGTTAGTGATGTGTGAAAAATGAAATTAAATTCTTTGATTTAATACGCATAATTGAGCAATCTCTTTCTCTTTATTTATTATTATTTTTTGTGCTTATACGAATTCCTGTGGATTAATCTGATTTTGCAATACTTATATGTGAATCCGTTATTGGGCTTAGGCAATTTCTACCTTTGGAATGGGTAAAGGAAAAAATCAAAACAATTCGCTTTTGATCTATGGAAAGTATTTGGTTACCATGGTGATTTTTCTTTTATATTACATGTACATACATATATTCAGTTCAGGTCGTTAAATTGAAACGACAAATTTAATAATAGAAATTGTATACAAAGGATAGACAAAATGTGTTATTTTTCTTATATTTCGAAAGCTTTTGTCTACAGTATTTGATTCTCATTCAGTTGGGATATAGAATAAAGGAGCTTCCAACGTTAATCGGAACAAACAATGTATTTACGAAACCTCTTCATTACTCATCACTAAGAAAAAGATCTATAGAGTAGACAGCGAGTCTGGGCAGTATATTTGTGGTTAGTTGGGTTCTATGGGAATGTTTGTAGAATTTATTGATTTTTGATTTTTATATGCACTTTAGCATATGTGAATGTGAGTATTGTCCTTCCTTTTCCTCTTGAACGTCGGCGCGTGTTCAATTATGTGTGCACATTAAGCCCTTCGCCAGCCACATCCTGTCCGCTTCTTTTATGCTTGCCTGCTTTCCTATATGCATCGTGCTGGGTTCTTCTCGCCCTGGTCGTGCACATGAACGTGGTCCTTTCATTATCATTATTGAATTATTTGTATTATTGCATTATTTGTTGTGGATCCATTTATAATATGTATGTATGCATGGAGGTAGATATATACATACATGCATATGAATAACGTTGGCATGAAAGTCAGAGAGTGCACAAATGCAATTTACATGCAACTGCTACAGTTTCTGTTCTGTGTGCTATCGCATAATATTTAATTTTAATTTGTTTATACAACGAATCGCCTTTTTGTTACGACCAACTGCTTCTCCAATTACCAGGTCTGTTTGGGCAAGCGGTTAATGAACGCTATTAAATCCGACAAAAGGTATTTCATGTTTCATCATCATTGACTATCGAATTACCAGCAGCAACTAACAAAAGCAGCAAAAAGAGAAAAGTGTTCAATGTGTTGCTTGTCATAAAATTGGCTTTAACAATTTGCCAGGCAGCAGCTGTAGAACAAATTGCATATTACGCATACGCCGTGCTGTACAAACATACATCTCTGTTGCGCACATATATATGTATGTACATATGTATATGACTGCCGTTTAGCTCTTGCTTTCTCTGTGTGTTTTTCCCTACCCCCACCCGTCCAACTCACTTATTGGCCAAACATCCGCTAACAACTCTAAACGCTTGTTTGTTTGTCTGCTGTCTACTGCCTTCCCTGGTCCCGCCATTCGTCTCGCTGTGTGTGCGCTTGCTGTTTATCCAAAAATTTAAGCCATTTTGACTTTGCCATTTTATTATCTATGTAATGGCGACCAAGTTCATTGAACTTGATTGTTCTTTTATGAGAGAACATTTACAATACCAACATACATACAGCTGCATATTAATTTCAATTAATGGAATCAAATATCTAAGCCTAATTCCCTGAATTAAATCCCTTTTCTAATAAAATAAATAACACCTAAAGTTAATCGAATTGGTTCAACGTTGTATTATAAATAAACTAAGAGATTAATAGTTTTCTTAAATTATCACATTTCAAAATATTTTCAATTTCCTTTGTTAAGGCTCTTCTAATTGCAGCTGAAAGTCAGTTTTTGTAAGAAATGTTTCGATTCATTGCTGTTGGAATGACCTGAGGGCATGCATTAAGAACTTTCATTTAGAAAAAAAAAATACAAATCCATTTCTAATTTTCCGTCTGCAACTGAACTTCCACAGAAGCTTTTGTCCAGATTTTTCCGTCATCTACTCAAATACTTCATTCCATATTTGCCTTCCTTTAATGCAGGCAGAAACCTTTTGCTGTTGACCATTATTTTGAATGCACAGCTCTAGTATAGTTGAAAGGTAAATTAAATGGTATACTAGACGTATGCGTAATATTTCAGCATAATATCTTCCAATTTATGCAGAGAGAGATTCATTATTTTCGCATGATTTTCTTTTTAACTAGGTTTGCAATTTCACTCTTTGTGAATGGTAAAACGTTAATTTCGACAACTTTACTCTAGTGCAAATAAATTGAAAATTTCGTTTCAATCATAATAAGGCGATTGCTTTGCGTTGCATGTGGCAACGTTCTGTTGAAAATAGACTCCATTTATAGTCCATATGACGCCTCTGGCTTACAATTCACAGCAAACTGGTGATAAGTGCATACGCATCAAGTGTTTTACTCGCGGGTTTTCGTTATATACATACATTGTATACATACATACATAGAACACTGTGTCAAAAGAGAACTCCTCTACAATCAGTGAAACAGTTGATTTAGGTATACAAAAACGTAATTTTGTGGAAATTCTAACCATACTTGTTTTTTTTATTTTATTTTATAACCAGATGGCTATTGTTTTTTGTGCATGCCTCGAGCGCTTAGCTTAGTGGCCATGGCAACAGCAGCAGCAGCAGCAACAAAACCAACACCAATAAAAAACGCTCTCTGCCATTTTTCTGTGTGAATCGTTTATAATCTCTTAAGTCTACTGATGGTTCATATAAAGTGATGCTGCTTTTCATAAAATCCCCATCGAAATTCCCTCCAGATGGTCGCACTGGCTTGCTCTTACCCAAAGCACCAGAAGGCGAATTAATAAAATTAAATTTGATAAATGAATGTATTTAACACAGCATTTAAACTTTGACCAAAATTATTCAGACGTCCATAATGCTTTATATACACACAATATATATATATATATTTGGTATTTCTCTGCCACTTGCCACACACACACACACACACACACACCAGTGACTGTATGTGTATGTGTTTTCAACGCCTCACAAAATTTCATTTCAAAGAAAATAAAATTTTATTGCACAATTCTGGCAAAGGCAATGAAGGGTAAATGGAAAATGGGAAATGGCAACTGTTGGCTGCTTTCATTAGCCAACATCTCTCTACGTGGTGTAATTTTAAGTGAGTGTTACTTTTAATTTTTTTTTTTTTTTGTTCTTTCTTTTCTTTCCTAACCCCTTCTCCATCGCTTGTGTATCCGGTCATGTGTGTGTGTGTGTGTGTATGTTTTTATTGCTTATTAAGCGTTTTTAGTTCAATTAAATCGCATAATCGATTAAATCCCCAGTCCAGAGAAACATTCACGTGCCCTCCAATGGCGTCGACGTTGCCCTGAGCTCACTGAGACGTGCGACGCAATGTCTGGCACCGTCATTGGATGACTCCTGTTCCTTGACTGGCTGCCTGCCATCCTCACCCCCAAAACGTTGATTACTGCTGATTGCCAACAGCGGCAAACAACACGCCAAATAGCAGGAATTACTCCCCATTCCCCTTCTTCTGCTTCACCTCATCGTCTTCCTTCTGGTCTCGTCCAGCCAGCTATTAATTGATTTGTTACAATGAAATTTCCACACTCAATGAAAATTTGTTCCATTGAAAATGTTCTTTATTTTGCCTTATTTCGACCCAGACGCAGACATCTTAGTCTATGGCTCAGTGGCTTCTAATCTTTTGAGAGGGCATAAAATTCGTAGAACTGATTTGGAGACCTTCTCCCCCATACACACACAAAGAGCAAATATGTGTACAACGAATATCTTTTTATGTACAATATATTATACTATTTATAATAAATCTATCTGGCTTTGCTCTGAATATGCGCTTTAAACGCCATTTGTGTGCTGGTCTGTTGCCAATTTTGGTATAAAAAGTGCAATAAAATAATCATAAATTTGCACATTTTTTACGCCACAATTAAATTTTGCAAATTTGGCAAATGCACAAAAATGGCTGCCACATTTCATTTGACATTTTTATGAGTCCCCGTCGCTCATTCTTGTCTTTTCTTCTTACTAAACTTGTACCAAGTCTCGGACTCTGATTCCTCCTTCTCCTCCTCCTCCTCCTTCATTCTTAAAGCTCAAACAAAAATGGTTACAGAGAGAGTTGCCTAAGTTGATTTATGTACTTGATTGGCCTGTGTCCGTCTGACAAACTGGTAGACTAAATTGAACTTGGCTATAAATGCAAGGCAAAAGAATTTCTTACAGTGTATTTGCTTGAGCACGCTTTATCGTTTATTCCACATTACTCAAAGTCATAATTAAGATCTTGGCAGGCGGTGGTTGGTTGCCGCAGCATCGGGTCATAAATTGTGGAAGTGGCTCATTGACAACTTCATTTCCGCACTTGGCGTGCACCAACGCAACCAACAACAGCAACAACAACAACAAGTATATTGTCGGCATGTGATCCGCTTATGATCGTTCAAGTATATGTTGTTATTCCTTCTACTCGTTCTTATTGGCATCGTCATCGTCTTAGCTGCGTACACGCAACGTGCCGCTAAATGACATAATGAACTGCATTATTTATGCGACACACTGCGCCAACAGCTGGCTAGAGTTAAAGTTAAAGTTGAAGCTGTCGGTTGTTTGACCAGAGCCAACAAGTTATGCGTGTTCTGCCTGATAATAAAACGCCCGACACTTTGCCACTATGAGTTGATCCAACAACAATGAATATCGTGCAAAAGGGAAAGCCTTCTAAATTGTAAGCAAATTACGATAACATTGTTAATGATGAACGAGTACGCAAATTCCAGACAGCTGATACGTATTAGCTAAAGATATTTAATGTTTTGGCAAATAAAATTGGAAAATTTATAATTTGGTCGACTAATCTGATTGAATCTTTTTAGTTTATCACTTTAAGATGTAAAATATTTTTTAAATACTTCATTCATCTAGTCTTTTTCAATTCGGCTAAATGTTAAATTATACTGGAATCCCTAATATTCCTACCCTGATCCTGGGACAACCAACTCATGTATTTGAATAAGACAGAGCTGGTCACTAATTAAGTGACTAAGTAAACAGTTATAGAATATGAAACATGAAAGCTACAAAATCCATATTCTTAAAATGATTTTGCTAAAGTAAACTAAACAAAGAACGAAAGATACTAAGCAAAAAACTAATGTTTCGTTTGTTTTGGTTAACACTTGCACGCAACAAAAAAAATATAAGCTAAAATATATCATTATTTATATAAATGACAGCTTAATCAATAGTGTCAGGTTTAGGGCCATATCGATTTTGAGATTTTGGTTACTAAAGTTTTTGTGTATTAAGTCTTTCTGGGGACTTTTATCAAAGTTTAAAAATCGTGCGGTCAATGACTTTACAAATACAAAGTTTATTGGTCGATAAATAGCTTGGAAACAAGTGGAAATATACAAGCATTAATGTGGTGGTATTTCCATGTGGATAAAGTGTAATTTTATGAAGCTCTTCGGTTTTTTTACTCTCTTTTTCCACCTAATAGTTAGTCCCTGTTTAGTGGCACAGACATTGTCGTCTGTGGTTAATTGCATTTGCCTGCTAACTTGTAACTAGATCGTTAATATTTTATGTTATTTCCTTTATCCCTTGTTTCGTTTCTCTATTGCCCATCTATTTGTCTATCCATCCATCACATATCCAATTAAAGTTCTCCCATGCATTCATTCATCTTTTATCATTCGCTACGTTGCCATCTAATTAGTCTTGGCAAACATTGACAAACAGATGCATTATTGCATTTTCACAGAGTTGTAGTTGTTTTTCTGAATGTGAATGTGAATGTTGGTGCTGTTTCTGTTTGCCATCGATTTGGTTTTGGTATCGGTTTGTTTGCTGACAATTTGCAACTTTATGCATTTTGCCTATAAAACTATTTACACTGTCAGCCATTTACCGCTTTTTGATTACGCCGCATTTGTTTGTTTCCTGTGGCCTTAATTTGCAGCATGCAGTCATAGCCGCAGAACCGCACAGTTCCACTGATAGTTGCAGCAGTACAAATTTAATGATAGGCGCTATATACAAACTAACCAGATACAGATACAAACACACACATACACACTCTAAAAACCCAGCAAGATACACACGCAGGTGGCGCACTCGTTTCACGCGCTTTTAATTGAGTGCTTCCGCTGCAATTAACAAGTACAACGCATTCAGAGTAACCACTGAGGATGGTCGACAGTCGACTGTTGGTTGGACTGGCTCACTCACTCACTCAGTCACTCACTAACTGGCTCGTTCACTTGTCACTCACCAGTGGCCTAAACAGCTGGCCCCCTTGCGTGTTCCTTTTTTCCCTCCCCACGTCTCTTTGCCTAGCTTACAGCATACTTACGCACACTAATGCCTCTTTAAGTTAATGCAAAACCATTAAACGTGTTGATTGCAACACTTTGTGGCAGTGAGCAGACAAATGGTGACGTTGGTGAGATTCTCTGCATGTATGCGTCTGGGTATCCCTAGTCTGGGACAAAACAATGCATTAAGCGAATTAATTATACCTACGCCAAAAAACCCGCAAACCAGACCCAAGGATAATAACGAATCGAATGTTTCATTATCGAGTCCCTTGCTTTTTCCTATATGTATATACCCTAACAGAATGAAATATATTAGCATCGTTGTCCAATTTGAGATTGCAGACCCATACAAAGGAACACATGGATCTTATTTATAATTATGTAAGTTTATTTTTAAGATGGCTTAGCTTTGTTTAGTTGACTATTGAGAACAATTATAAATTATTTGATAAATAGAAATGACTGTTTAGAAACACTTCTTTGTTAAATTTAACATGTGTCAAAAATATTATTTCCTAAGAAATCCTTATTCATATGTGTAGTAGTGGGCATATTTTTACTACAGTACATTAAACCACTTTCTGTAAAGGGTAACAAAAATTCGTTTTTCGTCTGAAGAATATAATCTCTTTTCCGTTGTCGTGTCATCGACTGCTGCTACGTCCTGCCCTTTTTAATTTCCGTTGCGCGTGTTCTGCTTGTGGAAAATTTATTTGCTATGGCAAAAGTCATGTTGTCGCTAATTTGGCAAATCGAAAGCAATTCCTTCGTCGTCGTCGTCGTTGCCGTCGTCATCGACGTCGTCTGGCTCCACCTACTATTGGAACCTCTTGGCACTCGTTTTCAGCTACAACTCTCAAAATGTCCATGGCACGCAAGCTGGCATTAAATGCATTTTAAGAGAAATCAGATTTTCCCAGCTTCAACTATTTGCAGCTCCTTCCGCCTTCATCTTACTCCACCACGCTTCACTCCTTAACTCACCCAGTTGTTGGTTTGCCGGTTGCCAGTTTGGCAGTTGGCAGTTTGTGCAGTTTAGTTTTGCAATTTTCCGGCTCAACGATAAATGCAAATAGATTTCACCTGCAGACACTGTTTGTCCAATATTGAGAGAATCTTTAAATAAATTATGCGCATGGAATTTTGTTGTTGTTGTTGCTGCAAGCACATTGCATGTTCTTGTTGTTGTTCTTGTTATTATTGTTGTTGTAGTTGTTGCTGATGTTCGCTTTTGGCTTTTGGCATGTTGAGAATCATGTATGACTTTGACATTGACAGCGTTGAGGTAGCGATATGGTGGAAGCAAATGGCATGGGATCTATCCAACACACACACACACACACACTTACACACACAGTGATTACATATACATATGTACACATATACGATAATGGTTATGGTACCGTAAATGTTCATGACCGTACGAAATAAAAATGCAAAATTTTACATTTTACGTTTATTTACATTTCTACAGTTAGCCCATTGGCTTTTTACACTGAAAGAAATTGTCTGTGCATATCAAAGAGATTTTTGACAAGGGTTCAATGTTAATGCCAATGTTGATTGACAGTCCACAAATTGACAAGAAAAAAAGAAAAATAAGTGAAGCAACAAATGTCACTTTGCCAGATTTATTGATTCAACTAAATATGGAAAAGGTTACAAGCATGGGCTCATGCTTACGTATATGTAGTTTTGATCATATATTTCCTTGAAACCAATAATTGAGTGAACCAAAACACTTGGTTAACAACAATAGAATATATATATATGCAATGCATACATATATCTTGATAGAAAGGATTACTACACATCTTTTGTGTTAATCATCACGTTTCACACATCATTCAACATTTAGACCCATTTCATGTCACAGTGTAAATGCCACAAAGAGTGAAGAGAAAATCCCTTCTCCATTAGTCCAGCACCCTCTGTGTTCTCCTCCCGCCTGTCATCCCTCTCTCGCTCTTTCTCCCCCGATATCCCCCCTTTTTGCTTCATGTATCAACTCCATTCAATTAGCAACTCATAATAACAATAATTTTTCTTGCAATTCGCATTCGGTAAAACATTTTGCGGCACGTTCGTCGCCAGCAAGGTTCGTGACGTTGCCGTCTATCGCCCATCAACGAAACGCAGATGAAGAAGAAGAAGCCTCTCTGATTCTGCCTCTGCCTCTCTGCCCCACAGCTCTAGGCACATTGACTGCAACAATGTTTCCTGTTAAATGATGCATAATAATCGGGAGCGAGCGCGCAAGCGAACGAGCTTGTTGAGCTTTGGTAGCTCTAGCGAGGTGAAAGGATAGAACTATATGGAGGCGGAGGAGTTTCTGGGATGTGTGACAACATTCCAAGAGCTGGAGCAAGAGAAAAAGAGAACGCTAAACCCCATGACGACAGCGACATTCAAGTTGATGGCTGATGGTTTGCTGGCTGGCTGATGTGATTGTGATTGTGGATGTGCTGCTGATGTTTGGCTCATTGCCGGACGCAAACCGCAATAACACACACTCATTCACTCAGTTCAGTTCAGCTCAGTCCATACATTCTCTACTCGCACACATTGTCGTCGCTTGCCATGGCCATCGTCGTCATCATCATCATCGTCGTCATAGCCAAAGCCAACGCCCACGCCCCCTAGCACCACCACCACTTTTCACTCTCTCCTCAGTTTCCTCTTTGGTGGCAACGCCCACCTTTTGCAGAAATTGCTGACTTCGTGTGGATTGTGGCTTCTTGTGGTTGCACTTTGCTGCGTAGCTTACGAAAAATTCCCTTGGCTTCCGTTGGCCAGCATATAAACCCAAGCTTGCCAACTCGTTTTCTGCTCCAAGTGCCCAAGTGTGTGTGTGTGTGTGTGAGTGCCTTATATTATTTACCCACTTGAACTGAAACATTTTTATAATTTCTTTTCAGCTCGTTATTTTATTTTTTTTTTTTTGGGTTTCTCGTTGTTTTCGACAACCATCGATTGACCATTGGTTGTGGTCATTCTGTCTTCATTCCTTTTTACCCTTTATCTTCGTAGGGTAAATTGCGCTACATATCGTCGATAATAATTTTAATAAAAGCCGACTACATTGGACTATATTTTTTTAAAAATTCCACATAATTAGTCTTCAAATATCTTGTTCTACTGAGTGCAATTTTTCAATGAGTTTATTTATAAGATTAGTTGAAAATTAGTAAGAAATAATTTGTTGTGATTCTTTGATATACCTTTTTATTGCTGCAGAGTATTTGGAACTCATCATGTTTTTGTTTTTAGGTTGACGGATTTTGTTATGGTCATGTTTTTGTTGCTGTTGTTTGGTTCATTGGCTATTGGCAACATTGTTATTTTCTGCTATTTGCTCATTGACTATTGACTCTTCCAGCGATTCCTCTGCTGATTCCGCAGCGACACGAAATCATCCCCTTCATTTTGCCACCAGCTTAAAGCAAGTTGGTCGCCCCCTTCCTTCTTCTTTGGATTCACGCTCATCGTTTTTCAGCAGTTTATTTATTTATTTCGTTTTAATGCATGTTGGGTCTCTGCCGAACTGACTTGTTTTGGCATTGGAATAGTTCCAGGAAGCTGTATTGAGTCATTGGTAAATGGTTTACGTTTAACCCATTTAAAAATGCACGCAGAGAAGCAGCAGCAGGCGGATAAAGAGAAGGCATTGGAGGAGTAGCAGCGCTAGCCATGGCTCCAAACTTCTCTTAATTTTTTTGTTTTTGTTTTTGGATTTTGTATGTCGTTCGGTAAACGCACATTCCGCATTTCAACATTGCCATTTAGCATACAATGTAGCAAACTGAACAGAAAGCAAAAAAATAAATAACTTCATCGTTGGGGCACACTCTGTGTTTCAATTTGTTGTTATTGTTGTTGCCCGTTTGTTACTGTTTGTTTATGCCGCAAACGAAAAATATTGAACGGAAATTTTACAATATGATTTATTGGTAGAGCGGATAGGACTCGGTCAAAAGAGAGAGACAGGGGGAAGGAAGGCAGATTGCAGTTGGTCTGTGCATTGCGAGTTGGTGCCAAAATTTCAACGGAAATGAATTCGTTTATGGGAGGAACCATATTGTATTTTGGTTATCCGCCGTTGTGACAGCATTGAGAACTGCCATGGTCCAAATGGGTAGCAATTCAGTAGTTATGAGTGAGTTCGCTTTCAGGAAGGTATTTTCATTATTTGCACAATGTTGTTGTTGCCATCCCAGACTGTTGTGAAGTGGCCAATTAGGGTTTGTTTATACATGAGTCATGCAAATTGATGGATTGGTAGGGAGAATGCAGGAAAGGGGGCAGACACTCGGATCACTAGCACTAACTAGTTTTAATTGGATGGCCATGTATGTATGTAAAAATTTACGAATTTTAAGTATCAGCAGATTATTGAGTGTCGATAAGTTAACTATATAATAATTTTGCAGCTTTTGAAGTCATTTATCATTACATTTAACACCATTTAATTTCAATTTAAATTTATTGATATTCGATAAGGAAGTATATAGCCAATAAAGGAATGAAATGCATATGACACATCTCAACTCTGTATATTTACCATTTGTTTTCATTTTGCCAACTTAAAACTAGTTCATTTAACATTTATACATCTCTAGATACAATAAGTACATGACGCTTAGGACATGTATTTGTTAGAGATTTAATACTTGAGCCCTTTGGTTTTTAATGTTTGCTCTCTGTCTAGGCGCAAAAACCATTTAATCCTTAAGAAAATCTAGTGAAACTTTCTCAAACATATATTGTGTATTTACAGTGCCATTTTAAGAAAAGCTTCTGCTATTGTCCAAAGGATTTTCTGTGCTATATCTTTGTGCCAGCTTCTTTTGTCTCACAAAACTTTCACAATGGAACAAGAGGGAGAGAGAGAGAGGTAGAGAGTGAAGGAAAGACCCTTGGCATGCCCTTAACAACATTTAGATAACACTCCAAATCCCCCTTCTCATTTCCATTCTTTACCCATTCAGGGTATTGCGTGATGCAATGCAAATTGCCAAAGAGACAAATTTATTCCAACTAGCCAGGAAAGTTAACCAAATATGTCAATTGAATGCTTTGTCTGTTTGTGTATGTGGAAAACAACCAAAATCTAACTAAAGGCAAAGCTTGGTAGGTTAAAAAGCAATTTATCTTTGAGTTTTACAGCTTTTGTCTATGTAAAATGGTCTTCGACAATTGTGGGTGGCTGGATAAGTTATATATCTGTCTCTCACTTTATGTGTGTGTATGTGTGCTAAGCGCTTTTAACTAGTTTGCGCAAATTTCTAACATTTGGAGCCACTCAATTACACAAAAAGCCAAAAACCCACCCACACACACACACACACACAATCAATTGAGCAACTTCATATGCTTTTCGGTATTGGCGAAATGGCAAACAATGGCAGATGGAGTCCGTTTGTCTGTCTGTCCGACAGTAAGTCGCTTGTACATTTGAACTCCATTGAAATGCCTTTGGGAGGAGAAAAAGGAAATTTCAATAAATTTTCTCGCGGCTTGGCATTTGAAAATTTGATCAAAACAGCACGTAAAACTATTTGAACTGCTAACCTAAATAAGCTCTCTGCAGCAAAGATTATTTCCTGCGCATTGTGCCCCGCACTTTCTCTCTTGGGACACGCAATTGCAATCCTTTACAGCATTTCGAGCAATGAACTGCATGCAATCAATAGATGTGCTTGTTGTTGTTTGTTGTTGCTGTAGCAATTGTTGAAGTTGAACGGCAGCAGCAGCAGCAACTTGAGCTACAAGATACTTTCTGTGCAACCGTAGAACTTCCCACATGAGCTTGGAATGGAATGCCACGGAATGTGCACACACACGCATCTTCGACAACTGGCATACGATCTAGCATCTCTACCCCATTTCCTTCATTTTGCTTCTCTCTTCTTCTGCTACTGCCGCTGCTGCTGCAGCTCCTTCTCCTCTTTATCTAACTTACCGCAAAGTTGTGGTGGTTGTTTGGAGAGAGTGGGGTAGGAGGCATGTGGCAGGAGCTTTACATTTATGCGCGAAATTGTCGTATGCATTTGCACATTCATAAATTCTCGTTGAGCGCCCCCTAAAGCAGCAGCAGCGGCTCCAGCCCAGCCAGTTGAATTCTCTATGCTAGGCAGACCGAAAGATAGTTGGGTTAGAACTAGAGAATATATCAGAGTGAAAGAGTGGGAGTTGGGAGGGTAACCCATTCACTCGTGTGGCATTTAAATTTCATTTAAATTTCCTTCTCGTCGTGTTTTTTTTTTTTTGTTCTTCCTGCAGGCTGTGCGCATTTTATTATTGCATTTTATAACAACGCGGGCAACCTTAGACTAGCACGTCGTCATTAGGCGATAAATTATCTCATGCGCGCTGCATTTTGCATAAAATGTTGCTACAGAAAAGTGTGCCAACAGCTGAGGCAAGCAGCAGCAGCAGCCTCAGCAGCAGTAACCATTAAAGGATGCCAGGCAATTTGAATTTGTGAAATTCCATGGGGGCCCAGCAGCCAGCAGTAAGCCAAACAGTTGCCGTTCCCATTCCCGTTGCCTTTGCCGCTGCCTCTGCTACTATTGCAATTCCCGTTCGCCAACAATTGCCTGCTTTCCAGTCACTTTGGACCGAAGCAGGCTTATCTAAGCACAAGATGTTGCCATTTGATAAGCGCATTGCATCGCATCGCGTCGTAGCAGCAGCAGCGGCAATTTATGTTCTTATGCCATTGGCACTGCTATTGCAATTGCAGTTCCAGCAGCAGCATCACCAGCAACGGCAACGGCAGCAACTGTTGCTGGAATGCACTGCCAACGACGTGCGTTCAACTATGCAAATTTGTACCCCATTCCCAATCCCATTGACTTGCAACTTGCTACAACTTAGTAACTGCCAAGACTCTATTGATGTTTATGTATGTGTGTGTGATGTCTTGGTATTGCTGTGTGTGTGAGTCTGCTTCTTGTCAAACAGCATTCAAGCACGATTCTGGGAAACATTCTTCTCTCTATTGGTTAGAACTAACTTGAACTGCCCCTGCGACTGAGACTGGGCGACTTTTGCATTGCTTTGGCTTTAATATAAATGAGCTAAAATTATATAAAAGATGAAAGGATGCTAGATGCTACAGCAGACGAAGAGGAGGAGCAGACTAACAGAGAATATAAGATAAGCAGATAAAGTGTTGTCTGAACGAAAGGTGGATGTCATGACAGTTCAATCATTGAGATTACCGATCTTGTTGAAACTCAGTTGAGTTATGCTTTTTTTGCAGCGTTGGCATAAAAAAATGTTTTCGTTGATAGGCCATAAGCCAATTGTTGGAGCCCATAGCATATACTCCTAGGCAGAATTATCTTGACACAACTGTCTGCAATGTTAGATCGATTGCAATTATAAACCAAAAGATGCAACGGGAATCTATAAAGCCAGTAAACAAAAATGACGATTAATAGCTATTAAATCAATCAAATTTTTTATTAATTGTTCTCTCTCTTCTTTCTGTGGCACATTCCATTTGGTAACTTTTGTTCAAATCTAAGTAATCATCAACAAATTGAATCCTTTGCTGGCAAAAACATAAAATAATCAATTAAAAAAAATAAGCAGACAAGAAAAAAAAAGTATAAATGAAGAAACCAATGACCCGAAATTATGCCACAGAAAATAGTTATCTTTCTCTTTATCTTTCATCTTCTTTTGTTCTTTGCAGTTCACTTTATCTGTGTCTTTTCCATATGCACATACATGGTGGATATTTACAGGGCGCCTTTGGTATATCTACTCCTTCATATTAATAAATCAAATTGCTATATTGCATGGCCACTTCACTTTAAATCCTTTTACGATTTAAAGTAACTGACAAACTCCTAACTACACTTTGGCTAATGACTCCTCAACACTGCCGTTGACATCTCTTTTGCCAGCGATGACAAATGGCTGGCAAGGTGTGCACAGAATGACACCAGGCAGCAAAACATAAAAAAAAAAAAATGGGGACTGAAAAAAGAACGCTGAACTTTGACTGTGGGGTTCCAGCATTGCCAGCGGCGGAACTTCCACCGACTCTCCCAGATGGATGGGTGGGAGTGGAATGGAGTAATCCACCAGCAGTTGCTAGCAAAGCAGAGCAGTAGTTTCCGAAGCGCAATTAAACGCCCCGCCATTGAAACAATTACGCCATAACAATTACGCCCTGTGCCTGTGCCGCCTGCACATGCAATCCGTAACACAATTCGCTCTCCTTAACTCCTGCTGTTGCATTAGGCAGTGGACAGAGCAGGGTAAAGCGATGGGTTCTAGAATCTCATATGTGTTTGTAAATTTGCCGCATTTAGCACTGCTTCTGTGCTGCTATTGTGGCTATTGCTGACGTGGCAGTTGAGCTCAGCAGTTTCCAAACGGCGATTCGAAAGGCATTTCCATGCGTCAAATTGCCGCCTGTGCATTGCGTGTAATTGTGGCAATAAAAATTGCAACACATTGCGTACCATCATGCAACGTGCAACAACAACAAGAACAACTCACAAATTGCAAGAACAAAAGAGAAGATAAAAGAAAAATAAAGAATAGAGTAGGAGCGAACCACATATCATTTAAGCTTTTTACAGTCTGGCAATTATCTAATTTATATAAAAACATTTATCATACAGTAAGCAAATACTCTTTCAACTTACATACTACGCTGTCATGCCACAATTTGTGCCCAGCTAACGAGCTGAGCAGTCCGTCCAACCATCCATCCATCCGGCTGTCCAGTTGCCATCCCGTCCATCAACAAGTCGGATCCATTTGAAAGAATAAAAAGAAAAACTTAGTCGAATGCTTGCCACTTGGGTGGCAATAGACCAATTGAAAGGGAAAAAGCGTCGAGCGGAACGCGCAAGTTGATTGCATTTTTAGCATAAATTTCAACGCATTTGACTAATGTTTTGCCATTTGTTATTTTGCAAAACAACGACGAATGCTTTTTGCCATTGCCTTTTATTCATTCATACAAACGCTCATTCAGCCATTTCGCTAGTTCTGCAATTTTTTAGCATTCATTTACATAGTTGGGACTCCATCGCTCTCTAAGCCATTCCCATTTCTGGGAATATGCATAGATAATCGTCTCATTGGCGGTTAGGCACTGATTCTGAGATGCACTACCAAATAAAGTTGCAATGCAAATTCAAATCATGGTCAATGACCATGTAATTGTTTTAGCTGCTTAATATAACGTATACGCACTGTAAAGCTGTTTGTCTGCCAACTAGGGAGACAGACAGACAGCCAGGCTGACACTCAAATGCAGCCCAAAATCAAGCTGAAAAAACAGCATAAAAAAAGACAACAACAGAAAGAAACAATAGCTGCCGACTCGCTGGCGTCAATATCAGAGGCATAGGCGTAGCAATCAGAAGGGCTACGACTTTATGGTTCAGCATTTGCATTTAAAATTTTTAAATACTTATCCAAAGTATTTATCATATTAATAATATTTTTTATATGGGCCATACAAATTCAAAGTTCTTTTGGATATAAACAATATATATTATTGTTTTAGACAGAGTAAATTAGTGAGATATTTATATAATGTATGGCTGAATATCTTACTAATATCTCTATTTACCCTGTTCGATCAATTCATCTCTAATTGTCCAGCTTTATAGACTATTTGTATAGGCTCCCCTTCATTTTTTTTTTGCTCTTTTGTGCAACGCCTTTGCTGAGGGAACAGCAGTAGAAAAATTAATTAACACACCAAGGCTAGCTGGACACGCCTGCAGCACGTACCAGAAAGAGGAGTCACAGCTATGAGCCAACCGGAGCCGGAGCAGCCCAGAGTCGGAGGCGACAGCGGCAGAGACAAAGCCCGGCACGTCTCCGTTTTGTGAGCTCCGACTCTGTTGTTGTTTGCCCATTTTCTATTTCTCAGATTTTCGCTTTTTGTGTGCCCTGGGTATTTATGGCCATTGCTGGTTAAAAAGAAAAACCTCAATGCAGTTGCCATCCTTGCCCCCCCCCCCAGATACGTCTACATACACACATAGACACACCACATTGCCCATAAGGGGAACGCAGAGGGCGGTGTTAAGTGAAAAGCGTGAAATTTATAACAGCCAATAGATTACACCAGAATATAAATAACATTTTGATTTTTTTTTTGCTTCTTCTTCATTTATTTTCTTTGTTTTTTCACTGTGGGATTATTTTTTTGTAAACCGCATTAGCTTTGTCTACTGTCGGTGGGGGGAAAACCCACGAAAATATAGAAGGAAAGAAAGAAAATGCAGTAGTTTATTGGCTATATAATTTACCCTGGCAGAATTTTAATCATCTCTATCTCTATCCCATTTTAGTTGCTGCCGCCGCTGCCATTACACAACCGAAGAACTCATCTTTACTCAGACCGTATCTGCAGATCAAAAAGCATGCCATCACAAGACTGACAATTACCAAACCGCATTCCCCCTACTATCTGCCATGCATACCCCTAATAAATCCATATGAATATCATCAAGGTAAATATTTAACTGAATTCACCCTCAGAAAGGAAAGTTACGAAAATCTTTACTCCATTTGCAGATAACTTGCCCATTTACTGTAGTTGGTATCGAAATGATGAGGTCATTGAACGTTTGTCTATACGTAAAAATGATTTTTTCATCTATGAGAATGGAACATTACGTCTGCCACCAAATGAACGTGCCAGCGGTGTTTATCGCTGTAAAATTGAATCCGATGAGATGGGCGTAATATCGGATAGCATAACAGTCGAATATCCAGGTGAGTAAGACAAAAGTTTCTATCCCATTCAAATGTGTAAATGGTTCTTTTGATTTTCTGTGCAGTGCTTAAACGTCTTTTTCCGGGCCAACAACAGGCTGCCAATATAACCGCCCTAGAGAATCATTCACAAGTTCTTAGCTGTCCGTTTCTTAGTGTGCCAGCGGCAAGTATTCGCTGGTATTATGGCAACGAGTCCCTGGCGAATGATAACAGGCGAGTAAAGATCAGTGTTGTAACATGTAGCGATTTGTGGATGGACACCCAATTAGTTAATTAGTGTTTGGAATGGCAATTACAATTGTTTTACTTGTAGTTTGTATCTAAACTCTTGAATGGTTATTAAATGATTTGATTTTTTCCAATTATAGCGCTATAATACTAAATAATGGCACTCTAATTTTACGACAATTGCGTTTGGATCAAGCTGGCAAATACAAGTGAGTAAATCATTCTATCTTAAGGTAGTCCATTTTTTGAAAAGCTATCAGTTACTTAAAATATAAATGGTAGAGGTGTTTCTTACTATCAATTTATTTAGTTGAATCTTTATCATGTTAATTAACCGCATATCTTTTAAATTATCAATGTTTGCCTTGCGAGGCAATTTTCCATTTGGCTGCTGGTGTTAAATATCAACACCTTGCCACCACATCCAACAAACACACACACATCGACAACCATCCATCAAGCCATCAACATCAACCCCGTGGTGAAAATTCACGCACATTTGTGGCCAATAATATTGTTGTTGTGTTCGGGAATATGCCAGAGAGCACAGTCAGATGGCTGGAGTTGTCTTATGCCTTCTGGTTGTATTAAGTGTCTGTGTATGTGTATGCATTAATTAACACTTAGCAGCAGTCGGCTGGTTGCAATAATTATATATACCTCTACTCACTAGTACTACGCTGGCTCACAGTGTCCGGTCCAATTATCGCATAAAACATTATCCATTTGCAGATGCGTGGCTCAGAACCCGAATGCCAGCAAGATTCATCGTCAATTTGTGTGGTTGCTGCGCGTGGAATCAAATGGCGAACGTCCGAGCGCCATTGGAGAGGCTCAATTGTTGCCCGCGTTTCAGAATGCCACCCTCTATGTGGCCGCTGGCGGTTCCTTGTTGCTGCAGTGCCGAGCTGTGGCTGATTTTGTGCCCATCGAGTGGTGGCTGCGTCATCCCAATAATACACTGACCAAGTTGAGCAACAACAGCGTGGCGCAGTCCATCTCGAATGCCAGTTTGAGCCGACATGAGGGCTATTACAGCTGCATAACTCCCATGGAGACACAGACGTTTCATGTGATAGTGACAAGCCCACCGAGAATTGTCAGCATGCTGCCCGTCGAATTGGTCTACATCAGTCTCTCGAAAACATTCACTTGTCGTGCCGAGGGCAATCCACCTCCAAGCATCAGTTGGTATCATAACGGCGCATTGCTGAATAGCTCATACACACGTTTTATCAGCGGTAACGAGCTGCACGTACACTCCTTTGACCCAGAGGAGGAGGGCATCTATCAGTGTTTCGCCCGGAATGCTGCCGGCGAAGATTCGGTGACGGGTGAGATGCGTTACAAGCCGCAGCCAGAGCAGAGTAATCCTCTTCAGAATATACGCTGCTATCCGCATAGTTTCCATACCATTAATGTGACATTCGATAGCCGAGTCCTGGAGTCTATGTTCCTGGTTCATATAGTGCGAAATAATCCGCATAGTTGGTCATCCTTTGCACCGATGAAACTCAATCACACCTCGTTTGTGGTGATTTCCACAAATCTGCCGGTCTATCGTCCTTTTGCTCTAATCACACGTTTTCTCTATCCCGGCTCTGAGGTGACATCGGGTACAGTGGTTCCTCAACAATTGGTTCTCAGCTCGTTGCGCAGTCCTCCCGTGACCTGTTGCACTCAAGGATGTAAGTAGAATAGATTTATCTCTTTTGAGTATTCATCTTATTTAACTCCAATTCGTTTCTGTCTCTCTTTGCAGTGATGCTTCGCCCCATTAATCTGGGCAATGATACCTTTGTCAAATGGTCGCAAGCCGAATTGGACAACAAGAAGTACTTTATATTGCAGTTCTCCATTAATCATACACATCCGCATCCTTCGCAATTGCTGGTTAATGGTCCCCTACAAGGAACTATCACTCCCGTCAAGGACAAGGCCGATGAAGTTCTTCGTGCGTTGACCATAATTCATCCTCTAAATCAGTCAGCAGCGGCCACTGTCCTGAGCAATGCCGAACATGAGGTTCTGGACAACGAAGTGGATGATGTTACTCTTGAAATGGAGGAGGATATATTTAGCATGGTGGTAAATGCTAATGTTACAGGCATACTTCTTCAGCACTTTATGCGCATTAAAATGCGGGTGCTAATCATAACAAGTGAGAATGAATTTCTGGGCCAAGATTTTCGTTATGTTCAATGGAAAACTGTGAGTAGACTGTACTGTAGTGGCAAGAAATTGCCAAGACTTTTAACCGTGTAGTTCTGTATTGTGTTCAAAAACTAAAGTCTTTTCTAAATTGTTCTTCCTTAGATTGAGAATGGCACCTCGGAACAGTCGAATATGCCATTTCGTTTAACCACCGTGGAGTCGCGTGCTTTGGCCTTTAAGTTCTTGGACAGCCTCAATGAAACTTGTGTTTACGAGTGTCATTTGCTAATACAATTGTCCCTACGTAAACAGGAGGACAAGTGCAAGGAGCGCACCATTTTTAACTCTGTTCTTCTTGTCAGTGGCCTGAAAGCCAATGAGCGTTACAATTTTCGCTTTTATAATTGCAGAACGCGCATTTTTTATGGCGAGCAAGATGTTCAGACATTGCCAGATCGTAAGTCATTTAGTATTTAGATGAAGCAATTCAATCAATTCTTTTTTCAGCTCCCGGCACCATTAGTAACTCTCGTCTGATCATACATAATGGTCTGAAACTTGTTTGGGAGCCACCTGTTAATCCCAATGGACGTGTTCATCATTACAACATTATTTGGACATTGGAAAATGTAACTCATGAGGCTAATGTACTCGAATGTAAACCTTGTTCATATAAGGTATTGAATTTTCTTTCCTTTTTCTTACAAGGAAGTTCTTGTAAAATAATTACTATATTTTTTCCGTTTATTTTTGCAGTTTCCCAATGTCTCGGAATCGGACAAAATACATGTTGCAGTACGTGTGGTGGGTGAAACTGGTGTCGGAGCGCCCATGTTCTTTGACATGACCAAACACAGTCACAGTCTGTTGGAGCATGAACCAAAGAGTTCCGTTTCGGAGGTGTACAGTGGTATTGCCATTGGTTCGCTGCTCTCGCTTTCCTGTGTATTTGCCTTTGCATTTTTTATCATCTATCAGCGGCGTAGATTCAAGGCACGAGCTCATGCTCCCACCCACTTGACCACGCCCACGGACATCAATTTCGGTAATCTGAGTAGTGCTTCGGGCATGCCGGGCGACAGTGCAGGCGGTTTGAGTGGTGGCACGTTGCAACAGGATTGCCACGAAATGCAAACGCTAATACCACGCTCACGCTATCACATTGAGCTGTTGCCGGAGCACACGCTGGAATATCAGACAAGTGCAGCGGCCGCCACACAGTTGGCCAAATGTAATGGCAATGGGCAAATTGTAAAGCGCTCCGAACCAGATAGCTCTCAGGGGGAGCTAAGCATTGCTGGGGTACACAATTTGTCGCAGTTGCCGCTCTTTACTGGATCACCCGAACGCAAGACGGTGCAAGATGCCATGTTGCAGGAGGCGAAAGCCTTCTATATTCCCTATAGCCTCACACCGCCAAATACGGTTGCTCTCTCAGCTGGCAATTCGAATTCCAGTCACAAGCAAAGTTCCTCTAACAATAGCGAGGAGATAATCGTGCCGCCCAATTCTCTTCCTCTAGTGGCCACCATGCCCAGTTTGGCTGTTGGTGGTGGTGGTGGCGGCGGCGGCGGTGGCTCAAATGGCCGACGTAGCGGTAGTCTAAGCAGCAGCAGTGTTAGCAGTAGCAGCAATGGCAGCAGCAGCAAAAAACAATTCCATACTAACTTTGTGCGACATTCAAATTCCAATGATGGCATATGTCTGCTCGCTGAAGAAGAGTCGGCAGCGACTCTGACACCCACCTCAGAGCAAGAATATGCGGCTGTTTGCTTAACCAATGGTTTCAAGTTACAGACGCCAGCCACGGCAGCAACAGTTGCCGCAAGCCATTACAGCAGCTCTGGCAAGAGCAATAGCAACAGCAACAGCAGCAACAACAACAACAGCAGCCACACAAGCCAAAAGCAACGCGGCAATGGCAATCTAGCGATCTCGTACAGCCACAATGCATCCATAGTTCCTCCTGCCAACGAGTCACAGGGTCATCATACCAATACCACTGTGGCCGTTAATAACAAAACAACAAGAAAAGCTGCCAAGGCGCCAAAGGCAACAACAACGACAACAACATCCTCAGCAAAACAGCCATGGCCAGCGGCGACAGCAACAGCTCTGCATCGCCGTGCCCAGGTTGATCCGAATGGTTGATTTATCGGCCTTTTATCAGCCAAGTTAAAGTATTTTTTCCTCTTTTCATTATTCGTTTGATAATAAATAATATATATATATTGTATATATATATATGATGAAGCTAATGCACTAATCAGCACACACATACATACACATTCGCAGCTCGAAACATTCCAAAACCAATTATATTAGATCGTATAAAGTTAATCGAAGTCGAAAGTCGATTGAAAGTCGAAAGATTGGTCGCATTTATAATGATTACATTTTATAAATGTAAATATTTGAAATAAGTGTAATTGTATTTGTAATTGTAAACTAAAAACTGAAGTGGAACCTATGGGAGAAATGAGTTAATAAGCTGATATTTATATCCACATGCATTATATATAAACAACACCACACGACACACACACACACACACACGAAACACATACACCTAAATATACGCTTAGTTGTATGCTATAGTTTTCTCTCCTACCATACGTATCTTATGAATTTTGTATTTGTTTTTTGTATTTTTTAAGTATTTGTTTTCATTAATTGAGGCTAATTATTATTTGTAAAGTTTTTTAACACAAACACACCCACACTTTTTACATACATAATTAACATTTTGTATGTTGCCCTACAACAGAACACAGCAGCATAGATACATCTAATTTGTTGTTGGTTCAACAATTTACAAATCAGCCCAAGAGTATGCAAAACAAACACATACACATTGCAATAGCCAAAACACCTACCCATCCATTTATCCATACCACACTCACACACAAACAAACTTCATCAACCACAATAGTCACAAGTGTTCATATCGATTTCGATTTAAAGCCTAATTATATAGCCCCAATATATATACTACCTATTTACATACATACATTTATAATTTTTAGTTTTTGTTTAAAACAAATTATTTCTATTCCGCATCTACGTACATACATACATACATACATTGTTTGCTGCATTTTGTTTGTTTATAATTATTAATATTATTATAATCATTTTTTTTATATGTAACCGAAATATCAAATGTACCTGATTATATTCATTTTGCATTTCGTTTTGCGCTCTCGCTTTTTCCATTAACACACACGCACACATCCACATTCAACTCACACATTATGAATTGCATTGGACTGGTTTTACTTCGTTGATATGCTTGTTTATAATACGAGCTAAAGTCATCAAAAATAACACATGTCCAAACAAAAATGAAAAATATAAAAATGAAAAACGAAAAAACGAAATTTCTTTTCGCCATCACGTCGTATACGTGATGCAATTTTCTGTATTCAATTTGGTTATTATATCAAGAAATCGCTCATGAAATATTCGACAGTTTAATCCAATTTTCATAACCGTCTGAGTACACAAACACACACACACGCACTCAGATCAACCATATGTACATCCAATTAAGCAACTGTACCTCGTTTGTACAAACATGAAAACCTGTAGAACAGCTAATAGACACACCTCCAAACACAGACACCCACACACACACACGAAGAAACAAGAAATCCAAAACACGAGTACATCCTCCAATGATATTATTTTTGATAAGCATAGAGAAAGTTTAAGTAGCCAACAAGTATTTAAACGTATAAAATGTATTTTGTGAATTGTTGTTCAATGTGAAACGAGAAGCAAAAATTGTTATGAGATGCACACACACACACACACACACATCAACATTCCAGAATAGACAGTCTAGCAAACAATCCCAGCCACATACACCCACACACATTCATCATCATATATATGTATGTTTGATGAAACTCTTACTCCAATTAGAGGCAAATTTTATAAAAGGAAATATAATATTGCATCATAAAGTAAGCATAAGAGTAAAATGCTAAAAAAAATAATATATATAAATATGAAGATATGAATCAATGTGAAGAAAAGTGTTTTTTGAAAACTGTAACTGTATACGTATTTAGAGTCGTAAGTGCAATAACACAGAAAAATTCATACAAAAAAGAAAGCAAAACAAATAAAAAAATGACTAACATACATACATACACACACACATACATAGCTAACACCACACACAACCTAACAACCAAAACAAAAATTATAAGCAAACAAACTATAAACAATAGTACCTTTCCATATAAGCAACAATGAGTCTATCAATATTGTCATCCCATGTCCCCATTCAAGGACAAGCAACAGCAAAAGCATTGTTGAAAAATATTTATTGATAACGACAGCCTGAATGTTAATAGAATAGTCCATATAAACATAAATACATACATACAAACATAGATAATCATATTTCCCCAAAAAAGTAATTCAAAAACTTTGTGAAAACTGTTCAAAAGCATTTCTCCATTCAAGACAACAAGAAGCTAAGATTATTATGTCCTTGCTGGTTAAATGAATCTCCTACCAGCATTTAATATTTTCCTTAAGCATTCAAAATTTTCCCTTAATACTAAATTCAAGCATTTAAATCGAATCCTCATTAGGTACAATTCATTCAGCAAGGATATCAAAAATGATTAAAAATTTGAATGTATGCAAATCAACCAATCAATTTTGTGTTCCAAAAATAAGCCAGAAATTTGAATTTATCTCCAGCATTTTCAGACAAAATAAAAAGAATATAAACATACGTAGTTTAAAATTTTATGTATGGTGTTCCATAGCAAACAAATGAAAATATTAAGCAAAACAAATATATATACATACATATACGAAAAATTAAAGAAAATGGAAAGTTTTTAAAGGGCACTTAAATAAAGCAAAAGAAAAATATATGTATTTCATAACCGAATATTCCGCAAAATAAAACTCAAAATTCCTAGAACAAAAGCAAATTTTAAGCGTTACACCGATTAAGCAACATTTAAAAATGGAAGAACTAAACAAAAAAAAAAAAAAGGAGAAGGGCAAATTTGTGTATTGAACAAACAAAATATATATATGTATATATATATATATACATATTCTATCTATTATTTAGAAATAAGACTCTTGCATATATGTATTGGGAAAAAGAGAGAAAATAACTGCGATTGTGATCGCCGTGTAAGTGGATGTGATAAATGTTTAAATTATTTAAGCTCGAAAACAATAAAGAGAAATTAATTAATTAGATGGCATATATTAAAAAAGAAAAAGTAAAGAAAACAAACAATTTAATGCATATTGCGATTTTTGCAAACAGTTTGGCGCAAGTCCAGTAAAATTATAAGCAAATTAATAATAATAATTATAATTATGAGCATAATGCTAGATGAACGATGAAGTTTTGTGAATTTTCGGATATACATATACCTATATATAGAAACTTTAACTATTTTCTACTCTACTTTTATGATTTATGATCGTTTGTAACATGTAATTCCTTTTAGTTTTGCGTTTTAATCCGCAATTTTGGTATACCTCATTAGTAGAGCGGCAGCAACTAAATATAAATTTAACAAATTTTTGAATATAATTAAATTTAAGTTTGACTTTTGGCTATCAACTAAATGAAACGACAAACTACTCAATTTTGTAAACACTTTGTTTTGCATTTTCCTTTTTTTTTTTGTTTATTTTGGTAATGATTAAGTTTAGCAATTAAACTGACTGCCAATGAGTCGTGTTAATGGTTTTCAGTGATATTGATTTGGCAAAAAAAAAGAGCAAGAAGAAAGGCGCAAAACTCGAGATTTAAATCCCTATATAAGAAGAAAAAAATATAAAATGAAACGACAACAAGTTAAGAATATTGAATGATGAAGAATGGTGGCAAAGATGAAAGCAAAACTTAACTATTGCAAAAATATATTAAAACTAAGTTACAATGAGAAACACATATAAAAACCTTGCATTTTTCATTAATTAAAAACGGCAAACTACATATAGTTTGTGCAGTCCTCGGTAGATGAGTTGTCCAACTGGCCCAGTCATTTGGTTAACTGAACAACGAGGGGTTCGAATCCCCCAGGCTAGTGTATGGATGTAATTTTCGTCTAAGCCGAAGGCCTTAGTTGCCAGTGCTTGTAAAATATAGTTAGGTTGATAGTTTACAACTATATCCTCTACTTTAATGATAATAATATATTGTTTGTTTTGGAAAATGTATTTTTTGCTTTTATTTTTCACACTTAACACTTATAGAGAGGTATAAAATATCGAATGGTCATTCATTTTGTTTTTTTTTTTTTTTGTCTGGAAATTCGCGGCAATATCAGTGTTCATATCGTTGGTAACGTTTTACAGTGGTGATATATATAGATATTTGTATATAAGATTGGAAATCTGTCATGTGTTAGACATTACCAAGAGAAGAGAGAGGGGGCCTCCCCTTTCCAAGCATAATGTGAATCACAATTCAAAATTTACAAAAAAAAAAAAGAAGACGAAAAGTTACAACAAATTATCATTAATATCGCATTGTCTATATACTAAAAATGGCAGACGTAATATTAACTTGCTCAATTGAATTTAAGAAAACAATTAATCAAGATATTTTCATTATGCTATGCACTTATATAAGGTATATGTAAAACAAAGTTGGCGACTTATCAGTCGGAACTTAACATCATTTAGGTACCGGGTAATTGCAAAAACTCTCAGAGTTTGCAAATTCCTATTCACATATCGATTTCAACTAGGTCACGTAAAGTACAATTGACTGAGTGCTTGCCACACTTCCATGCTCAGCACACTTTCTTAATCATTTTAACTAGTTCTGTATAAAGAATGCAATCACGTCCTCTTGGCTTACAAATCTCGCGATGATCGAGTCGTATACCACAGACATCGCCAATGCCAGGATCTGTTAATAGAATAAGACTTAGAACTTGTTTTGGATGTTCAAAAGGATTTAGAATGTTAACAGACCTGCCGAATCTACGCCCACAATACGCAAATACAGAACCGACATAAGGGTCAGGGCAGTCTCCACAAAACTAAATACTTCGATTTTCAAGTGACCCATGTGATAGAGTCCGGCAAAACGTCGATGCAGATCCAGCAAATACTTGTTGTCTGTAAGAATGTTGCGTTAAGTTTAGCTTACTCCTTTAAAGAGTTTGGATTGATTTTTCATACTTTTCTCAATTTCCAGTAATTCCACAGAGCGCGATAGCAGCGGCGCCTTAATGCTGGCCAAATGGGAGCCTCGATGTGGTACTGAGTAGAAGAAACAACCACGTGCTGAGCGCCAAAGTGGCGTCATGGCCGGTCGACCACATTCCCAGGCATCGACCATAATTTGCTTAATGAATAATCCTCCCTTGGAGTGACCCACATAGATGATGGGGTGACCATGGCCGACACGCTGTTGAATTAACAGCTCGGCCATTTCCCTTGAACGCTGAATGAGGCTGGAACGCGACTCTTTCCGTTTCCACAGCGGACGCCAGAGATATTGGTCGGTTGTATAGTTTAGGGCAATGACCCTTACACCAGGACAATCCAAGGGAAGCCAATCACCTGGCCAACATTTCGAATAGTCGGCATCATTTGGTGAGGGTTTTGTCTGGTTTTTGTTGGTGGCTTGGGTGGATTTGCGTTTTGTTGCAGCTGTAGAGGATTGAGGTGAAGAATTGGCGGTACAAGTAGATGGCAAAGTCTCACTTCCTTCGGCATCCAGCATGGATTCAAGCTCTGCTTGCAGCAGTCGACTCTTGTCATGCTTGCGCAAACGGAATGTGGGAAAACTATACTCGATGCCCTGACAAATTTGTATATCCTCAGGTTCACCAACCACATATGCATAGCTGAGAAGAGACAACAATCTCATTAGATTGCCTGGACATGAGGAAATGACATGGATTACTTACTCTTCCATTTGATCATCTGAATCATTGAAATTGAAATGTTGCTGAGGAGATTCCAATGTGCGTCGCAATTTAACACGCTGTCGGATCTGTGGAGCATCATCCGTCATGTCCGAGGATCGTGGGCAAGAGGCAAATTTAGCACGTTTCTCCTTGGGAGCAGGATGAACGGCAGCACTGCGCGAGTGACGTGGTCTTTTGGGCGGACGCACTGGTGGCCGGGGTGGACGATCAAACTCCACAGGCTGGCGATCATTTTGCCATAATCCCTGCTTCCAAGTGTTTACTAGCGAACCATGCAGGCCATGAATAAGCACAATATCCGCCCGAATGGGTTCACCAGGTGGCGGTTCGGCCAATATATTGAGGGTGCAACAGCTGGGGGCGTCTGCGGATCTGCCTATGCTGTACGAGTAAACAGGTGGACTTAAGCCCTGAATTGGAGTACTAGGTATAGATGGCGTGGCAGGAGCACTAATGGTATCTGGCAAACTCTCCAGACCATCCTGTGATTTGCGTAATTTAAGTAGATTGAGCAATGGTCCCAGACGATTTGAAACTGCCAAAGAGTTGGGAGTAAGAATAAAAGTCAGGGTTATTCAATAATCTCATCACTTACCCTGTACTGAGGAAAGATTTAACGAAACCGTATTGGCCGCAAAAGCGACCAGATTGGTCAGCGCCTGTCTGCTGGAGGCCAAATTTTGCAAAACGCGTAAAACGCGCACATCTCGAATACCCTTAATGCCACGAGCCACACCATTGGCCAGAGGCAATACAAGACGCACAAGTATGCCAAAGACCACTCGCATGCTGCCGCTGTTCTTTGCATCACTGTGTGTGTGCGTATGTGTGTGTTTGAGTAAAAATTGTCATTGTTAAATTGATCAGATACAACTGATTGATTTGCCTTTCGGCACTTACATTTCCATTAAAGCTCCTCCACTGCTCGAACGGACCAGCTCGCTGACCGTTTGCTCCTCTTCTTGTCGATTGATTTCCACCTCGTTCGCTTCATCATTGTGTCGGGACCAATTTGGTTGCTCTGTTGAATCATCGACAACAAGTGCTTTGTTCAGCAGCCTCTGTCCACTCTCCTCGGCGATTCTCATCATGGCTATGTCACATACGTAATTCTCATCGATTTGCCTCAGCGGTGAACCGCTCTTTTGTTTACTCTTAACGTTGCTGCTGCTGCTCTGTTTGCCTATATCGTCGCCGTCGTCATCTTCAATTGGTCTATTATGGGTTAATTCAACACTGTCGTCGCTATACATTCCCGAATCAATGTTGCTCCTGACTTTGCGATTTCTGTTGTTCTTGTTGTTGTGGGAATACGCAAACCTGGCTGACTGCCAATTAATTGAAATTCAACATGTTGTTGCCATTGGCAATTCTCTGTAAGAATGCAAATTTACTTTTAATCATACGATACGGGACTTCAAATCTGCAAAATAACGTGCTCTATTGTATGGCAATTTACTCTTTATTCCACACGGTTTGCCACACAGAAACAGACAAACAGAAAGAGGGTAACAGAGACTGAAGGAATTTGCTCGAGCTAAAAATAAAATAAAAACCAAGCCTTGACGATGTTGCAGCAGTAAATCACTCATACGACATGTTGAGCCAGGCGCACAAGCAAACTAAAGACCGCGGGCAGAGTTTCCTTCAATGCCACTTGTCAAGGTAAAATTTTCACACGGTATCTCAGCGTAATTAAAAAACAACAAAAACAAAAATAAGAACAAGTAACTTTAGATAAACTTATGGGTTAAAAGAAAAAGGTTTTAAGCAAGTAAACAAATATCAAAAAACTTCAAAAAACTTCAACAAGGCATTAAACAAAAGGCAACTTTGATACTTTTAATATAAAAGCAAACTAAGGTTCTTTAAAATTTCTAAAGATTTAGATGAAAAGAAAAGTGAAGTAGTAAAGTTACTTTTGGTTGACCTCGCTAAATCATCAACATAAATATACATGATATTCATTTACTGGAATGCTGTTTTGAGTTAATGAAGCAGAACTATTCCTTACGTCACATGTGTTGTTTGTTTTGTGGCATTACGCTATTTACTCTCTCCAATTTCAATTGGATTGAAGCTCCTTATCGTATGTGGTTAAGCTAGTTTTGATTTGCCAACGAAATTAAAAACCAAAAGGCAGAACTAGTGTAAACTCTTTAGATTATCAACGCAATCAGGGAAAAATAAACAAACCAAAACTCTCTAATCAGTCATAGAGAAAATATATCTCAACATCGAAAGTAGAAAAGAAACTACAAAAACTACAAATTTTTAAATCACAGAAGATTAAATTCAAGTTCAAACTGATTCGGCAGATAAGGATATGTGTTAGAAACAACAGGATAGACAGATTACATTTAGTTGACGAGCTTCAAGGTTATTAAAAACTGATTGAGAAAGCCAAGAACATATGAAAAGCTCTCGTGTATGCATTATTTAGTCATCTGCCGAATGAAAACACTTGTGGGAAACAAAAGGCTATGTAATATATATTTTTATAGTGGGGCCCATTCATTCAGTTAAACTTGTCAAAACGTATATACATATATATAGTATTTGTAATTTGTTTTCGCTTTTGCTTGGCAATCCAATTAGTTGATGAAGCAACAACTGCTTATGTATGTGCCCTGCCTGCCACACGTCAAACATGCCGCATAATGTCTGTGATGTGGTATTTAGTTATTGCTATCGTAATGCCTCCAAACCCAACCACCCACCTGCCAGAGTTATGGCAGACGAGTGGCAGCAAAGGTTCAAGTTGAGGGTCGAGGCACACTAGGGGAGCATGCCAGAAAGCTCGTTGCATGCCACAGGCAGCAGCAGCAACAAAGACGAATGACGCGGCGGCGAAGGTGGAGGTACATACAATATATTGCGGCTTCTATTAATAGAAGAAAATGCGGCAACATGCAAAATGAATTCCGCCTTTATTGTTATACACTATGCTATTTATATGTGACAAGCAGATGCCTTCATATGTACAAGCGATAGCAAGTGCAAGTAAAAAGTGAATCTCAATCTTGATCTAAAATTTAACACCCACCTACACAAGTGATTCAATGATTTAGCTCGACTCTGGCTCAACTTACACTAGGCAAACAACTCGGGACGATTCACTGGCTAAACCACTCACTATGCAAATCAAAATGAAACTGCGATTGCACTCCCAATGGGCACCTTGATGGGCGTTCAGTTGAGGCCTGACTGCGGTTTGGTTTTCTCTGCTATTGTCTTTGAGTGCACTCGAGGGACAGAGGAGAGACAGAGAGAAAAAGAGAGAAAGAGAGAGAGTCAGTTCTTCAGACAATTGCCGCGTTCCGTTGTTAGTTGTTATGTTGGTTGTTTGGTGCAATTCAAGTGGACGGTATGAAAATTGACTTACTTCTAATATAAGTGAATTGAACAGACAGCAAATAAACTCAATTCATTTGCCACTTTTTGCTTATCATTCGATTGTTTTTTCTTTTGTCTGGGTTTGTCTGGAGAAATGAGAAATTCGTAATTGTATTCATTAAAACTAAGCACTGATAGGCTAAGGATTATCTATTTCCATTTAAATAAATTTAATTAATTCACTTAAAATTCAAAAAAGGGACAAAGGTCGTTATATTATCGAGATAACCAATTGACAGAAGAGGGTTACGAACTCTTATGATTGACTTAAATAGATAAACAAAATATTTATTATAATTTCTAAAACGTAACGAGGAGCAAAAGACAGAGAGGGAGGAAAAAATGAATGCAAATCTTATCAAGTGGCAATTGGTGAGAATTGTAAAACTTTATTATGCAAAAACTTAAACAAGATTCGCACACACACACAAGCAGGCTGTGTGGTGGTGGTGGAAGGAGGCTTAGGGGGGGAGGGTGTGGCGTTTATGTTAGCCACGTCTTGGACATGCTTGTGCTACCACAGCTGCTACCAATGGGTACACAGATTACTAATGCTCGCCATGGACTTTGACCAGTTGCAGTTGTTGTTTAATTTATCATCAAACTGAATGCATTCCCTCTCTAGAGACCGATAAGTCTTCGCCTCGCTCTCTCTGTCTGTATCTCTCTTTCTCTATCTCTTTGTGTGTATATATCTTCTCTTTGGTCTTTTGTTCGGCTATTTATCAATTTGTAGCTATGGAAACTTGACAACATTTTGGATTTTGTAATGCATTTGCATTCGATTTGATACTCTGCTATCGTTTTTGTGTACCCTTTCGAAAGACTATATTCAAATAGGGCTTAGCCTACCCACTGATGGGAGTAGAAGCATTTTTCACAAAATAAATTGATTAGTCATAGGAAATTAAGAGAAATGTAACTTTAAGAAGATAATATGCCATGCAATAACTGATAAAATAAAAAACATTCTTTTGTCCAGTTTCATTAAGCTTAAATTTCTGACAAACAAAAATAATCTGCAACTTTTCCACCCACTAGCTCAGACAGTTTATTTTTAGATGTATTTAGTTATTCATGCCTTTGCTTTCATCTCGAACTTCTACTTTAATTGCTTTAATGACTTATTTTCCAGAGAATTTTCAGGAAATTGAAATGGAAAAATTTAGTAAATTTAAGATAAACATTTTCATAAAACTCATCAGCACATTGACCTAGTTTAAGCTTAGTCATAGCTTATATATAGTTATGTTTTTTTTTTAAGGAATGGAAAATCAAAGAAATGAAACGATTTGTTTTTTGAAAGAGAGTAATACTTGATTGTGTTGGCACATAACAAGCTGCTAACTGCATAATAATCGGCCAAATCATACATACATACATATGTACATAAATGCACGCAAGGTGTTCGGCATGCTAATTAAACTGTCGCATCTGGATGCCACGTGCCACATATGGCAAGGCAGAGATTGCATGCTTGAATGGCCAGTCAACCTATATCATTTGATGCGAAATGTGTGCAATAAACTAGAACAAAAACATTTGTCATCAACATCATGATCATCATTGTCATCTTTATCATCATCATCATCAGCAGCAGAAGCATCGATGACAATGGAACAAATAATAATAGGGATAATATTCCAACATTGACATTGATTTGTACAACCTATTGAGTGGGGAGTTGGAGGGTATGTGTACGATATGTATACACATACATACATACATACATATATATAGTTTATATTTGTAGGTTCAAGTGCTTTTCCTTTGTCCGATAAGATAGACATTTCAGATTTACTTATACGTAAATTGTATATGTACTTAATTGTTATCTATATCTCTTTCCCTTCAAAAAAATCAAGAATTTAAATAAAAAACATTAATGCATTGTGAAAGATATTTTAAGATATTTTAAATGGAAGGTCACTTGATTTTACTGGGTCAAATGTGGTTGACATTTTTCACATCCAACTGTGCAAATACAAGGCAATGAAAGTGCAAAGACATAATGAAAGTGAAATGTCAGGCCAATTGTCCTTTTGTCTGCTTTACTACGACTGTTAACATTATTTTAATTGTGCTAGGAGAATAATGATTCAAAAAGAAAAGACTGATAAGTAACCCCATATAGCTCTTATACTGGGTCAACCTATTTATATCTCTCATATATTTTATATATGAAACATGTGAAGCAAAACTGAAAATATAATGAGAGAAAATTCAATAAATTTCACTTTTTTCCATAATAAAAGCAGCTCGACAACAACCCAAAAAAAAAAAATAAAATTCAATGAAAAACTTGTTATGCAAAATACGAATTTAAATTTAACATAAGACATCAGGCCATACGCCTCTTTTATATAAGTTTGCATATTTATTTGTTAGTCTGTCCATTTAGTTAGAATTAGAGCCTTGACTACTAAATGAAGAAGAAGTCAGCAGACATTGGTCAGTCGATTGCATAATTAGCTTCTGATATCCAATTAATGTAAGGGTATATTAGATACAATGAAATGAACAGATGCCAAGAATTTCCACCTGTAATCAGATAGGACATAGATTTATAACTAGTCTAGACTCCCTAGATAAAACTTGCTAAATAAAAGATAACGTGCTTAAAATTTCATAAACTTTTAGTCAACTAAGGAGTAAGGACGAGTTAAAGGGTATTCGTAAGTTCTTCCAAGTTCTTAGCATATATAATTAATGTATTTGTGTTCTTTACATACTTAGACAAGACATTGACTTTGGTAATGGTATGACTCTATCGTCACCTGGAACCCTCAAAGAACCCTTTTAATTAGGGCTACTTATACAAACATTTCTATGATTAAATAAGCTTTGGACTTTAATCAAAATAAATAGAAAAACTTTCATATACATACTTATACATGTATATGTACATATATAGGAACATAAGGGGGAACATAACCCGCACAAACACACACACTGACATACACACCCACTCAGAGACACTTTATAATCTCTATCTCTCAGTGGAACCGGCATCAAAACAATGCTAAGAGAAGAACCACAGAATTCGCTTTATAAAATTCCACAAAAGAGCAAACATTTGGAGGAAAGAGAAGGTATATATATCTCTTTATTTGAGAAGTTAAGGTTGACTATGGTCGTGGACGACAACGACGACGACGACGACAACGACGGCGACGCCGCCTTAACCTTCAGGCAAAAGAAATGAAATAATTTGTGAATCCAAGAAGACGAGAAACGTGTTTTGAATGCTTGACAATTCTGTATATACAATGGGGGGAGAGTTGAATGGAAATTTTTAGAAGGGGCTATTTTGGAGGCCCCCCTCTGCTACTTCGCTGAGAACAAGAGTTTCCTAAGTTTGCTATCAATTGTCAATGGTTCTGGTTGAACTAAGAAGGTCACATTTAATATGTTTTAACTATTGGTAACCAGTTATAGGGCCATTATATTTGCTGTTCTATTTAATCAAATAGAGATACAAATGATTCATCATTTGGCCACAGTTGAATAACCCTCAATTTTTTGTTTATCTCAATGTTTGACGGAAAAATGCTTTAGAAATCAGTTCCAATGACCGATTGTTCTAATGGTGGCTAAAATTTCTGTTTATTGTAGGCAATTAATGTTTTGTTTTTGCGGCAAATGTTAAAATTTGAGAACATCATTTGGCATGGTCTCTGATTATCCCCCCGTTTGGCGATATTTTGCCTGCGACGCTGGAAATTCGAGATATAATGTCATCACCATATATCAGCTGATTTGAAGAATAGCGGCTGGACTTATGTGTGTGTGTGGGTGTGTTGGTAAAGGGGTGAGAAATGAGGGTTTGGGCGAGAATCCAATTTGTCTTGTGTGATAAAAATTTCTAGGTGATTTGTAATATTGTGGGTCAGATGTTAATGAATCGATTAGCAGACAGAATATGTCAACTAAATCCAGTCAATTGTGTTAAATATTTAATACACACAAATGTACATATGTGAGCATGTATGATTTATAACTAAAAACAATTCTCACCTGGATGGGTTTATGATTAAATATTTTATCAGCAGGAATAGCAAGAAGTGTCGGCGTTAGCAACTGTTTTTAGTTGTTTTTGCCTTGTTAAGGTTTTTGTCTTGTAAACAAATAATAGAATTTTCCACATTTACACCTGACACGTGCGTTTAATGGTGTGTGTATACGCACACAGACACACTCACAGAGATGAGAAGGAGTATAAGTAAGAGTAGGAAAGGGATATAAAGGACCAGAAGGCTAACTAATGTCCCATGCGTTCCAGAAGCAAATTTGCTTTTTAATGGATATATGTATATATATATATAAGTATATTATGTACACACACACACACGAAACACATGTAAACAAGTGTGCGCACACACAAACAATAACGAGCGAGAGCAACAACAAAAAAAGCTAAATAAAGCTTTAATAGAACGCAGTCCGACCCGTTTGAAGACTCAACAGCAACTAAAACTACTATTACAATTTTATTTTGTTTTTAAAAAAATACAACACACACATTCACACCACAAAGCCAACACACTCGTACACACACACACCCACACACACACACCGATGGCAACCGCCTGTAATCTGTCTATCTGTGTGTCAACAAAGCTTTATATACACTGCAAAAGTTTTTCTTTTTCGGGTATATTAAATCTCGCATACAAGTAGAAAATTTGCGACGCTAATTCTAATCAACACACACAAATAAGCGGAAACTAAAAAGTAAAGCCATTGAACGGAAACAGGATGTAGGTATAAGGATTAGCCTAGAGGATAGGCAACAAAAATTGTAATAGGCAACTCTAATTAATGGGCTCAAGTAATATATGCGTTTACTGCTAATTATTTAGTACTATCTTCCTTTTTATTTATGTACTAACCAAAGTGAAGGGTATTTTTCCAACGACTTGTTGCCTTTTATTTAAATTTCAAGAGAGAGTGAGAGACAGCAACAGGGATTTTGTGGGGCCTGCCAACTTGATTAAAGCTTGGCATGGCGCCAAAAAACTTTTATTTCAAAATTCCAATACACTTTTTTTCATAGGCAAGCAAATATATCGAAATACGATTATATATGCTTGGATAAACTGTTTTTTCTTTACGGACCAGACGATGGGTCTACGACAAATTGTTTTTTTTTGGCAATTATTGATATCAATGGATGCCAAATGAAAAAATTGTTGTTAATCTAACATTGTAGTTAGTCCCAAAAAATGAATTGCCTCCCTTTCATGACGACGATGATGATGACGATGAGGAGGAGCTTTCCGAGCTGCTATCACTGGAGCCACTGCCATGACCATGTTTGTGACGACGTGCTTTCTTCTCGTCAATCACCTCATAGCTGGGCAGGGTGGAGTTGCTCGAATCGGAGCTGCTGCTGGAGGTGCTGCTGCTGCTTGATTCCTCAGTGACGGCCTCGATTTTCCGTGATTTTCTGCACAATTTTTGAGGAACATAATTTGATTAATTTACATTGACTCCAATGATTCGCTCACCCACTTCTTGTCCTTTTTGTCGGCAGCATTTTTAAGTCGCTTTTGTTTCTTGGCATTCATCAAGTCACAATCACTGGGAGAACTTGTGCAATTTCGTTTGGATTTCTTGCCCTTTTTATCCTTCCGGCGATTATCCTTATCCGTGCCGCTTGCCTTGGTGGAATACAGATTCTGCGAGCTTGCCGTAGAATAGCCCGTATCCTTGCGTTTTCGTTTCTTTCTGAAAATTGAGAGTATTATTTTTTTGTGAATAAACTTCTATGTGACTTTAACTTACTTATCCTTCTTGTCCTTTTTCTTTGTACTAAATGTCGTTTCCGCCTGTTCCACATAATCTTTATCCTTGGCTCTGCATATGTTGGTGATGGTTTTAAAGGGGTTTAATTTGTTTTTTTTGCCATTGTTGGGTACTACTTACTTTTTGATTTTCTTTTTAACCTCGCCGCTACGCTCATTTGATATCATATAGATACTATTCTGATCCGTATCATGAACTCGTCGTCGAGATTGATATTGACGTGACTTTGCCATGCGACTTTCTCGACGATTCTTCCAGAATTCAGCATTTACCACATAAAGGCGATAGAGTTGTAGTACAATAACCAAAGAATTTTTACCTATAATAATACACCAAATAAATAGAAACAGAAGTAGATAACTCTAATGATACTCACATGTGAAAAAAACATTCATGTAGTTGATAAGTTCGTATTGAAGTATAATAAGCAGACGAAAGGTAAGGAATGGAGCGTCCTGAAGTATAACATTGAGTACAATGCCCCAGACATCAATGCCACAACAGCAATTCTGACAACAATCCGTGTGCCTAAATGGCAAAAATATATTTCAAATGAAATTGGAAATAATACACGCAGTCACATTTAATTGAAACTCACTCCTCTTTTTGATTTGAACCACTTCCACGGGGTCGTCGTCCACGTGTGGCCGACAGTACAATGGTGAACTGCATTAGGCTCCATGACCAAATGCCTAAAGTAAGTTTAACCAACAAATCAATGCTGGCTATCTTATCATCCTTGTAGGAGTCAAAGAACTCTATAATGTCGGCAGCAGTGCCAATATAAACCAAAAGCAGCTGACTAAGCTGGTCCCGTGTTAGATCTCCTTTGGGCAGTAGCCACCGACCCACAATCAGTATGAGCATTAGGAATTGCTCAATCAGAGTGGTCCAGGTGTCCGTACTCATGGGGGGGCAAAACGATGCCAGCATCGTTAAGTAGATCAGCCACTGGAGCCATGTTACCGGTGTTGCTGTTGTTTTTGCTGACTGTAAAAGTGTTGTTGTTGCCAGAGTTATAGCTGGTGGCATTTGCACTGGCCGCTGCTGCGTCCCTTATTTGCTGCATTCTCCGTTCAATTTTGTCCAGTTCCAGCAACCAAATAGCCGGTACAATGCTGGCTAAGTATAGAAAAACCGATGGGCAGAACCTAAACAAAATCATAAGAGATCCTTCAGCAATAATTGACTGATAAAGAAACATATGGGGAGAGAGAGAGCGAGAGACATATGGCCAAACTGGTCTATGGGCAGTGCAGGGTATTTTTTTTTTTAGGGAACAGCCAAAACAAACAACAAGTCAGAGTGATGCGACAAAAGGTAAACAAGACACAGACTTAAACGCATTCCCCGGCCCCCGCATTGACCCACCATGAAATATGGTCTTTTCCTGCCGCTTGCGCCCTGCCATTATAGAGAGGTGGAAATTCCATTAAAGTTTTTACTACTACAAAGCGTGGGTAGGTGTGGTCCGTGATTGTCTAGCGGGTGGGGGGTGAGTTAGAGACCTACACACATTAAACACATGATTTCACTTTTAATTGAAAATCAAAAACCCGAAGATGACGTCAACGTCAGCCGCTCGTTGTTTACATTTTCCACTGGCCATAAATGGAAAATTAAAGGATCAGAGGATATTTGGACCACTTACCAACGCCATTCCTGGGTTTTCTTGATCATAATGGTGAATATTCCCTCCAAAAGCAGCAATAAAAGAGGACCACAAAGTGCCCAATAGAGGATATCCTTTTTGAATATCGTCACTTGCCAAACGGCAAGCAAACTGTGGGCACTGAAAATGATCCTCGTAAGGATCGCCATGCTTGTTGAGATTATTTTAGCCATTTTTTAAAAGTATATATATATATATATCACATAGTCCTGGTTTCAAGCCTGTTAAGTCTGCTCCTTCTCGAACCGTACACAATGAAATCCCAAACGCAACTAACTTGACTGACAGCGAAATTCGTTGTCTAAACGCTTTCATTAGATGTTTAAATGCTTTTTAAGAAATTAAGGACACCGCCGTGCAAACGACGACGCGTAATTGGTGAATGAATGCGAAAGCGAGAAACGAATGTGTACACAATCTTCTTTCAGCCAGGATACAAGCAGGGCGTGCAGACAAGGATACCTTACGTTTAACATTTTGGTATAATAACAATAATAATTATCATATATTACACAGATCCTAGTTAAATCAGATGCATTTATCAATTTTTAAATGGTTTAACCCTATCGTTTTTCTTCACCCCTTTTTATCTGTAACGCTCCTAACATAAGTGAGTTTGTCATACATTCATAATTATCAGTCTATGTAGTCCAATTCATGATTAGATGAAAACATTTCGGTGTTGCCTGCAGGAGATCTCCACAGGGTTTTCAATGCAAAAGTTTGACTTAACGCTCCTCTGGCAACGCCCATGTAAGCACCTTACGATTATAGGTTTCACCTGATTTTTTTCCCTTCTAGCATTCAACGCAATGCAAACAAATCGGAGATGTAACGAGCGCCGAGCCTTGGCCATCAAAACGGCGCTAATATGTTGCGGCTGGTAAAACTTATGGTCATAATAAAAATCAACCACCGAATGATGTTTACGTTTTTCATTTGTGGTAATGTAGGGAGTTTGAGCATGCGAAGTCATTGAACAGCTCTTGTCACAGGACGACCAACTGTTGGACACATGTCGTTTTTGGTTTTTAGTCGTAATTAAAATAAAATTCAAAAATGCCGCGTAATTTGCAGAACAGTGTTGAGCAATGGCAGCACTGCTTGCAGTTTTGACCATTGCACTAGGTGGCAACGCTCGCTCGAAACTATTCACACTGTAATTGTTAGTTCTGGCAACCCTATTGTGCCATGCTGTGTTTTTTATAAACAAACTGAAATGTCGTCTCCAAGTGAATCCTCCTCCGCATCGGAACCTGAGCCTAGCAGCGATGAAGAGACACAGGTAATAAATGACAGTAACTAAGTTAAAAGGCCACATTCACTAGTATGCACCCAATTTACTTGCATAGTCCACAATTCGTGAGGATCTTAAGAGCATGAGCCTCGAAGAGATTATGCAGCTAAAGGAGCAGCTTGGAGCCAAGGTATACAAGGAGGCGGTGCTAGGTGGCAAAAACATAAAAACGCGAGGCAAACAGATTAAAGGCAAAACAGAGCTAAAACGTCTGAACAAAAATCGTCCGCGTGAGATGAGCTCCAAGCGACAGGTGCCATTCTTGGGAGCAGAATTACGTGTGGAGCGCAAAACGACCAATGAGTTGCGTGACCCCCGCTTTGACGAGAAGTCAGGAAACTTCAGTATCGAGACTTTCAAGAAAAACTACAAATTCGTCTCCAAAATACGCACCAAGGAAGTGGGCCAATTGAAAAAGCAGCTAGACGATGTGGCCGACGATGAGGAGAAGCAAAAAATCAAACATACCATGCAGCGCCTGATCAACAAAAATGTCGAGGACAAGAAATGGCACCTTAAGCAGCATAAAATGAAAAAGGAGAAACAGGAAATTCAAAAGGCTCACAACGAAGGCCGCGAACCTCACTACCTGACGAAGCGTAAGTCTTTGCTTGTCCTTTGCTCCAGCCAGTCCACTTTTCACTATATCTATTTCGTTTTACAGAGGAACGTCGTGCCAAGGAATTGGTGGCCCAATATGAACATCTCAAGAGTACTGGAAAGCTAAATAAACATCTAGAGAAGCGCCGCAAAAAGAATGCTGCTAAAGATCGCAAGCGCATTGGCATAGAATAGAATAGTTGCCTAGATAATTTAATTTTACATCTTTATTAACAATTAAAACGGAAAACAAGACCATTGTGCGTTGTTAGCCTGTACGCAGCATCTTGGCATCGCGTTTCTCCTGCAGATCGCGCCTCTGCTCTTCCACAATAACCTTGCGTTCCTCGAGAAATTGGCCATATTCTATCGCATCCAAATCTTTGACCACTTTGATGCCACAGGTGCGTGCGATTCCAATGAGCATTTCACACATTTGCTATAAAAGGACACAAGATGAGTTCATAATTTCATTTCGGAGGATTCATTCTTACTCACCTGCATGGTAAGCATTACATTGGGCGGATCTTGAATTTTAATTTGGGCAATTTCATATAAATGCTTTAAAGTTATCATGCCAGCCACCTCACGACCGGGAGTCATTGTACCGCGCTGTATGCCCGCTGCCTGCTTCAGGAAAAACGTGGCCGGCGGATGGTGTATGGTCAGGTCGTAGGAACGATCGCTATTTACGGATATGCGGCAGGGTAATGGCACGCCTTCCTTCATTTCTGCAGTCTTCGTGTTAAAGTCCTTACAGAAGGCTGCTATATTGATGGCACGCTGCAAATAAATTATTAGTTTTCCGGTAAAATCAACAACCATAACTAATAGTAACCTGGCCCAGCATTGGTCCCAGTGGCGGTCCAGCCGCTGCCATGCCGGCGGGTATATTTGTCTTCAATTTGGTAGTGTGCGTCACTCGCTCTGCGACCCTTTTAAGGGATTTTAATTTAGCTCCAGCCTTGGACATTTTAATTCATTAATTTATAACAAAATTGTTTCTATTTTTCTGTTGTGCAACTGTGAGAACTGCCAACTTGTTCTTTAAAACAGCTGTGCAGTCGGCATGACTAGTTTATTTAGTGTGACCATATATTCACTCATGCCACGGTACAATCTCAAAAGATAGCGATTAATTTACAAACAAATATTTAAAATAATTTCAAACGTAGTAGCTTGGTTTCAATAATATTCCAAAAACCAAAATGTTACAGTACAGAACTGGCTGCTAGGCTGGTTTAAATAAATACAACTAAGATTGGCTGCACACACACAGACGCTCATTGATGACGTAGATGAACTGTATGGGCAAAAGAATTAAAATTATCAAAGCGTTATCTTTCGACTATGTGACACAGAACGATCAAAATTGAAAGTCAGATTGAATAACAAAAATAATAGCAACAATTATTTCAAAATTACGATACAACAACTAACAAACACCACTCGATGGCTTTTCGTCGAATCAACAATTCGGAATTGTTTATAAAACGATGTAGCGCTCCCACGTTTTACTACTTCAGTATAAGGACGACGACCTGCAGCGGCAATAATTACAACAACTACAGCAACAGTACAACAAAAATCACCACCGACAGCAACAGCAGCAACAACAACAACAGCAATAGAAATAACAACAACAATAATAATAGTAATGATCAAGACAACAACAAATTTAATTGGCGCAGTTTGTTACGATTCTTTGTGCCATTTTCATTGGGTGCTGTGGCTAGTGCTCTAGTGCTGAAACGTCAAGATTTGGAATTGACACCCACAATTTCGGCTGCTCGCCCTTCAGGGCGGCGAAGGGAATTCAACTTCATAGCCGACGTAGTGGGTGGCTGTGCCGACTCTGTTGTCTACATAGAGATCAAGGACACACGGCACTTTGACTATTTCAGTGGACAGCCCATAACAGCATCCAATGGTTCAGGCTTTGTGATAGAACAAAATGGCCTGATTCTAACAAATGCTCATGTGGTGATCAATAAGCCACATACTATGGTCCAGGTCCGTCTGTCAGATGGCCGTACCTTCCCCGCCACCATTGAGGATGTTGATCAGACTTCTGATCTAGCCACCCTGCGCATTCAAGTCAACAACTTGCCAGTGATGAGACTGGGCAAGAGCAGCACGCTGCGTTCCGGAGAATGGGTAGTGGCTCTGGGTAGTCCTTTGGCCTTGAGCAATACGGTCACAGCAGGCGTCATAAGTTCAACGCAGCGAGCCTCACAAGAGCTGGGTCTGCGGAATCGTGACATTAACTACTTGCAAACGGATGCGGCCATTACCTTTGGCAATTCGGGAGGTCCTTTGGTAAATCTTGATGGTGAGGCCATTGGGGTGAACTCCATGAAGGTGACTGCCGGCATCAGCTTCGCCATACCGATTGACTATGTAAAGGTCTTCCTGGAAAGGGCAGCTGATCGTCGCAGAAAGGGATCCGCCTACAAGACAGGGTATCCGGTCAAACGTTACATGGGCATCACTATGCTGACCCTAACGCCTGACATATTGTTTGAGCTAAAGTCACGTAGCCAGAATATGCCCAGCAATCTGATGCATGGTGTGCTAGTTTGGAAGGTCATTGTAGGCTCACCAGCTCATAGGTAAGAAGCACACAGAGGTCTTTAGAGAATTATCAAATATTAATTCTTTTTAATTGCAGTGGTGGCTTGCAGCCGGGTGACATTGTTACCCACATCAACAAGAAGGAAATCAAAAACTCCTCAGATGTCTATGATGCTCTGGGATGTGGTGACAAAGAACTTAATATGATTATAATGAGAGGAGTGAAGCAAATGCATGTCACCATCACACCAGAGGATCCATAGTCCAACAAGTGAGCTATTTCAAGTATCTTTGTTCTCTTCATGATGTAGTATTGGAAACATTTGTAAAACAATCTTTTTACATATGAGTTATTTGCAATATAGGACAATTATTTATGGTCTCTGCCAGTTGACTAAGCAAAATTTTGCAAAGATTGAGCTCGTTACCCCTGGACCTAAGACTCAATCTGCAACATGGTTAGTTACGCATCGACTGGTCAGCACAAACAAACATCAACGTAAAAAAAAAACTCAGTCTGCCATCATCTTCGATTTCTCTTTCATGGAGAGCCACTGTGCGTGTGCGTCCGACAATAACCCCCTCTTCCACCATCCAAAATACAACAACAAAATAAACAAAACCAAAAAACAACGACAGAAATGTATTTACGCTAATTGAAATATCTGGCGTTGCGATCAATCGATGCCATATTTTTTATAGGCCAAACCAGCGACAGCAACGGCAGCACCAACAGCAACAACATCAACGAAAAACCGATATGTAAATTGAAATAAATTTATGCAACTGCATACGGTTCACTTTTTTTCTTATATACCCTGTAAAGAGAAAGGATTGATGGACATTAGGCACAAACTCAACTAAATAAAGAAAGAAAAGTGACTTTTGCTATTCCAATTATCAGTAGTCAAATATAAAGTTGATTCTAATTTGAAAAGGCTATTGTAACAAGGACGAGGATAGGGTTAAGTGTGCTGAATGCAGGAGGAATGCATCAAAGGATCCTAGGTTTAACTCAATGAAATGCAAATTACAAAGAGAACTTGATAAAAGCCACTTTTAAAGAATTGAAATACTTTCCTGCACTTGGACTTTAAAATATGTTGCATCGTAAGATGAATCTTCATCCAACTAATAGAGGATATCTTTAAGTCGACTTCCTGTCTTGATGGCACATTCGTTTTTGGCCTTTTTGTGGGTGACATGGCCGACATTGGCGAATCGAGCGACTATATTGGCAGACGTCTGTGTGAAAAGTGAAATTCTTGTGATTATTAATTTCGCTTTTTTGCCATGCTGTAGCTGATGCGCTTCTTTTTTGGCTCATGGCATATAAATTTTGCTTGCAGTTGCTCTTGTTGCTGCTAGCTCTTGTTGTTGCCGTTGCTGCTGTTGTTGTTTATGTGACAGCGGCCTTTATGACATTGTTGGCACTAAGTTACCTTTATTGCATAAAGCCGCACGCATAAATGGAGCTTAAAGTTCATAAATTCTTGACCAAATATTCGATTCACCCAAAAGAGGGACACATCGGAGGGGGTGACGGGTTAAACAAACAGACCTTTTTCCCGTGGTACATTAATGCATTTTGTTTTTGCTTTCATTGTGGCGCTTGCCACTTTCTTTCTGCACATTTATTTATGAATTTTTTTCCCCCTTTTTGTTTGTATATGGTATTTTTTCTTGGCGTTGCAATTCGTTTTGGTGTCATTTCACCTTTGGCTACAAACTAATTGAAATATTGTTTAATGCATAAAAAAGTATCACATTTAAACTTTGTAATTAGTTTGTGGTTTTGCTAACGTTGTTTTTGTTGTTGTCGCGATGCGTTTAAATTACAAAGCATGTGGTAAATTTAAACTTACCTCCTTTTTTATATTTTACTTGATATTTACGACTGTGAAATGCTGTTTGTCAACATTTTTTTCCATTTTCCTATTTGCTAAAGATACAAAGGTGAAATTTACAATTGGAATCACTGAAAATATGGTTAAAAGAATCAAAGAAAACTAATTTAAATAGTTTTAATTAATTACCCTTACGAAAATTTAAGTTGTTTGGATAAGTACAATCTGCGATAGTTTCTCGTTATAGTTAATATGGATAACTGATCAAATAATTATTTCTAAAGTTATTCATACAACAATATAAATTAATTATTTTAATAATGAATTCTCTGTGAAAAAAAAATTAAAATGAATAATAATCTTAAACCTAGTTAATATCTAAAGTAAAAACTAAGAATTACTTGATATAAATTTTAAATATAGTTTTTAGCTAAGCAAATCAATGTGAAGAGAGTATTAAAAATTTGTCTATTGGTTTTACTCTATTTCATAGTTGTATATTTTGATTGCATTTACTTTTGTTACATTTCAAATTAAGATCACAAAACTTTGCCATTTGTGGTGAACGCCACACGACTTGCCCTCCTCTCGTTTCGATTGTAAGTATTTTGCGGCTGATCATGTTCACACGCCATAGAGCTAAAGATTTATATGCTATATATCGTATATGAATGTACATATATATATATATACGGTAGTTGCTAGTTTGTTTGTCTGTAAATGGATTGATGTTTGTGTTGCGATTTGTGTTTGCCTTACACTTTCATAAAAGGCAATAACAATAATTAAAGTTTGTTCATAAAGGTTTTGCATTTCGCACATCTCCATCAATATCAATTGTCGTTCAAGTCTTTTGATGAGGGTCGTCGTTGTTGTTGCTTCTCGTTGTTGTTGTTGTTGTTGTCACCTTTACCTGGTGATAATTTGATTGAGTTATTAAATGAGTTGTTAATTGCAACATCCAGCTGGGCCCTTGAGTTCAAAACAGTTTGCTTGGTTGCCTTTTGTTTGTCGCATTAACCCAAAAATGTCAGATATAAGATTTTGCACGTGTAATTATGCTTGTGGCATTGCATTGGCATGGCCATTCGACACCATCACGTTGCTGTACTTTGGCACCCACAACATCAAAGCCAACACCAACAACAACAGTTCAGCTTTCTCGCCTCTTGTTCCCATGAACTGCTCACATTTAAACGTATCGACAGGCTCAATGGAAAAACTGCAACATGCTAAGCATTAAAGTTCATGACACACAACTGTAAAATGTTTCAGCTAAATAAAAAAAAAGAAGAAAAATAAAAGGAAAAAAAAAACAAAACTTTTTCCGCCGATAATAAATGGCTCCGACTTTGCGCCCCCAAAGGTTCAAGACATCATTGCATCGCGTCCCGCATGTGAAAAGTTCTCCACTTGACGCTGGACATGGTCATGGACAGGAAGTCATACACACACACACACACACTTCCATTTGGTTGAAAATGAAGCCAAGAGCAAGCCAAGAGCGAGAGCCAATGGCCAATGCCACGGGCCATAAATCATTTTAATATGCCAAAAAGAGTTACATAATAATTCTGCCAAGACATCATCATGATGATAATTGACAACTAGAGAGGAGAAAGACGGAAAGGAGGTGGTAGTAGATGATATAGCAGGAGGATGATGGACCCATCGACGCAGAGGGGAGCATAAGTGGGTAGGTACGTATGGCCCAGCCCGGTCATTGGTCAGCATTAATCAAGAAATCAAGGAAAACATTTGGCACTCAAAAATAGAAGACGAAGAAGAAAAAAACTAGTTGGCGGTGAAAATGAAGCCATCGACTCTTTGGGTTTCGGTTTTGAACTGTTCACTGTGAATTGAAATGTGTTTTTGGGGTTTGCGAGTGTGCCAAATTGTTTTTGTTTTGTACACGATTCTCTTTCCTCCCCCTCTCCTTCTGTCGACTTGGAGTTTCGCTCCTGTAACAAAATCAGCAAATTCATAAAGAGAAAAAATGAGAAGAAAAACACGAAAAATTATGATGATTATGCGGAAATGTGTGGCAACTGTTTTTCTTTGGCGGGGGGCAACAAATGCTTTATGAAATTGCACAAGTGTTGGAAATTGCTAAATTATTGTTGCCCCGCAGGGCGCAGTGTGCACATAGTCAGCAGTTTTTCCATTCAACATTCGGAAAATGCACTAGCCAACTAAATGTGTCTGTGTGTGTGTGTGAGAGTGTGTGTGAACGAAGTTGGGCCAGTGGCAGCTTAGTGGGTCAGTTTGCTTACATCTGGCTGGCTTTTGGTTTCATTTTGTAGTGTTGGTCAAATATTTACGCCAGCGCCAAAGAGTCATCATCATTAATAATGATGGAAATTTCACCTGCTGGAAAAGCGTTTTTGGTTGTTTGCTGGTTGGCTTGGTGCTTATCCAGTTTATTTATGCCGGTGTTTTCTTTATTTAGGCAAATTCATCAATAATGCTCAAGTTTGGCAAGTTCGTTGTCTAAGTCATTCGTTTTGTGTTTTTTTGTTTTTTGCTTTTCTGTAAATTCTAATCTTGACCATGTTTATCTCGACACTTTGATTGATTTGCCTAGTCTGTTGAATTCAGTTGTGAACAACATGTAAGTAAGGATTTGAATTTCAAATTTGAATGATGTCATTAGGCAGGCCGCCGTTAGAAATCAGGCCACCTGAATCGTTTAATTGTCGTTGTTGTTGTTGCGGTTGCTGTTGCAGCAGCAATTTTTCACAAAAAGAAAAAAAAAACCAAAAATTAAAACATCTTCCGGCATTTGGGGAGAGAAAGAAAGAGCAAGATAAACGATGTGTGCTCCAAAATGAGTTTTTCGCATGTTGCCTAGCTCGAGGCGTGAAAAGATTTTCGCATGCAAGGTGCGGCAACGAGAAGCAAAAAACGCGCCTCAAAACCCAAACCGCAGCAAGTGTTGCTCTAATTTATAAAATGTTTTTAGCTACCAAGTCGGCGTTGTAGAAAATGAAAAGGAAAAACAAAGACTAAAGAAACTCAAAATGTAAAGAACGAATGTTCTGATACCGTTTATCAAAGTATTTAAATGATTATTAATTTACTTGGAGAAGCAATGAGTATAAGAATAGTATTAGGCTATTTTCTTCTTACCTATTAGCAAAAGACAGTTAGATAGAGCTGTGATCTATTAACTGACTAGATTATGAGTGAATTATGTATTTTGTATTTTTAATGTAGTTTTTCTATTTGTAGGAAAATATTCCCCAAGATCTTGCCCATATTAAATAGCAATAAATATTTAACACCTTTGTAGAAGTATTGAACTTGAATGCAAAAAATTTGATTAAATGCAATTGCCTATTGCCAATTAAAAAGAATTACTAAAGTTTATGGTTAATCAATAGTTATATTTTCCAATATTCAACAGTATTAGTTATTCTATTTGGTTAGTTTCATGACTTCCATTCTGAAATTGTTCTATATTATAGACTCAACTCTTTATAGGGTATTTTCTACAAATTAATTGCCTTACGGTTCTCACATTCACACACTTACACAGATAGGCATTTTGCTGCTCGTCTTGGCATGGCAGAAATTTCACTTCTTTAGAAATTCCTCAGATCAACAAGCGCCTCAGGCTTCTCTTTCACACTTTTTCTCACTGTCGTCGTCGTTGTTGCTGCTTTTGTTTATTACGCATGACACGCTGGCAACCGACCGACCGCCCACCCGTCATAAATGCCATCACATGGTTTTAATTAAATGTCAAATAGCTAAAAAAGCGGCACAAAATTGTGTTTTTTATAACACACACAAGAAGCGAAACATCATTAGGTGATGGCGTTTGCTATTTTTACTATTGTCATTTCATGCAGGGCGTTTAAATACTTTCTTTTTGTTTCAGAAGGTAATTTTATGTTCTATTGAATGTCATAAACCAAAACCAAAACAAACGAAGCGACAAGTTTGTTGCCTAAGTCTTTTGTTTAGTGAGTTTTGTGTTATTGTTTTTATGAGTGTGTGAATTAAACGTGGGCATCTCATTAAGTGCAAAGCGAACCACTTTCGTTCGGTGGATTCATCAATCAATTGCCAACACAGTTAATGCAAATTGAATGCTGTTTTCATAAACAACATCCAAATGCATGCGAAATGTCATTAATTTTAGCCAGCCGACCGCCAAAACAACAAGCAGAAAGAGACTGAGCAAGGCTAAGAGATAGAGAAAAATAAAATAAACTGTTTGCCAATCAAGTCGAACATTTGTCTCATCGCTTAAACATTTCAATTTCACTCTGCAGAGTTTCTTTTTATTTATGGCTACTAAATTACGTATCCGTACTACATACTGTATAGTGCAGTCTAGCGACTTTGATTAATGATCTTCGACTAGTTGGTGTGCTAGTCATATATGTATAAATGTATGTTTGGATGTTGCTAGCAACATGTTGCCAGCCACACACTAATCAGGTTAATTGGCTTTCAATTTCATTTGACTAAATAATTGACGATGCATTGGATGCGCTTCCGTTTTTCAGCACAAATTTAAAAGGTAATAATTGAAGCACCAGCACCACCACCACCACCACCACCACCACTATTACTACCGTTAAGAAGCTGTGCGACGGCTGGGGGGACAAAAAATAAAAAAGGAAAGTTAGCCATTTAATGGTGAATTATGGCAATTTGAAAGCAACACAGCAATAGCAACATTAACGAGTTGTTCATATTTCAAGGCGCAAAATCCTTTAAGAAAAATGCACATATTTAACTAATGATGGCCACTTAACAGAAAACAACGCGACAAATCAACAAACACAACACACACAAACACACACACGTGAAGACAACTTTCCCAGACAAAATGTCAGGCTAACTTCAGACTGCGTGGGTGTACACAAAAATATTGTATAAGTACAACAAAAAAAAAAAACCAAAATACAAAATTTAATAAATGCCTCGCTGATTATGCAGAGGCAGGTAGGCAACATCTTTGCCTCAACTCGCAACAACAGCAACAACAACAACATAAACATTAATATTGTTAATGATAATGCTGCTGAAGGAGTAGAAGAAGAGGTCATCTTTTGATAACTAAACATTGCTTCATAGTCAATTAGTGAAAATATCTTAACCGTTTGCTGGAAAAACTAAAAAAAAACTTTCCATCAGCAAAGAAAAAAAAAACAAATCTATTGACAGTTGCAAATCAAATTGTATATTTGACTGCATAATCTACATATAAATTACAAGCAACATACTCAAAGAGTACAAGAGTCTCTCCATCTCTCCCTCTGTTGTCTTGTTCAGTGAATCATGGCAAACATTTCGCGGAAATTGAATCAACACAACACAACGAAGCAGATCAGAGTAAAGTAACAACAACAACAACAACCACAACAACAGAAACGTTGCCAATCGTGTACTTTCCAAATGATGCCTGGTTACATTTCATTGGACGTCTCAGTTGGCTGGGTTAGTCAGCATTTTGTCTGATTTGCCAGATTAAGTCGCAACTAGAACTTGGCCATTTATACCGGCCGACGAGTACAACATTTGAGTTTGAGTTTAAGTTAGCTGTAAATGAAGATGCAAAATGGAAATGGGGCAACTAAGCAACTTGTGTGGCAAAACAGAGTCCAACCGATTGCAATCAGTGGCACAGTTTGTCTTCATCAGTTGCAAAAATAAGTTAATTGCTTTTCTCATACAAGATAAAGTTGTCTCTGGAGTTAGTCGCACTCCATTTTAATTTCCCGCTTCCTTCACTCCAATTGTACTAACCATTGGGCACGAGAGAAGGTCACTAACCTTTTTGCGCCTTGATTAAGACCTTTTTTATTATTATTTTTTGCCTTTTTTTTTTTTGTACTTTTTTGGTTGCCGCGTGTGACTGAATGAATGGCATGGCTTTCTTTTGTGGGTCGCGGTCGATGCTTTGAAATGTCGAACAAATGTTTTAAACTGCATGAATTGGCATTATTTAACCTCTATATTTGTATCTTGCGGGGTAGGGGAGGGCATCTTCTTTCTTCAGTCGACACTCTGATTGACTGACTGACTCTCTGACTATAACGATTTGTTAAACAAATTGAAATTAACTAACATGAAATTGAAATTGAAGTTGAGCGAAATTGCCTTTGTCTTTATTTGCTCGTAAATAAAGCCAAATTATGTTGTTTCAGACAATTAAAGCGGCAAAGATGCGGAAACAATTTTTGCACAGTGCCCCGCAAGCATTTCTGAGTTTAGAGCAAGTCACAAATACAAAAACAAAATGTTCAAATACTCTATACGCATAATGGCAAAGAGTATATTAAGTCTAGCTAAATAAAGTAACTCAACTTTTTAGAAAATAAAAAACCGAGGTAGAACTTTCTGCTAGTAAAATTTATTATACTTTTACTCATATTTCGAACTCGAAATTGGCTTAGCAGATATTTAGTTTCAATATTTATACATCATAATAAGTTCAAGGACATTGATCAGTTTCTTTATGTAGGGTATTTTGCAAGTCGTGAAAGTAAATTTGAGGTTTTGAATCTTTATTTTATGTACCTATTTTTTTATGTTTCGGTTTTAGTTTTTTTTTTTTGTTTTGGTTTGGTGGCTAACAACGCGCAATTTAAACGCATTGCGCAACATAATTGAAATGGAATTGAACAACAACAGGCAACAATTTGCAAAATCGACATTTAAATGTGCATTAACCACATTGTTGTTGTTGTTGTTGCTAGTGTCGTGCCTTGCCTTTTGGAGTTGGAAAGTGGTTAGCCATTCTGGCTATGGAAGAGTCTTTGGGGGCTGGCTGGATGGCCTAAAAGTGAGAGTCATGTAGACACACTTGAGACCTAGCCTAAGCACTTTCGCAGACAGCCTGCTAACAATCTACAAGACATAACAAACCCACAGCTAACCCAACCCAGTCGTAACCCATACCCAAGCCCCTTCCAACAAATACCCTGGCCCCTAAACTGCTGGCCCTTTCATGACTTAATCTTATCAGACAAGGACTGGCATTAAAAATGCACTTCAAGGTTCTACAATGATTATGGTCTGTGTGTGCCCATTTTGTTAAATGGTTTTTAACTTTTTTTATGTCCTCCCCCTCCTCACATCACATGGCTTGGGCCAGCTTCTCGCATAATGCATGGTTACAGGATTACGCTGAAAGGATGCAAAGGGCTTTTATGGAAAATCAGCAACGCTTGTTTGCAGCAAGCAGCTGATTATGGGCACACAAATTAAGTTGTTGTGCGTGGACAGGAATGGGGAAGGGACGGTCTGGCCAAGGTCACCCTTCATCATAATCGCGTACTTGCACTAACTACGTCGTGGTGTGGCGTGGCGAGAGGTGGGGCGAGGTCTCACTGTCATGGTCGGATCTAGAGCCAGTTAAGTCATTGCCTTGACCTAAGCTAGAACTGAACAAGATTCCGACTTTTGACTATGATCGGCGGTACGACAGACTTTGGCTTTAGGTAACTTTTCATTTCAAAAACTGCCCACGCCATGGGCACATTAATGCCCAAGTTTATGACCATTGCCACTGCGTTTCTCTTTCTTCAAAATAGATTGAAAAGCAAGCCCCAGAGTATTGTAAGGCTCAACTGTGCTACTGTGAAGCCGCCTGGTCTTAAGCTGATTTTCTCTGTTCTGATGCCAACAAATGCGATTTGTGCCATAAACTTTTGTATTAGCCGAGACTCGACAACTCAGGCAGGCAATAGCAAACAGAGATGCATAGATCGAGACATTGATGGTGGGGGTGTGGTGGTGGTGAATGTGGTTGGGGTGGGGTGAGAGACACAACGACATCGACAAGTCAATTGGATGGTTACATTTGCCAAAATCTTGCACAAATCACATAAATCGCCGCACAAAATCCAGCACCATATTTGGCCAAAATGCCAGCCAACCAGCGATCCAAGTCTCATGGCTAATACTCATAAGTTGTTGGATACGTTCGAAATGTTGTCGCTGAGGATTGACAGGCATGAGAGAATACTTTGAACGGCGGCGTCGGCAATCATTAATGACATGTGGTTTTTATAATTTTTTTTATTTTGTATTATTTTCTAGTTGATTTTTTTGTAATTACATAAATTGGTTAAACGACAATAATATGGGATGGGATTCTAGTTAAACAATTGTCTATTTACTAAATCTTTAGCAATGTTAATCGTTTTGGCCTTGATTGAAGTTAGTCATCATCAAAGTGCATGATGATGAAAACTGCATCTAAAATTGTGAGAGATCTGCAATTTAAGTTTAAGCGATGATCAATGCGATCATTTTAATGAAAGTGAAGCTGCCGCCGATGCTGATGCTGGGGCCAAAACAATTTATTAACATATTACCAACAATTGTTGCAATTTGATTTGCTTTATGGCCGCAACGTGCCGGCGATCAGTTGACGGCGATAAGCAGCTCTGAACCCTTTTCTGTGGATGAGCAGCTTCTGCCCACGATCAAGAGTCAAGAAATTTCGCGTTAACTTGTTTTCCCCCATTCCAGCCTACTCTTAGTCAAGGAATACACAACATGCAGAAAAGACAACGGGATGAGGTTGGGGATTGGCGTACAAAAAAAGGTTACACAATTCATTTCATTTGGTGCAAGGCATAAATCAAGAAAACAACAAGCAGCAAGAAAAAAAAATTAAACCGGACGGGGTCTGGCCCTGCATGTCTCAGTTTTTGGCTTGTTGGCCTCTTCCTGCCTGGCTGGCCTGCCTGCCTGTTTGGTTTTCTTGGATGGCTAACTGCCTGGGAGGTCGTCTGTTGAGTTGTGATATATGATTTTAATAATTTCGTTCATTGAAATGTGCAATAGTTGTTGCATGCCACATGCAACAACGAGTTTCTTGTTGTTTAACAGAACTTTGGTCAATTGCATAATCTTGCAATATATGGAAATCAGCCAACAAGTCAACAATGAGCCAAATGCGGTTAATTGAACTTGCCATGGCTCTGCCCCCCGTCCTGCCTGTCTATCTGTCTGTCTGCTTCATGTTCATGTCCATCTCAAGGTTGCAGTGAAAGTGTTTTTACTTTTGTTTGTTCAACTGCTCCGATGCCTCGATGCCCCATGCCCATTCCCAGCATCGATGTTGTTTTTTATGACCTGGCGCTGCATTTTGCTGGCTTCATGGCCAACTCAACAAAACAAAAAAATATATACTTACTCATTTCTGCTGACGAATTACATGCTATAAAAATGGCCAACAGCAAAGAGAAATACATCAACACGCCAAGTCAATTAATGGGCGTGAAAGTTTAACATTATCATTTGGCTTGAAATGATCCTTCCTGTCTTCCATTTCTTCCTTCTGTGCGACGACTACTTGTATTTTATCCTACGCATTTCATTTTTACTTTTCCATCGGTGATAAATATTTCGCACATCTGTTGGCATTTTAATTGATAAAGTTTGGGCCACATTGTTGCAACTATTGGCTGCCTGTGTTGCACAATCGAACCAACAAAAAACTCTGTTTACTGGCGGGTTCATTTACCTGTCATGCAAAAAAAAAAAAAAACAAAACACAAGCAGGCAAGAAATATGTGCAGGCATGTGAAAAACAGCGCCACCGCATGATTATCTGATTTTTAACACTTTCCATTTGGTCACATGGGCGTAGACAGAGGCAAATAATATTTGCAATACTTCCTCTTTTGTTGATAATTTTTAATCAATAATTATGCAGGATGTTGTTCCGCTTGTTTAATATTTTCTCCATTTAATTCAATTTCAGAGGCGACATCTATATATTGGCACAGTTTTTGATGAATTAGATGGATAAGCACCGAAGGGTAAGTATCTTATTTCTCTTATATTTAAAATAATAATAAAAGATTAATTTAAATTGAATTTATAATGTACTTCAGTGCTTAAGCTATTATTAACAAACGACCCTTTATTTAACATGAATTTAGCGCGCAAAACGTTTGAAAAGGCAAGAAAAATGTTATATAATACTTTCTAAGGAAAATAGAAAGAAATTTCAATGAGAATTCGACTTGAGAATAAATGCTGGTACTGCCGGCTTATTGTTGCAGTGTAATGGATAATATTTCCTTGCAACTTGAGGCATACAATAGGCAAAAGATAATTGTTAGAGAATAGAAAACTCCATGTGGGAAAATTAGAAACTTCATTGCCTCCAAGGGTCAAAAAACAAATCATTTCAGCTGGAGTTGTTAATTTTTTGAATACTTCAAATAATTCTTTCACAATTTGTAACAAAATCATGTCGGTTTATCTATTTGTTGACCAACTAGTTGCTTAACCCCTTTCACTACGACCCTGAGATGTTGTTGTTGCTATTGCATTACGGTTGTTCATTTGCCTGTCGGTATTGCCTTGTTGTTGCAATTGATTTGATAAAAAACCGCAGTTATCTGCCTCATTTTGTCGCCTCTTTTTGTTGCCTGTCTTCATTACTTATGCTTACCAAGAGAGAGAGATGAGATATAAATATGTGTTTGTATATATTTTAATGGCTATACAAATACTTACAATGTAAGCTGCTTGTAATCCATTGCATATTTACATCATAAAAATGCATGTTTTATGCAAGGCCAATCCCCAAAGGTCATCATAATAAGAAAACACAATCAACAGAAAGACAAAATTATTAATGGCTCGAGCCAATTTAATTAGCATTTCAATATTGAAAATCAATTTTAAACATACAACGCATGGCAACGCATCAATAATATACTGTATATATCAATATTACAATCATCCCACAAAAAAAAAAGATAATCTCAGCCTTCCATTTTATTGTTCGTTTTTGAATTGTGTGTGTGTTTTTTTTTTAATCCAAATTGCTTCGACAAAAGTCGTGAGTCAGTCGGCAATTTATTTTCGCCGAATTAAATGCAAATTGACAGTTCCAATTGCAATTCTAAAAAAGAAAAGAAACTAAAAAAAACGAAATAAACAAATGAAATCACAAAAATCGAATATCCAAATGCAAATCGTGTTTGGTTGTTGTTTTGCAATTAATCAATTAGGCGCAACCTCCGATTCAGCTTCAGTTTGAGCTCCAGTCAGTCGTAGCAGCAGCCTCAGCCTCAGCCTAAGTTTCGTCAGCGTCAGTGTCAGTGTGTCAGCATTGACGGACACCTTTTGGGCGGGCTGCAAGAACCACGGTAGATACATACATATGCTTGTATACGGTATGCTACAGATCGGCGTAGCACTTGGCAGGCACTCCTTGCCCCAAGCCAAGACATGTCTGGGGGCCTCTTGTATGCAAATTCACCATTTTTATACTCTATTCCAAATAAAAGGGAATATGTGATATGATTACAATTTTGTAGTTTGTAAAAAAAAACTGTTATTTCTATTCCTTAGCTCTTTTCATCGACTTATATAGCTTTTAGAGGAAGAATTATTTCTGTAGATCAATAAAAATTACTTTTTTTATAGTTTCTTAGGCTCAGATGCAAATTTCTTTTATCATTAAGTACTAAATATCGATGTCAAATAAATAAGTAATTTTTAATTCTATCGCTAAAAGGGTATCCCAATTGTTGATATATCAGTTTTATTCCAGGTCCTCTGAGTTTCTGTTTTTGTTGTTGAGTTAAGTTTGTTTTGGTTTCTTTTTTTGTTTTTAAGCAATTGCCCCTTGCTGTTCTTGAGATATGACGCCGCATGCATAATGAGCCTTTATTTAAATGAGTTTTGCGCTTTGTTTTATTGCCTTTAAATTGCATTTAGCGTCAAATGTCTCGCGCAGGGGAAAATATATTTGAATTTTTTTTTTGCGGCATGAATAATCTTCAAACGGCAAATCACTCAGCGGCGAGCCGTTCGCCAAACCTGAATGACTCACCCACTATGCTACTCACCCACTACGCATCAACCCATCCCCATAATTGTCATCGCCCATTGCCCTCGTCATCACCGACACTCGGACACGGTCTGACACTAAAAATATCTATGCAGGATTATGTGCTAATAAATTTAGCCTAGAGCTTTGTATTTGCCAATTCAAATTGACAATTTGGGGCATTTTTATGTTGATCTTTGCCGAAAGATAATATAATTCGATTCGACCGGTGAGCGTGATCACAAAATACAAACAAACAAATGCATTTCTATTTTCGTATGACCTTCGCAGGTAGTTGCCAAGTTTTTTATTTCTTTTGGTCTAAGCATGATCTCTTTGCTCTCACAATATTAGTTTGTAAGAATCATGATGATGGCAACCTAAAAATTGCTCAATTTTGATTTATACTATAATGACAGTTTAACGGTTAGAGGAATTGCATTTGGCAAGGCATTAAAACTATGTTAGACAGACATAACCGTAATAGCTGTAGTTTTAGCCTAGTTTAGTAACAGTTTTAAAGTACATAGACTTGTTTTTGAAGAACAAGTCTTGAACCAATCTGGGACAGATTTCGATTACTCGGAAAATTGTTGAGTAGTTTTTTAATACTTGCCCCAATTTAAATTGAAACTTAATATATGTAGAAACATTAGGGAATTGCAAGTAAAAAATTGCATAAAGAGAACACAAAAGTACTAAATTAAATATTTACATTTCATAGTGCTTGATTTTAAGTTAAACTTTGAAGGACTCAAAGCTTAAACAGACAGAAAAGGTGGCTAAGGTCTAAGAAATACATTTTGGCTAATAAATTGCTTAGGAAAATTTATTTATATTTATTTTTATGTACAATATTATAAGATTAAATATTTTATTTGACTGGCATTGTAAGTTGAAGGGTAATTTAATTACTAATACAAACCAATTCAAGATATTTAACTGCTTGTTGGCCAATTGCAAGCATTATGTACGTTGCTCTTAACTTGGCCATGTTGGTTCACCCATTGATGTTGCATTAACAATTTTTTATTGCCTAACTTTGCATGCATACGGCACAGGCAAATCCATTAATGACCATAAAAATTTCACACTCATTTGCCACAAGTAAAAGTCAGCAGTTTGCTTTTCCCACCGGATACAAGCTGACGCCCACTCTCACCCTAATAATCATCATCATGAACATGATCATTGGCCATGGAGATCAGATTGCCCATATCATTAGATTATTTATGCAAATATTTAAAAAAATAGAAAATATTAGCTTTATATGGGTAGTGGTGGCAGGGTGGCAGAGGGGGTAACAAAATTATGGTTCATTTGCGCAGCGGGCGCGTTAATTGGATTACAAAATTGACGCCCCCAAATGGTTGAAAGTTACGTGCATGAGATGTAGTGTGTATAAAAGCGGCATCATCATACTATAAGTGAGGCAGATGCAGATGCAGATACCCAAGAGCAGTGTAAACAGATACAGATACAGATACGCCGTGTCGCACATTAGCTACATTTGTTGTTGTAGTTGTTGTTGTTGCTGTTGTTGCTGCCGCCGTTGCCGCTGTGTTGAATCATGCAATTCAAATAGACACGAACGAAAAACGAGAAATCATCATTAATATATCAACACAATATGTATCTTGCAGATACATTGAATACGAGGCGCATTCAAACAGAGGCAACAGCATGCGCGTGCAGTTGAAAGGCATATGAATGACTTTGATGATTGGGAAAGTGTTTTGTGAATGCATTTTGCAGTAACACACCTCCTTTACCCGCTCTCTCACTCCCCCCACTCTGTTGTATCAACTGTGATGTATCAACATGCTAATTGCTGCATTTTCGCACAATGGCAACTTTTTGTTGTACTTGAGACTTGTTGGCTGGCTTTTATTTCCCCTTTATTTTTGCCAAATAATGACTCATGCGTGTGTAACTTATGGAGAGTTATCTGACTGTTTCGTTTAATCAATTATTTATTACATTAATGATTTAATTAATAATTTCATGTGAGAGCGACCTTGGAAACTACCAACTGTTGTCTACTGTCGATTGCCGTTAATGTTGTTAACTGTATCTTTCAATCTTACAATTGCCGCTGCTGCGTTGACTTGAAAAGACTTTCGGCCACTTAACTTCATTAATTTAAGCAGCAAGTTTAATGGTTTTTAAAAGGCTTTAAAAGGTATGTGGTGCATGGGGAGGTCTCTTGGAAATTTGATATACGAAACGTATGAACACACTTGGTTGTTGAAAAAATGCACAGCATGTTGCATGCCGGCGACCCGGTCAATTGCATAAGCCGCAAAGGGCAACCGATAAGATGTATACAAAACAAAAAGGGGAGACGAAAAATTGCCAAAAACTTATTCGAGAATGTTGATTAATTTCCGATATATTGAATTACAATGATAAAGCAAATCCTTTGCATGTGACTAATACGTTTAAGAGTTATGCAAAAAGGGGAAAGAAAACTGTACAGCAATCAGGGCTGAGAAAGAGAGTTCAGAACCGCTAAAATTAGGTTATACAATAAACTGCTTTTGCGAGTCTCCAGATAGAGGAACCGTTTACAATGGATTTGTGGCTTAGGGTCAAGCCGTTAATATTTTAAATAAACTTACAAACACAAATCATATGACTTAAAAAAAAGGCTGTTTTTTTTTTTATTACTGTGTTTGTGTGTGTTTTTTAACCTTTTTGGTTCTTAACCTGAGAGAACCATAGACGATATTTTAATGATTGTAACCGACCGAGTTAAGACGCTTTTCAGTGTATGAGTTATAGCATTTCTGTGAGATTATTACTTTGGCATTGTCTGAATGCCCTAGGATGTTTCTTTTTAGGAATACTAAAGCGTGTTGTAGAATCATTCTCATTACATAATTGTTGTTACAAGCAAGTTTTGCATTTTAGCAAAATATTGAAAATTAATCATGCTGCGAATTCTTTAACCAAAGACCTTTATTGGTGATTTATGTATGTAAAACGTCTTTATACGCTGTATGCATAAATAACCTTTTCTTTTACAGATTTTTCAGTTCACTCCCTGCAAAAAAAAAACTAAAAATAAAATAAAAACCAATTTATTTTATGCCGGTTTTTTTCTTTATTTATTTTTTTCTTGGTATTGTTATTATTTCCCCTCTTTTTTTTATTATGGCTTGGGAGAGCTGCATGCAGCAACATAATTAAAACAACGTTGCGCCAGCATCATCTACCAAGCGACACCCGAAAATTATCCACCAACCCACCCATAAATGACGTGCAGTGGTTGCATTATTTGCCTTTCTTTCTCTGTCTGTCTGTGTTTTTGGCCAACTGCATCAGCAGCAGCAGCAGGAGCAGCAGTCGGGGCCATGTCGTTAATATTATTTTGGCTTGATAAACTTCTGCCACAAGACAATCGAAATTACTCAATCACGTTGGGAGATGTGAAAGATCGGGTGGAAGAAAACAAGAGAGAGGCAGGAGTAACGGGTCTGCGTCAAAATGCAGCCCAGAAAACCGTCAGTGCCGCGCCTTGTTGGGCTAGGAGGGCCTCTTGGTAACAGGAGTCGACTGTCGTGTAATTGATGTCAATGGTTGTTGTTGTTGTTGTTGTTGTTAGTGGTGTTGGTGGTGGTGGTGCGCCCACCTCGCTTCGTTAAATGCCAAATATAATTTAATAGGAAGTGAAAACAAGCAAAAGGGTACAAATTATATTGCCTCAAAATATAATGATTGATTTGTATCAGCTATGAACGAGCTAACAACATCAAAAAATAATATAAAACAAAATATATATATACATATTTTGCCATTAAACATATGTCTATGGCCCAAAGAGATATTGTGGGAGCGATAGAGATTGGTTCGACTGCCAATTTTCCTATATTTTGGCTGCCAATTTGCTGTTGTTTCTGCTGTTGTTTGGTTATGCGCATTTCCGCATAATAACAATAATTTGACCAACTGTTTGTCCAAAATCGAGTTAACATAATAGAGGGCCATTATCCATCCTCCCTCTATTCGGCCATGACCAAAACCAAACAAATTCAATCCCCATTGGTGGCTTCGTCTCCATTGTATGCCGGTGGCAGGACATTGGCCACGGCCATATCGTTGGCGCTGGCGTTGGCGGTTTCAGTTTGAATTGGCATTGCTTTTGGCTAATGCTATTTACGGCTGATTTGGGTCTCACATTGCATCATCATTTATGGCCAAATTTGCATTATTATGCTCGACTTTGGTGGCATTTAAGCATTTCGTTTGGCCTTATTAGCAGGAACTTGCATTTTCCATATTTTTTTTGTTTGGTTTTTTTTTTTGTATGTATATCTGTTGTTTTTTACGTAGTTTCGAAAGCATCGACAATTGTGATATGCCTGACTAACTTGCAGCTATGTGCCACAAGCGAAAGGTGGAAAGGTGTTGGCCAGTTGTTACTCGAATTGCATTGCTGGGCCTTAACCAGGCGGCTTGAGGAAGTTATGCCGCTTAACTAAGCAGTTGCATTGACTAGGTTTTTCAAAGTTAAAGAAAGTTGTTTAAAGGTTTTCCATTTGAAAGTGCATTGTGACTTTAAACTTGTCATATGTAGATATGGAAATAAGGCAAAGAATTTCAAATATAACATTAGCTAAAACAAAAACTGATATTGTTAGTTTTAGGTAGAAGAATCTAAGAATTATTACAAAAATTTAGAAAAATCAGCTGTTCCTATGAAGAACTGACCACTAACTGTACACTATAAAACTATTACTTACCTAGGTCATTGTCCTATCATCCTCCACCTAAATATTGGTTAGATTGCGTCGCTTAACTACTTTAAATTGCAACCCTCAAGTCATTTATTTTCAACTAAGCTTGGCCTGCCTTTATGCCTTCAGTTGACGCACACGAGTTTCTAATTGAAATAAATTGGTTTTATTTTTCTGCTTGGCAGCTGTGAAACTCCAGCGGCCAGCAACCAGCAGCTAGCAGCAGCAGCACCAGGCACCACCAGCATGCCCTTGAATTAGCCACAAACTAAATAATTTAAATTCATATCAATTGGTTCATTTATGCAATAGGCTCAACTGTCCATTTGCCTGAAAGCTAACTATTTAGTTCGCTTCATGGTAGTAGCTTTTTTGTGTTGTTTTTGTTTTTTTTCTTTTGTTGAGAATTAATGAGGCAGCAAAGGCTGCTGACCTTGAGCCACAGTTCCAGTACCAAGTTGCAATCCATCTATATCTGTGGCAAGTCGATTTGAAATGTGTGTCAAATGCAGCATGCAGCAGGCCCGCTGTAGACGTGACTAACCGACTTTCATGTCATAACTTTGGGAGCTCTTTGAAGTTCAAGTTGGTGCGCCACCGCCCCCGTTCGTCTCCGGCCACCAACCACCAAACGCCCCCCTCGTATATTGTCTCTAGTCAACGAAAGGCTGCTCAATTAAGGCGCATAAATTATGTGGCAGCAGTCTGTGCTGCTGCGGCCCCCAAATTGAAATCGTAAATTAAAATTTGCCAGACGCTGCTGCTGCCAGTTGGTTTTAACTTTTACATTTTGACCAAAATATTTTTGCCAATTTTTTCGCAAATTTTCACTAAGCTACAACCCACGCAGGATTGACGCCCGGTCCTGATGGGTGAATGTTGCAAACGAAAATTGTCAACGCTGTGGCAGCGGCAAACGAAATGAAAATGGTAGCAATTGCCATGGACATGCAACTTGGCCAAAAAGTGACAGTTGCAAGTCAGTCAGCAGCAGCAACAACAGCAAAAACAACTGCAATGGCAATTGCAACTGCACATACCAAAAGCGACCAGGGTTTAGCTTCAGTTCCAGCTTGTGATACAGCTTCCAGTCCGACTGTAAGTTTGAACCTCTCTCTCTTTTCCACACACTTCCTGTCCCCGGGATTGGCCAGCTAGTTTGATATTTTTATGTGTGACAGTTGTTTTATGTTACAATTTCTAGCATTACTTTTTATTTCAAGTGCAAAATTTATTACCGTTTGCCAAGGTGCGGGCCAAGTTTGCACCTCAGAGAGGACAAACGGGAATGCGGACTGTGGTCTCATGGCTACTGCCGTCTAATCAGTGGCAATGTTCATTATTATTGTTGCTGCTGCTGCTACTTCAGTTTGTTGCCTTCTTGGCTTTCACTAGAAAAATTAGGAGCATTTTTTTTGCCTATTTGTTATTGTTGTCGTTTGTTGTCTGCTTGGTCTGGCATAACTTTTAAATTAGTTCAACCAACTAGCATTGGGTGGCATTTTCAAGCATTTCTGTAAGATTTAGAACCCGGAAACTTAACGAAAATTACACAAGGCAACTGAAGATAACAAAAAAAACAATTGCCATACAGTTTTCCATGGAAATGAGCAAATGAGGTTGCTCTCAATTCATATTAGGGCTCGTCAACATGCAAAAACAAAAAAACCTTTGCTACAACATATTGACCTTGTTGTTAGCTGAAAGGGCGAGTTTACACAAGGCAAGATTCTGTGAATATGCCTTTTGCCAGCAGACGCAGATATGGAGGATCCTAAATATAAGCTAAAAACCTAAAGCAATTTGTAAATAAATTCTGCAAAGCTCACCAATGCATATTTCTGATTAGAAAAACATTTTTCCTCATACCAAACTATACTAAACTAAATCTGTGTTTTTATATTCATAGTTGACAATTCTGTTGATTAAACCAAATTTAAAGTTATTGTGGCATTATTTATTCGGTATTAAATATTGAGATCATCATTGGATCATTAACTAAATGACATAAATGTATGTATACACAAGTATTTTGTTCAACCAAAATAACCACCAGATTGCATAATGCATAAATATCTAAGTCATATATGTACGTACCTCTCTTTCCATCTTTGTCTCTCCCTGGATCCTGAATCTCTCTGGATTGGCCAAAAATAAAGAGTTTTTCCTGTAACGAACCGGCAACGGGTGTAATATGAGCCTGATCTGGTATGGTTTTGGTATGAGGCTGACTGACTGACTGGCCGTTTTGTTGTTGCCGTTGGCCGCCAGAGTGGTTGTTGTTGCTTGGTTGCCTGGTAATAATGACAGTATGTGTCACATTGCAACCCACACGCATTCAATTTTACTGCCTTGCTCCTCTGGAGAGGCTCCTCTGTTGGAATTGAACTGAACTGTGCCTCCCTGCACTTTTATGAGCCGTTTGTATAGGAGGACTCAGCCTGATATCGAGCATCGAGCTTGAGCCATAGTTTTGCTGTTGTTACTGTTGTTGCTGTTGTTGTCTTCGTTTAGTTTTGACTTGGCTTTTGGTGCAAATTTGATCCAATTGTGCATTCATTTAATCGTGATGTTTATGAGACTGTACAGTTGGATGTGTTTAGCCTTTTATGTCGAGTCCACATTGTCTGTCCAACTTTTTGTCCAGCTATCTGTCCATCTGTCTCTCCTCTGCCTCTCTCTCTCTCTCTCTCTCTCTCTCTCTCTAGCTATCCCTCTTTGGCTGACTGTCTGGTAGATCGTTAGCTCCTTTTGGTTTTTTTTTTTTGGCCTTTGGTGGTTGACCTACATAACTCGCATTGGCTGTAGTTTAATTTAATTTGCTCTTGTTGCAGCTTTGGCTGTAGCAATAATTATGTAAAGAGTAACAAAAAATGCATGTTAAACACTTAAGGAAGTTAATTAAATGGAAAATATATGTTTATTAAACAAGCCTGAGCAAGCTTAATTGCCAGCTGGGACTTTTTCTCATTGCATATGTGTGTGTAGGAGTAGAGGAAGTGAAAACAGGACTGCAAAATGTTGAACCTTTGTCTGATGATGAGCTGGCGGCCAAGCAAAAAGTCAAGTCAAGTCAAGTAAAGTTAATCAACTGGTTTCCGGGTACACTAGCAACTAGTTGATTCATTTTAAATTGTAAAATATTGCCAAAAAAAAAAAAAAAAAAAAAAAATGGGTTATATCTATATCTATGTATATGACGCATTTTGTCTCTTCTCTTCGTTTTGGTTTCTGCTGCTGCTGTCCTATTGAAGATTGAGATTTGACATTAAGGCGTACTTGATGTTAATTTCATGCCGCATTGTCTAATATAAAATTATATAAAATTTCGATTTTATTTTGCTGTTTCTTTCTTGGTATTTTCTGTATTTGGGCTTATATAATTAAGCCAGTTATTGTAATTACCATAAAATATAGACAATAATTTGGGCGCAGAGACTGAGAAACTTGGAGAGCCTCAGCCGCACCGCACGGCTCACTGAGATGTGGCATTAAGATGCTTTGGCCGGATATGGAAATTGACATGATTAGACGAAACTCTGGCTTAGATAATTTGACAGGTGCGGCGGTTAAGAGTGTCAAGGGCGTATTTATGACCACCAAGATAGTGTGCGGCAGTAAAATTAAATTCAAATTGCTCTTGTTTCAATATTGTTGCAATAATGTTGCTTTTCACTCTCTGCTCTGGCTTTAAAATTGTTTTTAGTTTTTGGCGAAAGCCTTTGACTATATGCATTCGACTATGAATAAAACATTATGAAGGCGTTGCTTTGCAGCAAAAGAAACAATAACTAAAGGCGTTGTTGCTACCTGGTTGGCAGCTTGTGCTTAGTTGGCTTGTCCAGCTTGGCCAAGCGGTAATACGTCAATAACCGTTTAGCGTACAAATTGAAATTTTTATTAGTTACGGGACGGCAACCAAGCAATGAAAAAAAAAAGTACCAAAACTTAAAGGAGAGAAAAAAAGCAAACTAAACCATAGGCCCGCCGGCAATGAAATGAATAAAACAAAAAAATAACGAAAGAAATAAAAATAAACCAGGCAGCGGACTGAAGCTACTTAGACAGTTGCCGAGGGATGAGGAGGATTTTGAAAAGCAAAAAGTAGGAGTAGGAGGAGCGGGCTGGAAGCCACACGAATGCCAAGATATTGCTAGAGATTATGTTTTTGTGGCGCGGTGGAGCGGTAGCCAGCTGCCACCATTGTTTTTGTTTTTTGCTGGCCTTTTGGCTTGTATCGTGGCGCTGGCATCTGTGCGATGTGCAACACTTGCAGACAACTTGGCGCATGGTTTGCCGACCTCTCCCTACATCTAACATCCACCCCTCCTGCTCCAACTGCTGTACATCAAGGTACGAAATTTGTGTATAGAAATTAGCCAAGTAACAGCCAGCAGTCGCAGCCACGCCTCAGTTGTCTGGTCCATAAGCTATCCGTTTATCAGCCCGCAGGTGATGAAGCCGTTGCGACGTTGTTTTTTTTTACTGTTTTTTGTTGTTTTGTATGGCATTTGCATGCATGTACATATGGTTGGGATGTCTTGCTTCCTGTGCCCATGTGTATGTGTTTGTGTCTATGTTTGCTGCATCCTGTTGTCATTTTGGGCTACTGTTGGTCCCTGGTGCAGGTGATAATGCCATTGATAAGTTTGTTGATTTGCTGTAATATACGGCCATCAAAACGGTTTGCGTGTGGGAAAACCATTTCCCACCTCCCTTATTCGGCCCATATTGGCAGAAGCTGTTTTAGGGCTTGTATAGTGGCACCTGAACAGTGTGTCAGCAGTGCCAGCCCACAGTTTGGCGGCTGCTACTACCTTTGTTTGTCTAGTCCCCAAGACAGCTTACTGCAATCAATAGACGTGCGACACGCAAAGAAGGCTTCAGCTTCGACTTCGACTCCGGCATAGGCATCAGCATGATATTTTGTTGGGACAAACCCATGCCGGAGATCTGGGTTAAGTGTAGCCGCTCTTGACTCGCAAAATTTATGCATTTCGTGTTTACAGTTTTATGATTATGTTTTGCTCAAGCAAAAATAACAACAAATCTATGAATGAAAAAAAAAAAAAACACCGACATCTTGTTCAAATAATAAACAAAACAATCAGTAGAACAAACGTTGCAACATTTTCGCAACGTTTTGCTTCATTGCAGGCGATCAAGGCCGCTTGAAGCAAGCTTAAGTACTATAAATTACATGTTTTGTTTTTGTTTTTGTTTTTTTTTTTTTGTCAAACGGAAACGGTCATATGCAAAAAGGCAAAGCCAAAGCCAACTTAGCTCTAATGAGCCGTAGCTGTGCCCAGATTTCTACCAGCAAAACTTTAACTTTGATTCCAAGTACAACTACAACTTTAAGTTGCCTTTCACAATGGCAAGTTGTAGGTTGGTTGGTTTGTTAGTCAGTTGCCTGGTTTATAGGAATGCCTGGTAAAATCTAATTAAATGCGATATCGCGCTAATAATCAACAAATTTACAAACTTTCTAATACCAGCGACGCCTTTATTTTTCTACAAGTCTTAGAGAAATACATTTATCTGTATATATTGTTATAAAAAAAATCGCTCAAGTTGGCTAATTATGAACGCCTAATTACTAAGACGGATGCCATAAGAAGAGACTCAGTCACCGTTTCCCATTGCTATCGTCTATCGTCTCATGGTCTCCGTTGCCGTTTCTATGTTTTGGGCCAATGGACAAAGCTACCGTCATCTACCGTGCGAAAAGCTCGAGACAAAAAATTCAAGAAAAAAATCCAAGCAGAAGTAAACTTGCTTTTGGTAAAGGGGAAGATGGGTCTTGAATTATGATTTCAGAAAGCAAAGTCGCGCGTGGCAAGCCAGAGAGCAGCAGCGACTTTGGCTGACTTTTCCGCCAAAGCTTTGATTTATGTGGCAACTGTGACACGGCGGCATCGAGCGTTCTCTATAATTATAAAGTCAGCCAACCGGAGATCTAGAGTGGCTGCCAGTCATTGTAGACTCTGTGGCGGCATAGCATAAGTTTAACTTGCTCTAATATATAGATAAAAAACGAAATTTCAACTATTGGAGCAACTTTTTCTCTACACAGAACATAACTAAAAAGCAACTCGTTGTTAAACTTAAATATTTACTCATTTTCATTCCCATTCTTTTACACTTGCAATACCCTAACGAATATCTGAAGTAAGTGCTATTGCTTTCCACACATGCTGACGCTGTCATCGGTTGCCCTGTTCCAGGGACTAAAGTTGTCAGCGGCACATTTTTCCACAGCTAATGGGATATAGCAAATTCATGGCGGCTCTGAACTTTGCAATAACAAACAACCATACGATTCGCACCATATAAAATATATGGAAATATGAGATTCCCGGAATGTTGTTGCCATCAAATTATGGCCAATATGTGGTGGCAATAACAGGGCATAAATGCAACTTTAATTGTTGGATCTTTGGCTTCCAAGGTAGAAATAAAGGCAAACAGAAATGCCAATGTTAATACTAATTTCTATTTTCAACTTTTGCTATCCGAATGTAAATTGATAGAATAAACAGAAGTGAGCAACAGGAAATGTATTTTTTCGAGATGATTTGTGTGAGTTAGAGCTATTTCACATACGTACATAGTTGAATTCAATGATTCACTTAGATTAAATGTAAAAGTAAATTGTCCAGAACTTATTTTCGTCTTAGCAGAGTTCTTTGCCATGACTTGGTGATATATTTACCTCATTGATCTTTACTGAAATATTGAGCTGTATATTTGTAGTTAACATTTCCCCAGGGGCATATATTTTTGATTATTTTCGAGCTTAAATTTTCTACCACAGGTATATACATTTCATTTTGCATTATTGTTTCATTATTCATTTCGAAAATGTTTCAGATGAGCTGTCAAAAGGTCTTTCACGAGGAAGCAAAAAGCCGTTTTTAACTTTATCCGAAAGTGTTATACTCTTGGTTATTTGCTTCTTCTTTGAAAAACTTTGAGTTATAAGTATTTAAAACGAATTAAAATTTTTAGGTTAGTTTTTAGACTATATTTTTGATTAATTATTCTTTTTTTTTTTCTTTAATTAATCGCTTTCTATAGCTCCTAAAGAACTAAATATTGTGTTAACTTTCCGAAAATTGAATAGCAAGGTAGATTTTAAACTCAGGCCTTGGTATTATAATATCTCATGTACACGTAGATCAATTTTATCCTTCATGGCAAGTGTATAACAAAGATCAGCCATACCGATAAACAAAAAGATAAAGATTAGGAGATCGTGGGGCAAAGAGAAAGGGACACAGAGAGATGAAACTGAAACACTTACACAAAGACAAAGTTGCCGCCGGCAGTCAAAAAGCAACAGCAGCAGCTGACTGCTGACCCATTTATGCAAATTTCCTTAGCCACAACAATGGATTGTACAACAAAAACAGCAACAACAATAATAACACCATATGCAACTGTGCACTGCAACAAAAGCAAGTACAAGCAACACGCTTGTTTCTTTCATCTCGTGTTTTTTTCTTTTATTTATTTATTTACTTTGTTTTTTCTTTGGTACACCGAATTTTTTGGTCATTTGTCATGTTGATTTATATTTGCTCATTGGCATTTAATGTTTAACAAGATTTTCACGCGGCGGTCAGTTGTAGCTCGTTTGACCCAAAGCTGGAGGTAACCTTGAGCTTGCGGCTTGCATAAGAAGTTAAAAGACATGGCCAACTCCTTGCAGATAACGGCAGCTGTGGCAAGTGTTGACACAGCTTGGGCTGTGCATGTAAATCCCATTTCCCATTTGAAGATGCACAGTTTTCGCAGTGATTTCTTCTTGATCTGTTCTACAACGCTTGCACTCGTGTATAAATGCACTTAGACACTCTGTCAGTCAGTCATCCAGATGTGAAGGTTTTGTAATTGAAGGATATGGTTCTGTTTAATGGATATATGACTTATCTGGCAAACAAATAGCACTTAAAATCTTGTTATTTGCTTGCAAAGTAACAAGTGGCCGAACAAAGCGGAAGTAAAGAAAAGGATCCAATGTAAATACACAAAGTCAGAGTCAGAAAGTTGTCTCTCTGACTACCTGCTATGGCTGCACCGTGGATAAAGTCATAAATATACGCTCGTTTGTCATAGAACATGAGCCCTACTCCGTTTCACTCCATGTCTCTTCGTGTATTCGGTCATTAATCACACCATTGTGGTCATGGTCGGAAACGAACCAATGCCGGCAGCTCAATTCGCAGAGACTCATCAATAAAAATGTTGCAGGCAATAGAAATTGCATTTGGCCAAACGCCACATGCGTGGGGTGGCGCTTAGATTAATGAATGCGTCACGATTAGAATCAATTTGAATTAATGAACATTTAAGGCGTCTTTTGATTTTGTTTACCCACAAATACACACAGCAGGGAGTTTTGGCGAATTATAAATGCAAAGAAAAAAAATACACAAAAAGTAGCTATGCAAAACAAAAGACTTAGGCAACGAACTTGACTTGCGAGAGAGAGAGACTATCGAACTACCGATGCTGGATTGGCCTGAACTGGCCTGGCTTATTAATTTCACATGCCTTGGACATAATGAAAAGCGATTTTATATTACGCGGGCCTCCTGCTGTCGTTTATAATCAAGTTAAGTGAGCGCGCGTCCATAAAACGTTGACTTATCAGCGACCAAATGCCTCGCAAATGGCTCAAATGCATTTAGGGGTATGGTAGGTGGAGAATGGGGGGATGGGGGTGGCGGCAATTTGGCAAATCGAAACATTTGGGGACAGTGCGACCATTAACAGAATGATGTCGCTGAGTGAGTGTTCGAGCATTGCCTTTTATTTTTTCTTTTTATGGCACTTTTCACTTGGTTCGGCTTTTGGTATATCGAGTTCGGTGGGGCATCAAGGAAAATCCCCATACAACTTTATTGGCCAGCTTCCCGCTGTGTGCAAAATATATAACTATGTTTTATGGCGTTTTATTTGCATTATTTATGCAAAGAGAAAAGATCACACACACAAGCGCACTCATGCACACACATACTCACTCACACACACGCACATTGATAATCAGCGTTTGGCATTGGCATTGAAAACTATTCAAAATATGCTCGAAAATATCTGCGTGGCATCTTTTTGTTTTCGTTTTTACTTACCTTTCAGTGGAAGAAAAAAAACAACAAAAACAACAGCCACTCAGAAAAAAGCAGACGCTATCGATCAAGCATGCAACACGGGTGCGGGACACTGGCGGCTCTCTCTCCCTTCCTCTATCTGTTTAGATTTCAACACAATGGACTGTCAGGGGTTTCGATTTCAAAGCAGGCACGTAGCCTGACCGGGATGGGGGTAAGGAGCATAGGATGGGAATCGGGTAACTCTCTGTGACGTTGATGCGCACCTTTGATAAGGATGAGCCTGCCGACACACCTCGAAATAGTTATGAAATCAACGAACAGAGCGAGAGATAGAGGCCTACTACACATGTATAACTAATTCTGACCAAAGAAAGAGAAAGAGAACGAGAGTAAGTGCAGTGATGAAGCAGGAAAGAGTTGACACAGCTAATCCTGATGAATAGTTTGTTATTCGTGTCAGATATTTCAAAGGTTCATTCATCATATGGAACTTCTTCTTTTTCATTTGGGAGTTGGATGAAATTTCAAATGCTATCACAGCGTTCACAGCCAAATGGAAAAATGTTAATCTAATGATACACAAAGGCGCTAATCAAATTAAAACAATGAAAGTGTTAAATCGCTTTCCTGGAAATTGAAACTTGCGGTCGGTCATAAAATGCTTTGAGAGCTATAAAACGACAGATAACACAAAGACGAGCTGATAAGAACTGTACGATATAAGACAACGATAAATACAAACTAGCACAAGAGGAGGGATGCTGCAACAAAAGATATTACATACTCATAGGCTCACACAAGAGAGACTCTCGTCATAAAACGCAAGAAAACAAACAACACAATGCGAGTGCACACTAAATAAAGACATAGGACCAGACCTAGAGGGTTTTTTTTTATCACCGCTTGTTAGGCCATAAGAAAGTGTGTAAATTTACACACAAAACCGCCGCAGGTGAAGTTTTTCCTTCATTGTTTTTACTTTCAATGGTTTAATGAGAGGAACTTCATTTTCCCTCTCCAACTGCTGCTTGTGTTTTGGTTAAAAAGCAGAGAAGCTTCTTTGGATTTCGAATTCGTTTGATCAATTTTATAAATTGCTTTGTTGTAAAGCCAAAATTTGTTTGGGTAGTTTCAGATGCCACAAGTTCATTGACAAAAATCGTTGAGTTTACAGTTGTATTACATGATTTTGAACCACTGTGCACATCGAACAACAACATGTTCGTTCAAACATTGTTGCCACCCCCTACTACTAGCAAAGATCGGCTCTGTTAGCTACTCAGACAGAGCTGTTAACGCGGCCATGAGCCACTGGGGCACAGTGGTTTATTTTTTCGAAAATATTTTGTTGCTGTAAAAAATTTTCACTTAGGATCATAATAATAAAGTGTTTTTTACTGTAGTTACTTATGGATTAATGCTGCCGGCACTGGCTTAGGTAGGTTTTCCTATATATAATCCATATTAAAGTAAGAGTGGCTAGCTATAACCCCTATCGATCAGATTAAAGACTTTCGAAAACGTTTAAAATACACTTCATTCACCAAGGTATTAAAAACATTTCCAACAAGAATGCACCCACATTTGATCGATTCACTTAGACACTGTGAACCACTGTATGTCGCACAACTGAACGATCCGAGCGGAACGAACAACCTACCAACCACAACCAGTCGGCAATCGCTTGCCAAACTTTACAGACGTACAAACGGGTCGATATAACGAGCGAGCGCATACGCTATCACATACTATATTGTATCTAGCGGATACGTTTTATGAATGAGCGCCGAGGCGCAGCGTGAGATAGACAGAACGTGAACGAATATTTCGACGAAAAAAACTAAACCAAACGAAATCGATAAACAACAACAACAGCGGGCAGCAGCAACGAGCCAAGCGACGACGCGATAGTCGAGTTTGTTAAGAAAGAAAACGTTTGTTTTGCATTTAGTATAAACAAAAAACGTACATATACCGAAACAAAAAAAAAAAAAAAAGGGAAAAATTAATACAAAAATATATATTTTCATGTATGTGCATATGAGCACATAAAGAAGAACGGGTCGAATGAGTGTACGAAGCGCGGAAATTGCAGTTGCAAACAAAACAAACGCATCGTTTGTCATGCTGTGTGCTCACATTTTGTTGTTTTTTTTAGCTTGAATTTTGCACACCCTCTTCTCCAACTAAAATAGAAAATAAAAATTCAAAAGAGATAAAACCAAAAACTAAAAAAAAGAGTGTAAGAGAAAGAAAAATCGGAAAAGTAAATTTTTTAGGAGGAAAAAGTATAAAGCTAAATAGTGCGTGAAAAATGAGTTTTCTTTGCGGTTCGGTACGGTTCCATACACTTTGAGTGCCTGTGTGTGTGCGAGCGTTTGGTGTTTGTATCAGTGTATGTGTATATTTGTAGTGCCTTTTGTTTTTTGATTACGATTACTAAATTTCTGGCATAAATAAATTTGTTTTTACACACACACATAGAAGAAACATGTTGTAATGTAATGAAAACGAGCGCAAGCAACAAAATAAATAAAGTGATTAAAAGTAACGACGCCCCATATAGAAAAAAAAATAGAAAAGAATATCTAAATCTCTCAGATCGTAATAAAAATAAGAGAATTGTGCTTAAAATTCTAATTGGTGTTTAATTATAGAATTTGATTTGATTTCAATGTGTGTTTGTGAGTAGAAAAAAAGAGTTTTATACCACAAAATAAAACATAAAAAAACATTTGAGATATTCGTACTATCTTTATTCTCAACGTCACTGCCGAGCCAGCTGTAAACGCGTCCAAAAAGGTAAATACATGGCAGCTTATCATACACCTAGAGAGAGTAAACACTAACCTATCTGCAGATCATTGCGAGTTTATGGTTAAAGTATCTCTGATTCTTAGAACAAAACTTAAAAAAATAAGAAGTAAACGTTTAGATAGATACATTTTAGTGATTGTCGCTATGTTTGCAGTTACTTTCACTCCAAAAAGTAAAAAAAAAAAAAAACGTACTCAAACCGGCATATGCCACACACAGATACACACATACACACTTACCGATAGAGTTAGCGATACCAAGAGTAGAGCCAGCGATAGCAATTGCCAGCTGCCTCGAATGGGTCTGGGCTGCGGTTGTCTCTCCTTTTTTAGTTACGCCAGCTAGCTTTATCTTGTCAGCTCTCGTTGCTCTTTGCCAGCATTGTGAATGATAGTGATAACCTATATAATATATATACACAAACACGCACACACACACAGACACAGACATCTGTGGTTGTTGTTGTTTCCATTGTTAGTTAGTCGCTAGCATTATCTGTCCCCTCATAGCTCAATTTCCATCAGTCACACGCACTCAAGACAGAGTTATCTCCGATCAGTTGGCTTCTTTTACCATTTCCGCCGATCATAGGCCATACAGACTGATTTCTATGCGACAGTTTTGATTCATAAATCATAATAACAATCTGGAGTTTGTCTTTGTTAACCATATATATACAGACACTTTAACGTACTTACTGTATTTGCCTTCACCATAAATACACTCTGTCTCTCTGCCTACATTAGCATTAGTGTTAGCTATATTAATTAAGTGTATACAAACGCATTGATTTGCATATTTATGGAAAAAAAAACTCTGCGAAATAAAATTTCCGGTCTCGTTTCTGTGCGTCATTATGAGAGCTAACTCGCTCCCACAGTTCGTATTTCCCTCAATTTATAGCGTTAAATATTATAAAAAGAGGGACCTGTTCTTTCTTACGAGAGACTATATAAAAAAACAGAGAATTGTGTTTTTGCCATGGTAATACGTTTTGGGTTCTGTTGCTCTTTTTGTTTTTGTTGTTGCAGCCCTTGTTGGAGTTTTGTTTGTATTTTTACAACGCCACCACCAGCGCTTTTATGTATTAAACTCGTTTTTTGTTTATACTCTACATATTATTGTATTCATGTGTGTGTGTGTGTACTTATGTAAATATGTCCATAACGAAACACTTGTGCGTGCTGTGTGTGTTTAATATAACAGCAAAATTCAGGTAAATAAAACTGAAAAATAAAGGGAAACACATAAAATTGAAAAACCTACCAACCGAAAAAAACAGAGAGAGAAAGAGTACAAAAAACACGGTTACAGGCATTTAGATCTGAATTGTCACTATGTATTCTATATACTGCTGGCAGGTTCATCAATTTCATTTGTGATAAATGTCTTACAAGAATTTTTACACAAAATACCTTCTGCTCCAGCTGCTGGGGCTACATGTAAAGTTGACAACATGATTTGTATGGGCCCAAACGCCCAACATGCTGGCGTCCCCAAGATGATGATGATGATCATTATTATAGTTGCTGTTGTTGTTGTTGGGGGACGACACTGAGCGCCACCCTGAACTTAGATGAGCCACCCATATGTATGTATAAATGCCCCTGCGTCTGTGTGTATAAACTACACGATAGATAGATAGACAGACAGATAGATAGATAGATAGAGAGTAGCAGCAAAACAATCTAGCCAAAAACAGCAACTAATTTCAAACAATGTAAAGTATTATTTATTTTTAACTGAGGTCATCAACGTAGACATCGTCTATTACAACGTCGCCTCAGTCTTTATAGCTATAGCTCTACGTTCTCCAGTTGCTCAGAGAGATTCCCCATGCAGTATTTTGGTTTTCCTTTATTTTTCTTTTTTTTTTTTTTTTGCTTTTTTCTTTCCATTTTCCATTTCGTGTTGTTCTTATTTCAAGTTAATGTGTTTTGTTTGGTGCTCTTTTGCGCTCTATTGCTGTTGTTGTGGCTGTTTTTCAGCTGTTGAACTCGAACTCTCACCAAATTATGCCACACAACGATGGCCAGAGCCAGACCTCAGACCCAAAGACGAAAACGCAGAGACCCAGTGCCAGCGGGGCCAGCAAACATTATTTCAAATATATTTATGCTTGACTTTTGCGCCTCAATGACTTTTGAATTGCCTTGCCTTTGGCTGCCCGTTTTTACTCACGTGTCTGTGTTGTGTATCTGTATGCATGCTTATGTCTATCTGTATGCGTTTGCACACACACACACACACATTCATAGAAACATTTGCTTTCAAGTATGATCATATGGAAATCGCTTAGAATCTGATATAGACTTTATATATTTTTCTTTTAGTACGACCAGAAATGGATTTTAATAATAATTTTTTAATTTGCATATTATTCTGACTTAATTGCTTGCTTACAATAGACTTGGTTAATTGCTTGAAGGTTAAATGCTTAGATTCATTTAATTGAATTAAAAATAAAGTACAAAATTATTGTTTTCAGTTACATAATTTTCTTTACAACAGAAAATCTAGTATATTAAAAAAAATATAGTTTTTATTCAAGGATTTTGACTTTTAATTGTTTATTTGACAAAAGATCTCTGTGTGTGTTCTTCTATAAAAGATTTGTTCCTATGTTTTGTATATTTTTTTATGCCACACATATGTTGGCCAGATCTAATGCAAGCAAAAGTAAATGAAAAATAATTTTCATGATCCTTTATTTTTTAAGAGACAAGATAAGTAAGTCTCTGTGTTTTTATCTCTCACTCTCTCTCTCTTCATCCATCGTTGTCCCTCTAACTTCATGTATATGCAGTCACAGCAGGACCGATCATCTTCTAAATGAAACCAATCACACACAGATTTAAGACACATTAACCTGCATTTAATTTGTCAATATTAGCTCGTTGCTCTAAAAGGGCCATTGGAGAAATGCTTTTTCTCGGTTCTCAAGCCACACTTTTCTTTTCTTTTTGAAGACCGTTCGAAAGTGAGGCAACATTAACAACAACAACATCAGCAACAACAACCACAAAGGCAATAACTCTGCACGACAGACACAGCATGTCTAAATGTCTGATTGTCTAGGTCTTTTGGCTCTCTGTCTGTTGACCTTTTCACAGCTGGAACCATCTTTCACATCGGCTTGCAGCGTTCTCTGGACTCTCTATACACATCTATGTATGTATGTATGTATTATATATGTACTGTATATATGTATAATGGTTGAACAGATGGATGGATGGATGGATGGTTAGATGGATGTATGGTTATATGTGGAGTTATTGCTCCCCATGCATTTGCGCTGGTCCATTGCTCGTGCGCTTGTCAATTTCTGTCAGTTGCTTGTCAAAAAATTTGTTTGGCTGTAAAAAATGCAGTGAAAATTGTGTTGGACAAAAAGAAAAACACAGCACATCACAACAACAAAAAGGAGAAGACCAAAAAACACAAAATACAAACACGATTTTCATGTAATGCTCTCGCTGCCGCAGTACAAATGATTGACGAACTGAGTGACGAGCGGTCTGAGAGTGTTTTTTTTTTTTTTTTTTTTTTTTTTTTTTTGTTTCATTTCCATGAGGAAATTTCATTGATCCATCCATTCACTGGTCCAACCCAATCATCTCTCATCTCTGTGGCTGCATAATTAACCTTTTGCCCATAGTACATACTAGGCTTATTTGCCATACTTAACATACTGACGTCCGATATATGTACATATGCACACATTGCTGGTGGTCTGTCTGTTTCATTTCATTTCATTTCGTTTTGTTTACGACGTAATTGACTGATAAATATTGTTAATGTGAAAATGCAAACAAATCAAAGGGAGCCAACTGTGCTACGCAATCGACTGGGTGACTAATACCCACTGCCCACTCACCTGTCCATTTACCTGCTGCCTTCAAGGGCTGTCGTTCTCTCGATCACGTAGTGCTACGACCCTCTCCATCATCTCCGCATCCACCCGCACAATCCAGCACCCTTTTTCATGCATAACGTCAAATTTTCGCCAATTTGTCAATAGCTGACACGTCGTCTTCTGTTGCGTGGGTGCAACAGTTTTTTTTTTGGGTATAATCTCCGCGGACCGGACACACATACACATCGTCGAAGGGCGTTATTATGGCGCCATTAAAAGAGGCAAACGAAAAAAAACAACTAAATTAGCATTTTTTAACGAACTTGGTTAATTATATTTCCCTTTGTTTATTATTAGCAGAGTCAGTGTCAAGCTAAAAATGTTTCTATTGTTGATTATTTTGCTAACTAATTTTATATTTTATATACCCTTTCGTATTGGTCATGTTGATTTTTGATTTAAGGGTATGAAAAGTATTAGATGGTATTAAATATATATTAAAAATATTATTTTTATTCCCATTTCCAATCGAAGAAGACGTATTTATAACAATGCCAAAATTATTTATATAATTTTTAAAATAACATAAATCCCACAGTAAAATTATTTCAAATTATGCATCAATAATAAAATTTCACTTTGGGGCCAACTAAATTATTTTTTATTCGAAAAATCAGTAAAAGATCAGTGAAATGGCTTAATCTTGTTTTTGTTGATGTATCAACTAATCCGATTTTAATAATTGTAATAAAAATCCATTTCAATAAGATATTGGCTTTTGTGATCTTTCCAATTTTATGGATGATATTCGCCTGGGTCGAGGTTAGGATTAGAAAAATGTAAAAACCCAATTTATGTGCATAATCCATTTATATTTATATTACACACATTATATTTTGATTGCTCGAAAGTCTACAGATCATATGATTTTGGCAGTCTTGCCAATTTATAACTAGTTTGAATGTAATAAAAGATTTCTCTTGGCAGCTAAGATTAAAATACGTAAATGTCACATCAAAGAACTAATGTTTGAAGAGTATAGAAAGAACATTGTGATGGATATTATCACGGTCTTTTGATTTTCTTTATATATGTACATTAATGGTTTAATTTTTTGCTATTATTTTTGACGCAATTTGTCTTTCTTCATGCTTGACGTTCGGTCGGTCGGCATAGCAAATAGCAGGTGATCTAATCCAAAAGGCGTTCAATTGATGCCAATTTTCGGGCCATAATTAAGCTCAATTAATTTTGCATAAAAACGGAAATGTAGGATCAGAGACACTGAAGCATAGAGAGAGAGAGAGAGTGAGGAATGGAAATGGAAATAGAGAGTATTTTCATTGATAATGGAAGTAACAGCACTCGGCAAAATGATAGACATTCACTTTTTATGGAACGCGCGAGGTGTGTGTATTAATGGAGTGAAATTTCTGGTAATTGAGCGCAACGAGCTTTGACTTTTGGGTGCGCATTTGATGAATATTGAGTGAGTGAGTGTGTGTGTGTGTGTGTGTATGGTAAATGAGTGAGTGAAGTGAACAAGCAGCAATTTTGTTTTGCCGTTTCTTCTGTCTTTTCTCTTAGTTGGCCATTTTTTTTTTTTTTGCCTTTTTGTTTGATAGACTTCTGCTGCTGTTGATGCATTTGTTATGCAAATCAAGTGCTGCCATATGAACTAAGAAACAAAACGAAAAGAAACATATTTTAGCTAAGAGTTGAAACTCGATGGAGACCCAGAGACCAGGCCAGATCAGACCAAACAAAAAGACCCGGCATGGCACACAAAATTGAAATCAACAGAAACTGCGAACTGGTTGTGTAGGCAGCACACGTACAAGGTCTTCAAATATGGCTCTTTTTTACTTCTTCTTCTCTCTACAGTCGTTTCTAAGCATTTTTCTTCTATATCTTTTATCTGTGTGTGTGTGTGTATGGATTTTAGACGCTATAATAGCATTAATTTACCATACAATTTCATATTTATGGCCATTGTACGCTGAAGTGCAATTCGGTTGCTTTTTGGTTATTTTCAATTTGTGCATTTGGCCCCTTCCGTTGTGTGTTTCATTATTGTTGGCTCATTGTGTGGGCGGTTTGTTTATTTTGTTAGCCCCATTTTTTCGTATATTTTTGGTATTTTTTAATTAAATTTGTTTGTTGTTGAATTTATTGTTGTTGTTTGTTGTCGCCGCCTCCCTCGAAACGATTGTTCGATTTGCAATAATTGATTAATTTTCAGTTAATTTTTATTGCTGAACCTTTTTGCCTACGATTAGAATGTGTGAATCAGCCTTGATACGTGATTTTGCAATTGATAACTCGAAAATATATACTCACATTGACATTTTTTGTATATATATAAATATTTATACATATTTAATCGATACATGTGCCATTTCCGTTTACATGCGTTTCATACCCGCTTCTCTCATCTCACGAATGAATGATGATTAATTTTGTTGTTTCTGGCGCCATCATAAAAATAAATTGACGTGAACTTTTGCAATATAGAATGATCTAATTGTTGATAGTGGGTCGAGATTTTACTTTCTATAAAGGGTATTTTCCCCATTGGTTAAATTTGAATTAAAAATGATTATATTAATTAGTCAAAATCACTAAAGTATCATTTTGGAATAGATTCTTCATATGAAACTTAAAGTCAAAATCAGAAAAACCTACGAATGAAAATTAGAATCGCTTTAATTTTACTTTGATGTAAAAGTATGTCGAATTTTAAATGTAAATTGTATGGTTAAAGACTAGTATTAACTGGCTCTACTAAAATTCATTTATTTTACGCTCTATTTTTATTATTAGTTGTAATCTCGTAGCTAATCAATTTTTCATTTAATTTTCATTGCAGGTTAGTTTCGAGCGAGTTGTCATTTCCATGCTGAAATTCGTAAGTTTTTAGCAAACACCATGAACACCCCGTATTTTCTATATTATTAATTCTCGTACAGTTCGTCGCTTAGTTGTATTTTCTTCTTTCTGTTTTGTTTTGTTTTGACTCGTATACAAAGTGACAACGAAAATAACAACAATTTTCCTAGACGTGCATTTTCGCTTTTTCGCAAAGAATACTATCAGAAAATAAGCAAAGCAATGAGTAGCGCCATATGCAATCGGACAGCCAAAAGACAGACAGTCAGACATATCAACCGTCTGCTAAATGCATTGAAAGAAACTCATACAATATTCGAAAATGTTTACAGAGAGAAACGAAAAAAAAAAGAAACGATGATGATTTCATATCAGAAAGAAACCAAAATTACAAAAATGTAACGAATTTCCGGAATTTTTGTTAAATTAATCTTTCGCAAACTTCAATTTAGAATCATTTCCTTGTTTATGTTTATGTTTATGGCTTAATACGGGGAAAATTGATATCATTTGTATATTGATTTATTAAATCCCTTATTTTCTTGTTGTGTATGTATTAAAAATTATTGCTGACTGACTGACATTGCTTCAAATGATGGGTTTCAGGATTGATGACGTACATAAGTGCCAGCAGTGAAAACTGCAACTTTGCGTTTCAAAGCACCTTGGTATTGGTATTTGTTATGATGGACTCAGTTTTCGGATTGGGATCACAACCCCGATATTGGTAAGAAAAGAAATTATTTGCAAACTTTATCGGTCAACTGAATTAGTCATAGGTATTGAAGTAATTCTTTACTTTTTACTCGCTACGTGAGTCTCCCCTTTAAGAACAAAAAAAAACATCAGCAATATTGCAGCAACCGTCGTTGTTGCTGTTGTTCCTGTTAACGTTGTTGTCCATTAGGCATGTTAAAAAGCAGTCGATAAAATATTGGAAAAAATTCTGAGTGACTTACTGAGAGTGACTGCCATTTTGGGGTTGCTGTTGTTCTTTTGATTGTCTGTGGCTCTGTGCCGATGCATGAATGAAGAAATGAATGAGTTCATCGCCGTCAGCATTGCCATTTTGCCGGCTGTGTTTTGTTTAAGCAAATAACAACAACAACAACTACGACAACAACAAAAACATGCCGCATGTCTTAAAACTGCGTGGGGTGCCGCCAACCAAGTTAAGTTAGTCATCATACCAATGACGAAGAATGAAGACAATGATGATGCATATGATGATGTTTGGTTGTTGTTGGTGTTGGCGGTTATACGAGGAAATACAGCTCCAGAGTTGACTGCACTTTGTCAGAGGCTGAGAGGACTGATAAGGCATAATACATATACATATACTGTTTAGTTTCTTCATAATATACTAGCAACAGCAGCAGCAGCCAAGAGACAGCCAATGTAGATAAGAGTGGACTACCCAAAGATCTGATTGAAAAAACATATGAGATCGTCTAGCTGGGCAGAAGAACATTTTCAATTTGATTTATGGCATGTAAATTTATGGAAATTTACTGCTGTAAGTTGAGTCAAGCCAAGCGCAATCGAGTTGAGTTAAGTTCGGTTTTTTTTTTTTTTGTTGATAAGTGGGAATTATATGTACATAAACGTATATGCATAGTTCGTTCGTCGTTCGTACGGTCTCTTATTCTGTCCAAGTGAGTGCAACTCAATTGCAGTGCATTCCAATTATATTATATCATGTGCTAGCAACATTATCGCATATGGTGCGGAGCTACATATTATCGCCTGACTCGGCAATACTTGGTTAAAAAAAACTCGTCACTCTCTCGGCGGTACTCAATGTTTGGTAAGCAATTCTAGTTCAATATGTAAAAAACAAGTTGTAGAACAAGTTTTGAAACGCCTTTTGGCAAAGTGCGACGCGCACATTTTTTCTGCTCTTTTACTTTTCTGGCCCAGACCCCAACTACCAACTAAACACCATACAATGTATGTATGAGAGATCTACATATGCTGTACAGAAAGTCAAGTCTTAATTACCCAACATTTATTTGTGTTTTTGTTCAACAAAAAATACCTAAAAATGAAAAAAACAACAACTACAGCAGCAACAATTTCGTTCATTCGCCTGCGGCGCTAATGAACTCGCCGTCTTGTTAATAATTATTGAAATTTTCGATTTGCTGAGGCTGCTGCTGCTGTTGCTTTTAACGCGTTCAACTGGCTATTGAATTGATTTCGGCAATTAAAGGCCTCTAAATGAAATTGAAAACGTTCAAAGGCAAAAAAACACAGCTCAACTCACAGTTCAAGCAGAAGAAGCAGAAAGGAAAAAATAAAAACAAATATTTTAAATTATTATAAATATTATTGTGGGACACTCAAAAGTTTTGATTGATGAGAGAGCGGTCAGCGATTTAATGCTCTATATGCCCAAACTTGACTCTATCTCTAGGCAAAAGGGGGATATAAGGTTGGGGGCAAATGAATCTTTTTGTAAATGTTTGGTATTTTTCATGGTTTTGTTTTCGGTCTGTAAGCACACGTGCGCTGAAATGACAAGAAATTCTTATTTTTTAGACTTCCCTCTCTCTCTCTCTCTCTGTTATCATTCTGGCGACGAGCTTTGTTCATTAGTTGCTGATAAAGAGTTTCTCAGTTGTTTTTTTCCTTAGCTAATAATCTTTTGGGTCTCTGTTTATGTATGTATATCTATGTTATTTTATATGTATGTTCTTCCAAAGATAGCGCCGGCGCAGTTGATTTTATTTTTCTTTTTCAATTTTTCCTTCCTATTTGATTTTAGTTTCGATCGTTTCGATAAAACTTGGCGTTATATGTGTATCTGTGACTTAATTAGTTTGCCAGGCCCATTACTATGTGTGGGCAGCAAAGTCGCACGAACCGGATCGGATTTGAGCTAGGTTACAATGTGATGTGGTAAAGAGAGAGATGGCGGTAGTAGGGAAGGAAAAAAAAAACACCAAAATTAATTAGAGACGCCGACGAGCTGATAAGCAAATAAACAAATATGTATAGTATATAAACAACAACGAAGAAACAAACAAATGTGGCCCAGACCCAGACTGAGGCTGATTTGTATTAGTGGCAACTCAAATCCAAGGAGAAAATGCTCTTTGAGTAGAACTTTCTATTGATAAGTGGGTCGCCAAAGAAAGGAAATTGAACTTATATACACTTATATACACTATACACTTATACACACACACGTCTAAGAAATCACAGAGATCTCAGTTGAAATTTTGTCAGAGCTTATAGAAATTAGCATTTGACGTTTTCTTTCTCTTAATTTCTGTTTATTTTTTATTCTATTTAGATAGATATATACAATTTGTACGCAATTTGTGCCCACTGTTTGCTTGGACTGTCTCCTGTCTGACATCTGTATGCGTCAGCCTTGAACAATTGCCAAAAGATCTACATCAAGATTTATAATTCAGCATTTAAACAACTAATAGAACGGAGGCGCAGATCTCCGGCTATAAAAATACATAAACGAAATAAACAAAATGACGCCATGGGCATGACGAGGGGAAATGTGAGTGACTTTTGCAGCATTAAAAAATGGCAAATCCATTTGCAAAAAACTAAAAGAAAATCCTAACAATATTGACTGCATAATGATATAAATCGTAGCCAATTTGCTTTAAGTATTGATAAATTATAGATGAACTTGGAAAATAGGTTCTGAGATAGATTAAACTATTCTAAGAAGAAGACTACCAAAGGATACAATGATAATTTTTCTTGCTAACGCACCAGTTGTAACGAAAAACAATAAGTATATAAACTAACAGACTAACATTTTTAAACATATATTTTATACTTCTTTATCTAAGTCATTCTAAAAAGAGCTATTGTATGTACTTACTTACCTAGACAGACTCTTTATATTATTTAATAACAATATTTCCCGTTTGTTTCAGTCAATTTCGTTCCATGAAATGACATAATGTGGAATGCGATCATTTCCATGTACAATAATACACTTATAAATAGTTTTACGCTTTTGTCATATGTGGAATTCTATGTCATAAATCCTTGCTACGCCCATGATAGTTTCCTATGGAGATAAATTGAAATTGACTTGCTATATAGCTGTGACACACTGTGCTACAGTCTGGCGAATCGTAAAATATTATATGGTGATTGAGTTCCAAAGGCAACAAATGTCACCATTTATAAATACCAAAATAATAATAAATTGGTTAAGGTCGAATTAAACATAAATCTGTGGGGTAACAAAAACTGGCATAAATCTCTATAGTGCTAAATTGCATAGAGTTATTCGATACATTAACGCAAGGAATTCTATTAATGAATATTAAATTGATGTCTTTGGAAGTGATTAAATGAAATTAACTGCATTTATTTATAGGTATATTTATATATAGATTATTTTTTTATAAGTGACGTCAGTTTTTGTTTACCATAAGAAAAGATCATAAATTATGCAGAGCTTTTTTTTTGATTTATGGCGCAATCTCAAAAGAACGAGTGCTATGTAAATATAGACATACTTTGATTACTTACATATAGTACATATTTGCATATTTGCATGCCGACAAGTCAATCACAATCACCACTTGACGCTGATAAACTTAATCGCTCGAAGGCACAATGGAGCAATATGTATGTGTGCATGAACTTCTGCTGCCTCATTATAGAATTTATAATTAAATGCAATTATTTACATGCATCTATAACTATGCGGAGACAAGCCACTGACCAGCAAAATACTCAGCACGATGATAATAATAAAGAATGAGCATACTTACGATCGAACGAACTAACGAACCAACAAGCGTCCGCCAAATAACCGCAGTTGTAATTATTTTTACAAAATGCCTTTCGATACGCTCTGTTTGAAATGAACAACGAAAACAAATGATTAGATGCAAGCCAATGGAACCCTATAAAACAACCCAGGGGTAAACAACATCTATGTACATACATATATTTGTACATATACATATGAACTATTTGTAAATACACAGTGCAAAAACAATCTAGAAATAAGGTTCAATCCTTAATTGATTTTGAATAGTTTAGTTTAAATCAAACACATATGTATATAAATCTTTGAAACTGAAGATAAATACTGATATCATCTAAATTTTCTGCGGCTTGTATCCGCCTTATTTTTCCCATCATTTAATGTTTCTCTCAGTGTATTGTGTATATTGTTGATATGTTCGCATCCGCCTAGACTGTGGACAGTGTAACAAACGCGTTTGCTGATAGATGAGACGAGAAGGCATTGGCCCGCGCCGCCACCGCCGCCGTCTTACTGACTGACTGACTGACCATTACAAATGTTCACTTAGCCGGGGCATAGATATGGGGATATGACCACCATTGAGTGAAAGAGAAAGGTAGAGAATGCGAATCGTCTGCAGTAAGTTTGCAGTTTTTCTTTCTTTTTTTCTTTCCTTTTCTCATGTGGTCGCTTATATATATTTTTGGTGTCGTTGTTGATTATTTCTACAAAAGCCACTAATGGATTTTGATATGCACAACACAGCAGCAACAGCACACACACACACACACAACCTCTTCCACACGCATATTTCTATTAAGATGATGGTGGACTGGTGGGGGGGGACAAGCCAAAAGCAAGCCAAGCCACTCTCCACTTAAAGCTGTTGCTACTTTATATGCCTGGCTTGCGGCATGTCAGATAAAGTTCTTGCGCTTTTTTTCGGGAAAGTGCAATCGTTAGAATATGTGAGTGGAGAGTAGAGTTTCGAGGAGTGTAGAGGAGTAGAGTGATGTAGAATAGTTTAGAATGGAGTGAGATGGAACGGATCGGTTTGGAATCCAATGGAATCGACGGCTCGCTTAATTATCAAAGACATATTTCTCAACAGGGTTGGTCAAAACTGATAATAGGGTGTGCCAGTGTTTACTTTTTTTAAGGCGAGGTCAATCTGCCCCACACAGATCAAGATGAGGATGAGGTGATGCGAGTTCTGACCATGCTGTCGTAGAGTGATCTAATGTGCTAGCTAGGAAGCGCAGATGTTTGCCAAAAACTAGCAGAAACAGCAGCGTTTAAATTCAAAATAAATGAAATGGGCGAAGGTAAAGGCAAAGGCATAGGGAAAAAAAAGGCGGCAGCGTAGGCGTGTATGTTTTTGTGGTAGCGGGTGCACTAAACTAATGGAAACGGCAGCGTAGCACGGTTCAATGAATTACTTCATTAGTGCAGGCGTGTACCGTGTGCCATGCGTTGGTTGTCGGCGTCTGCGTCTGCGTCCGCGACGTAGTGGTCTTCGTCGTCGTCGTCGTCGACATCATCGTTGTAAAGACACAAAAGCAGACAGTGAGCCAGGCAGGCAGAGGTAAAGCCAGAGCCCAGCGCCTGTCAGACAAAGTTTGCTAGCAACATTTGTGGCAAGTATTCTTGCCTTGGCCAGGCCCATGGCACTTTTTGAAGTGCCCATGCCTCTGCCTTTGCCATATGTTGTCGGCTGCCGTTGATCGCGTCAACTGTGCGTTGAAATTAGCTTCCCTGACTCCTGGATAGGACTCAGTTTTCCTCTTATGCCTTAATTGCGGAAGTTATGAGCATGGAATTTTAATTATTTCACTCGGAGAGACTGTGCTGCTTACTTTATTGTGTTGGCCAGTTTACAGTTAGATCGGAGAAGTGTCTTCTTCCCCCTTACCGCCTAAGATATAAGTTTTTTTTTTTTGGCCTAAAGGCAAACATCCGCTGTACCTTTTCGTCTACCTATCTAGCTGTCTATTTATCTGCTGGCATTCTTCATACGAGCTGCTGCATCTTTTGCGGCTTTGAAAGTGTCAAGTCAAATGATTGTATTGCATGAATAGAAATACAAGTACGTAAACATACACACAAATACACAATACACACAACATGTGTGTGCCCAATTTTCCCCATATTTAGTTCTAGGCATTTTATCCAGACGTGACACTTTCGAATGCTTTCCAAAACGTTGACGATTGTGTGACACTTATTTTTTTTTCTACTGCATCTTTCGTAAAAGTTTTCCTTGCGATGCCCCATAGCTTATTCTTGTTCTTTACTCTTTGCCAAGCTTATTTGTTAGGCGATTGTCGATGTTGTGAGTTGTTTTCTTATTTGTACACTCAGACAGACAGACGGACAGCATAGAACAGATGTGTGGGGGAAAACTTGCGTTGGAGTTGTCTTCGAAAGGCCAAGTGGCTGGATCTGAATCCAAAATGCGAGCCTAAGTCCGAGTTGGGAGTCACAGTGAGTTACTTAATGCACAAAGACTCAACGCTCGTCAATTCGTCATTCACTCAGTTGGGCAGTCGACTTCCTTGCTTGTTTTCAAATGCTGCAAGCAAACAAAAAAAGAGAAGAAAAATATATATATACCAAGACCAAACACCAAACTGGCTAAGAGCAGCTGATGACGATGGCGATGGTGATGGCGATGGCGATGTCGATGTTGGCTTCTGAGATGGATGGAGACGTCGTTTAAGATTAAGACGACTTCTTTTTACAGCTGCAAAGACGAAGGCAACAACCATGTGGCAAAAGTTGTTGCTGTTGTTGTTGTTGCAGTGTGCGTGTTGGCTGCTGCTGTTCCAACAGCGGCTGCTGAGGTGAGTGATGATGATGAATGTGTTACAACGAAGGTTAACGACTTTCAGCTTTATAAACAACAACCAGGCAGTCAGCCAGCCATCCAGCCAGCCAGCCATCGAGCTATTCAGCCATTCAGGCAACAGCTGATAATGCGGGTTCTTTTCTATTGTATAGAATGTTGCTTGTTCAAATCTAAATATATATTTATTTCCATGAAAGGGGGCAGGAACAGGCAGTCAGGCAAGCAGCTAATTAAGCCAGCAACAAGCTAATTATAAGTCGCATCCGACACTCTAATTACAATTTAAATAAATGTGGCAGGCAGTCGAACAGCTTTTATAGTCACTCCGGTTTTTTCAGCAGTGTTTTGGCAAAAAAGAGGCGCTTTAAATTTCAATTTGTAGAAGTCAGCGCGTTGTCAATGGACGAGATGCACTTAAATGAGAAATTCTGCGACAACGACAACTCTCTCTGCCTCTCTCTCTCTCTTTCTTTTACTCTATACTTCTGACTGCTCTTAACAACTAAATTACACTTGTCTACATGTTTACAATTTACTCAAAGGCACACACACACACACCCAAAAAGAGAGAGAAATAGAGACACACACATGCAGTGATATCTAACCAAACTACTAGCAACTGCAGTCAGTTAGTCACTTTGACCAGTCAGTTTGTCTGTGAAGCTCTGGCTTTGGCTCTGACTGTGACTCTGGTGGTGGTTTAGGCCAAGATTGCAATGAGGTTAGCAGCGCAATCTGCTTAAATATAGATAGCTAGTTAGATGCATGGCAAACAGACCAACAGCAACTGCAATAGCAACAACAACTAACTAACCGACCCAACAACCGACCAGCAACATATGTTGCCATGTACCAACAGCAACATCAACAACATCAGCAACGGCAGCAACAGCCGGCCTGCAACCGGCCAATGCTTTTGAGTTGGCTTGGCTATTCTAATTGCGCACAAGCTTAGCAGCTTTTAGTTACTTTGTAGACTGTTAGTTGCCATCAAAACTGGCCTGGCTCTCTGGCCAGTTTACGAGTTTTGCATACAGATGCACATTTATGTAGATACATTGATTCACCGAGATATAAGAGAATGCCTACATACATACATATGTAGATACATGAATATAGCCAAAAGATCGAGATCCGAGGCACAGCTGGGCCTGTTAATTTATGCAATTGACTTAAAGAGAGAAAACTAAATATATATGCTAACCGACCCATCGAGTCGTTACAATAAATTGCTCGCCAAAGTGTTGCCAAATAAATGTTCTATTGATTTCTGCAACACCTTGTCTTCCGACAAAAACGACAAAAAAGCCACCTAAATGACTAACTGTTCTGTCAAAATGTTTGAGGTTGGGCACCAGTTACTGGGTATGGGTTTGGGTCTGCCCACGTTGGTCGAACTTCTACTCATAGTCGTACTCAGAATCAGTATCAGAAAGCCATGCCTTTGCCTTGCATGTGGTATAAAAATTTCAGTTGAAAAAATGACACACCCGTTTCAATTCACATAAGTATCTGTGTGTGTGTGTGTGTGCATGTGTGAGTGTGTGAGATATACATCTCTCCCGCTTATAGATTTGTTTTTCACTTGAAAATAAAATGAAAATTACTGAACTGTAACCATATGTGGCTCTGGCTCTAGCCATAGCTCTAGCTGCTTCGAACGAGAAACATATGTCTGTATATTTATATTTTGTTTTTACCAATAGCTATAAAAATCGCATTAGTAGACCTTAAAGAACTTTACGCGCATCTTGTTTAAGCTAAAGAGCATTAAATTTCATTTAATTATGCTCTTAAAAATATATAAAAATGCGCAAATTAGTGATTCAAATTGTTTGCTCATTAAATTGCGGTCTACTATTAGTGCTTGTTTAAGGGTTTTTAAATAAGGTTTCCTTTTTTGGATTTTGAAATCAATTTCTACTCAAACTTATAAGTACGTATTATCTGCTTTTGGGCCCCCCAAGTTGGCAAAAAATATAAAAGGTTAATTACAATTTATTGGCTGCTTTTGAAAAGCCATTAAATGATTTCGTTTGGCTGGTTATGCTCACATAGCCATGAAACTGAAACACTGACTCTGTTGTTTTTTGTCCTATGATCAAACAATTTCGAATTAGGCAGACAGAACGACAGACCGACCTACCGATCGACCGCCGAATGCTTAGACAGACAGCAGGGAACAATTTAATTGCATATTTGCATTCGGCTTCGAGTGGAAAAAAGCATTGGAAACATTGGACTGGCCTGGGTTTGTCATCATCATGATTATTGGAGTGCTCCTGGTGAGCGGTTTTCAATACAATTGCCTGGCTCTGGCCACGTTTGATTTCTTAATTGCCGCTAAATGCGGGATCCGGGGACAACATCGTCGTCGCTACCGTCAGAGCAATCGTTTTCATTGTCTCAAAAACCGTTGGTTGTCAACATCTCTAGAGTTGGAGTACTGCGACCGGGACCGTATTATCGTTGATCACTCATGTTGTTGTTGTTGTTGTCGAGCACACGAAATAAATGTTTGAGTACACACAGCTGTAAAGAAATTGAACAACGAACAACGACGACGACGGCTATGACGATCATGGTGGTAATTTTAGCGGTAAAGGGAACGGCATGAAGGAACCTTATGGACAATTGTCATGCCTACTATGCCGGCTGCTGCTGGTAGAGGGGATCGTATTTTAATTGCTGCACTTTTAATTTACTTTTCGTTTTGTTTTATTTCATTGTACTTTTCTATGCTTCTCTCGTCTCGTATGGCTCCATTACTTCAGATAAGCTAAAGAGAAAGAGGGAAGAATAATATTTAAAGAAATGCCTTTGTTGACATATCTATGTACATATGTACATATATATCCCCTGCCAATCATTGCCCTTTGTCTGCATGCATGTAATTGAGCTACCTGCATAATTTTTGGCCTAGGACAAACATCGGCTATGCCAAGGGTCACCGCGTGCGCGTGTGTGTGTGAGATATGCTGATAGATAGTCAAAGGAAACGCCCATATCCGGACCCTGAGAGTCTTAATTTCTTAAGCCCTCTCCCTCTTCCTTCCAATAATAAACTATGCTCTAATTATGCACGCCAGTTTCGACTTTGTGCTCGGATTGCCTTGGTTTGCGTAATCCCCCCCGTGAGCTACGCATAAGCTCCACTTTGCACCCACTCGAGAGAGATGGGTTACCCATTGAGGTTTTCCCGTTCCTCTTACCATAAATTTTAACACTTTCACTACTTAAAACACTAAAATAACTTATATTTAGCAATTTGAGACCCACTTAATTTACATTTAAATATAATTTCTGAGTTGCTTTTTAATATTTTCGTGAGCTGCCAGCTTCGGGCTAGGGCCTATCAACAGTTCCTAATCTCGTTCGTTGCCAGTTTTCAATGCATTTTTTTCTCTTTTTTTAATCGCTAAACTGTCACATAAACTTTACATTTTATTTGACAAGCGCGTTTGGCATACGAAAAATACCCCAAAAGACTGGGAAAATGAGAGTAGGTGAAGAGAGCGAGCAGTGGAAAGTGGGGGTAAAGCAACTTCCCAAAAAAAATAAAAGCGGGAAAAACAAAATGTAGACAAAATAGCCAAACAAATTTCTATTCGATAACACGCACAATATTCATCCGTCGGGCACATTAGTTGAAATTATGACAATTTCCAAAAAATACAATAATTCAAATTTATTTTTGTTGTCAGCTGACAGCTATTGGCTTTTTCTTTTATTATTAATTCAATTTGCTTTCGATTATCGGCAGCTGAGCCATCCATCGATTTCCAATCCCCCAATTTGGTTAGCTTATCGATTTTTCTTTCTCTCTTCTTTGTCCATTGAAATGATAATATCCATCTTCGTATTGGCTAATCTAAGTGATTTGTGAGCTTTTGTTTCAATACCCTTGTGAAAGCTTATGTAAATGGGCAGACACCCTTTACGAATGGATAAAGTATGACGGATAGAGTTCTATAAGAAGTTTGTACATGTTTCTATTTGCAAACAGAATTTGACATCATCACTTACTAAATTTTGTACTTAAAGTGGATAACATTTGATTCCTCACTACATAGCATTTATTCTTACCGGTGAACTCACCGTAGCGATTTTTGAGCCTCCACATTTCGTTCAGTATTGTAATTATAATAATAACTCTAGAGCAAAATTTTTAAATGTGTGTTTCAAACGACGTAGACAGGAAACGGATTTACGCCGAAAATCTGAAAAATACTGGGTCGGCTTTTCAGAGTGAAGCTTTGAGCCAATTTGGTCGGCGGATATGAGAAGCCATAACTCATGTGGCGGCTAAAACAATTTGATATCAAAAGAGCCTTGTCTGAAGATCGCATAAATTATGAACGCCAAGAGCCATTGCAGCTCCAAGCATATTCAGTTTTAGTTGAGAGGTGTTAGAACCTTTTAGTTTTTTATTTTTATTTGGTTTTTTGGTTTTGATTTCTTTTTTTGTTTTGGTTTTTTCTCTCATAAGAATTTATGTTGCTTTAAACAGACAGATAAACTTGGTGCCATTAGTGATTTATGGTGGGATAGCATTGGATTTTGATTGGGTTCCCAATCTCTACAGCTCTCTCTTTGAATTCTCTCTGCCTGCTATCTCACTGTGTCGGAGAGTTCAACTTTGGCTTGACATTGAATACGACAAAAGCCAAGCGCCGTTGAGAATGTGTTGACTATGATTCTATATAATACATAGTTGTTGTAGCTGTTAACTCGTGTGAATTTCTGTTTTCGTTGCAACTTTCAAAGTGCAGATACAAACGAACAAACAAAAAGATACACTGGTAATGGAGTCAAGGTTATGGAATTGCCTTAACTCATAAACTGCAGCAGACGTATTGAATTACAGTTGGTGAGTGCATTAAATTGCAAATGGATAGTTGGGTGGGTGAATGTTTTATTTGCCATATAGGATTTCAAGGCAGCTGTTTTTTATTTTGTTGTTTTTATTCAAATCGTATCAACAATCTTTTATAATCAGAATGCTAAAATAAACTCGCAGCTGATAAGAAAACTCTTTTTCCATTCCAAGTATCAATGAAAGTTTATTTACAAATATGCTATAAAACCTACCATTTATATATCATATAAAGCGATAAGGTAGACTTCCGCTTACAAATACAATAGAATGCATTGTGCTCAACTTAATTAATTAAATTTATTTTCGGAATGTAAAGGGTGGAATAAAATCTATTGCGGTTTGTTTTAGTGTAAAATCTTCACTGATGGAAATATCCTCACATTCTTCAGCATTATCATAATTCTGTTGTATTTTCTGTATTTTTTCATTCCACGACTTAACAATATCCTTTGCCAAAAAATTTGTATTCATTTCAAAGAGTATCGCGTTTTCATACGTGCCAACTCTCTTTAACTTATATAGCAGATCATCCATTTCGAGTTTTTTTAACAAACTACGTACAAGTTGTGTGGGATTTTCATTGATGTTGAGGTAGCCATTCTCCTTTCTATATAACAATCGAGGGCTTTGCTGCTCTCGATATTCTCGATTAGCATAAAATTCAGCTATAAAAGTTTGTTCTAAAATAAAAAAAAAATTTAATAATAATAATAACTACTCACCTTGGGCCAGTGAATAGCTGTGCAGAAACAGAATTATAAAAACGTATAAACAAATTTTTAGCATTTTAAACTTCTGTTTAATAAGACAGCTAAAATACAACTAAAGCTATATACTACATGAAATAATGAGATTAAGTTCGAAAGCTTGGCTTATCAGCTGACCCAAGAGGGCAAAAAATAATAATCTTCGTTTTGTGTTTTATAATCAAGTTTTTATTAATAAAATAAATATATATGTTTTCATAGGAATGGCTTGTGACTAATCATTCATTTAACTATATTATGCATGGAATTATTAAGAAATTAATATCTTTGTCTATGAGAAGAAATAGTAATTTTCACATGGTTAAGAAAGTTATACAGAATCGTAGTCTATCCATGCTAAATGGAAAACTAAATTCAATTGCAGAAGTTTTCTATAGTAACCCTCATAAGCAAATGTATTTTTGCACTTACAAGTTTTTCTTATGCGAATTTGTTTGTAATGTCATGAAAAAAGTTAAATCGAAAGACAAAAAATGTTTTCCCCATTTTAAAAAGCCGACTTCAACTTTTGTGTTTGGTGTTGGTGTTGTGTAAACAAACTTAGAAGTTTCCAGCTGTGAGCGTTGATTGCCATACGACACGATGCGTTTTCAAATACACATATATAACAACAACAACATCAACTACTACTACAACAACTACAGCGACAGCAACAAGATGAAACGAGAGAAAAAGCTACTCAGATTGCGCATACGACTTGTATGCACTCAATGGATGTTGCTGTTGTTATTGCTGTTTTAAACAAAAATAGCAAATGTTGTAAACATTTTCGAGGCACGCAATCAATGCATAGACTTGCCCATGGGCCAACTATACGCACACACACACACACACACTACTCTCTCACACTTGCATAAAACACATTGAATTTACAATTAATTTTTTCCTTGTTGTTGTTTCATTACAGATTCCAAGCGTTTTTCCATGGATTAAGGTGAATTTTATATTACGACGGCAAGCGAGTTTATGTTTTGTGTGTGTGTGTGTTTTTTCATTTCATTTGGCTTTTGTGAGCTCGCTTTTCATTAATTTCCTCCACCTTGGGTGCATGTCAATCATACGCAACGTTGGACTTAAGGTGAGTTTGCATATTTGCGCATGCTTTGGTTTTGGCTTTTCATTATGGAAAGTGAAATTTTGAAAATCGACATCTCATAATTGGCTTTCTGTTTCATCATCAACTCATTATCCGAATGGGCTATTGTTTTATTGTGTTAATCTTTTCGTCTTTGCTTTATGCGCTTTTTGTACATGATTTTACCAAGATCAATCAATTAAGTGAAAAGTTTTATAGAAGTATAGCTAAATCCGTTATTAATGTGAAATATTTTAGTTTTGGGTTCTCTTCACTTTTCATTATAGATTTCTCTCTAATTTCATTTACTTGCTTCAATTCAATCATCAAATTAAATTCCAGCAATCTCGCTTAAATTTTTAAATTGGCATTCTTTTTATGTTTATGGGATTGAACCTTGAATTGCCAAAGTAGCAATCATTCACACCAAGCAACAAATAACCGAGGAATAAAAAAAATGATAACCGAAATTCGAGTATTTGCGTTTTTAAATGCTTCGCTTATCGACAGCTCTTTCTCCTTCGCACTTTCGGTCGGTATGACTCTTCTTCTCTTTCTCACAATTTAATTAGACATTTTTATCTGAGCTTTTGCTATTTGACTCTGCTGTCAATTTGGCTAAAAATAAATTATTACTGCTTATAGTATATGTACAATATGATATCATGCCTCTACGTTTTAGCCAATTAAAAATAAAAACTTGCAAATGGCTGAAATCTTGTTGGAGCTGCTTTTTTTGTCGTTGTTATTTTTGTTGTTGTTGTAAATTATGACTAGCGATAATCACAGAACGAGGGAATTTATTTTTTTCAAAAAATGTTTTTTGCGTTGCTTTTTGTAGGTAGAATTATTTGCCAGATCTTGGCTTGTGTATGTGTTTGTGCAAAGTTTGGTCTAGTAATTAGCTAGGTGATTTTGCCTAGACCAGGTCCCGGGTGCATCTTGCATGCGTAGCTCAAATTTCAAAACTACATGCACTTTGCACAGATACAAAAGCCGGTCCGCTTGGGTGTGAAAAGATTTATGTGCCAGGCCGCAGCTGCTGCTGCAACTGTGGCTCTTGCTGCTGCTGCTGCTGCTGGCGGCAGTTATCAATGCGTTGGCCCACAGCAGCCACCAAGTTCCAGCAGATACAGCAGCCATTCACCCGTACCCCATACCCAAGACAATTCCAGTTTCTTACTGCGGCTGGCACTGCCTGTTGGTGGCATCTTGATCTTGAGACATTTCATTGTGTGTCTTGTGGCCTTTTATTTATGGCCTGCTCAGCTTTTTATAACTCTTCGATTTATATTGATTTGTAATGCACATAAAAAAGCCACAGATTTCATATACATACATATGTATGTATGTATCCCCCATATAATGTATGTATATGTGTATATGCATTTGACCTTGTCTGTGGCCAGGATAGTTGCCATAAATAAATAGCTTACGAAATGCTGCTGAAGGTCGCAGCAGCCAAACTGGCGACAAAGCGATAAAACAAAAACAAAACAAATAAAAAAACACAATATGCCTAAGCACAAAAAAACGACAAAAGCAAGCTCACTGAAACAATATGCAAACAACTTTTAGCTCATATTGCAACAAGTGCAATGCATTTCGTTGTCTGCAACATGTCAAAAGCACCTACCACCAAAAAAAAAAGGAAAAAAAAACAAAGCAAGGCAGAGCCATTGTCCGTCTCATTCCCAGGTGCTATGTCAGGTGACATAACTCGAGTTTCAGTTTTGGTCTTCGTTGGAGTCGTAAATGCACATTTATACCCTTGCAAAGTGTCGACTATTATTAGGTAGAAATTCCTGAAAGATCTAGCCTTTGGGAAATGTATTTTAAACGTTTTAAAACTTATTTTTCTGTTTTAAATTCTTAATTTCTGTTTCGCAGAAAAAAAAAAAATAAATTAAAGTATATTTAAAGAACCGAGTAACTGCGAAAAAACTTGGAATATCATTTACAGCAACTATTTTCTTAAACTAAAAGATCTTTTAGAAATGTCTGTATACATCCAATTATAGCTATGTAAAACTAAAGGTTCTAAAAATACTTGCAAAAAAAATGGAGAACTTTCAGATGGTTTTAGTTTTGAAAGGGTAAACAATCTTTCGGTTTACAAATGCTCGTTTTTATGTTTTGCTATCTATTGCACTGTTTCCACCTACAAGTGAGCCACAGGTGAGCATTGGCATAGATAGATAGATACATATTCGTTTTTTTTTGCCAGTGTCCAAAAAACACTTGTGCAGGCAAATATTTTACGAATTTCGTTTGAGGGAGAATTTGTTAGAAAAACTGCAGTGAACACAAAAGCTACAACAACAACAGCAACAACCATTAACCAACCAACAACATAAAAGACAACAACGAAAACCTGACCGAGCAGCCGTGTGCACATGACAATGTGTAAATTTATGGCAATTGCATAAGTTTGCTTTGGCTGGTACTTTTGCCATGCACAACTGCAAATAATGAAATATTTGTATTTGCTTTATTAATTAAGCTTCAGCTTTTGTTGTTGTTGATCAATAATATTTGTTTATACGATGAATATTTCCAATAATATTTGGCAATGCCTTTAGCATTAGCCATTGGCGCATTAAGTCCACAAATATGCTCCTAACTACACATAGGTGGGCAAAGAAGATGTGCATTAATGGGTTTTTTCGCTTTCGGTTGTTTGATGATAACTACATAGTAGTTTAGCGGAAGCCGATCAAAGCACATTTACTCATGCCCATAAACAAATCAAATCGATCCATATATGCGGCTATAGTTCGTTTGATGCTCCAATTAAAATAGCTAAATATTTCCGCCCAATGTGGAGGCGTAGATCGAAGATCAGAGATCAGGCATACTTCTTCGAGTCTCTGTGTATGCATGTATGTGTTTGTGTTAGCCTTCTAAATGGGTCACAGTTAGTTATTAGCGTTTGGCTTAGGCCATGACTAGACATATTTAGTTTTGGTATTTTTCATTCATTTTTGAAAATCAAGGCATCTAAGGCTTTCACCGCATATGGGTCACCATTCGGCAATCACCTTTCGCCAGCCAGAAGACAACACAGACAACAGGCAGCCAGGCAGCCACTATAGCCACACAAAGCCTCTTTCTGGCTCTCAATTCCTCTAATGAACTTGCTCGAGAATGGGCAAAAGGTAAAAAATCATCCAAAAAATATTCTAACAACTTGTTTTCTTGTGTAGGTGTTTGACCCTCAACAAACGATTGTGTGTGTGTTTTTTTTTTTGGTTTTTTTATGTTAATTTTTCTTTTGATCGGCTTGAAACATTCTTATACAATTAGTTTGGGATTGTATGTGTGTGTGTGTGTGTAGGGAGGTTTCGCTCAATCAATTTAAATACATTAATCAATTTCCATGTCAATCGTTTGCTCTTCTTCTTCATTCGCCAAAAAAAAGTAGAAGAAAAAGAGACAACAGCAAACAATTTAATTATAACAAATAACAGCAACAGAGCAACAAAAAACAACAACAACACTATGGCTATATCTGAAATTGATATCGTGACTTTGTGTAATTTGTAATTTACGATGAGATCACTTCCTCCTATCAAGTCAAGCCCGGGCCAAGCCAAGTCAGCCATCGGTCGCTATTGTCGTAGTTGCATTGCGCTATTTTCTTTTTGTGTCCCATGAGCATGCTCTGGCCAAGAAACATACGTCAATTCGTCGCCAAAGAGAAGGAGAAGCATCAGAGTAGCAGCATCAGGTGGGAGGTAAGTGGTGGCAGGAGGCTAAAGTGAAGCGAAGCTGCGACAAGATAAGCGTCATCATCATCGTCTTCAAGTTCGTTGCTGGCAATCTGAAATCCTATACCCCACAATGCTGTTCGCTTTGCAGCTTCTGCGCTCCCCTATGCAGTTTTTCTACTCACTGACTGACTGGCTGACTAACAGACATCCTGCGCATCATCATCATCATCAGAATCGGCATCAGCGTTGCCAGCAAAAGAGTTCACTTCAAGTGGCTTGAGACAAGGAAACGGGCTGCAAAACAAAAAATTTGCATTCGCATCCCCCCCGAAAGCCATTGGCATTGGTTTTAACTCTTCATGGCTTTGTCTTTTCGCATAAATTTGTTTTGGCATTCACCATTCCGATTCCGATTTGGTTTTGGATTTGAATTCGGATTTGGTATAAGGCAATGAAAGCAAAAGGCTCGGAAAATGTAAATCAAATGCCTTTCTTCCAGTTGATTGTATATTCAAATCGAAATTCATTTGCTTGACAAGCAAACAGCAAAACCTCAAATTGAATTAGCAATCAAGCGAATAATGTGACAAAGTCAATTGGAAATTCTCTCTTTTACTTGTTTTCTAATTAGGAGTAAGAAGAATTTCTATGATGAACAGAAAGCCATTTCAACCATTTTGATATCCAATAAAAATGTTAAAGTAGAAAAAAGATTGGACGTACTAAAATATTTATTTGCAATTTATGTCCGGAATAAAACATTTATAACGACTTTAAAGATTGCACTAAAAACTTGTTTCACACCTTCCAAAGAGTCACTTTCCCATCTGGCAATAGTTTTAAAGAAGCTATCAAACAGTTTTTTATAATTGGTACGCTTTAAAACTGATTTTCATTTTATTGCATTCGAATTATATTATTTTTTTCTCATTCTAAATAGGGCTTCAGTTTTTAAGGCGTTAAACCAATTTTGAAATGGTTCGTTAAATTCATTTTCATTATGATCTCACTTCCCAGAAACCTTGATCTATTACTGACCCATTTCCGTCTAATTCTAGATGGGAGTGTGTGTGTCTATTAAGAAAGTCCTTGACCTTTTCTTGGCCTTTTACGTAGTTTTACAATAAAAATTAAATGTTATAATAATAAATTTTCTGTGTGTGTGTTTTGTTTTTATACTTTTATAGCTTTGAAACTCAGTTTATAAGCGCTTTGCGGTTGCCTTTGAGGTTTTTGTCTTTATACACATTTTTTGTTACCATTTTATGTTCTTTTTTTTGAACTCATCAAAAATAAAATTACAAAACGTTGCTCAAGTTTTCAAGCTCCATAATAGCCACGTTATTTAATTAGTTGCCAAAGCCCACGCCCGGTTTAAAGAGATTCTTGATCATGTTGCAATATCAACTGACAGCTTGTTGGTCAGAGATAGATAGCTATGGCCATACAGTATATATGTATGTATGTGTGCATTACAGCTTATGTGGTTATTATTACCGAAGCATCTGACATCAGGCAGCAACGTGACAGATTTAAAAGTGTCAGCAGCATATTTAATGCCTACACTTTGGTCCAGTTGAAGTTGCAGTTGAATCTGCAGTTGGAGTTGAAGCTAGAGAAAGAGTCGCCATGTCGGCCTACGTTCTTGCTATTGATTTGTCAGTGGATGGCACACTGGCAGTCTGTGGCAGGCTGGCAGACTCTTTAAACAGATCGGACACTGACCAGCGAAGCGTGTGGGCAATGTCTGGACAAGAGTTACAGTCAAGTTGGCAACCTGACAACCAAACTAAGAATGCTGCATAATTCTCAAAAACTGTCGCGCGTAGGATGCTAATCAGATTTGCAATGCTGCTGATTCTCTGCCCCTTACGGAGGGATTGTGAAAAGATTGGCGCTTTTAATTATATAGCCAATAGGCGATTGAGTACCGTTTTGGGTGGCCCACTGACCAAAGTTGATTGTCATTTAAAGACGTCATAAAATTCAATTGAGAATTGTGATCACCTCTCACTCGCCAGACTTTGCTTTTCATATGTGCCGCCGCGGGTGCAGAGGCATTGCACCGCTCGATTGTTGCATAATGCTCCCCCAAAAAACACATACGGACAGAAACTCACACACACACAAATTAAGAGGCATAGAGAGACAAGAGAGTTAATTTCAGTAAAGGCAAACAAAACCAAAAGCGGCAACGCAATGCACTGCACTGTCCCCCTTTCAGTCCCAATTGACTGTGTGGTCCACAGACCCAACCAGACCAGACCAAGCCCAAGCCCAGGCTGCTGCAGGCATCGGTCTTTTGCGTGCATTCGGCGTCTCTCTATGTATTGGACTTACAACACAGAGAAACACAGAGTTAAAAAAAAAACCACCTAAAATTACCGCCGCCAATTTAATAGTCACACTTGTAGCACCAAAGCAGATTCAAAGCTGAAATTACGTGAATGCTTCCCAGCAGCAGCAACCAATGCAACAACACGCAATGTCCCACTGCTTGGTCGGCGTGTGAGGGCTTTAAATGCTTCTTAGAAATGCAAAGATACTTTTTTTCCACCTTTTGGTTGGACAAGCTGTTGCTGTTACTGCTGCTGTTGGTGGGTGGAGGCGCTGCTGTTGCTGGAGTATCAATATTCTCAATAGATTGTATAATTTTGTTTAGTTGGTTTAATAGTTTTTGAGAAAATCTGCAGCCTCATCGTAATGATGTGTGTAAATAAATGTTAAACAGCAAACGCACGATAGCCAAGGTTTTCTCTAGGCGACCTAAAAGGTTTTTGGAGGCAGGCGTTAATGGCTTTTTGATTGTTTATAGGTTGTCAAGGTTGTCCCACGGCCTGAACTAACTTATATACAATCGTACATATACAAATGCCATGGTCAGGGGTAAAAGGTTAAGGGTTAAATGGAGTAGCAGTAGTAGAAGCAACAACAGCGACAGCTGCCATTCTTGCAATGCAAATAATAATGAAGTAATTGATACGATACATCTCAGCATTTCCTTTACAAACAAATTATATTTTCAACAGCGATCGATCAAATTATATGTGCGGAGAGTGTGTGTGTGTGTGCATATGCAGGCCACCGTTATTATTATTATTATAAGTGAGTATCGTATGTCAACTAAAGCAAACGCAAACCGAGACAGGAGGTATAGATAAATCAAAGTCTGCACATTTATTTAGAGGGTTAGACAAACAGAGGGAAAACAAACTACAACTGAATGCCATATGATGTGTATATAATATAATGTAGGTATCTAGCTGCATGCATCTAACATATGTATGTACATATGTACACATACATATGTGCTATGGAAAACTCAAACATAAAACTACCGTTTGATCGATCGTTTTGATTAAAAATGCAACACATTTCTATATGATCTGTCACAGGCATCGACATCGGCATCGGCATCAGCATCAGCATCAACTCCAAAGCCGCAAAAGTCTTCGCCTTGTGGTCTGGTCTCGTCTGGCCCGATCTGGTCTGGCTAGGCCATAGGCCTGGTCTGATCCCGTCTGAAGAGAGAGGGACACCAGAAGACAAGCGAAATGTTTGTTAAAGTGAAATTAACGTCGCCAGCTAACTGGCTACCAATCAACAATCAACAATGCCAACTCTCTGTGCATGCGTGTGGGTCTGAGACTGCTGCAGCTGGTGATGGAGACGGAGATGGAGTCAAAGCCGAAGCCACCACCACGCATGCCAATGCGATCATCCAAGCTAGACAGGCAGCAGCCTTTCATTGGCATGCAGTTGTCGCCATTGCGTACATTTTCCGCGTGGCTGTTTTGTCTATTGCTCGTTGTTGTCTTTGTCGCTTCCTTCAAGACGATGACCAGAGTCGAGCAAGTCGATCAGTCGCCCAGTCGTTTAGTCGTTCAGTTTTTTCCAAAATACCAAAAATTCAAGCCTTCTTCGGGTTTCGGGTCTTATATTTACAATTAATGAAATACGATCTTTTTATTAACTATACATACATTTTTTGCATATGCATCTCCCGTCTCGACTATACCCTTTTCTTTCTCCTCGTCACGCTGACAATTTTTGAGCAGCTGCATTTGGTTAGTCGTATGCATTTGTCCATTAACCTTCATTAGGCTTAAAGCTATTAACACCAAATTGTCAACTTCCCCTTTATATTCTCTACATTTTTATTTTTCCATTTTCCCATTTTTGGTTTGCTTGCACTGCACTTGGAATCTCTCTTTGTGTTGTTGACAATTTCCAGCCGTTGCGATGCGATGGCACAATTAAGTTTTATTTATTTTTTATTTGTTTGTTTGTCTTAATGAACTGTGTGAAACAATTTCGATTGTTGGGCAATATCAATGTTGGCTTTCCAGCCAATTGCCACCACCCACCCATTTAAAAAAAAAGAGAGAGAAAGAGAGAGATCCAAAATCAAGCCACAATTTTGTCTCAGTTTCTTTGTTGGCCAGTTTTCTGGTTGCACATTTTTGTGCAGCGCAAATTTTTATTGCACAATTTTAGTTGTTGCTTTTTTGTGTTTTCTTTGTGAAAGAGTGGGGCGGGGAGGATTCAATGCAATAACCACAACTGACAATTGACTGGAACGAACGAACAGAAAAACCAACAGCAGCACCGTGAAAAGCGGCAAACAAAATGCGCCTAATTGTCGCTCTCGCAGTTGTCGCACATAACACTTTGTTTTTTGCTAATTTTGTGACGCCTGTTGCGCTTTAATGAATTTGTATTTCTTATTTATGCAATCCGTAAAAGAAAAAAACCAAAAAAATGACAAAAAAGACGCAACAAAAACTACGCATTCCAATTGCAATTATGCTCCAAGTGAAGCCTGTCTGTGGTATCTACAACAGACTCACGTGATTTGGTAACTTAATGAAACTCTTGACCACGGGGAATTTGTTCCATGAGTCGATATTGCAACTTGAATATACCCTGCATCTAAGTAAACTCTGCGGTTCGACGCTCTCTGGTGTCAGCTTTAACTTTAGTTAAACTTCAAAGACGAAAAATTGCTTAAAGAAAGTGGAAAACCATTTGATAAAATGAACTAATTTATATTAATAACAAGGTACGCTCAGGTAAACATTTAGTCATTCAAGGTCAGAGTTTTGCTAATACATTATATATTTTAAATTTTTTTTGTATCAAATTCTCGAATCTGTTGTTCTCATTCAAGTTTCTGAGAGCCAGTTCGACTCATCATGTGAGTCACATTTAAGTTTATTGGCTTTTGTTTGTGGGCAATGGAGCTGCGGTTCGGAAGACATTAGCATCTGTTATTTTCTGGTTCAATCTCTGACACCGCAACCGTTAAGATTGCATGCCTTGGCATTGGTCATTATCAAACTGAGGCATCAATCTGCCAGTGAGCCAGCACCAACAACTACAACTAAACAAAAAACAATTGCAAATTGCCATTCCCACTGGCCAATTACCACTTTCAAAATGGAACAGAAGGCAGTGGCCTGTGAAAACAGGTTTTCATTTTGCTCTAGCTCATCTCAGGGGAAGGAGTCCGATCAGTTGTCCAGGCTAGATGATTATGCAATTTACTAGAACTCTTGTAGCTGCATTGTTGTTCTGCTGCATCCATCTATGATATTCTTCTCCCAATTGCCATGGCGGCTAAATCATTTTTAATACCCAAAATTGAAAAAAAAAGAAATACTAAATAATCATAAATAACTGGGTTAATTTGTAACGCTTCTATGCATGCCAAATGAACCATAGAATCCAATCCGTTTATAGAGCACAAAAGAAAAACGAAGAAGACTCATCGAAAAGAGAAATAGACGATTCTAATTTACCAAAACGAAGGGAAAACTTGACACAGAATGTAAATGAAAATGAAATTCAATTAACGCTGTCATATCAAAAAAAAAAAAAAAAAAAGAAAGAAAAGAACTTTAATTGGAGTTGGAGATGGAATGGAATGGAATACTACCTACTAGATGTTGCTTGGCCTCCTGTCAAGTTCAAAGTTATAAATGTGCCACAGAGCGTGCAGAGTTTATTTAATTTCGATTTGTGTTCGTTTCTGGCATACGAAATTAGTTCAGATTTATATACATATTACTCAGTATTTCAACATTTTTGGTTTTTTGTGTAGATTTGTATTTCCTGCACTGCATTTGAAAGTCACAGAGAATTATTCTGTCATTGGTTGTGCCTGTTGCCCTGGGATCAATTACCTTTCAAAACCAATTTGCATTTGAAATGCATAACGAAATCGTGTGCACATAATATTTTGGCAGTCGCACGCTGTGTTGTCTCCTGTTGGCAGGCATAGTTTTGTTTACCCTGTAATACCAGAAATAGCTAGGAAGGGTATATCCATTTCAAGCTCATGTATATCAAGCTTTGCATACCTTTAGATATGAACGAATTTTGATCCATTATATTCCACATTTGAGAAGACAAGGACTTCTTTATTTAAGATTAATCCCTGTTCGATTTTAGATATGGAAAGTAGAGTATATTATGGTCGTTATTATTGCCTCATGTATGAAATTTGTTGTTCATTGTTTTTTAGCTGATTGGCATGCTTTCAAATTGCATATAGATGCAGGTGGCTCTCGAAGGGCTACGTCTGTGGTACTATCTGAAGTTGCAGTTTCAGTTGGGCCTAAGCACCCACACAGTCTTTCAGTCAGTCAGTCAGTCAGCCATTCAGTCAGTCATTTATAGTTTCGTAGTCTTATCTGGATTTCTGGCAGTTGCTCATTATTGCCACAGTTGGCTTTTTGATTCCATTTCATTTTCCTTTTTGTGGCAAAAGGTGTGTCAGTAGTTGCAACTGCCGCCGTTTGCTGCTGCAATCACGTTGCCTGCCTGATCAATTAGCTTGAGGCACGCAAGCGCTTCACTTGGATTCAACTCTCGTTGAGGGGAAGGAGAAATGGGTTAAACTCTGGCAAATACGTAGCGATTATTGTTTTATTTTCATTGTTGATTGAGTTTGGGCATTTGTTTATGCTAGCGGCTAAAACTTTATTAACAATTTCTTCACTCTTACTTTTAATTAAGCAATGAGTTTGCAGTATTTTTAGGGGATTAATTCTTGAAAAGTAAATCTTATGATGATGATTTGTCACATGTTGCCTCAAGTGGCATTTGTCAACGTATTTTTTCGATCTATCTATTTTTGGGTTAACACAACAAAACTCAAACTGAAGCTTTCATTTTCAGCCCTCTTTCTCCATGTCTATCACTCGATCTCGATGTGTGTACTATGTGTTTGTCTTGCCCCAAAGTATTGTGCAACACATTTGAATGTGTCACGCATCATTTTATTGAATTCTTGCATGCAACGGTCCAAGCATTTGTGACTTGCCTGCATATAAAAATACTTGTAGTTTGTAGCATTCTCAACAATTACACTTACAACAAATTAACAGTCGGGAGTGATATGCAGAGAGAAAGAGAGGGTGGATAATGGGTGGGGCAGCTACCCATGTAAATTATGACAGACTCTCCATAATTAATCAAAGCGTTAGGGCCGACGCCGTCAACGTCGGGGGCAATTGCCACAGCCGCCAGCTGCCATTTAGTCTCAATTAACAGCACAGTCAAATTAGCCAGCGATGGCTGTGTGAAATATGTTTGGCATTTGAAAGTAAAAACTAAACTCTGGCACCTACCGGAATTGGAATTTGTTATACATTTACTATGCGAGAACTAGAGACGAAAGCGACAGATGAACGGGCATTGTAATGTGGCCTTTTGTGTCGCTCAACCAGTTTAGAAATTCTACTGGTTCGAGCTTCAAGTTGAGTCTGAGTTTGCTTTTGAGTTTGAGTGACTGACTGGCTGACTGACTGAATGACTAAATGAGTGACGAAGCTAGCTTAACGTTGTTTCGCCTGACCATGGCGAAACCTGATGTGGCACATCAAGCGATTTGTATTTCAAATGACGTCTGGTTCCGTTGACTGGGCAAGAAGAGAGAGATGAAGAGAGAGGGGGCAAAAGGAGAGATATATATACATATAATATGTATATATTCGTATATTCAAACCAATGTCAGCTGATTGAATTGCAAAATAAAATTTTTGCTCAATCTGTTTTACAATTTAAATGCAATTCTTCTGGTGTTTAGTGTTAGAACTGTCCAAGAGTCAGTTTCACTTCTTTTCGAAGAAATTTGCCCTCATTTCTGTTTTCTCAAATCACCCGCTAATTTATGCCGCATTGCATTATCTCAATTTAAGTTGTGTTTATTGTCCAATAGTCAAACAAAACTGGCCTAACCACCTCCTACTGCGGCTCTAATACTACCTGTTTTGTTTTTTTTTTCGTGCTCATGATATTTGCCTTTGGTTTTTGTGTGATTAACATTTGCTTAACCATCGAAATTTATGCATTTAGTTAAACATTTTTCATGCGAAACACAATCAGGAAATTAGCATAAACAACAAAATGCGTGCCAATATTTTATACATTTGTATAACAATAGCCAATCCATTCGTTTAGTTGACAACTTAACTAAGTTTAACCAAAACTCTATATCTTTGGGCTTTCTCTCTTTTTTCCAGATACGACTCTATTGCCAATGCAGAGATCTTTGCATAAGAATTGCAATCAATAAAGGTATGTAACCGATTTGCTAATTGACTTAAAAAGGCCGATAAACCACTTTCCCAATGTGTCAAGAGAGAAGGGGGCAGAAAAAAAAAAATCGCCTAAAAATTAATAAACCAATATGGCAATTAAATCAATAAATATTTGCCATCTGCTGCTGCTGTAGCAAATATAGCCTTCTGACACGACATAAAAAACATGACAAATAAAGATTTTAAAAATATTTTTACACTTTACAAATGGCATAGAAGACACTTAGAGGGGTGACACTGGAAATAATTTATGCTAATCAATATATGTACGTTTACACCCTGTAATCTAAGTAAAGACAGAGTACGTTAGTGAATCGGATTAATACGAATTGCTGCCCACAAGAACTATATTTAAGTGGAATACTTCACAGTTACTTTAATTCATACAAACCAGTATGGAAGTAGATGGTTAAATGTTTAAAACTTGGTTTTCTCTTCTGGGACAGTTCGAATCATTAAAATTATACTCAAAATTATTGCAAATTGAATCTTAAAATGACTCAAAATTAAAGGGTATCTTAAAGCCAGCTATCTGACTTAAAGTTTGTACTGATTTCTGTTGGGTTTTTTCGAAGTCATTGGCCAGACCCCAGATTCCCCGAGACCAGGTCTGTCAGCCTCTTTGGGGACTTTTTTCTTTAATGTATTTTATATATTTCTATATACATATATTAAAAATCACAAAAGCAAAAAAAAAAAAACAAATGCCCAAAAAAAAAACCAAAACAAAATGAATATATACAGCAAACGTGTTTCTCCTATGAGTGTGTGTTTGTGGAAAACAGAAACAAAAAAGAAAGAAGAAAAAAATCCAAATTCAAATTGTGCGCCGTTGAAATTTGCGCTAATGTTGCCATTTGTGTGGTTGTTGTTTTTGTTGTTGCTGTTTGCTGGCGGCGTTGATGGGCCAGTTTTGTGGAGCTATATAGCCTGTTCGTGTCGCCGTTGTTGAAGGTGTACACTTTGAGTTATTTTTGGTATGCCTTCCGACTTTATATGGCCGCCCCATGCCGAACAAGATTTCTGCGCGCCTTTTGCACCGACGCTCTACGGGTTTTCATTTTGCTTTTCTAATTCTTATGCAAATATGTGCTACATGTGTGTGTTGCGGTGAGTGAGTGTGTGTGTCGAAAGTCGTGTATGTTGATGGCTTCTGTGGCTCATCGCTCCCCAACTGTTTACATTTCCATGGACAGACACGACTCTTTTTGTGTTGGTCTGTGCTGTTGCAGGGGGAGAAGAATTGCATATAATCAGAAGATTCTTGTGAAATTTCTATGACTCAAATCGTCAAAAAAACTCAACTCACTCGAAATCGAATTCGCATTAAAGGTGAAAACAACATTGTTTGTTCTCCAAAGCGGCTCGGAGGGGAAAGAGTGCGGCAGATAAAGAAGAAACAACAATGATAACTAACACTTTTAAATGGCCATAAATGACAGAGCAGATAAAGAAGAAGCAGGCCATTAAGTAGCAGCGAATCAGAGTATAAAGAGTGCAAATGACAGAAATAGAAAGAGAAAATAAAGTAATCAAGAAACGGAGAGAGAGAGAGATACATTGTAAATGCAAAAGGCAAACAAAAACTTCGTCATAAAAATAACGCATACGCCATGTGTGCTTAACTGACTCATCGGCAATTAACAATTTAGAGAGCTTATTTTAACTGGCGCCAATTTCAAAAGTTTCTCTCTATTTATATAGAGTCTTTATTATTATTATTATTCTCTAGAATTGCATTTTCTACAGACTACGATGTCGCTCATTATTTTTTAGCATTCAAAAGAATTAAAAAAAAAAAAAAAAAAAATCTCTTACATTTCTCATATCTATAACAAGTTGCCGCTTCGTTTTCTTGATTTGCTTTAATCTTTACTATGTTTTTGTTATGCTGCCAGACCTAAGAATTCGTTTCATTAAAGCGCACAGCATGAGGTTTCTTTCCTCATGCGCTGTTTATAAAGTTGACATGCAGAACGAATCAAAACCATGGATTGTTCGTTCCATAGAAAACAGCGGCAGCATCATTTTATGGACTCTGCATCTGCCATTTTTTTGCAGATGCAACATAAACTCACACTTAGAATCAATAAACGTAAACTGGGCAACGCCTGCCCACCTACGAATTGGCATGGACATGTGTAAGCTATAAAACTATAAAATAGCACAAACTTATGCCAACAATAAACATAATCTCATCCAAAAGCCCTATGCCAAAAAAAACCCCGACCCAAAAGAGTCGATAATAGTAAAGATTTAATTCTGAGGTTTTCTTCTTATAGAGTTGTTGTTACATGCGTAAACAAGTATTTTTATGGCACACGGACATAAAAGGATGCCCCTTTGGCTGTAGATCAGTAACGCGTCGCCCATGATCGGGACACAGCCGTAAAAGCACTTAATTGCCATTTTATTACTAAAGCTATTAGGGCCTTACTATACCTTTCATTAGACCAAACTCCTCCACCACATATACACACACACATACAGACACAGACACAAACTCTCTGACTGAGCTTCAAAAGCTTACAGATGGAAGCATATTGCACCACATCAGGACTGAGGTTGAAGCATGCAAAGTGGACTCGTGGTTGGCTTGTGGACGTACCCTTCAACGATTTCAAGCCGATCGCCATATCTTTAATGAAATCTGCATGTTCTTTCCTTTAACAAGCATTTCCCTTGTCTAGTCTCACTCTCATCTCTCTTCTCTTTCTTTCTGTAATTCTGACTCTGTTTCTCTGTGTGGTAATACATACTTGGAGTCTACAATGCACACCAATGCCAGTTCTAGGCTTTAGCTTGGGGGGCTAAAGCTAGATCACCAACTTAGTTAGCGTAAATATTAACTTGTAAATATGATGATGCACCCATGGAAATTGTATGAATTGCTGATAAATATCATTACGTTGCTAGTCTCGACAGACAAACGGACAGAGAGACAGAGAGACAGACATACAAATGGAAAGATGGCCAGCTAGTCGTCCAGTGAGCCTCCTTTTTTTTGTATTCAGTATTCGTTATTTGTATTTGTATTTACATTGCATTTCGCCTTGCAATTCTATTAAGATTTTTATCTAAAGTGCTTGTACAGCCTATTTGTTGTATTGCCATGGAGCGCAAAGTGTACTCGTAATTGTTTAGCAAATCAGTTGAGAGCCAAGAGCGGTTGCTGGAAGTGATGTCTATTTGCCATTGCCAGGGCTCTTGTTGTTGAACTGTTGTTGTTATTATTGAGACTGATTACACAGTAGTTATAGCTGACAATTTGCAATTGATTTCCCTTTTCGCAGGTTGCGATCTGAGATCAGAATTCACAAGTAATATCTAAGCAGCGACATAACAGTTGTTGACATCATGGAGGTCATCATAATTCTATACACTCACAGCACGCTTTGTGGTCATATAAATAAGCTGCATTAGAACAGAAAAATGGGGAGTCAGATAAAGAGGGGCAAGAGGGATGCAAGAAAGACAAGAGAGTCAACCACAAAGACGTGACAAATGCACTAAACGAGCTACTTTATAGCGTGGGAGTTGGTTGCACTTCGTCTATACATATATTCATCTTCTGTCCCAAAGTTCATGAGAATGCCGGGTCTATGGCGCCAATGGATAGATAGACTTCTGTCTCTTTCATAAAGTCGCTCATATTTCAATGAAACGTGCACATAAACTTCACTTCCTACTCGCACACTTACAGACAAAAAGAGAGAGAGAGAGAGAGAGATAGAGAAAGAGTGGGAGATGAGCGGAATGGAGTGAAGTGAACCCATCGCTAATCAGAGTCGCCCTATGGGGGCCTTCATGTGGTAGTAAATTCGAGCACTCAACACGGCCAGCGGGCAAGCGGAGCGACACAGTTGGACATGGTCTGGCCGATGTCTGCTCCAGTTTACCAAAAAAACGAAACCAGAAAAATATACAACCAGGTGCTAGTGCGCACGCTGCGTATGCTTATTATTTTCTAAACGGGTTCGAGTTCATTAAACGATTAGCCCTCTACACAGTTCTAAGCGTCATGGTTGTTAATGTTGCTGGTTGCTCTTGTTGCTGGTTGCTGGTGTTGTCGTTGGGGAACACGAGCCGCGGTGTTGCGTGTGCGTCTGCCAAAGTTATCGCGGCTTTTTACACTAAGACGAAGGCTAATATGTCATTTGGTCAATGATACGCGCGCCACAGTCAACCAATCGAACTCTCCGCAGAATAAAGAAAGAAAAAGGGGAAGAGAAAGAAGGTATCGAGTGAAAGAGGGGAAAACATAGATATAGCGAACGGTGCGACCAAAGCAAAACGCTTACTGTCATTGGTTGAGGCGCGTATAATTAATTGCTCCTATCAATATCGCTGTTTGTGTGCTTTTTATGTTGCTGCTGTTGTTGTTGTTGGTGGCGTTGTTGATGTTTGGCTGCTCACGCATATGGCCAAAACTAAACGATGCATGCGCCTGGTCAATCCATGGCCCCCATGGCCATTGGCAGCACCTCATTGAGATAAGCCTGTCCGTTAATGCGATTTTATTTGGTTTTTACATAAATCATTTGTATGCGAAAATGTTATGTCAGCATCTTTTTTTTTTCTTTTTTTCTTTTTTGGATTTTTCTGTTGTTGTTTTAAATGAACAAGATTTTGCTTTTTATGGCCATAAGAATATAAACATCTGAAATGACTTAAAATGGGCAGTAAATATTTAAGAAAACTACATTTTATTACTTAGTAGAAACCTTTTTTTCGAAGTGTTGGATTAATAATTTATTTTAGTTTTATTGCGTGATAAATTTACTTTATTCAATGTAAACTGTTCAGTTTATTTAACTCTAAATGATCTACTTTATGGCATTCTGAATTTAGAACGCTTCGATTCCTCTTGGACACTTAAAACTGCTTCACTCGGCTCTTAGTCAGTGCAAACAATTCACGTTTATAAACAAAAACTTTGCCTTTGTTTCATTGTTCTGGACCTTGAACTTAGTTGAGTTGAGAAGTTTTTGCAAAATGCAAATTGAACAGCACTCAGATAACTGCCCACAAATAAACCAACCGCAATGCGACGAAAAATGACTCACTCACTCGCTGTTTAGCGGATGTGGCCAATAGGGTTTTCTATAGTCTTGCCATAAACAGCTTTATGACCATCGTGTGGGTGAGAGTGGGAAACACCTTTAAGGCAGGCAATGAGCTCCAACAAATGGCCAATTATGACGATCGAGAGAGAAATGACAGCCAAGGCATCAGCGAGAGTGAACATGGGCTTGGTCGTGAGTCATTCATTCAACCAACCAACAATCCGTCTATTCATCCATCCATTCGCCACTTGCGGCAGATGAAAACTTTGTTGCACAGTTATTCTAAAAGTAAAATCCACTATACGTTGGAATATGTGAGCTTGAGTTTTAAGAATGAGATCGAGTCTTTGTTTGAGGCAATAGACTTTATTGCATGAAAAAAAAAACTTTTACTGCAATGATGGTAAACAGACCACGAATACCAAAGTGCAAGTGCAAAATTAAAACTTAACACAAAGCCCGCAGCTAATTTATGCCTTACTTTTGCCGGTCTTACTGGAGTTGTTGCTACTGCGGGAATTGCTTGGGCTCCATGCTACTGTCTGTTGCATGCAAATGCAAAATGATTGATGTTGCCACGTTTGCCTTTTGCCGCTGCTGATGTTGTTGTTGCAGTTGCAGTTGTTGTTATTGTTGTCGTTGCAGCAACAACGAAAAATTCTCTTTGTTCAAAATGTTGGCATTTTGAAGTGCGAGTAATTGCAGCTGCAATAGTTTTTCATGTTATTGCTCTGGTCAAGTCGCTCGGCATTTTGGCAATGCAAGAGCCTTTCACAAGACAGCCAGAAAGAAAAATGGGTCTGCCAAGTCGGTGATGGGCACTTGAATGTTTTGGCCTTTTTTTTTTAAATTATAGACTGCAACATATTGCAGATGTCCAAATAGTGTAGAAAAATTTAAAAAACCCTTTTAAATGCCAAAATACACTTAGAAAGAGAGATGAATCGAGAGATTAACTAAATGTGTTTACTAGAAAAGCTTTGTCTTTCTATCTAGCTATACTTAGATAATGTTTTTCTAGTAAGCTATACTTAAGAATAACACTCAAATAAAGTTTTCTTGCATGATTTCTACACAAAACTTCTTGTAAATACTCTGGTTAACTAGATTGCTAAAAAAACCATCTTAAATAACATGCACATCAATGTCTATGGCTAAGCACTAGAATAAATCTGACTCTTTTGCTTACTAGTATATAATTTATATTTTAACACCTTGTCAATATTACCAGCAAACTGAAATGGATGACCTTAGTTTCTGGTTAGAATTTATGTGGTTCTGTGTAATTCACAAAAGAAAAGAAAAACACAGCGTCATAAACTTTTCTTAACCTAAATTCTATTTAGACAATTTTTCAGCTGTTTTTGTTGCTGTTTTGTTTAACCATATTGTAATATATGTTACGAAGGTATATAATCATATTCACCTTGACAGGCTAAAATCTGGTTTTACATTCGTAAATCTCACAAGTTATGCAAAACAATTTTTATTTTAAATACCTCTGGTCTGGTCTGACTTGAGGGCTGGCTGGTTGGCTGCTTGCAAAGGGCCTTCAGTGCAAACTGACGGCCAAAACAACTGAAATAACCAAACAAAAAAATACAAAATATTGTGGCTAATTACGAAAAGTTGTGAAAGAGAGGGAGACGAAGAGAGGGGCAGATAGATCTACACACACTCATGCCTGACATATGCGTGGTGTAGCTACAGGTAATTACTGACCGAGCACAAGCCACATTATTCTTTTGTGCAATGAGCAAGACGCCGTTTCTGAACCCTGGCCCTGGCCCCCTGCCCCTTCGACTCATGCCTTCCGCCTACCGCCTTCCGCTTAGCGGTTTTGGTTGCGACCAATGCCGCCGACGACACTTGTGCGCATGTGCAGCCACTCCATACACACACACACACACAATAATTTTATGTGTGCATGTGTGTGTACTTTGGTTGGCATGTAAAAGCTAAAAACTGCCGCTAGCGCAAAACAAGCAACATAGACGTCAGTCAGGCTCGCCGAAAAACCGGTTGAGTTATGAAAAATTATGATTGTCACCGGTTGGTCTTTTGGACGGCAGCAACATCAACAACAGCAGCAGCAGGGGTAACAACAGCAACAATAACAAAAATGTGTAACAATTTCAAGTTAAACATGAGCTTTGTTTGTCTCTCGCTCTCAGTGTTGTTGTAGTTGTTGTCTTTTTGCATTTACGCTAAAAGCCAACACCAAATAGACAACAATTACAGTACCAGCAACATCAATGGCAAGTGGGTCTGGGTATCTACATATAATTATTTGCCCACGTTTCGCATGTCTTGCCAGACTGACTGTCGTCGTTGTCACCGCGACTACAGATCGCTCTAAGGTGTGTGTGTGTATGCACAAACAAATTGCTAGCATTTTTGCATTTGGCAAGTTGTAGTCATAATTTGTTGTTTTCTTTTATTTTGGTTTTGGGTTCAATGTGGGCTACATGTGTTGCCAGCAACATGCCAACAACAGCTGTTTGCAACATGTTGCCAAACGCCTCATTTGCTAGCCAAACTCGCCATCGCGCCATTATCAATTTGTATGGACCGAAGAGTGAACACTTGCCGCCAATTTAAATGATGGTTTTTTGAATCGCATTTCTATTTGCTGCTGCAGCGTCTGCTTTATTATTATGCCTCTTCTTTGAAGTGCAGTTGAAGAATTGGTTGTTGTTCTTGCTTCCTTTTTTTGCAATTACGCGTGCAACATTTCAATTGAACAAATGCAAGCAACCAGGCGACGTTATATTTAATGCAGGCAAAAAGGGCACGACCAAAAGGGGCAGGGGCAGGAAATACTTTATAAATACTTGAAGAGAAACTTCGAGCTAAGCCCTCCCCTCGCATCCCAACTTTCTGTTTGACTCCGCCTTAACGGCAGCTGCGTAAATTGTCATCAGCTGTCAGTGTCACTTTTAATTAGTTTGTTTACAACAACAGCATCAGCAACAGTCGCATAGGGGAACACGCACTGCAATGCCACTCGAAATGAGTCTGCCTCCATGCATTGTTCCAATCATAATTTCAATTTGGTCTCAAGTTCTTCCCTTGTCTTTACTTAATTCTCTATCGGTCTCCAATTGTTTGTTAAAAAAAAAAATGCGCCTAGAAAAAACTAAAATTGATAAACTGAACATGGTTCAATAAGAATAGAAATGAACAATAGACACTTCGTTTACAATAACAAGAATTGAGGGAAATATATATAAAATATTGAATAAAATATTGCAGACGAAAAATATTGTTAAGGAGACTCTCAAGGCGTGAGACCTTTGAATAAATAACTTGACTTACGTCACCTTTGTGCTTGTCGTTTATATTTAAAAGGAGAAACTAAAACAGAGCTAGCTATAAGCTAGAATTAGTATTAAGTAAGACGCCTACGACTAAAAATCCCTAAGACATATTTTTCAATGCGGAGCTAAGAACCAGCGATCGTGTTCATAAAACTTTATGGTTAGCAAATTTAATGCCGTTTTATGGCCAGAGAGAAAACGAGAGAGACAGAGACCTTATTGTTATATTTGTTGCTATTTTGTTAGCATTTATTTCACCATAATATTAGCAAACAATAAATGTTAATTAACAACATTTATGTGCTGCGGCCCATTGACACTTGCCATAAATTTTTGTTTTGTTTGAATTTTTTTTTTTTTTTTTTTATCTTTTCTTAGCTTATTAAGAATGTAGCTCGACTTGTGCCCAATATTTTTTTCCTCTTTGTAAAACAATTTTTGTGTTTTTAATTTTTTCTTTTTGTGGTAAAATTTAAAATTAATTGAGAAAATCAACAAAGTGAACCTGTTCGTTGGATGATGTCAACGTAAAGGCATGAAATGAATTTGCATTTTTTGGGCATATTTCAAGTAATTTTACTTAGCTGAGAGAAAAGGAACAAAGAAAGGCAACGAGTGCGGGTTCAAAGAATCGTGAAATGATATAATTTATTGAAAAAAAAAAACAACATTGAGAAGAAAACTTAAATGAAAGATGCAGTGGCAAGTACTTTTTCAATGGGTTCTTTTGATAAAAACCAAACAGAAAGTCAACATTAATTCGGTTCTTTGCTTGGTTGACTTCAATTTAAGCTAAATTATTGCAAACTTCGCAAGTGGATCTCCCTCTTGGAGGAGAGTGTGTAAGGGGAAAAGGGGGGGATGAAGACAAAACATTTTACATACTACAACGGATCCAGGCACATTTTTCATTACAAATTGAGTCATTAAATTTATTTATACTCGTTGAAAGGAGCAGCAAAGCGCAGTAAAAAGCAACACTTCCGCGTTACTCCAACTCTCCCGGACGACTCTTGTCTACCCATTTCTGGGTCAAATTCGGTAGAATGGCTGGCCGTCCTGTGTCAGAGTCTGTTTCTTTTTAAAGAACTGCTTACTTGGGTCACATGCATGCATATGGCAAATGGATGCAATTCCCCCTACTCTCTATATCCTCTCACCATCAGTTGTTGACTACCCCCAATATAAGTATCATTTTTTATAGCTTTTCATTATGGTTTCATATATAATTCTTAATAAGAAAGTTGGTCCCGCTGTTCTTTGGCTTTGTTTCGGCGCCTGCGCAGTTTCTGGCACACAAGATATACAAACTTTTTATATCTTAAGGTAAATGAATTTCAGATTTGGCATCATTTGCCTCGTTCTTTGTGGGTCGCATGAACTTTTCATTTCACTCGAACAGAGAGGAAGAAAGAGACAGAGTTAGACAGGGAGAAGGAGATCATGTGAAGGGAGTGGAAGACACAGACCTATAACAATTTGATTGGCGTGAAAAACAACTCAACTATCAGCATCAGGAGCCTAGCATCTCTATGATTTAGTGTGCCGTAGCCACTTGACAATAATTTACGCAAATAGCATAATTCGCTTTATGGGCGCAACACGATGATGATAATAATATTGATGATGATGATGATGTTGATGACGACGATGATGATGATAATCATGCGGATGTGCGGGCTGACTGGCTGGCTGGATTTCTGTCTGTCCATCTGTTTTTTCTGTCTGCTCCTGCAATGACTATAACTATGTAGTTAAAGAGGAGTGCTCGACGCGCTTTCAACGCCAACGCTGAAATTGAAACGAGTGCAGACCAGACCCCATAGACAGAGTCAGACTCAGACTCAGACTCAAAATTGGAGTTGGAGTTGCAAACGTAGCTCTGGAGCCAAGGCCCGGCTAAACAACATTGTAGACTACGCCTAATGAGGCTTTTGTCTGTGGGATGGTCTCTGCCATGTGACTCACAATGATTCTCACTTGGCCGGCACTGGCAGGGCGTGTATTGGTTATTTGCGTGCCGCAATGGTCCAATCGATTCTGGCATCTACAATAGTCTGCCACATCAGCAGTAACAACAACAACAACAGCAGACTGATAAGCTTTGGGTTATTTGAAAATCGCCGCTTACATGCACAAAAGCCATGCTCAAAGATTGCAAAAAGGATTCCTTTTAATTGCAATTGCAGAAATGCACAATTCCACGCACATTCACATTCACATTGGCAATCACAATCACAGCCGATGGATTGGCCAGACGCTCTCGTCTCTATATAGCCTCACGCCATATCAATTGTCGAAATCTCTGCAAGACGCCAACCATCCAAGCAGTCATCCAAACAACTAGGCAACCAACCAAGCAACCACTTGGGAATATCATCAGAACGCACGTCGTAGAATTTATTGGCGCTAGACATGCAAATCCATGCGGTAGAAGGCCCAATCCACAGACCACAGTTCGAGGCACTGGCTCCCAATATCGATTCGAGTCAAAGTTGTGGATCGTTTGCCCATCGATCGATCCATTAGCCTGTGGCCCGGGCTACATTCTAACGAGTTTCGTAATCGTCTAGTCGGCATAAACATAAATCATAATAGCTTTATTTATGCCGCGACAGTTGTTACAATTCTATCAGCGCAACGCACACACCAAAAAGAAAAAAAGAAGCAAAATACCCAAAAAAAAAAAACGGAAAGGAAACCAACAAACAACAAATAAAAATCCAATAGAAACTGAGAAAATAATAAACAATTTAAAGATTGAGACCATTTGAGGCGTCCCCATTTTCTAGACAAATCCATGAAATCAAATAATAAAGTGCTTCTGGCTATGAGTTCAGCTCTGTTATTAAAGATGCTCCAAAATGAATTCTAATCCAACTATTGTTCATGCAAATCGGTTTACAGCATTATACTTTATGTCTGTATTAAAATTGTTTCTGTGTTTATCATCGAGAAGGTAAAATATCAATACATAATTATGTCGTTTAGAAGACTCAGAGATCTTTCTTATTATTGTTTTTTTTTTTTCTTTAATTCCATAGAAATATGTTATAGCTATCAAGGAAATCATATCAATAAAACATCTTAAATAAAATCCAAGATCTACAATCTATATATGTGATTAAAAAAACTTTGGTAACAGGAATAATAACCAGTTTTAAAGTGTCGAATTCTCTTTAAAACTTTTCCTAGAAAAAATTAAAACTAGTTTGAATCAAAAACTAAATAACTTGACATTGATTTTTTCGGAAGTGATCATGTTTCAGTAAGATATTCTCTTCAGAACAATCTGTTATGTTAGTAATATTATCATCTATGTCTAATTATGTTCTCTAAACAATAATAAAATGGTTTTGGAATCCCAACCTCTTCTTCTACGACTTGAGCTGTGTTTTGAAGAGCTCTCTTGTTCCTTAAACCGTTATGACAATGTAAAATATGTAAATTTACCAAACCATAAAAATGAAAATGAAACGAAAAACCTAATTACGAAAATCTCATTAAAGAACTCTTTGGCATTTGTCGCTGTCAGAAGATGTGGAAAACTTTGTTGTTCATATTTACCTTTGGCACCTCATTATGATGACGACCCAAACCGTCAGTCCGTCTGTCTGTCTGTCTGTCCGTCTATCTGTCCAGTGGTGCGTTCGTTCATTTGTACGACCGCAGACATCAACGGCGACAAGCCCCTTGCCACTCATCCAATAATTTAGAGAACAATTACCACAAAGCTACATGCTCTTCAAACAGATCGCTTGGCGCAGCTTGCGGTATTCCATTGTGGGACTCATTAGTAAACAAAATAGGCTAGGTGCATTAACCTGTAGTGCATTCACTACAAATACATACGCATAAAAGGGAGAGAGAGAGAAAGAAGTTTCTATATAATGCAAGTAGTTTACAATGTATCCAAGAGTCAACTGGGTCAACTGGCAGATTAGCGCTTCATCAGTCGATCAGACTGATTGATTGTAGCCAATTATGCTCTCTCGGAGCCGTCTATTCGATGATTATATAATAAATTCACATATGACTTTGATCAGGCAACGACTAATAGAAACATATATACGCATGTACACATATCTTACAGCCTAAACAAAATTGTAACAAATTCTCCACATAGATTTGAGTTTGAATTTAATTTTGATATCGATGTGAATGGGCATTGGCTTGATTTGAGATGATTGTTTATTTTATTGTAAGTAAACATCCGGACATGCAACAAATTGTTGCATATTGTGCAGGAAGCTATCGTGTGCAGACTGCTGCTGCTGCCTCGCCATAGGGTATGCATTTTTCATCTGCTTTGCTGTTGTTTTTGCTGCTGCTGCTTTTTTTTTCGGGGAAACGATTTTCCATCGTTTATTTATCAATGAAGTTGCCGGCAGTGCAGACGTTCATATTCGTCGCCAAGTTGTACATATTTACTCCGTTGCGGTTGCTGCACTTAATCGTAAAAAGTTTAATTCATTTTTTAGTGCATTTAATTATTATGTGTGTGGCAGCAAAATGTATACAATTTATTGCAAAAGGTGTGGCTTACGTTTTAAACATTATTGCTTTTCAGATGCTAAAAGACAAGAGTCAAAAAATAAAATCCCCATAAATACATAAAATATAAATTTATAAACGAAAAAGAAAAAAAAGTGAAATAATTTATGTATCTCTTGTTTCTGTTGCAGGTAAAATTATGCAAATTATTTCGATTATTTTTTTGCTTGGATTATGCAGTGCTGATTGTGTGCTTAGATACGTAAATTAATGTATATATTTATATATAGTTGTGAGTATAGAGTCTATATATCTGATGTTTTTTTCCCTCCATATTGGAACATGCCAAATTGTTCAAACAAATATTCTTACTTATGCTATGATTTGTAAGCGAATTACTTATACGCCTAGTAAACCATAACCTTTTGTGGGAAATGGACATTTGTCCAATAGAGTTAAAAATTGGAAAGTTAAAACAGAGTTTATTCTTAACAATTGAATTTCAATTTCCATGAATCTCAGGTTACATTATGGAAATAAAAGCCTCCTGTTGTTTTATCTACTTCCATTAAAAGTGAATTTCTCCCACAATTTTAAACAAATAAAAGAATAATACAATAATACATTTCGACATAAACGAAAAGATAGTTAACCTCTACAAAAAGAATGATTAAATGGACAATGACTAGAGACTATCCCCTATTGCCATTAAAATTTGGCATAAACGCCAAAGAGTAAGAGGTGTGCCTCCACATGTTGGCCAAAAAACCTTGCGTGTGCATGTCAATTTAAAATTCATTTGACGTAGCAAGTCCTTGACACCTTTTGCTGCTTAAATTTTTAATTACCATTTTTAGCTTAAGCTGAACAAGAGCACACACATTTGAATTGCGTTCAACCAATTTGTCATCCTGCTTGATACAATGCGGTTTTGTTTACAATTAGCCCCTACTCCCCTCAATGAACGAAGACTTGGCGTTTATTTTGGTTAATATTTATGCTATTTATGCATGTGCGCGCATGCTTAATTACAAATTCACTAAAACTGTCACAATCACTGAACGCTGAGCATTTGTCAATTTGACAGCAACTCTAAGATTGCGCACTTTTGCGCTTAATCTTGTGAATAGAGAGCACATGTGAAAGAGGGAGAGAGATGAATGGGAGACATTTGAGGCGCACGCGCAACAGTCAGCTGTCTGTATGTCGGTCTGACGGTCTTTTAGCCATGTTGACTTGCGGAGAGTTTTTCTTGAATAATGCCCGCTTAGCACGCATCGCGCCAAAGTCGTCCGCGTACACACCCTAAGAAGTGCTCATATTTCATGTGTCAATAAACTGAAACTGAGTGAGACACGCGCACTAGGGTTAGCTGCTGTTGCCTTCGCCAAGCCCCGCTTTTGCGTATGAGCGATTTATTTTATTTATTTAGCTCTAAGGTGCTCTGGGCTAAACTGTAATGATATTTTCATTAACTTGGCCTTTTGACGACCACGCATGGCTAACAATCAAAGCAGAAAATGAAAATGAAATTGGAATTGCCGGCACAGCTGCTGCAGGTGGTGAAGCATTCGTATAGAGATCGATTGCTAACCAGTGATTGTTGAGTGGCCCATTGAAAGGTGTTCAAAATTCAGCACTAATGCCGCCAATTAAATAGCGTATAAGCATTTCGTACAAGTATTTATACAAGACGTCCTTGTCCTTGTCCCTGAATCACGGCAACCAAACAATACAAAAATTAAATCAATACGCTGCAGGGCAAATATTTTTTAGCAAACTGTAATTGAACCAAAAACTAAAGTAAAAATACCTCTTGTTTGGCTTTCATCGCAAAAGTCATAGAGAACTGATTGTAATCTGGTAAGACCGATGGCTTAGAAAATATCTGTGCTTAGATTTCGATGTTTTTATCGATAAAATAATTTAGCTGAAAGACAACTTCAAGCTAACTTTGATGGTTGTTTACCCCTTTCCTATTTGGATATCTTGAAGAGTTTATGACAAACAGACAACGCAGTTAATTTCAATAAAATGCCTTCACTATATGCCTGTCTAACGAGTCCATCAGATTTGCCTTTCGGTTAGGGGGCTTGATGAGAGATGCTGGGGTAGGAGGGGTGGTGAAGAAAAGATGCCGCCCAAAAAGCCAACGCATGTTAATGTTACCATTGGCCCATTCGTTGACGCTGACGCTCTCTGTAGCTATAGCTGTAGCTGAATCATGACGCGATCACGGCCCGCTGTCATTTTAGCCATTTGCGTTGTCAGTTGTTAACCATATACGAATATATGTATGTGTACGAGTGCATACACAAAAGGATTTGTCTGTGGCCAAAGGCGCTTTGATTAATTGCCGACTTAGAGAGCCTGCGACTGTAACCGAATCCAAGTCCATCGAGTGGGGGTCTGTATGCCGAGTACCGGCATTCTTGTTAGGCCAATGTGATGCCAAAGCTGACGTGTGGCGTTGGCGTGAATCACTTGAGCCAAAAGGTCAGGCAACAAGGTTGAAGAAATGCAAACTGCAAAAATTAATTGCCAAAGCTGTGTCTGGGAAATGCGGAAATTAATTGGATGACTACCACAAAAAAATTAAAAAAAAAAACCACAATGAAAAACGAAGAAGGAAAACTGGCGAAACGGATTGAAAAAAGTCAGGCGACAGATAGACCTAAAAAAAAAAAACTTTGTGGCGCAACAAATTGCCAACAAATTTCGGCTCAATAATAGATGGCCAAAAAGCGTTTAGCTTCTGCGCATTTTTGCGTGAAGAGAGACAGAGAGAGCGAAAGAGAGTCATTACCACGAACAAGGCTGGCTAGCCAGCTAGATGGCAAACCAGCTAAGACAAGAGGCTAAGGCTAAGGGGGCAAGGTAGTGAGGCAGGCAACTGGAGGAGGTTAAAAGGTTAATGGGCAACATTAATAGACAACGTACGAGGCAAGGCAATCGAACTATCGTATATAGCTGACCGGTTCCAGCTGCAATATACCCAGAGGCAGGCCGTTAATGTCGCCTTGATTGCATTGCCCGTGGAAACTTTCCTTCCCTCCAAACATCAAAACGAATGCGTATTTAAATCTATCGAATAATTCACTTTTCTCTCACTAACTCTATGGAAAAGCGAAACTCTTTACGAGCTTGGGATACACTCACAAACATATATACATATGTATATATAAGTGCATTATAAAGACTCTTAGACAATTGCAGCAATTTGTATGCACTCTATTGATTGCTCATGCATATGATTGACTTATTGATTGCTTGATTGATCGATGGCCCCGCTAAAGTGACAGACTGGCTGACATTAAGCGGGGAGCCGAGTTCATTTGAGAGCCTCAATTAGCTTAGCTGCCAGCCATCCAGCCAGCCAACCAGTCAGTCAGGCAATATTTGTGGCCAGCAGGCCCAATTGTAACAGTTGCGGTTCATAGAACTCTGCTACCGTTATATTTATTGAATATATATATAGATACATGTATTTGATTCGTACATCGTATGCTAATTATAAGTATGCCAAAAATGGCGTCTAGACTTCATAAATAAGCCCAATCGAAGCATGTACTACGTGCTACGCATGCTCATAGCCAGCATATTTATATATATTTCTCACTCTATATATATATATTTAAATTTAATGCATTGACAAATATTTACGATGTCAAATGCATTGAAATTGCATTGCAAATGTGCAAAAAATGCTTTTCAGCTGTCGATGCTCATAAATCACAAGCTAAACATGTCAGGCGATTGCGCGCCGCGTTGTTTTTCTGTTTCTGTTTTTGTTTTCATTCATTGTGCATAAAAATAGTACAAATTGTAACAGCAACAACAACAATAGCAACTCGAGATCGCCCAAAACGTCAAGCTATACCTACCTACTTAACTTTTAATTTATGCGTAAGCCTGGATTTAGTAGCTTTTCAATATTAATTTCGTACTCTTTTATGACAACAACACAAACACGCACACACACAAGCAGCCAAGCTCCTACATAAGTCAAACCATAAATCACAATACACAAATATCTGGTGAATCTATATACATATACAATTCATATACCGCGCATTCAGATTTATCACTTGCATATATGGAAAAAGGGGGCACTGCCAAAGTTAAATTTTGTTGTTTGCTTTTTTTTGTGGCATATTTTAATTTATGTTTTTTTAGGCCGTTTTTATTATATTTTATGATATTTTTTTTTTTTTTTAACTGCAGCTGGTGGGAGCATTTCTCTCAGTATATTGGCTATGATAAATAGATGGGATTTAAACAGGGTTCTTGGTTTAAAGGCCCCTAAAAAATGATCCAAGTCTATACATCATAAAATGTTAAGTAAATTACACATATGAATCATCTTTGCTTAAAGAGATTTGTCAACCAGAAGCCATTAAACAAATTGTTCTTCTTCTGCATAGAGTATTCATTGGTCGTTGGTCAAATAGGTTTACATTTTTGTTTGCTTATGATCAGTCATCGATTTCGTATCACTTCTTCACAGATTTGACTAATTGTTGGTAGCGCAAAAGTTGACAGCATGTCTTGTAATTTAGCCCTCTATAAAACTTTTACTAACGCCACATAAAATTTAATGCTCTACCCTGTAATATGATCTAAGAGTCTTCATGTCAAAAAAAAAAAGGGGGAAAACTCAAGAGAGGAGGGGAGAATCGCTGAGACAGCGGACGACGCCATCAACAGCTTAGCTAGCGAAAAGCCTATTAGACCTACTCAGATGCTGGAAAAAGTTTAAACAAAATTAAATAAATACCAAAAATAATAAAAGACAGCGTGCAGCTGTGCCAAGCTGCCAAAATAGCCGCCAGTTAGTGGCAAAGATCGCCAGAGTCAAACGCGACCCGACTCGGGCTCATTCAGACTGCGATTCAAACAGAGTTTGAGATCGGTGGGGACGATGGAAGGGGCAATGAATATGCCTCCTTTATACATGGGGGTGTGTGTAATTTGACATCTTCATGAAATAATTAAAATTATTTATTGTTAATTTATTTTCACTGTGCCACAGCAACAATAGATAAAGTGAAAGATAAGACTCTCCGGATTTTCGGACAATTGAAATTAATTTGTCAAACAGTTGACACGAGGCGTGCCTTGGCATGCTTGGTGAAAGGAATTTCAGTGCAGACTTTCACATTAAAAGCTCTGTCAGTGACTGCTAGTGTGTGTGGTCCAAGGCAAGGAAAAAGGTCAACTTATTGGCCATAAATAGTCGAGTTTCAAACCTCTATAACGGATCCATAAAGTACATGCGCATTAGGTTTGTAACATTTGGCAATAGCTACAAGGGAATCTTTCAATATATTTGATGTTTTTATGTAAAGTAAAGAATCCTCTAACTTAAAATATAACTTCAAATCTAACTCCTGTTTAAAGATAATGTAACTATTACATATACGAAGAGTTGGCCAAAAATATAGTTTCCATTTCAATGCTTACAAAATACTTCTCTCCCACTAATGAGCAACAGTACGTATGCGTAATAAACGTAGAAATAATCTTTTATGACTCTTTTGAAAGCGAAAAGATTTCATGTATAGTAAAAGTTATTATTTGCAGCATAGCTTAAACGTTTTTTGTGTGGTTGGTTTCATGCCACAAGCATCGCCCAAACATTACACATATGTATGTATGTTTGTGTGTGTATTTTGTGAGTATGCAAAATGCCGAGCAATGGCTATTGCTGCTGCTGTTGTTGTCCACTGTTTCTTTCTTTTCTCACATAGCTTCTGCCATGCCAAAACAAATTAATCAGCAAGTGGCTGCTGCCGTTGCTGGTCGCTGGTGGCTGTTGGCTGGCTGACCAGTGGGCGGCAGTCTGCGTCTGTTGCTACCTGCTGTCCATTGCCCTGCGGCAAGCATTTCGCTGCAGCGAATGCAATTAAATGCATGCAGCTCAACGCGGCAGTTAATCATGATTCGACATGTTACCGGCCGGCCAACCGGGCGGCCAGTGTGCCTGTCCTCATGGTGCAACCACTTTTTGGCGGTCACTTCTAAGCTGGCATGGAAGTGGAAAGTGTTGTGCAAAAAGCGCTTGGCAATTAAAACATGTTGCAGTTTTGTTGCTGCGGCTAAAACTGCTGCGGCATTTATCAGACAGATGGCAGCACAGGGCGCAACGAATTGGCTTTCAACAACCAGCAGGAATGAGGAAGTGTGTGCTGTGTGAATGTGTTTGTTTGTGTGCGTGTGTGTGTGGTTGGTGAAAAGTTGAAACGCGTTAAGAAATATGGTTAATTGATTTCTTACTTGTCTTGCCTCTACTCTAATTCAAGAATTGTAATTAATTCATAATCTTTGTTTTGTTTTATTTGTTGCAGAATAACACTTCATGGCTATACGACAATGTCCAATGCTCGTGAGCTGGCATTGATCGAGAAATGGGCTGACATTGCCAAACCGCCAACACCAACGCGGCCAACTTTATCGCCAACATCGCCGCGAACCATTGTCAAGTTCTGTTGCTGCCCACAGCGCAGCAGTAGGCACTATAATCTAAAGCAACCAAAAAGCAAGTCGTCGGTAAATACGCTGCATGCCAGAAATATATTTGCCGATAACGATTTTACATATATTGATGATGTGCCGCGAGCAGCAGCTGCTGCCCAGCGACTTCAAGATTGGCACAGTGATTACGATTGCGACTACGACGATATTGAAGATGATGATGATGCACAAGATGATGATAATGACAATGGCGATGACGATGATGTCAATGATATCGCTAAGATCTCTGGCCACAAAAACGACGGAAATGTGGCGCTGATATTAATGAATCAACGAAATGTGCCTGAACAATGGCGGCAGGACAACAAAGGCAACAGCAATAGCAGTGAACTAGCAGCATTAGCAACAAGTAAAACTTGCGCTGTCACAAACAGCCCGCAGAGTGGCAATGCGCAGAAGCAGCAGCCGCAGCAACAGAAAATACAACAACAACAAACAACCCAAAGACTTAGCAATAGCTTGCAACAGCAACAACAATTGCAACAGCAACATAGCAATAAGGAAAATACACTAAGCTACGACAACAACAACAAGCCGGGCTGTAATTATTGTAAATTACCCGACACCGCCGAGCCCCAAACGAACACCAACGACAGCAATAGCAATAGCAACAGCAACAGAAACAGCAACAGCAACAGCAATTCGAAAATTGATTCACCGAAGTCGTCGCAGAATAAAATGACAATTACGACAGCAACTACAACAACAACTGCTGCAACATCAACATCGTCTGCGGCCACAGCCAGCGAGTGTGGGTTGACGGCACCACAAATAGCAGAAGAGTTTGTGGGTGCTGCCACAGAAGTGCTGTGCAGCGATAAAGCAACATTGACAGCAACAACAACAATACCAACACCACCACTATCTAAGCCCCGCATTGCACAGCGACCAACCACGCCCAGCCGCCTCAAAACTGTGATCAAAACGACAATGGTGAAGCGAAGTCCTAGCCATGACTCAACGCAGGCCACAATGTCGCCAGAGTCAGAGTCACAGTCGACACATGTGTTGCAGACAACCAGCTGCAACACCATCATCAACAACAACAGCATTAACTCCAGCAACAATAATGCGCACGACGAGCCTAGACGTTCAGTTAGGGAGCGCATCGCCGCCTTTGCGGCAGGAAATGGTAAGTTTTTTTGAGCTCTCGCTTAATCAGCTTTTGGGAACTAAGTCACTGCAACGGAAATATGTAACTGTGGGAAACAAACTCTTCTACTATATAGTCAATGGGCTAGTTAAATGTCGATGTTTATTGTTATTAATTGATGTTCTTAATTAAATGGTTGTCTATATCAGATGACGATGGCGATGATGATGAAAATAATAGTTCACCCGGCTATTGTTGCCAGGAACAAAGAATTCATCATATTCACTACTAACCGAAGGTCAACAGGCTTGCCAACTTCTAGCCAACTCATGTCTCTACCATTTCCTGTTATTGAATGTTGATCAAAAAACGAGAAAAAAACATCTTATTGCTGATGCTGCACAATCTTAATTAAATATCAGAACCGAATCTTAAGTAATGTGAATCATTTGCAAGGGCAATTACTATCTTATGACAAAATACCAAGTGCAGGCAATTATGAAAGCAATTTAAGGCACGACTACTTAACAATTAGTCAGAGTTTTTTCTGTTGATTTTATAAATAAATACATTTTACATTACGAGAGGGGTAGATAATCACAACAAAAACAAAAAAGGAATGTCTAAAGGCAAAAGGGCGTATACATATAATTTTCATAAATATTTTCTTGATTTTTCCATTTACCGCGCCCCGCATTGTATTGCACTCCATTCTTTGCCTTGCTTTTACTTTAAAGAAGTCTGACTGCAATTTTTAATGAATTATGCATGACATGGAGCCTTGGATTTCCGTTAACATGACACACTCACATAAACACAAGACATAAGCACACCTTTTGCATAACGCACAACCACACACACACACACACACACACGACTTACACTCACTCTATGCGACAGTCAAAATCTATTACAAATCAATTAAATGCTGCAATGTTTAATAAAAACCCACTTAAGGCCATATAAAAACCTTCTCATAAACAAAAAGCCTCTCTTTCTCTCTATATATCTCTTTCTCTTCAATTCCTCTTCAATTTGTGGTTAATAATCATAAAATGAAAAATGAAAATTTTTATTATTAATGCGTCTGCATTTGTCCGGCAATTTGGAAAAAGTAGTAAAAGCGCCGACCGAACATTGAGTTGCATACGAAAAATAAATAAATAAAATCCCAATTGCATTATCAATCGTGTTGACTGGGTGCAGCGGCAGCAACACACTTGGCGGTCGGCCCAAAACTTCAAAAAAAAGAAAGAAAGAAACAAAACTCAAAACACTCCTTGGGGCCAGCTTTGTCACCATGAAGCCAGCATGAACTGCACTCCATTTGATTTAAGGCACTCCTTCCCTTTAGGCCGTCGTGCACCCGCCACCCGCAGCCAGTTTTGCACAAACAGGAAACACGTACAGCCAAGTAAAGCCATCGACGTCATGAGTGCGTATTATATCATTTTGATAGGCAAATGAGGCTTAAAAGCTGCCCAGATCCATTCAAACCAGATGCAGTTGGGCCCTGCCCTTAGCCAAACTGACGTGAGGCTCCAGCAGCAGCAACGGCCAACGATCGAAGTCGGCTTAGGGCGCCGATCTGTGTTGATCAGCATGACGAAGACGTTGTCCTGAGCCGACATCCACAATGAGTGCAAAAAAAAAAGGAAAACAGAATGAGCGGCTTTCATTTTGGCTTGCTCATCGGTAATCGTCATCCTCAGTGTGTAGATCTGTTGGTAGGGCGATTGCTTAGGCTGGTGTCCGTGTCTGTTTCTCTTAACAGCATGCAATTGCATTCGTTGGCCTGACAGCTTCTGCTCAACTCAGTTTTTAAGATACCCTAACTACCAAAGGGTTTGCCCATTTTCAGACATAGTTGACAACCCGAGGACTATAGGTATATTAGAACTGAACTTAAACTTTTATTGTAGAAATATATGAAATTAAGTGGGAAATAAACTAGAATTAAAGCCAGCCAGTATTTCCTTAGCTTGTAAAGTCTATTAATTTCTTGTGGTCTCTCCTTTCCCACATTCCTGATTGGGCATTTGTCTTGTATTTGTTGTATTAGTAGTCAATCGTTGCCAGTTTAAGGTATTTTGTATTAATTTCAATTAGGCATTTTGCCTTTGTGACACCTTTATGTTCAATTGCTCAATGCGATGGGCAATTAATCACGTTCAAGTGACCTCAGACAGCGAATCAATCAGCAATCACACACACACACACACCCATTAACGAACAAAAGCAATGTGGGATGACGACGTAGACGGACAGTGGCTATTTAGCGGACACACCCAGCAAACAATTTTATTTCAAGTAAAGTAAATAAATACATTTTCTGTACATTTTTTCTGTTGTTTTTTTTTTTCCTCGCTTTTATTTGCATTTGTAGAGTCGCAAAAGTCTAAAATTAGACTTTATGGCCAACAAATGAATAGAACAAATGTCCAAGAAATACGGTATAAAAGGAGACAAGGTTTTTGGGGGGAGAGAAAGTTACCTCTAATTAAAAATGCCAAATGAAAGTCTAAATAATTGGCAAACTGCGCAATTGTGTTGGGCCAAACGCACATACATACTTTTGTACATGTGTATGTACATGCCGTCATATTGAAATGATTGTAAATGGCATACGAATTGATATAGCTGAAGACCAGACCTCCCATGAACTTTCACACACACAGAGACACATGTGAGAAGACCCTATTGCCAAAATTACCGTTAACATTGCACAATTGAAATGCAGTTAAAAATAAAAGAAAATGGCAGAAGAAAACTGCAACCGAGTGTGGGCCTGGGCCTGGGACTGGGCTTGGGTTTGGCCAATCGCCACAAAACGATCAATTGGCAAAGAGACACACAGACAAACAGAGAGTGAGAGGAGAGGAGAGGAAGAGACACTTCTCCATCTCCAACTTCAATTTCAGCTACAACTTCAACTCAAAAACCTCTGCTAGCCCCCATAAAATGTGGCCAACTGTCTCTGTCTCTGACTGACTCGTTTGCGCTGCTGATTTATGAGCTCGCCACGGGTCGTTGTGTAACGCATGCGATTCAGAATTTTTAAATGCCAAGACCTGAACTGAGCTGAGCTGAACTGAACTGAACGGATCGGAACGAAACGGACCAGCAGCCACAAAGAGACCCCTCACTGTTGCTGTCGCCAAAACCAAGTCGCGACACTGGCGGCGGCGACATTTTAATCAAAAATACTCAATCGAACGCACGCATGCGCAATAAAAACAAAAATAAAATCAAACCAATAAAATCAACAAGAAAGAGACAAAAGGCACAACCAGAAAAAATTACCATTTCACTTGCACAGGAAGCGAGAGAGAAAGATAGACAAACAGACATCCAGAGACGAAGACCAAGAGAGAAGGGAAGTCCGCACAATAGCTCCTTTAGGTATTCAGATAGATATATGTAAGCTATGGCCATTGTTCTGTTTGGCTAACTAAAACTTTAAGCCAACTTCCGTCATTTAGCCCCTATGCGAATGTGAATGCGACTCGCTGAGAATTTATGCAAATCCATGTGGGTTACGTGGGCAATGGAGATAACAAAACCAGAAATATGTCCCCTACTTATGAGAAAACCAAAAGCCAAAAGGATAACTTTTAAATTGTTGGCAATTATAAATAAAACTACAAAATATAGAGAATTGCTTGTCTATTTTCTATTTGAATTTATAGTTCAATTAATTTATATTCAAATTTTAAAAAGGAAACCAATTCTCAAACAATATATAGGAATTCAGATATTTTCCAGTAGAAAACTTCTTTACCATAAAGCAAATCCCCATCTTGCTAGAGAATGCAAAAGAATTATGTCTTGGCTCAGGCCAAAGATATGGGTGTGGTTCGGTTGGAAATCGAGCTTATCATAAAATGTGAAACATTTCATGGCTATAAATCGAAATATGTTAATAATTGCTTGCCATTTTTTCTTCGTTTTGGGTTTGACTGTCGAAATAACATAATTAAAACATTTGCGCACTGAGAGATGGCAAATAAAAGGCTTAAGTCCGCACATATGTCAGACATATTGCAAAAAAAAAAAGAAACAAATATTTATGACAATTTAAATGGCACACATTTGGTGGACAATTTGAGGCGATTAGCGCAGAAATTTTCGCGCATTTGGCTTAAGCATTCAATGCTTGAATTTAGCTTGCCACATGTGGCAAACATTTCGAACTTGTTTCGTATTTTTTCATTTTTCCTTTATTTTTTTCGATGCAATTTTTCATTTTTAGGCGACAAAGCCATAAAAAGAAACATTATGAATATGTTTTGTGTGTGTGCGAGTGTTTGTCTTTTCTGGGTGCGCCTCATTTTTAAGCAACAATTGTTTGGGGCGCGGTGACAACTTTATGAAGAGCTTGTAAAGCTGAAATCAAGAGTTTTTTTATATATGCTCACGTCTTCTACTTTTCTATCTGTCTCTTGCAGATCAACAACAACAGCAGCAGCAACAACAAAATGGAGCCACTCCGGCGCGGCATCATGACAAAGTGAAGAAATTAACTCAAATTCAGTGCAATAGCAATACAAATCAAAACAACATGACAAGCAATGTGAAAAGTGCAATTAGCAGTGGCAGACAACAGAGCCAACAGGAACAACAGCAAACGCTTATCAACGGCAAGGCGACGCCGCCGCTGGCCACATCACCAGCGACAGGAGCAACTACAGCAGCAGCAGCAACAACAAAAGCCAGCACGTCAGCAAATGCTGCCACTGACACAAACGCGCTACAAATCGGGATTAAGTGATGTGGCGGTCGGCGAGGACGTTGATTTTGATGTTGATGGCCAGGCCCCACTCTCTGGCACAGTAACAACAGCAGTCTCTACTGCAGTTGCGGCTGTCTCAACCACCACATCCACATCTTCAGCAATTGCTCCAAGCGTTTTTAACACCGGTTGTGCAACCATGCCTCGCACACGCCAATACGGAAGCAATGCTGGACTAGTAGCAGCATCGGCAATGGCTGCAACAGGAGCAGGAGCAACCTCATCCAACACCATGACAGCTGATAAGAAATTCTTAAGCCAGACGGCGCCCATTGCTGCCAACACTTCGCTCTCCTCGTCCCATCAGCATCATCATCATAAGCTGCAATTTGCTGATAAGTCCGACTCCAAATTGGCCGCATTGGATAATCTCGATTTGGCACACAGTCTCGACCTGATGGATGTGGATGGCGAAGATCCATATGGAGCTCTGCAGGATTATTTGGAACGTGTCAAGGTGAGTGTGTATTTGTGCGCCCCGCTGGCTATTCAATTAGCTTGGGAACAAATGCGATTTTCCGTTCCCATGTTGCATAATTCTCCGCATCGAAAGCAGGCCATTAAATTGTGAGCGGTTGTGGGTTGGACTTTTTTGCCCGGGTTGGGGGATCTCTACTGACCGACAGTATTCAATTTTATACATTTTCCCCATAATGATAAGCGACAGTTTCTGTCGTTGCCACACGCATTTCCCTAGTTTAGCTTACAACCCCGCACCACCGCACCACACCCCACCCTGACTGTCGATGTAGTGTGATTTTGCAAATGATTATTTTGCGTGACAGATAAATGTGTTAAAGCAAATACTGCTGAGGCGACTCGCAGCAGCAGCAGCAACAACATAGAGTTGAAATCTGTAACGCATACGACGCGTTGCACGCCCGTCTTTCTTTGGCTGTTGGCGTTGCCGTTGCTATTTGTTGTTGCTGTCGTTAGCTTTGTCGTCAACGTTGTGAACATAAAATTTTATGTTTCTGTACCGGAAAGCGCAATATTACACATACCCATCAACAATGACGAGCGTCAATGGCCTCAGCAACTTTAGCTGTGCGTGTGCATATGTCTCTCAGTATGTGTTTTTTTGTTTCTATACCCTATATTTAAAGAGTAGGTACATATAGTTTCCAGGAAGTGTATGTAACAGAGAGTAAGACATAATGAAAGTTTTAGTCTGCCCTTTCCAATGTAGTTACTTTAATGAAGAGACCACAAGAGTATTTGTGAGTTCGTTAACTATGCAATAGTTGTCGTTGTTGTTTCTGTTTTTATAACTGTTTCGCATGACTTTTGTTTGGGCTTGTGGCCCATAGCGGAAGCATATCAAGCACGCGTGGTTCATTAGCATGGCGTGTTCTGCACATATAGCTCGACTGGCCGCAACTTTTGTCACACTTCCCTCAAGTGGTTTTTGGGTCCGATTTAATCGGGCCAAGTCTTCTGGACGCCTGTACATAGTTTTCTAATCAGTGTCATCACCTTATGCCATCCCCAAGCTTCATAAGATTCAATCCACACCCAGACGCGCAGATTTTTAAGTGTTGGACGTGGGCTGTCTGCGGTCACAGATTTTGACTCTATCCACTCAAACCGACTATTATGAACGCCCTTTTTTATACATAGAGAGAGAGAGACCATTTTCTCCATTTGAATATATGCAACTAATTTTTTTGTTGGCCAAATTGAAATTATTAGCCGGCAACTGTGGCTAATGATGACAAAATGTGTCACAGCCGTTGCCCACGCAGTTTTTTTTTTGCTTTTTAAGTGAGCTTTCTTTTGTGCACATTTATTATGACAAATAGTGCAGCACTTTAGCTGGAAATTGCCGTTAGTCGTGTAAGACGGCTAAGACTCTTGTTGGTTGCGGCCTTAGGCTTAATTTGCCTAGTTATGAAATGCGTTAGTGGAGGCGGCGTTGTTGTTGTTGCTGCTGTCGTCGTTTTAGTCGTCATATAATCACTGCCTGACCCATTTTGGACGCACCAATGGAACGTTGTACATAGATAAATGAACCTGGGTGCTGGCAACTCGTTTTGCTTCGCGCTTCCTGCATCAATTAGCGCAGATTTTCCATAATTTTGCATGGACACAAATTCGCTTGATTTTTTCCCGTTTAAGCAGCCATTAATTGCCGCTCGTCAACGGCTCAAACCGATTGGTATTGCTTGTTACTATATGGAGTTCAGTAAGCTTAAGGCATCAATCAGGCTTTCAACCAGAAATTATCTATCTATCTTTGTATAAATATATATATAGTTTTTGTTGTATGCCATTCAAAAATAATCAGATAGCAACTGAGGCGAAAAAATGGTTTGCGTGTGTTCTCAAATGATTTTAATTATAGATATTGACAAAGTGCCGATGAGAAAATTGAGACGTAAGCACATCAAAAATCCGTACGAACCGCAAAACTGAGAGGCTGCACCCAGGAATGGTCTGAGGCTGACGCTGAGGTCTGAGGATTTTGGATTGCCATTTGGGATTGTTAATTCGCTGGTTCAGTGAACCTAAAAAATATCGACTTTAGCCAATTATGCGAATGCTGCTAATGAATGTGGGCGACGCGAGACTTACCTTTTGTTTATCTATATGGCTTTGGCTTTTATGCAATGACACTGCGAATGCAGCTGCTGCCTAGAGAAAGTTGTCTTTGCCCAATTTGCAAATGACGTTTTTTGTCAAACGTCAAGCAACAAACAAACAAATGGCAATAAAAGGCATCGCCTGTTTGCTGGTTAACTAAAATAGTAACGTGCAAACAGAAATAGCTAGAGAAAAACGGTTACTCTCACCCGTAAAGCTAACCAGAAATAAACCAACAACAATCAAACATGTTGCAACAAATCAAATGAAAGTGAAGCATCCAAAAAAAACTCCCAAGACTCCTGTTAGCTAGCTACTTCTACAGTTTCACCAATACTAATACACAACAGCAACAATCATAATTGCAGACAGCAATTAAGCTGCCGTCAACTGCTGTCAGCTACTCATGCTGATCGCGTTACAATTGCGACTAAAGTTTCAGTTGCAGTTGCATGTTGTCGAGTGTTGTCAACAGTGTTAGGATCGTTGCTCTTGCTGCTGACAATGCGTTGATATTTTCCGACAAGCAAATCAGCTGCAACCCCCAACACACAAAAAATCAAACAAAATTATATTTAGATCAATAACCGACTGAAAAATGCCCTGCCAGCAGTGAATGCTGTCAGTAAAAACAGCCAAGAAATGTTACAATCGGAATTCTTATTAGTTGAAGCAATCGAGAATTCCTAATCTCAGATTGTATATTCAAAAGAACCAAATGTTGATTATAAACAACATCGTTCTATCATTCAGAAATAATTATATTTTGTATCCATTGATAACTTTACCCTATCTCTCAAATAAGTGAAGAGTAATAATCTTAAATTGATTCAATTTGCTTAACAGGACTTGCCATCGCCAACATAGATTTCGTCTTGCCTCCTACTCTTCTGAATGCGAAACTTTCTTTTTGCAGCCAAATGTCAAAGCCAAAAGTGACATAAAGTAGCTGCTGTGGCCATCTGTGGATAGCAAAAACAAAAACCATTTGAAAGTCTTTCACTTGCACTTTAAAGCGCACACAAAAACAAACCAAAAAACTAAAAGTAGGAAAAAAACAACAAAAAAATGGCCAATGAAGCTTAATTTGTTCGATCTTCGCTTTTGACACATTTGGTTTGACAGTTCCCATTTCAACTTTTGTTTTTTCTTTGGGCTCAATAGAGGAGATATGTAGTTTCTGTTTTTGTTTGTCAATATTTTTTCACTTTTATTGGCGAAAGGTTATGGCCATAGTGAGAGTTTTTGACGGAAGTGGATAAAACAAAAAATTGTGTAATAAGTTTCTGCATCTTATATACACCTTGTTGGTACATAGGTAGGTATTCTTGACCATCCCCCTCCAAACCCTCTGATTTGAGAGTGTTGTGGCATGATTTTCTTGTCTGACCACTTTGAGTGACCAGCACTCGAAATGTCATTGCCCGGCCGAAAGAGTTTTGAGTTGAGTTGAACCAACTGACTGCTGACTGCATTCGTTTTGGCTTTTGGTTAGCTTTTTTTCTAGCCAAACACAGATGTGGTTGCCCTCTCGGATTGTGAAGTGCCATTGAAATTACAATGATCTTCATATGCTTTTGGTTCGATCCCAAACGTCAAGCTACCAAAATAAAAAATATCAAAAACCCGCTCATCTGCTTAACATTTTCCCCCAATGTGTGTGTGTGTGTGTGTAGTTTATTTAACCAATTTGTTGTGGCCCGTTTGGCTCCGACTCCGTCTCTGCCTCTTGTATGACCTTCAATGGTCATTTGTACAAAGTAAAGAGTTGGCTGCGTGGCCTGGCCTGGCTTGGCCTGAGTCTGGTCTGGCTTTTGGCCCGCAGACTTTACGTCTCTCTCGCTCTCCAAATATTTTGACGTCGCTGTCGATTTGGTCAATGTCAATGTCAGAAATCTGTTGAAGTGGAAAATTTCGGTTGCTGTAACGGCAGCAGCAGCTTAAAAAATTTTGTTTATTGTTTTCCTTCTGCCTTGTCTTTGCTGGTAATACATTTAAGGTTCAATGCTTGCTAATAAGCTAAAGCCGTGTGTGATTGATGTGTGTAGATGTTGGTGTGCAGAGTTGGGGAGGGAGATTACATTGTGGTGCGGTAAGATCTAGAGATTGACCTCTAGAGTAGATAGTTAAAGCTTTACATCTGGCATTTGTCAAGGCTAGGCCAGACAGAGTTGTAAGCGGAGTTGTTCGTTCTATCAGAGTTGTGGCATCACACTGTGGCATGCCACTCCCTCGCCCGCACAATGCTGATTGCATTTATCGATAAATTAGCCAATGAATACAATTAAAAGGTAAAACGAAACTGAAACTGAGACTGGAAAAAAAGTGGGTCCAAGGACAGAGACCTTCACAGCACAGTTCTAAAAAAGGCTCAAGGGCAGACAGTAATCGCAATGGAAGGGGACAAAACGATTTAGATGGAAACGGAGTCGACGGAGTCATTGTAAAATAGCCTTCGTTTCAGTTTCTTTTTTGTCGATTTTCTCAAAATCAATTGCATGCTTTAGTTTATTTATGCTATAAATTTATACATGAGTTTTATGTTGGTTGGCCAAGGGGGGAGAAGGAGCAACTGGTGGGCCAAGAGGAAGCTGCCTGAGATTGCATTACATTTAAATAACCAAATTGCCGTAATCAGTGTCGATGTTGGAGTCAGTGCCAATGTCAGTGTCATGTACAAGATTAGCATTGAGCGAGCGTGTTAATTGTGTCTCGCGGGATCGCTGAAAGCGCTGAAATGGCCATGTTGATTTCACCTGCTGGCGCATGGTTGGATTGGCAATGAAGCGGACACGCTGCTCGCGCTGCTGCTGCGGATGCTCTGGCATTGATCTTGTCGACGAGTGCAATCTATTTGCTGGCAAACGTTGCCAATGTGGGCCCTCAGCTGATGTGGCAGATGCAGCAGCATCCATTGCTGACAGTGATGACTTGACTGATTGATCGTAACTATTAATTTTATGCGTTGACATTCTTTGCGGCCAGTTGTAGTTGATGTCGTTGTTTCTGCCAGTTTGCAATTTCCTCTTTGGCAAGAGTTTGGCCCACAAACCGGCAGCAGCAGCAGACCTTGTCATGTGACGCTTGCCGCGATTCGGAAAGAATGGATCGTCAACGTTGTAAAGATCTCGCAGTTGTAGCTTCTTGCCACGATTGGGAAAGAAGGGATCGTCCACCTGGAAAATGTTGCGATGCTTTTTGCCGCGATTCGGAAAAAATAGATCGTCGTACTTGAAAAGATCTTTGACTTTGTCTCGTTTGCCGCGATTCGGCATAAATGTCTCATAGCGATTCATCAATGCATCTAGATCGGGTGAGTTATGTTTGCGTCCCCGTGGCGGTATAAACGGATCGTCATCCTCCTCATGAAGGACGTCGTCTGCGAACAAACACACACACACACAAATCGATTGCACGTGAGACAATGTCATGGACAATTTCTAGTTAATGTCATCGTCTACCATGCCACATGCATTCGATATTAAGTAAACCAATCACAAGAGCAGTAGTTAATAATTTCAACACCCATTTACCTGAAGAAGACGCCCCCTTTACACCTATACATATATATATATAGACACTCACCACCCATCTGATAGCCATCTAATAATTTCTCACGTCGCACTAGAACATAATGCGGCTCATCGACAATCAATGGTGGTTCCAAGTGTCCCGATAGATTAAGTTTCTTCCACAAGAACATGCCAGGATGATAAAACTCTGCAGCACTGTCACTTAGATTACCGCCGAAACGTTCATAAGGATATAGTCGCTGCATGGCCCAATTAAGAAATTTAATCAAATCCTGCTCGCCTGTGAGTAGCATAAAGACATCATTGCTACTCTCATCCTCATCCTCCGATTCATCCGCTTCCATTGACACATCATCAACTAGCATCATCAGATCCAGTGTCAGAATCCAGCATAGAATTCATCTGCATGAGGGCGTTTTTGTTTCTAGAAGAAAACAAAATTGAAATGAAAATGAAAACCAAAAGTAATTGCTGATCATCTATTTCCCAAGATAAAATAAATGGCTCATCATTTGTTGTCCAATGACAGTTTAAGGATTGCCATCTAGGTAAACGTTTCTCTTTCTTATGTGCGTGGGATCATCCCAGCCCATCACGATGATGATAATGGAGTTTCAATTACAAGTCTTTGGTTTTCTCTTTCATAAAATTGATGAACATGTCCGCTGCACGTGTGGGAAGTTGGACAATGCGCTGACCCAGAAATACTTTCCAAACTGCCATGCAGAATTAGCGCCCAAAAAGCCATTTGCTTAGCGACGGACGAGAGTGGGGGCCTGTTATGGTTGATCAACCAATCAAAAGACAATTTAAGCCAATTCCCACTAAAAATTATTATTATTATTATTGTGTAAAATTACAAATTAAATGGGATGAGAAACAACTGAAGCTCATGCGGGCTTAAGGCCAATTAATCAAACATTTAACAAATCAACATAAGCCACACAATTCGAAGAAAGAAAAATGTATGTATAAAAGAAATGATTAATTGTTAATTAATAGATGCGCCTTAATAATTATTCAAGGCCAGTTTATCATCCTTTAACTCTTTACACTTTTGTGGCTAATTAAAAGTCACCCTTTTCCCCTCTTTCATTCCCACCAAAATATAAAAAGGAATTTCTCACTTCTAGAGTGGCGTCTTTTTTTTTGTAAGCCATCGAATGAAAAGTGAAACTCGCCATGCACTTTTCGTTACGTTTCGTTTTCATTTCAGTTTCGGGGCAATGAATTTGCTGACAGTTGTGTTATTTTATAAAAATAAATCAACATACGAACGGACGGAGAGACTGACTAACCGGACAGATTGTCGGACAGATGAACAGAGTTGCAGAGAAACAAAACTGCAATTTTTTTGTTGGCTTTGTTGTTTTTCACGCCCATTAATTGGTTTTGCGTGTTTCTGGCCGACAGCCAAATTGTCGACGATTTGTTGCCCCTGTTGGTGTTGTTGTTGCAGTTGGCTTTGTTTTTGGCAACTTTTTGGCCTGGCGCCTGCCTGGACGCTTGCTAGTGGCTTAAAGAAAGGGTTAAGGGCACTGATAAATTTAGCAGCCTTGCCTAAATTGGCTCACATTGTAAAACGGAAATAAAGCGAGAAAGTTGCATCCACTTTTTCCCTGCCTTCAATGCGTGCTCAATCTTGCCTGCCACCCACATTCAGGTCCTCTCACCTGGCCGCCAACATGGCTCGATAATATTCCCGCGGACAGTTAGCGCTGCCTTTCAGCCCCCCTTGGCAACGATTCTCCCAGTACTTGTGGGGCGTGGCATTTTTTAGACCAGCTACATTGGTGGCGGAACGCTGCGGCACTGCAATTTCCTGCGGCAATGATTGCTGCTCCCTGTGAGCCAGTCCCTGTGCCTGGCCCTCTAAATCATATGCCTCGTTCAATGCTTTTCGATTAAAATCCGCAAGCTGCGGCTGTTGCTCCACATCCATGACCTCCACCTCCGCATCTTGGCCAGTGAATTTGCCATTTGCCGCATTGGCCGACGACGACGACGGCTTGCTGTGCAGCATATCGCGAAGTGCATCGTTGCCGCTGTCAAGCAGGACGCGTGCATCCTTTTTCCAGCGGTGTTGCTGTTGCTGCCTCAAGGCCGCTGCCTCCGTGGCCGTGGCGATAAGCGATGGTGGCAAAGATAAGACTACATTGCCATGGCCGCCGCAATAAATCGCCAAGCAGACACATAGCCAGGCAAGCGTTAGCCTCATGCTGTCAGGCTTGGACTCTGGCCAAGGAGTCTCCGACTGGCGGTCGGATCTTTTGGACCAATTTCTTTCGTTTTTGCTTTTTTCTCCTTTTCTTTTTTTTCCTTGCTTGATCTTCGTCGGGCGCTTTGAAGCGGCAACCGCTGTGTTTGGCTCTTAGAGACTGAAACTGAAAGTTGCTGCCAAATGTCTCAGCTTTTTATATCCAAGATGCTGCTGCTTGCTGGATGCATCCATGGAGATTTGGGAATACGCCTGCTGGACTGACCCAGACCCTTGGCGAAACAATGGTATTTGTGTGTATTTGTGTGTGCGTCCGAATATGTTATGGTGTGTGGGTTATAGAACAATTGTTTGTCCAGCGCGCCGTAGCATGAAATTAAAAAATATGACGAGTTTGATACAATTGGGAAATATGAATGGCACTTGACTTGTTCTGAAAACACTATTCAGCAAAATATATGTTGAATCTGAACAGAAAACAGAACAAAGAAAAGCTGTAGAATCCTCCTATTACTTTTCAATCAAAATAGCAACAAAACATTCGAAAGAAAGCTTATAAAGAAACAGAAAACTTGCAGTAGTCAAAAAATGTGATTATAGATATAGACATCTGAATTTTATTTATTGCTTCTCCTATTGCAGTCTAGTGTTACTTTTTGATTAACCTTCATTTGGACCTTAAATTTGGATTGTTTGCACTACTGTAGGCAAAGACTTCCATGTGAACAGAGCCGCAGGGCCTCAAAAATTAGCTAGCTGGCGACCTGGTCTCCACCTTCTCTATACCAGACGACAAATGAGGCAGCATTCCCAACGATGCAATCACGGCATCACCGGCAGCAACAGCAGCAGCAGCTAAAGGGCGGCGCTTTCTTTTGTGCCCGATTTCCCCTTCCAACGAACAGCTCTCGTAATGCTTCCTTTTGACCATCAATAGATGGGGCTACCTTTAAGAATTTATTGCCTGCTAATGTTCGATCGCATTTGTCTGTGGCAAGGGCCTGGGTTTAGGGCTGAGGCAGCGCCAGAGAGCAAGGGAGCAGCCCTTCTTGCCGGTCAGAAGGCAAGAGACCAACACAATTGTTGAGTAATGAGCACTGCACGTTATTAATGTCACTTGGCCCGGGTCTTGTCTGGGCATGGGTCTGGGGCCCCGTTCTAGGCGCTGGTCTTTCTTTTGTATCTCTCTGGGCCACGATTTTTAATTAAGTAATTCGCTGACTTTGTTAGCCCTGTGGGCTCAACTGTCTGATCTTCTTTTGTAGACTGAAGTAACAGTGTGTGTGAGAGAGAGAGAGAGAGAGACAGAGAGAACTCTGTTTGGCTCTCAAGTGATGTTGCTGCTGCTTTTTTGTTTAATCTTGCTAACAAATTGCTTCATTTCAATTTATTTGCATTTGTTGTTGCTGCTGCTGTTGCTGCGAGTCGTGGCTGCTTTTTATTTTGTTCTGTTGTCTTGGAATTCGTGGCAGCGGTTTTTTCTTACTTACTTTTTGTTGTTTGAACCTTTCTGGCCGTTGCCTTTGCCTTTGCGGTCGTGTTCTAATTTATTTGTCTTTGATTGTGGCCATGTCTCTGTGCCTTGTTCCTGTGTGTGAGAAATGTTGGGTCGTGTCTCTGACTTTCTTTTTCCCTTTATTTCCTCTTCTCCCATTCCCGGCCGACCATGTCACACCACGTGTTTGCTTGGCCAAATTAAGCAAACATACATCATAGTCTCTCTGGGCCATTAGAAGCTGGCGCTAGAGCTGGCTATAGTTCTGACTCTGGCGCTCGAGGTAGACTTCGGACTTGATATATGCGAGCAATTAGGTTGCTAATCAAAACTTAATCGCAGGAAATTTATGTGCAACTAGAGCTAACAACTTTTATTCTAATTGCAGTTGGAAATCAACGAAGTCTTCGAGCTGCGCAAGGCCCAGCGCCTGGAGCAACAGCTCAAAGATATAAAGGAGGAGGCGGCGCAGGCAAATGCAGCAGCCAGCTCGGGGACAACGCAGCTTGATGAATTGTCCCGTTCCACGGAATCAGATAGTGGATTTGACAGCAGCAGCACATCAGCAACAATAAAAACAGCAACAACAGCAGCCAACAAACCAGTGACAACAAAACTTCGAGCCCTGCCCCCACCGCCCACAAGTCCACAAACAGTTGCTCCAAAGGAAGTGGAACAATCTCAGGTTCATGCAGATGATGTGAACATTTGGGCTTACAAATTTCTACGTGATTTGGATAATCTGATGACAGGCGATAAGGATAAGCTGCCGCCGCATTTGGCCGCCTTGGCCACTTCGTCCAGCAGCAGTTCGCCCACATCCAGGACAACGCCCATGTTGCTTTCAGCGGCGGCCACAGCGGCCATACAAAGTCGACAACAGCAGCAGCAGCAGCAGAACGGACTTGTCTTGAAACCGGAGAAGCATGTAAGTAATCATAAATTTCTTAGACTGAGATTTCCTAATCTCAAATCGCTGAAATTCTCTTGTAATCTCTGTGACATGATTTCGACATGCGGCAGCAAACAGCGAAACATATTTTATGAATGTAGGTTAGATAAAATGCGCTTAAGACAAAGGCATTTAATCTTGGGGCAAAACAATGTGTTGTCAGCACACACACACACTAGCTGAAGGCTGGGCCCACACACAGATACAAGCAATTCACTTGCCCATCCCATCACCTCCCATTTTTTCTACATGCCTCCCCTAGTCCCAAAAAAAAAAAAGAAGCCGCCTTTCAGGAATTTTCCCCTTAAATATTCTGCCATATGTTCCATGTGTTGTGCCGGATGCGCAACTGAAGCGCGTGAAATTTATGGGGTTAGGAGCAGAAAGTGGGAAACGGGGGCATGCAACCGTTGATAGACAGTCGTCACTCTATGGCTCTGGTGGCACTTGAATGAGTTCAACTTTGAACTGTTGAATAAATGGAGAAGAATTTTGTTCTTTTTTACGACTCACTGTCTGTTTAGGCATTTCTTTCTTTCTCTCTCGATTCTTGATTTGCAGCGCCATAAAATGTATAATAAAAACACTCTAATTAGTCCAGTTCTTGAGAGTTGGGGAAGGGGCCCGCTCATATTGAAAGACAATTGATCGATCGATGCTATCTGAAGATTGATTGTTCTCTCCTATTAGCCACTGAATGATTCTCTTGATGAAATCTAATTTACGGAAAGTAATCCTAAAGGCAACTTTCACTAGTCTTCACACACACACAAATACACTTAAATAATTCCTAATATACTGAGTATACGTTGGATTATTACTGGATTACTTATATGTACATATACATATATGTATGTATGTACATATGCCATATTAGTTACACAGCTTCAATCTCTGGTTGCGACTCTGTGACCCACATAATCCAGACATCAAACCATAAACCATAAGACACAACAAGAAGAAAAAGAAAAACAACAACAACAACAAAACATAACCAACTTGTTAGCTGTCGTTTGGCTTATCAAACCAAATAGATCTAATTAAAACATTTATAAACCAAAAAACGGCTCATAAACGGCACTGTGTTTGGGATTGTGGTTTGGTTAGCTGTTGCATATGCTTAGCATACATTTTGCTTGGTTTCTTCAGCGATTATCAGTGGAAAAACCTTAAACAACAAAAATATTAATTTTCAGAGCGCGTGCCATGAAGGGGAAAAACACGAAATGAAAACCCACGAAATAAACAAAAAAATTAGCGCAACAGACTGTGTGTGTGTGTCTCTTTCTTTTGCATGATACATATATACCATACATAGAAATATACATATTTCCCATGTAACATGTTGGCTACAAAAGAGTTTTTCAAAAATCAATGCCTGAATGCCAGATTCTGCCCAAAAGTCGCTCCTTCCATCAAATAAATGCCTGTGTACTTTTATTTCGGATGGCATTGCTCAGGGAAACTCATGTTGTCTCTTCTCTGTTTGTTAAATTTGCCACATGACATGGAAGGGATATATTTTTTTTTTTGGGTAGGCGCAGGGCTGGAAGTGAAATTGGTTGCCAGAGGAACGACAGCGTGTAACTTCGACTGAATGTAATTCTCTTACCCTTCATTCAATCCTGCATCGCAATTAAAGCTGTCATATTTCTGCAGTAATCGCTCAAGTAAAAGTGCCAATTAAAAACGCTTAAACCTGAGAAATGCGGTGCACTAATTATGGCAAAGAATGAAGATGAAATTGTGGCAGTAAGTTAGTCAGTCAGTCAGGCAGTCAATCAGTCATTTCGGGGTTAATGATTTATCAGCTCTAGCAGTGGCATAAATCAAAGACAACATCAACTTATCGAGGACACACAAGTGCGTGCCTTGTTTGCCAAAACGGCCCGAAAACTGCTGCTGTTGCTGCTGCTGCTGCTGCTGGACAAACTGTCAACGAAAGTAAAACAGAAAAACAGATGTTTCTGTTTCTTCTTCTTTTTTCCTTTTTGCTTGGAGGAAACAACGAATTGGGTCATTATGCCGCCGCCCTGCGGCAACGATCAAGACCGAAACATTGCCCAACTCCCCAGTCCCAGACCCAGACCCAGTTCCACACACAGTTCCAGACCAGAGCACTGAGTATAGAGCACTTCACTTTGCTCAGCTGTCAACATGCACTCCAAAAGGAGACCCAACGCCCCAATTTACTCAGTTTGCCATGTTTATGAGGCGCTCTCCGATGATCGCCTGCGAAAGTGAATCTTTACATGTGTACCCACTCTCTTGTGTTTGTGTGGCAAGAGAAGAATGCAATACTCGCTTAATGATGATGAACCATGCAGATGAAGTTGGCAGACAAAAGGCCGCTTTGCGCATCAAAAAAAAAGAATATATATATATATAAACCTTTTCATGCAGCTCAACGAGCTTCGCAACGACTCCACGGACACTTTTGACTTAAGTAGAACTTGCAAATCACTGCAAGGCAAATAAACACGACCGTTCCATCCAACCGTGGGCTGGTCAGGCGTTTAAGTGTTTTGATTTGATAATTATTATCAGTGAGCATGCGTGACCATAGGAGGCGAATGGGAGAAAAGTACGAGACGCGGACGACATTGTCTGAGGAGTGAGGCTTGTCCGATCGATTTCTGATACTCCCTGGACACACATAGGCATTACATGCTCATATGATCATACATAAATATTTATATATATATATATGCCTATGCCTACCTACATACATACATATTGTATATACATACATATAGTTATTTTATGAGTTCGACTCTTTCTGGGTCACACATCAATAAAAGTGGAACGCTGGGGCGTTGCCCATTGCATTTGTTATTCATTTCTGATATCGAAACCCTATACCAAAATATAATATACATATATATATATATACATATATTGTAGATTTCTTTGCGACGCTCTGTTTTTATGATCAATTAGAAGCATTTACAGTATAACCGAGCCCCCTGTTTCCTCCTCTAGCGCCTGAAAAAAATTTGATAACCCTTGCGGCCAACAAATTTTTTTTATTTTTGGTATTTTCCTCTTCTTTTTTTTTTTTTTTTTTTTGATTTTTCATTTATTTTTCTTTTATGTGTCATTTTGTGTTCATTTTATTGCATTTTTCATTAACTAACCGAACAGAAAACATTTCATTTATTTTCAATGAATTCCCATTTCATTTTCAGTTCGTTGTGAGAAAATCTTTTGCGTTTTTATGACATTTAAATTAGCCTTTGGCATCGTTTCGGATATCGAATTCTGTCAACTTGCTTGGACACAGTTAAGGGAAATTTATTTCGTTTTTCACTCGTCGAGTCATAAAATGCTTCAATTTCAATCACAACAAACTTGTGAGCCAGATGCAGGGCCATTGTTTACATGTGTAAAACATCAGTTTTCGATTGTAGATAATTGAGAATTTTGTTTGCATTGATAAAATCGCTAAATTAATAGAATGAACGTTAGATACAAGATAGAAATGACAAGTCTTAATAAATAGCCGTAAAATGCTAAACTTTTTATACCCTTGCAAAAAGGGTATATTAATTTTGGTCAGAAGTGTGCAACGCATAGAACGAAGCATCTCAGACTATATAAAGTATATATATTCTTGATCAGCACGACGAGACGAGTTCAAATAGCCATGTCCGTCCGTCCGTCCGTCCGTCCGTCCGTCCGTCTGGATCAACGCGAACTCCTCCGAGACCGTAAGAGCTACAGAGCTGAAATTTTGCACGTAGGCTTGTATATACTGCAGGCATTGTATATCTCGGATTCAGCCGGATCGGACCACTATATCATATAGCTCCCATACAAATGTCAAAGTCACGAAACAGTGACTTTCTCAATAACTTCATTAATTTTATAGCTATTGTCATGAAAGTTGGTATTTGTCAGTTTTATGTTCTTGTTAATGATTGTGCCAAATTCGATCAAGATCGGGTGACTATATCATATAGCTCCCATACAAACGGCAAAGTCACGAACAGTGACTTTCTCAATAACTTCATTAATTTTATAGCTATTGTCATAAAAGTTGGTATTTGTCAGTTTTATGTTCTTATTAATGATTGTGCCAAATTCGATCAAGATCGGGTGACTATATCATATAGCTCCCATACAAACGGCAAAGTCACGAACAGTGACTTTCTCAATAACTTCATTAATTTTATAGCTATTGTCATAAAAGTTGGTATTTGTCAGTTTTATGTTCTTATTAATGATTGTGCCAAATTTGATCGAGATCGGTTGACTATATCATATAGCTCCCATACAAGCGGCAAAGTCACGAACAGTGACTTTCTCAATAACTTCATTAATTTTATAGCTATTGTCATAAAAGTTGGTATTTGTCAGTTTTATGTTCTTATTAATGATTGTGCCAAATTTGATCAAGATCGGGTGACTATATCATATAGCTCCCATAGAAACGATAGGTGGAAAACAGTGACTTTCATCAAAAAGTTCGTTATATCCTATGCTAAGATTGAAGGCCGTTCTTTCGCAAACATTAGTCTTTTTGGATAAAACGTTTTTACACTTTGATGGCTGTGGGTAAGGAAAGAATTACCAAAACAGTTGCAAGGGTATACAAACTTCGACGCGGTCGAAGTTAACCCCGGCCCTCTGGTTTTTTATTTGTATAACTGTCGATCTATGTATACAATGTTTTGAGGCTGATGCTAGACCCTGGCGCCCGCCTGGCTATAAATAGCCATAAGTAGATGCCCATAAAAGACGAACGGGCCGACCAATTAATGATCGACGTCGCCGGCGAGAGTTGGCGGCTCATTAACACGCAGTTGGCCAGCAACAACATTTAGCATCCAGCATCTCGATATCGATACTATCGCCGACTGTATTAATAATTCATAGAAATTTCCGTAACAGGCGCGGCCTCATTGAGCGACAACTGCTCCATAATGCATTACAAATTCGCGTCGTCGTCGCCGTTGCTGTGCTTAGTCCCAAAGGACCTCTGCCTGTTAAATCAGACAAACACAAACAGACGACCGAAATCAGAATCGCAGACGCATTCACATCCGCATCCTGCTAGAAGAGCCCACACACTTTTTACAGAGGCGTGATTGCTAGACAAGAAGGGATCAATACTTGTTACCTGACTTACACTTAAATTTTATATCTTAATAAACCATCTTAATCCCTGCAGTGAGATAATCTTGTAAGATATCCTCGTTTGTTTTTATATTTCATCATGCCCCATTAAGTATGCAATATATATTTTCAAATCTATTATTGCCTATTGGGTTTTATTAAGTTAAGGCCTGCCTAAAAAATAAATGGAAATAAATTTTAGTCACTGCAAGGGTATACAAAGTTCTCTATGGCCAAGTTTAGTTTCCGGGATGAATTTAGCTTGATACACTTTTGACCAGCTCGTTAGCAATTTCATTGGCGAAACCCCTCAAGGAATTGCGAGCGAGCTTGTCTCAACAGAATCAGTGCAACATTGGGAGCCACAACAGAGCAGAGCAACCTGACTGCCTTGCTTTGGGGCACACTCATGCATACGCTGACTGACACACACACATACACAAGCGTGTGTACATACAAACACTTTGCGCCAATAAATCATTTAAATCAATTTCCGCCTGTTGCTGCATATTTTTTCCTTCTGTGTTTTTTATTTTAAACGAATTTGCACGCTCAGCAGAGCTATAGCAATAGCAAGGGAGCAAAAACCAAATTGTCAATCGCTTGCCAAAGGCTTGTAAATCGAATTGACATAACGAACTTAGCCAAACCAATTGCAGTCGATTCACTGCAGCCATGGAACATGCTAATGGACTGGAATAGAGGTTTTGTTCCTAGAACCAGCAGCCACAACAGCAACAACAGCAACAACACCCGAGTATAAATCATAAGTTCCAACAATAGGGAACAATAGGGAGGAGGGAGAGGGGGCAAGATATTGGCTTGCCTGTGAGGAGAGATCCTTTTGTGGAGTTCCAGGGAAATGAAACTAACTTGTTTGTCTGTCCAGTTGGTTCGTTGGTTGGTTGGCAATTTGCATAAAATACAAATTCTTCTGCGGTTGCAGCAATTGCTTTGCCCATCCACTTGACAATGTCTAAAAATTCCGTTGATATTTCCTTTTGTTTCTGTGAGACGGGATAAGGTGACTAGTTCGGACTTGGTGGGGAATCGGTTGGGTTGGGCGTTTCGGTCTCATTATACATTCAAGGTCCTTGAAGAAGGTTGAGCTCTCGAAACTGTCAGCAGGCTCTCTGTGTCGAGTTTTCTTTATTAAACCTGACTGACTATATATTTTAATGCCTCATGGTTCTTGATTCTTCTTGTTGTTTGCTTGCAGGCAACCATTCCATTGCAATCGTTTAACCTTGATTGCGGACGCAACGAGACGACGGCGACAACCAAATCGAATGTTGCCTACATGCGCACCCTATCGGCGCCGAATGGCCATGTAGCGGCAGCTGGAGCAGGAGGAGTCGGCGGAGCAACATCTCCGACTCATAGTCAACGCAAAAGTCTGGCTATATGCGGTACATTGCCAACAACTCATAAGCTGACAAATTTCCAGCAAAGCGCATTGAAAATTGAAGAGTTGGCAGCGGCAACCACAGGTGGACCACCAGCAACAGTTGCCGTTGTAGCAGAGGATTTAAAATCTAGGCGACAGCGTCAATTGAGCAACAACGACATGGAGACAATGTTGGCATCCATGTCGCTGCCAAAACGGGTGGGCATTAATCATCATGCAACTTCCGCGACGAGCAGAAATTCAGCCGCCACACCGCCACCAGCAGCAAATGCAACATCGACAACTTCGACCAATGGCAAAGCAGGCGCCACGCCTGGTTATCTGGTGGATGTGACCAAAAAAGGCTCCACCTCAACCATTTGGACATCGGAGGAGTCTATTCTGCGTAGCGTTGGCGCCGTCGATGAGGACAATAAGTAAGTAGCCCCTTCGAATACATTCTCACTTCGTTTGTTGTAATCTTTTCCATTCCATTACCAGCTCCACTTCGTCTTCGTCGGCCTGCGAGGAAGCTGCCGGCGTTTTAAGTTCGGGCAAATCGGGCATATCATTGGACTCATCTGGCCTCGATAACGACAACAACGAGAGCGGCATTGGCACAGCCACACCGCCAAAGGATATGTCCCATTGGAAGAGCCATCACCTGCAACACCACCACCATCATCATCATCATCACAGGCCTGGTGGCAGCGCTCCCGATAATGAATCTGTGAGCAGCCTAGAGGCCCTGCGTAAGATGAAATTCCAAAAGAGCGGCTCGGTGGCCTCCTCTGATGACCCCGATTTGCTTGAGGTGCTCAGCCAGTGCGGCAGTGGTGGGGAAGCTGCCACAGAATCCCAGGACGATATGCTCGATGAAGAGGCCGCCGTCAAACAGAGCGAATGCCAGGATGAATTTGAGATGGGGCAGCATTTCTGCGATTGCGACTACACCGATTGGCGATGCGAGCAGTGCCAGTGGAGGACCTGCCTCCATAGCCACGCCCGTTGTGTTGCGTCGCAAGTACAGTGCTGCCGCTGCCCCACCCATTCTAGTGCCTTGTGTGGGCCGTCGTACCCAGCGCAGTCTCTCATTGGACCACCATCATCAGCAGCAACATCATTTGATGATGCAGCCGCGCAACAAGTTACTGTCCCGTCACAATGGCTCAACAAACGGCAAGGAAAGATCCCAACTAACGTTGCCGCTACGCCAGGAGCCATTCCAGTGCCCGCTCTCGCCGACGGCAACAACGATCACGCAACTGCATCATTTTGTGGAACTGCCATCGCCCAGCAGTGCTTCGCTACACAGTGGACTCGGCGACTCGGGTGGCATTCAGGAGCTGACGACCAAGTCTAACTCGGCGCCGTTGCTGCTCAAGGAGCGTGAGCGAAGTCGGCGCTGTGATGATTTCGCTGCCCAGCATTTGGTTAGTATAGAAGCCCCAGACAATAAGATACCCCACGTACGAGGTTGGCTCTAAACATTCGAGAGAAATCTCAAAGCTTGTCAGTCTGTCTGAATCTGAAAACTAATAGTCTCCATATTGATAACTGAAATACTGGACTATATTATATGACTGCCATTAAAACAATCCTTCGAAAACAGAATTCCAAATCCGTGACCTTCATACAATTTTATCAAATTTGATAAATCCGTATGAAAATTTAGTCAATAATTTGTGTCGAAAATGAATGGCATTTCAATTATTTTTTGTGTGTTTTGGTTTTATAAGTGATTGAGCCACCCTCGCATAAACTTGATTATCAGATGCATTAATTCTCATATATTTTACTCATTCTTCTTTCAAACAGACGTTGCGCTATTCACGTTCGCAGAGTGATCGCTATTTAGCAGGTGAGTGTGCTGCTTGAGCAACAAGTTTTTTATTTATCCTTCATTTTGTAGATGATGTATACTTTTTTTTTTTTTGTAGTGGTAGTTCCAACTAAATGAGTTATTTAAATGGCTTGGCCAAGACAGTGCCAAGCAGTCAAAGCATCAAGGCTGAAGGCTGCTATCTGCTAGCCCGAAGAGACTTTATGATTTGATGTGCTGGTGGTCCTGCCAGCCAATTAGCGACCTGTTATTAAGCCTGAGTGGTTTATAATAATAGTGTGTGTGGCTGAGTTTCATAATTTCTATAATTATTACCATAGACCGAAGAGAGAGAGGGTGATAAAAAGAGAGGGTATGAGTAACATTCTGTAGTAACTATTTATCTGGGCCATCAATGGGTTTGTTAGTTAGTCGATTCAATTTCCAACTTTTGCTTTCATTTTGTATGAAGCAACAAGAACAATTGCAGCCAATCAATGGAAGCACCCGCTGCCGCCAATTCAGTTTATTCCCTACTCTTGTTCCCTTTCGACAGCCTCTTTTACGTCATTGAAATTGCTTTCATGTTCTTTGGGACAGCCGAGAGACAGAGAGAGGCAGCTCTTTTTGCAAATATTCAACACTTCCGTCAACACTTCAATATAAATGGCATCTGCTTTTGCTGCTGCTGTTGGTCAAAACCTCTCCACCCCCCAAATGAAAATGGCTGTCAATCTGTCAATGTGCCCAACACTTATACACATATACAGAGGCAAACAAATCTATTCACATATTCCACTTGTCCAGTACGAATGGAGAGGAGGACGATGCTTGATGGCGAGACTCAGAGGCTAAAGGTCGAGGGGTTGAGAACTTGCTGTTGGCTTGGCTCTTTGTGTCCAAAAATGGCGTAAAAATGAACAGAAATTGAATCAGAACACAGCACGGAGTGCTTGCTCTCTGTGTGAGAGATTATTCAATTTCAATTTTGCAGCCTGACTGACTCCACAGCGTATTAACAACAGAGTATGGAAAAGGCCTTGAACAATGACGTCAGCAGGAGAGAGAAGGCGCCACCCAGAACCGAAACCAAAACCCAACCACATGTTGGTGGTCATGACGATTAACTAGCTGAGCATGTTTGCTTGCCACTTACCACTTACTACATGCCACACGCTACACTCTGACGTCATTACAATGACGTTGTAGTCTCTGGAGCATGTCCTCTAGAAAGGTCAGGCACGTTTCGGTTCTTATCGCTGACCATCAAATGGCCTTTTATATATACACACACATACATATATTTACGCATTTTATCCGTATTTATATTGCCAATTTTGTGTGTTATTGCACTGGTTGTCAATAATAACACGCGGATAGATAGACATTCAGACAAACAGACAGAAAGCACGAGGGGCAGGGTCAGGCCACCATCTTGAACGTAACGGAAGCAAGCATCACGAATGATGACTAGTAACAACTGCGGTGGTCCATAGGGGACGGGTAGGCCGATCTCTTGTTTATTTTATTGAAAAGATTAACATGCAGTATATTTCATGATTTATATCTGATATTGCAAAAATTACAAATTGCCAGCATTTATATTATATTATTTATCTTGCACATTGTCCGGAGTAAATGTATGTTTCTGTGTGCGTAGCTCAAGAGAATAGCATCTATTATACGAATATATATCTATATACTATATATATAATGCGTTAATGGTGTGTACATGTGTCCAGGTTGTGTTTTCCGCACTCGCAGCCACCCACAAGACGTTTCATGGGAATGGTTTTCCCTTTTTTTTTTGTCTGAATTTCATTTCGATTTTCAAGAATGAACTTTCCACTAAAATTCACATAAATCATATCAAAATATGAGCAGGTGAAAGTTTAACCTTGAAACTGTGACACGCCCAGTTGCCCAGTCAGTCGTTTACGATACGACAGTCGCCCTCACCTTGTTGAATGTGAGCAACAGGTGCAATGTGCGGTGTAGTGCGATGTGATAGCCTTTCAAGGTAATGTCTCTTCTCTTTCTTAAACTTTCACAAGCCACCGCAACTCAATTCAACCAACCCACCCACCAACCAAGCCCAGCTGAACGCAAATGTATGAATTTTAATGAATGCTTCATCATAAAGAAAAACACACATAACAAAACTAAAACAAAAACTGACAATCCTGTGTGTGTATGTCTGTGTTTGTGGAGGAGTGTGTCCTTTTTGTTGACATGAAAATGAAATAAGCATCATCAACGGCAAACAACATGTCAGTTATTCATTTATTTATTTGTTTGTTTGCCTGTCCTGGGCCTGAAGCATTTGGCCCTGGCCAACTAACCACACAGAAGAAGGAATATAATAATAATAATAATAAGCGATTGCGGTGAGCCGATAAATCTACATGGACACGGAAAAGAAAAGGACTCCACACACACAGTCACACACACACACACACACACACACACCTGATGGCTACCTTCACTCTAAACTTCAAGGTATAGAAAGAACAACAGCAGCAGCAGCCAAACGACGACAGACAACATTGCTCATACGACCCGTTGTTGATGATGATGATGATGCTTCACCCGCAGTCTTGGGTGGACCTACTCGTTTGTTTTTGCCTCATTCGTAGAGCATTCGTGCACGAACCTACATACAATACAAAACGAACGAATAAACGAACCGTTCGAACGAACAAACACTTTGGCAAATTCATTAGTGCTCTTACAGGCGCCGTGCACGGTAGTCGATTGTCGTCGTGGTCGCAGCGATTCTCATTCACTCGGGCAACCAACGAACCACACCGGATACACATCAACACTACCACCACCACCACAACCACCGCATTAGGGCCAGCAGTAGAGCGTCGACGCGGACGACTCAATTGTCTATCCATTCATTACAAAACCAGTGCAAGTGCAGTGTTAGCATGATAATGGGATTGAATCTCTGCTATTTGAAATCACTTGATTGAATCAAAGAACTGTCAATTGTTGCGGGTTGTTTTTTTGTTTTCGGGTCAACCGTTTTGTCTTTGCTAAACGACCGCCAAAACGGCGCTGCCAACGCTAGCCAGAATGCAACGTCGTATGTCCGTCACGATACGCGAGTACAAGTTCTTTAGGAGCTTCTCGCAAAAATTCGAGAATTGGCCCAAACGCAAGGCCGAGGCACTATGGCGGAAAATGCGAGAACGTAAAATTGCAGGTAAGACAGAAAGCTAGCAATTCGATTATTGTTCCCCATTTACCAAATCAACTCAAGGGCAACTTTGTTTTGGATCGTTCGCCTGGATTAGAAATTATTAAATTTCCATCATTATTTGTAAACAATAGCTGCATGATGGGAGGGGGAAGGAGGCGGTAGGAATGTTTGGGAATGGAATGCGCGCGCGCCGCTGTCTGTTAATTGTATTTTCGCACCCCATGATGAGGGCCTCCCGCCAACAACTGGCGGGCTACCACAGTTCTATATCTATTCACGTACTATTTTCTGAGGGGGAATGTGGAGCGTGGCTATTTTCAGCCACACACAGACCGATCCACAGACAGCCTGTACTTATCAGTCGTCGCCTCGCAATTCAAATCGAATTATTCACAAATATTATGGGGCTAAGGAATCATGCATATTCATATGATATTTGTATCATGGGGACACAAGGAATGTGCAACAAGTGCAACACGCAGCTAACTCTGTCATTTGCAAGCTCAAACTGTCAACCAGTCAGTCAGTCAGTCATTCAGTTAGTCAGTCACTCACTCACTTTTTGAGTGGCTGTCCCACAAGCATCATAATCAGAAATCATCGTAAAGCAATACGAGATTTTCGCTGCCTGTTTCAATTCGCTTTTTTCCCCCTTTCTTTACACCCAAGTGAAATTGCGCGCCAGTCAAGCAAAGCCGTTCATTTAAATAAAGAAAATTGTTTGCATGTAATAATAATAAATGAACAAGAGCAACAAAAAAATTATTATACAATTAATATGTGTGGATGTATGTGTGTGTTTTTTGTTTTACCTATGTGAAAGAGTAAAAAAAAAAAAAAACAGAAACAACACAATAAAAAGAAATCAACAAATCATTCCCATTCGTACCTGCCTCCACGGTTCGTGCCTCCGAAAAATATTACGTTTGCATTGTGTGTGTATAAACAGAATCGGAAAACATTTCATAGTCCACATATTTTGGACTTTCAAATTGCATATATTATATATGCATTAATCTGTACAACCTTATTGTGCATATAGATATACAATCCATGATGCAGTGATCATATTTTAAATACCTCTTTGAGTAGCCATAGATATACACAATTTGATATAAGAAAATTCATTCGGTTTTCAACATCTCATAATATGTGCAATTTTGATATTTCACGTACAATTGAGTGTAAATCGTAGAGCTAGAAGCTATAAATCAACAACAATTTTACTATCTTCTGTTTGTTTAGTAGAATCAATACTTAGTCAGGTAAACTCTTTATGAAATTTATAATTGACAAACCAAGTATGACAAGATCTAAACCGTCAAAGATTACATCTAAATAGTCAAAAAGTTTACTAGAAAGTATATTTGTTTGTATGGCTAAAACTTTCTATTCTTAGGAGGCCTTATTATTCATTAGCTTGGTAAACTTTCAAATGATATTGATAAATTAAATGATAAACAATGTTTTAGCTTCTTCTTAAAAATTAATTAAGTCTGATCAATCAAAGACAACATCCTGATAATTCAACTTTTTCACATCTTTTCCAGATCTAAGATTATAAATATATTTTAAACAAAACAAAATTAGTATAAATGGCAAGTCATTTTTATTAACACGGCTAACATACTGGACTTGAAATTTCATCTATTGCGGGTTATTAGAAAAATGTAGTTTCATTCAACTGAAAACAAGTTAAATTATTCGTTTTCTTTGCCGATTGAAGTAGTTTCTGTAAAATATTCTACATTTTCTTAGCGACTTTTAGAAAACTATCAAAAATAATTCTATCTCAAGATGAAGACAGCCGCACACCTTAAAATGACATTTAACATCCTAGTTTTTTGTCAGCAGTTTTCCTCTCACAGATCTTAAACCGATTACAAATAGAAATATACATATGTACATATATATTCATATAAACTTTAAGCCGGTATTGCTTTATTATTACTTTTGTTGTTGTTTTATTTGTGTTCCTATTGCTGGCATTGTTAAGATTTAATTAATTTTCCTCCTTGTTTTTTCGGGTTATAACAATAAAACGCATAAATTTTCCGTCTTGTGCTTTCCTTTCCTACCACAACGCTATCTTTCTCTCTGACTGTGTCTGTCGGTGTGCGCGATTTTTGTTTTGTTTTCAAATATAATTATTTTTATATGCGAATTTTTGTGTTTTTTGTTTTGTAGATAAACGGTTGTTGGGTGGCATATGCCCCCGGGGAGGGAGCGACCAACATTTTCATGAGGAAGTGTATATTACATATACATCGGATAATACGCGGACATTAAAAACGCATTAAAAGCTCAACGATCTGTTGAAGCAATTTGGACAAAAGTTGCCGTTTACTCCGCTCTTAATTGCTTAAGATAGTAACACAGAAGGAGTGATGGGAAGGGGGTGGGAGTGAGTAGTAAAAACTACTCGACAAGATGCTCCAGGCAAAGAAGATGATGATGATGATGGGTGTGGGAAAATTATGATGAAATGACAGACAGCCAACCAACTGTTAAGCAGGAAAAGTGTTCACTGAAAAATAGTCTGAACTAGGATGAGGATAAGAAACAACATTGACAACTATAATGTGCCACTTGTTGCAGTCAGTTCTCTCTTTTCACACACAGACATTTGCAGCGAATGGCAAAGGTTGAGATTAAGCATAGGGTGGGAAAGGGAGGCCCTTTTACGGCCCGGCAATTTTATAAATAACTTGATCCTTTGCCAGGCACGAGGCTTTTGTGTGCTCAACCAAGTGGGAAATGCGTGTAAAGCAAATGATTGCTTCCCCAATCTCTCTCTTTCTCTCTCTCACACACACACACACACTCTATCTCTCCCCTCGCTTCCTTGCTCCATTCCACGTGGCTCTTTCATCCCTTTTGGCTGACTGTCAACGTGATATTTATAGAACATATTTCTTATAACTTTTTTTTTAATCCCAAATTTAACCACAAAGTGTTTTAGTGTTTTTTTTTTTTTTTTGTTATATTTTTAAAATTAAGTGCAAGTTCAAGACGAGCATTTTCATTAGCTTTCTTTCTATTTCTATTTGTGGCATTTTCTTTATTTGCCTTGCCTCATTGTTCGTATTCATAGATAATTTATTATCGTGCAAATGACTTGACAAGGTGGCTATAATTTATGTTGCAAATGACATTTAGCCAGAGCATTAGGCGACCATAGTAAATGCTTTCCGCATATCCGTGTCTATGCCATTGGCCACAAAACAATTTATACAATTAATTAATTGCCAACACCTATTATAATAATAATAATACTAATATTGAAAAACAAAAGGCAAAGCAATTTAGTCACCGATTAAACTGCATTTTGTGGATAAATAATCGCATTGCTTTCAGCCCCAACGGTCATGCAATTAGCCATTTGATCAGGCCAGCATAAAAGCATTCTGACAGAGAATAGATGTTTGTATATGGCAAAATAAACTTGCCACCAGGCTGCAGGTTTAACTAAATTAACTGACCAAAATTCAATTTGGCCATATACAAAATTTATTGAAAGGCCAAAAATAATTATGGATGAAGGCTTTTAGGCGTAGGCAAATTCAATTGCTGTAAGCCCAAAAACACTCTCGCCAGCAAACAAGGACAGAAAAAGTTGGTATAAATAAACTTTCAACAAAACATATTTGTTACGCATACGCCGCGTGCCACAGCAGTTAAAACGGCAGGGCAAAGAGAGAGAGACAGAGAGGATGCAGCCAATGCTGACGCCATAAATATAGAATACACAACGCAGCTCAGTGCAAATTTCCGCATTTGGTGCTTTTGGCCAAGGCATCCCTTTATATAAGGCTACAACATGTAAGCCATAATCAAGTAGATATGTGTGCGAATGTCATTTGCATACCTATTCTCTGTGTGTGTATGTGTGTTGGTGTTGGTGTTGGTTCACTTAACTTTTTGTGGAGCACATACAAAGACAAAGCGTGTCACTAACATTCTTTCCATGCCACATAAACTGAGAGAGACTGAGAGATAGGGAGAGAGACAAGAAAAAGACGCCAACAATTGTGTTAGGAACTTTCATTCACAGTTAATGCTCGCAACAGACGACAGAAAGCAGGAGGATTGGAGGCTAAAGCAAGCTCATCATTGCGGTTAAAATCAATGCAAATTTTAATTGAAAAATTTCAACAACAATATAATATAGAGACAGCGAGAGACACAGAGAAGATAGATAGATGGATAGGCAGATGGTTAGGTAAAACGTTGCCATCATCAGAGCTAAAAAGAGCACTTTGTTGTCGGTAATTGCATTTTAGATAGAAGACTTATGCAAATGTTAGCCACTATTTATGTAGTCGTCATATTTCTCTTGTCAAAGTCAACTGTAATGTGCTGAAAGGGAGAGCTTAAGTTAAAGCCCATTTGGCATTTCTTTTTATACATTTTTAATTAGCAGCTTACACCAAAGGCTTTACCTGACCTGACATGGCCTGTAAACTCTGATCAACATTGAAGCCTGTTGCATACACACACACACCAACACCCACACACACACACACAGTCGTATGTACATGGGTCCAAGAGAATAATAATTATCCTGTGAACAGGCAAGTTGATGAATTTACGCGTCGTTTGTTGTTTGAAAAACGTCTGTGGGTGAAGCAGGTGGGCAATAACAACAAGTAGGCGGCCCATTGTTTTTGTGTGTATGTGTGTGTGCGACAAACAACAACAAATATTGACCCTGACGCAATAAGCAGGAACAACAGCAGCCATCCCTCCAACCGTCCCCACCCATCCAACTCCAACGAAAACAAGAACAATAGAAAAATGTTCACTTTAAATGGCTTTTAGATGGGCATGTTACGAGAGAAAAAACAACGGGACCATGCGGCGTATGAGCAATTTTCATAACATTTAATTGGCATTTACAAATATTGTTCTTTGCCTTATGTTCTCTCTATACACATACATATACATCTATTTATAGACCTACTTAATTAGGTAGTATGTATAGTGAGTGGCCTAGGTGGATAGAAGAAGCACGGAGCATAGGTCAGTTTAGCTCATAATTGATAGCAAAACATTCGTGTGGCATCGATTTATGCTTCAAGGGTTTTTTGGTTTTGCATTTGTTGTTGGCCAATGTTGAAAGGGTTGTTTAAAAATAAAAATCAGCAAACCCTTTCCAACAGGATGTGCGAGCTGACTGACTGGCAGCCCATCCGGCTCAGTTGCTGTGTTGTGTGTGTGTGTGTGTTTGTCCTGGCTGTCGGGCAAGTTAATCGCTTGCAAAACTCAATAATAATTCAACCAGGCAGCAGACAACCCAACCCAAACGACACCACATGGACTTGGTCCAGCCGGAAACTGTTTCATGTTCTCGTTTTCTATCTCTTTAGCTATGTGACGGTAACGATAAAGTTGATTAAAAATCGATAGCTCTGGTTCTAGCACAAATTGATTTTGTTTCGAACAATGTTAAACACACACCAACACACACACACTCACTTACCAAGAAAGAGTGAGCGAAATAGATTAGCATTTAAAATAGAAACCAAAGCGGGCCGTACTTTGTGGCTTTCTTTTGAGCTAATTTAACTCAAAGACAATTCTTTTGTTGTCTTTTGTGGCAGACGAACTGGAATACAATTTGAATTCATTAGAAATCTTCTTTTGAATTACTTCTATTTATAGATATATATATGTATATATATCGACTTTGATTTGTCTCTTTGCATCTCAATTGGCGCCATAAAAAGATGATATGAATTAGTTATATGCGGTTCAGTGAATTTTCACGATTGTGTCTATTGCAAATTAGCCTAAGCCAACCAAAAAAAAAAACAATATACATATAGATTCGGGCCATTTTGGGTTACATTTTTTGGTTTGAATCTTGAATTATTTTCAGTTTTTAAGCACCGCAAAAATTCTTCAAAAAAAACTTTTACTTTCATGTCACATCATCAGCAACATCAACAGCAGCAGAAACTCGTCAAAGAAAACAAAAATTTGTAGCCACAGGGCAAAAGGCAAAATACAATTTAAAAATACGTCAGTCAGTCAGTCAGTCGCTTGGTCGGTAGGGCTCTGGTAAATGTAAAGTTTTTCGCGTCTGACCACATAATACATAATTTTTGGACAGTTTACAACATAATCCATCAAATGACCATGAAATGTTCAAAGCAATGAATGGACAATGGATAACAGGCTAAAAACCAGAGGGAACACGGTTCGGTCGGTCATTCGATTCGTGTGGCTTAATTGGTTTTTGCCGTCATGGTCATGGCTTTTGCATTTTGTTCCAGGATTCGCGCAAACACTCGCTTTGCGCGTTGCTCGGCAATTTCATCACAATTAATTTCAATTGACTGCCGCCTGCTCGGCGTATACGTAATATCAACATACAACTTCTCACCCACCAATCTCTCTTTCTCTTTCTCTTTCCATTACAGAAATCGAAGCGGTGGAAGCTTGTAAATGGCTGCGGGCCGCAGGTTTTCCGCAATATGCACAGATGTATGAAGGTAAGTTCAAGTCCCAGCACGCAACGTCCGGGGCGTGAGGGGGGCGTGGTTGATAATTGGAAGGTCTCTGACTACGTCATTCAGTTTAGCACTTGACCAACTTTAATAGTTTTTATATATACTTATGATGAGGTCTCTTTTTTTCTTCCCCTCGTCCATTTTATTAATTTTATTACATGAACTTTCACTTTCGCCTGATACTAAAAGTAAATAGCAACCATTTATGACGTGGCAATTTTGAGTGCCACAGCAGCAGCAGCAACAACAACAACAACAACCATCGCGCAGGAGAACACCTTTTAAGTGCCGCATCACGCTCGCATCTTGAAGTCTAAAGATTTCAACACCATCAAAGCAAATGCCATGGATATACCTAACCCAAACAAAACAGACAAAAAAAAAAACTCAAAAATAAAGGAAACTTGATATTCACGGCACGCCAAAAATCCTTTCAAGCGAAATTGAAAGCAAAGGAACGCCCCTGTTGGGATCGCGCACTCCTACTCCCTGGTGGAGGTTGAAGGGCGGGGGATCATGGCTAAGAATTTGCCAGATAAAATATAATAAAAGACTAAAGGACACGCAACGAATTTATGTGGACCACCTTTATATAAAGAATACATTTGGTTGCTTGTCTCTGGGGTCAAAGGCCCCAAAAAGCGCACACACTCAAGCCAAAATGTTAGTCGCAGTTCATTGAACTTGACTCAAGCAGCTTGTTCATTTCAATTCCTTAATCGAGACCCTTCTTTCGGTCATCCATGGGCATTTGTCGCTTTGCGTTTAACGCCTGAAGGCCGCTCAGATTGATGAGGTTCGCCAATCTTTGCCCAAAATTCAAATAAATAAATTCCCCCAACCCAACCAAAAAAAAAAAAAAAACCAAAAAAACGATTGAAAAAGATTCTTTTTAAGCCAGCAAAAGAAAAAAAGTTTGCCGACTTTATATGAATTATGTGAAAAAAGACCCCAAAAATCCAAGTATCCAAAAGAAGCAACACAAAAAAGTGAATCTGAAATGGAGAGCCTGCAATTTGAAGTTGTCCCGAGGCGCTCGACCTTGAAATATATGCTCCATTGTATTGCATAAATTCATACAAAAACTACATGACGACTCAGAAGACCAACAAGAAGAAAAAGAAGAAGCATTCCAAAATGAAATTTGTAACTTGCGGAATAATTTGTGGTGCATGGTATTTAAACTGGGCCCAACCCTACCCGGTCAGAATGAGAATTATAACCCCAATGCCAACTCATCTCCATCTACGTTTTTTGGTATTCCGATTCGGATTTGTGTATCCCAACCCAAGTCAGAGACACTTGATAAATGCGTATTTTAATGAGTTTCATGTAAACAAGGCAGCAAAGCATGCGCAGTGAGATGAGAGCGCCTCCTCTGGCCAGGATTTCATGCATTTGGGTGTTTTTTTTTGCTTTTCTTTTTCTTCCTTCATGTCTTCTTTGGTTTTTTTTTTTTTTTTTTTGAGTTTGGGTTTGGTCTTTTGCAAATCAAAATGCCGTAGGTGTTTAACTCTTTTCCCTGCTGCATGCTCTGTCATTTGGCTTGCTGAAAGGAGGTGTTCCAGCTGTAAGCGACTGTTAATTTGCTTAAGCCAGGGACAAACAAAGCGAAATCAAGTCTTTATGAAACAAGCGAAGACTCTTAGATACCCTTATTTGAAGTAACTAACTGAGAAAAAAATTCTTTAAAAATTCTACACATTTTCTTTGTTGCCCAATGTAAATTAACGCCATCATGTTGTTGGCAACAAGTTGCTAGTGAGAAATGTTGCTAAGTGAGGCATGTATACAGGCAGACAAATTGCATTAAAGCTGCAAATATTGAAATAACAAATTATGCAAATACATATTTTGATGAAATCGACCAAACAGAATAATATTAAATATCATTTGCTTAGTACATAAACTATTAGCTTTAATATTGGGCTAACGAAAACAACATTTGCCAATCAAACAAATTGCAATTTAAAGCCAAACATTGGCTTTTGACTAGTGAAAATATGACTAAGAAAAGATTTCATTTCTAATTAGGCCAGCGTAAGTTAACTGTGACCCACAGACTAAAATTAAGAATTCGGTTTCGAGAATGCAACAATTTCACTTAGAGAAAATGCCTTTAGTTTCATTATGTTTACAGGGTATCGAAAGGAGAGCAATGTAATTCTCTGTTTGTTTGTTTTGTATTGCTTTTTTGTTGCTTACTCTTTGGTCGCTTCCCATTGCTTACAAACAACACATTATTCACTAAAAGTGGCAGACTTAATTCGAGGGTGTGACTTTGCCGACCCAAGATCATATGGGGAGTGTTTAAGCAGATGGCAATCAGAGAGCCCCTTTCCAACCTTTCGATGATATGAGCATCGTTTAAAAAGAAAATCGATTGTGTAAAGACTAATTAGAGAATAGAATTGAAATTAAACATTTTAACAAGTTTTGCCAGCCAATTAGATTCAGATTCCAGGTCAACTGAATCTATACAGGTATCTATATATATAATACCCATAAATTTTCCTTTATTACAAGAAAAGCAATAACAGCAACAATTATACAGAAACTCAAGCAATCTGCGTCATCAGACTATGGCCAAAAGATTAATCATATAATTGGCCTAATAAATGCAGAAACAGAAACTAAATTACCTCTGTAAATTATTGTAAACTAAAGAAAAAGAAAAGCCACAACAACAACAAAAACAAAAGAGTAAGAGTGAGAGTGAGAGAAGAAAAGCAATTACAATTTCAAAATAATTTGTTGTCTGACGTCAACAAAGGATGGAATCCCAGAGTAACAGTGAGAGAGAGATCGAAGGAAAGAGGTGCGAAGAGTAGTTGGTGCCCATCATTAAGTGGCACACTCTTAAATTTGGGTCTCCTCACGGGCAAACAGCTATTGTGTGTGTGTGTGTGTGTGTGTATGATTGTATTTTGTTTATTTCATCAGCATCAAAGTGCATTCGATTAGAAACTAAACATACAACATTTAGTAAAACATTAAAATTAACTTATAAATATCCAGCAGCCATGGGGCAGCAGGGCACTAGAGAATGGGCACTGGACTTGGGCGCATAAACAAAACTATAAAAAGCTTATGCCCCGAGAGTGGGCCAATGATGTGGGGCGTTACAACTTTACGAGACGACTCGACGATGAGTACTGGGTTCAACAAACCATGAATGCCGCGCGGCACTTTAAGAAGGAACAGCCCAAGAAAGAGCAACAACAAAGAAAATAAGAAGGAAAATATTATTCCAATGCTAACGCGATATTGTTGTATAAACAATAATCCATCCACCTGGTAGAGAAAGGTGGGTGGGGGTTAGTTTTCCAGGCCCGCTGCAAACATCCTACGATGTGAAAAGCGGTGCAATGCGAGGTGAGGCGACGCAATGCGACGCGACATATGTAAACGTCTGGCGTGTATCTTGGTTTATGTGGTCGCTGCTGTTGTTGATGGTGGAACTTGATTTCCTACGTGCAAATTGGCCACGCAAATATGTGGAAAAACGCTGTGAAAATTTAATGAGCGCCTGGCTAGTTCGATCGTTGGTTCGTTGGTTGCTTCGTTCGTTGGTTTCTGCTGCTTCTGGCGCCATGGGCGTTCGTTCAATGTTTCTGGTTTCTCAGTTGTCAGTTAGAATTTCACGCAACGTCAAAGCGAACGGTCGCAGTACAAGCAAAAGAACGGACATACGATAAAGACAAGAACAAAGAACTTTGCAGCTAATATTGATATACTTCCTTTACTTTTCCTGAATTTTGCAGATCATCAGTTTCCGATCGATTTGAATAATGTAGCCAAAGATCATCCAAATCTGGAGAACGATCAGCTGCAGTCGCTCTATAGACGACTTTGTGTCCTCAATCGGTGTGCTACTATGCGATTGGATCAATCCCATAAGCCCCAAACGCCACAGGTAAGCTCCATCTAATCTAAGCTAACAACCCACTCCCAGTGATCTGATCGATTGGTTCCCACTCTTACAGCAAAAGGAGGAATCCGATGATGAGAACTTTGCATTGAGCGAAAACTGGACATTCCAACGAAACATTCGACGCTGGTCGCGCATAGGGGAAATGGGTTTGGAACTGCCACCGCCGGGTCTGTTGAATGTGGAGAAGACGGAGAGTTCATCCAAAGAGTCCAGTCCGGATCGGTTTGAGGATGATAGCTATGCGGTTGGAGGCACTGGCATCACTCTCATGATTCCTGGCTGCAGCAAGGCGGCTGGTGGCACAGACGATGGTTCAGATGGCGGGGCGGCGGCACGTTTAAGGCGAACTGGCAGTGAACGCTTCAAGGATAGCGCCAAGGCATTCCTGCGTCGAGTCGAGTCTATTAAATCACGTCGTCGCAAGCGTCAGAATCGTGAGAATGTCGTAATTAGTGGACCCCAGGTGCTGGATCTGTCGCAATTCGGCCAGCGTAGCAGCCTGCGAAAACCGGATGCGGTCTACTCCACACCTCCCTCTCCCTCGGCACTCAGTCCCATGCACACATTCCCCAAGGCGCCGTTCTTTGGCAATGAGCTGAAGGTGCCCAGCAATAGCGAGAATTTCCTAAGTCCCAATCGTGCCAGTCCGAAGCGAACACCGACCACTCCACGATCGATGCGTACCAGCCCCTTGCATTTCTTCTCGAGTCCCATGACCCAGTTAAAGGAGGGCAAGTCGGATGACTCCTCGTCCTACTACAGTGACAGCCAGGAGTCCTCAACGGGGGGCAAACTAACACTACGCAAACCCTCGAAGGCACGACGGTTCCTGCAGCGATCGGGCAAAGTCGATGACATTGGCGCCCACTCGGACTCGGAGTGCCATCAAGGACGCAAATTGCTCATCAAAGATGCCAACAGCAATACCACTGAGGTCAAGGTTAAGAAACTAACCCGTGGTGGTTCTCTCAATCTGGGAAAGGACCCAAAGAAACGCGATGGATTCCGTTCGTCGTCATTCCGTTCGCGAAGCACTACCCGTAAGGAGCAGAAGAATGATGAGGGCGATCAGGGTGGCGGCGGCAGCAGCTCGAAACGACAACCAGTTGTCCGCTGGCACAGTTTCCAAATGGAGGAGCGGCCCAATATGATATTCCGCAAGTGTTTCTCCAAGAAAATCGAACCACAACAGGAGGATGCTGGCATCCCATTTGCCGCCATGTCGGCTGGCCAACTTCAAATCATTCGCAAGCTGGCTCTGGTCACCCTCACCGGCTACATGGAACGCTATTGTCCCACCCATCGCTCAGGCTGGAACTGGGAGCTACCGAAATTCATTAAGAAAATCAAAATGCCCGACTACAAGGACAAGAAGGTATTTGGGGTGCCTCTGTTGCTGATCCTTCAGCGTAGTGGCCAGACTCTGCCCGTAGCTGTGCGTGCTGCCCTCCGTTGGCTGCAACTGAACGCTCTGGATCAGGTGGGCATCTTCCGCAAGAGCGGTGGCAAATCGCGCATCATTAAACTCCGCGAACAGATTGAGGTGACCGAGTCGACGGCCGAGTGCATGGATGTGTTTGACTTGCAGCAAGCTTACGACGTGGCCGACATGTTGAAACAGTATTTCCGCGAATTGCCCGAATCCCTGCTAACCACTAAGATGTCCGAGACATTTGTGGCTATTTTCCAGCGTAAGTAACGAGAGAGATTTGAGACGTAACATTCTTTTTAATTACTTTCCTTCCTTGTAGATTTGCCAGTTGAAGTCCGTCTGGATGCCATCCAGTGCGCCGTATTGCTGTTGCCCGATGAGAATCGTGAGATCCTATATGTATTACTGGAATTCCTAACCATTGTGGCAGCCAACTCGCAACTGAATCAAATGACCAGCAATAATTTGGGAGTTTGCCTTGCCCAGTCCATTTTCCATTCGTCCATTGCCACGGGATCGGCTTCGGTGTCGGCCTCACCGCGTCGCAAGGGCAAAGGCTCCGGCATGCCTGACATGAAGGAACTGGCCGAAGCAAAGGCCTCACACGAGTGTCTGTCCTTCATGATTGATCACTACAAACCAATCTACACGGCCTCGAAGGAAAAGCTGGGCAAGTGTAACTTTGGCTACATGGAGGAGTCGAAACCAGTGCCCCTTGAGGCCCTTGGCGAGGGCATGCAGTTCCACAATTGGCGCGGCTATCTCTACGAATGCACCAGCGCCACCATTAAAGAGGGGCGAGAAAAGTAAGTCGCTACACTGGACGAAAAGTTCCGGCCTTACTTAAATGACTGTTAATTTCTTTAAGGACTCGTGGATGGTTCACCATAACTTCGCTAAATGACAGCAATGTGGACATTGCCTACAAGAAGGTGGGCGATGGTCATCCGCTGCGTCTATGGCGATGTTCTACAGAGATAGAGGGTCCCCCTTGTGAGGTGCTTGGGTATATAATTAAACAGCGCGCCTCATGGGATGCCAATCTGTTGCAGTGTCAAACGGTGAAGAAGCTAGACGATCGCACGGAAATCTATCAATATGCTTTAGATGGTCAGCTCACCTCGGACTTTTGTGTCCTACGGTTAGTAAATTATACCAAAACTTGACAATTTCAAATTAATGACGTTATGTTCTTTTAGTTCATGGCAAACGGATTTGCCGCGCGGTGCTTGCGTTATTGTGGAAACCTCCATTGATCATGCCAAGGCCAAGCCGCTCTTTGGAGCCGTGCGGGGCGTCGTTCTGGCCTCGCGTTATCTCATTGAGCCTTGTGGCAGTGGCAGATCCCGTGTAATGCATCTGGCAAGAGTTGATGTCAAGTAAGTTTACCCTCAACCCCTCCATTTCTTGATCAAATTTGTTAATTATTTGCCTACTTTTAGGGGCAAGACACCTGAATGGTACAACAAAAACTATGGACACATTTGCTCGCACTATTTATCGCGCATACGTTTGGCCTTCAAGCATGTGGCCGATGGACCTGAGAGTAAGGTCTAAATCAACCTTAATTGGAAATCTCCTTTTTTTGGATAATCGTTGTATTATATATATCGTTGAAGCATTTATGTGAATGTAAAAAAGAAAACCTCCACCAATTATGACCTAAACAGAAACCTTGGACCACAATGAGCTTAAGTGGAAAAACAAAAACAGAAAAAGAGACACAGACAGGGAAAGAGAGAGACAGAGAGAGAAAGATAATGATGATGATCATGATATATAAGTATATCTATTTTTGTAAATACTTAGTTACGAAAGAATACCCCATACGCCTTTTTTATACAACCTTCAAATACGTTTTCGGTTATAAATTTAACTATAGCTTATTGTATTATACTTTTACATGGTCCTAACTTATGCATACGATACTTTGACTTTACGATATGAAATCTAACATTCAAAATACTCAACACATAAATATCACAAAATATATATACCTAAATTTATATCTATATTATGATTTCTTGCTAAAGTCTATGTTTACGTTCTATAATTATATCTTTAATGTTAATTAGTTTGTAGTCTCCGCAATTTATGTAAAATTGAGAAATATGGCAAATATGTCTAGAAAACGGGACGAAAGGCAAAAATCAGCAACCTTAAAAATGTGTAAAGCAAATTCAACTAGTCAAATTCTATAAATTTAAGTTAATCTACTAACCCACATACACTCAACAATATAAGAGAAACGGAAACATTTGTCTACGGATTAAATTGAATGATAATGATCGGATGGATCGATGCATTATCGATGTGTGTGTTTACATAAGCCAATCAATATGATATGAAATCGGAATTCTAATTGTTAGTCTCGATAAATTGTGGATAAATATGTATATGTATGTTTATGTTTGTATGACACGAATTGATTTCATTATTCGATTCGATTCGATTAAGTTATATCTGTATGTCTGTGTATGTGTCTATCTATACATATATATATATATTTAAATGTATATATATTTATATATATATTCCTGAATCTGAAGTAAATACTAATGGCAAAAACAGAGGAACACACTAACCAACCGAAATCGGTGTATACAAGCCAAGCATTAAGTAATACATAAACCATAAAGCAAAAACAATAAAACTACATACAAATCATATTATGGAAAGAAAAATATATCGTAAATTTGTATTATTTAAAAAGGTTAAACGAAAGTTCAACTTACAACTTGTGTTTATTAACAGATCTTTGGTCTTAATCGGAAAGACTATCGTGTCCTGGTAAAATTGGTCAATGTCCTAATTTCCGGTTTTGAGAATTTAAATCATCAAACAATAATCTGAAAACTGGCACCTAAAAAGAAAAACAATTAATAGATTTAATCACAGTTATCCATAAACTTTGTTATTTATTAGGTTAGAATTCAGGTGAATTCCAAAGCAATTCATTATAAGTGATTTGTTATTTTCAAATTTTGATCTTTATCTTCAAATAAACTCTTCACCGTTTTTTGCTCACTAGTGCTCTCTATCGGCATGTGCGCACACTAAAATATAAGGAATACCACTTTAGCTCATTTTTAGCTACAAGCCAGAAAGAGTCGCCACTACTGTAGCACAGTGGCGCTAAATAATGGGACATTAGCAAACACCGGTATTTTCATTAGTGTTGTTAAATGTACAATTTCTTGCCGCGTTCTTTGAACTATAATTTAAAATTGGACAACTTATTTGCCAATTAATTGAATGCATTGACTATCTTAAAAGCTTGTCTTACTATTAAAAGGAGTATCAAGTAATATTTCGATTTCTGTCTCCAACTCTGCGATTCGGTCAATTTGCTTTAAATTTGTCTTACTTTATAACAGGACGTCATAAAATATCAGTTCTTTAAGCTGTTTTTTGGTATATATGTACATATGTCGAAAATATCATGTCTTAAACAAAAAAAATTAACAAATAATAATAAAAAAAACACAGATAACAGTTTATGTAAAGCCTTTAACAAAATATATTGTTGGGCCTCATAATCAAATTTTGATGGCGTTTTAAGCTTACCAAAACTACAACTTGTGGTAGATCTACGTAAGTATTTCTCGAAATTCTCGCCCACAGAAAATTAAAAATGTCTTGTTTTGATTTCTCTGGTTTCACACTCATTTGTAAGGTATTGATTAAGTGTTTCAACTTGTTGTGAATGCCACTATTAACTGCTTATATAAGTATATGCAGATTTAACTGTTTTAACGTGTGGCAATTAGCAATTCACCTGCATATATATAGCACGGTAAGTAAGTAAAACCAGTTTGTCGCATTCAACCATTTAAACGGACAATTTTCAATAATGGCGTCTTGTTGCTCTCTAATTGACTGGCCGCCGCCCAATTGGCTTATATGTATGTATGTGTGAATGTGTGTGAATGTATGTATGATAAATGGACAGCACACGAAATGCCGAATGAAGGAGAAAAAATATAAACCATTGCAGTTCTGTAGATGGTTAACACATGTTAAGTACAAGCGTCCGCTAATTGTGCCCAAGCTACCAAACTGACTGACCCCAAAATGAAAAGCTTATGTGACATACACACACACACTTAGAGTCTTACACACACCCGTGAGCACATGCGACAAACATTAAAAGTCCATTAAAAAATTATGTTAGCTCTAGCGTGTGTGTTGGAGCTCCTGTCTGAGTGTAAAAGTGTGTGTGTGTGTGTGTGAGCGAGTCCAGACCTAGGCAAAAGGCAACCTTATAGTCGGCCTAGTTGGCTCTAACTATGCCTATATTTAGAGTGCAAGAAATGGCTGCTGCTGCTGTTGCTGCTGCTGCCAGCAGTCAAGCAATGCATAATTGTAATTGCAAATTGCCATGTTGCCCACATGCAGCGACACAGCAGCAACAGCAATGCAACTGTCCAACGTATTGATTGCATTAATTAATTAATTTGTGACTTAATTTCATGGGCTTGCGGCAATCAGTGTACGGCGGCCAAACACGCACCACTGCCTAAATGTATTAATATTGTGGCAACAGCAACAAACACCAGCAAAATGCAACTGCAACTGCAACAGCACCAACGACAACAACAACAACAACCAGCTTGACTGGGACTGTTTCATTGATGCCCTGCACGTGTGTGTATTTGTCTTGTTATTAATTGAAATTTAATGGCACAAAATATTTTTATTTATTTATTCCGACTGCAATTGCATTTAAGCGCACTTCCTGTGCCCCTAGCACTCACCTATCCATCTATCCATCCACCCACACACAATCCTACACGCACACGCACAGTGCAAATGTCGGCTGGCATTTAACATCAAAAGGAGAGTCCAGCCTCATACCAACAGACACGAGTTCTTTTCTCGCTGCTGCCGCCCGCGGCCTTTTGCCAACGAGCCTGTAATTGATTTCACTTAAAAATTAAATAATGCATGCGGTTTTTACTGCAAAATGGATTTCGCAAATACCATTTCAGTTCATGCAGCGTGCTCGCAGATTTTCAGCGACACTGCACTCCACCCCTCCACCTTTCAAAGGCAACTACTCATCATCATCATCGTCGTACCTCCTGGCCTGGCCTGGCCTCTGTGTCACATAATTGCAAGCGTCCTCTTTGAGCGTTAAATTAAATATGAAAATTAATATCAACATAATTGAAATGGCAATGCAGACGCAACGCAACGCCACGCAGCGCCACGCAACGCAATGGCCGGGGCCATGGCATAAACAACCAACCGAACAACCAACAGACCTACTAGCCAGCCAGACACTGGCCCAAACCGTATGTAATTGATGAAATTATTTAAGAATTATTTCACAAATGCACCGTGACAATTATGTGGGCCTCCACTACACTGAGCGAAAAGCAATAGACCCATGCAATTTTGCTGCAATGCCAATTTTTCATCATTTGTGCTATATTCTGCCAGTGTTGAATATTAAAAGGCAAAATGTTATTTAAACGCAATGTGTAATTAATTATGTGCCATGACCCACCACTTCACCCCCTGGCCACCCATAGATACACCGTGCCACCATCACAACATAACCCAATTAACCCATTCTACATATGCGAATAGTGGTATATGGTATAGAGATATGCGTATATCACATGCCACATAGTTTCAACAATAAATTAATGAAGGGAAAACAATTATCGTAAATAGCAGGCAACAGTCATTGGCATCTGACAGGTTGAAATTGGCAACAAGTTTGCCAAAAGAAATATAAAGCAGAGGGCCGGTAATGTTTTGGTAATTCTTTCCTTACCCATAGCCATCAAAGTGTAAAAACGTTTCATCCAAAAAGACTAATGTTTGCGAAAGAACTCCCTTTAATCTTAGCATAGGATATAACGAACTTTTTGATGAAAGTCACTGTTTTCCACCTATCGTTTCTATGGGAGCTATATGATATAGTCACCCGATCTTGACCAAATTTGGCACATTTATAGCTTCAATAAACTAACGTTTATTAAATTTCACGACAATAGTTTAAAAAGTAACGAAGTTGAAAAGTCACTGTTCGTGCTTTGCCGTTTTTGGGAGCTATATGATATAGTCACCCGATCTTGTCAATTTGGCACAATCATTAATAAGAACATAAACTGACAAATACCAACTTTTATGACAATAGCTATAAAATTAATCAAGTTATTGAGAAAGTCACTGTTCGTGACTTTGCCGTTTGTATGGGAGCTATATGATATAGTGGTCCGATCCGGCTGAATCCGAGATATACAATGCCTGCAGTATATACAAGCCTACGTGCAAAATTTCAGCTCTGTAGCTCTTACGGTCTCGGAGGAGTTCGCGTTGATCCAGACGGACGGACGGACGGACGGACGGACATGGCTATTTGAACTCGTCTCGTCGTGCTGATCAAGAATATATATACTTTATATGGTCTGAGATGCTTCGTTCTATGCGTTGCACACTTCTGACCAAAATTAATATACCCTTTTTGCAAGGGTATAAAAAAGGTTCAGAGAAATTGTAACAAACAGAAGAAACGACATCAGAAATGCGAATTTCAAAATACACTTTAAGAACAGCAATTAAATTTATTAATTTGGATAGATAAAACTTGCAATTATATTTGCTTTTTAATCATATTGTAATAAGAAACTGGATTTTAAACTAGGCAATTTATAAATAAGCACAAGAGTTTAATTAGGAAACTGAAAAATATTTGGAATTTTACATTTATTAGGATGTCTCTGACAATGAAAACCAGAGGGCCGGGGCTAACTTCGACCGCGTCAAAATTTGTATACCCTTGCAACTTATTTGGCCTACAATCTTACCTTAGGAAATATCGAAGTTATTAATCAAAATCCGATCGTTCAGATGGGAGCTATATGATATAGTCACCCGATCTTTATCAAATTCGGCACAGTCATTAAAAGATGTATTAAAATAACAAATGTTTGATTCGAAAGCAATCGCATGAAAAGTAACGAAGTTATTGACAAAAGTCACTGTTTTCGATCGATCGTTCCTATTGTAGTTGAACTCGTCTCGTCGTGCTGATCAAGAATATATATACTTTGTATGGTCGGAGATGCTTCCTTCTACGCGTTGCACACATCTGACCAAAATTAATATACCCTTTTTGAAAGGGTATAAATATATTCAGTTAAAGCAACACATAAAAATGTAAAACTAATCATTTATTTTTAGCAACAATTTTATTTATCATTCTATTTAAATTTTGCACATTTCTTCTTATTTTTTGGGTACCCCAAGTTCTATTTTGGAATACTTTAAGTCCATTATACGAAAAAGAATGACGTATAAGTTAATAAAATAAATACCTATACATACATAGTTATTAGATACTTTTCTCTCATTTGTATGGACACAATCGTAAATGTTTTGGCCAAAACATGTTACGAAGGCAGTGATTAATGACTATTTTTTTGAAAGAATTATGAATGCATTTTCTTTTTTGCAGTTGCATATTAATATATTTAACAAGCTCAATCTAAGTAATCAAAGAAATAATCATTTGAAAGTAAAATAAAACAATGTACAATTCCATTAAATTCTTCATATGCACCTATCCAACCAATTCCAGATAAATTTACATTTATAAATAATTGCAATATTTTGCTGACATTTGCTTTCAAAATTCATGAGAATAAACGACAACGACATTGTCAACCAGACGAGGCACAAATGGAAGGCCAACAACTAAGCAAAGCAACCGAAAAAAAAAAATCACCAATAACCAGACAAGACAACAAAATTAAACAAAATAAAAGGGTAAAGAAAGGTCCGACAATATTATGATGAAGTCGTTTTTCGGTTTGATTAATTAACAATTTGTACTTATGCATTTTTTGCTTGGCTTGGCCACAATGTAATTACATTAACCGTTTTAGGACCACTTGCATTTAATAAGCAAAAACAAATATAAGAGAAAAAGCGTAAAGAAAAAGCTGCTGTTGCCCTTTGCTACAAAGTTCTGTGCCGCAGCAATTAAAATATGCTTACATATATACAGACAAAAGTAAGTACTATATACATATATACTTTTCCCAGACTTGTTGGTCTAAAATCATGGTGTGCTGCTGTCATCGTGATGTTGCTTTTGTTACTCTTACAGGAGGGGTTACTTTATTCGAATCAGAAGTTGGCACAACATGAAAGAAAGCATCCGCGACTATATTCGTTATAAGTCTGGGTATAACCCATTTTTAATATGTGAACGCTTAATCAAATTAATAGAAAAACTTTCTTATAATATCTCAAAAGGCCTAAACTTTGTAAGTCTCTAACTTAGCCAATTTTTGGACGATTTCAATTATTCAATTATACAAGATAGGGTCGAAAATATTTTGACAATCATTTTGAGATATTCCTTTTTGAATTTTATTCTGAGGTAACATTTCAGGAGAGTTTTAGCTTGTAGAAAATAGAGCTTTTGTTAAATTTTAATTAAATTAAGATACAATTTCAGAATTGAAATCTGAGAAGAAAGACATTTCTTATGATTTATCATTTTGAAGGGTATTTGAACATTATCTTGATTAGAGTTTAACTCAATTCTTTGATTTTTGTTGTCGTTGTCATTTTTAGTTCGTGCATTGTTTTCTTTATATGTATATGTATGTATATAGTTTTGTTCACTTCTGTAATTTCGCCTTAAAAATTATTTAGAGACCTTCTCGAATGTCGGCATCGAGCACATTTGGCAATAGTTTGTCAACAAGAACGAAAGAAACACTGCCGAGAAATTGCAAGCTAATCAGCGGCACGTCAAACGCCTACGCAAAAATGCGCCATACAAACGATAAAGAGGGGGCAAAGATAAAGCAAGGGGGGAGGGAAGTGAGGGGCAGCCCACCAAGGGAGCGGGCACTTCAGGGCTCTCTTCTGGGAAGCAACTAAGAACGGGGAACAAGGCGCGTCTCGTCGACTCGCGGCAATGAAAGACAGAAGAAGAAGTTGGCGTTGCGACAAATTTTTACAGCGCCCTCCGCCCTCTTGTTGCTGCTGTTGCTGCTGCCGTCCATGGTTCATTTTGTTTGTTGTTGCTCGTTTTGCGTGCGCACTTTTAATTGCAATTGAATTTTAATTACTGCCTTGTCAGCAAAGAATGTTGCAGTCAGTCGTTTAAGTGCCGACAGCAGCAGCAGCCAGCGACAGCAAGGAATAAGAACTGGAACAGGAGCAACAGCAGCCGCCGCTGGCAACAGTTGCTGTCTGTGTCTCTGAGCCTGGACTCAATGGCTAAATGTGTGTGTGTGTGTGTGTCTGTGTGTGCCTGAATTGGAGCCGTCTGCCACAGCCAGTTGATTCACTTTGCTCTGCTCTTTGACGTATTTACAACTTTGTCGCAGCAGCAATTAAATGAGCAGAGCAACACAGGGCCGCCGGCAATCATTCGATTCGCCTTCATTAATCAGCAGCTATAAATGTGATGAGCTGATAAGTTCATTCCTGATGAATCCATTTACGATCTGATATAGTCTTCAAACACACATACATATGTATACATATATAAATACATACATATATGATATGAAAAGCCTAATGAGAAAGTTTTCTGCAATTATGCTGACCCCTTCAATTTGGGCCCTGGCTGCCATATGATTTAAGTTCATTGGCTTATCTTTAGTTAATTAATAGTCATTTAATTTTAGTTTGTAAACCAATATCTATCAATGTCCATCTACACTGGCTACTGTCTATCAGAGGCAGTAAAATGATATTCTTGCCTCTCTCTTTACGCTTTTCTCTATTTTTGGTTTCAAATTTATAGTTGAGGCGAAATAAATTTGTATTAATTTTGTGTAACCTTTTGGCATGGCAATTAAAATCAAAATCAAATGGTTTTATTAATGCATTTGGAAATATTTAAAGATTTTCCGTCCCCCACTTTGAAATGCTCCCTCTGCTTGAATGGAAAACAAGATTTATGCATTGTGTGTGCGACCATTTATCTAAAATTATATTGAAGCCACTTCAAGGCATTTTCCCTTCCACTTCGGCCCCTTCCTTCGAAATAGGAGGCCCTATGTGAAGGCGCAGGTGCACACATGGAAAGGGAAGGGCGCTAAAATACACAGCATAAATGAGTGGGTGACACTGCGGGACATTTTTCTGTAGTTTCTGTAGGTTGGTGGGGGGGAGGAGGGAACACACAACTTCACCAATCAACAACAAAAATAACTAAATGTCAAACAGAACTCATGCAACAATTTATTTAAATATCTCAACCTCATCAAATTTAAGTTAACAAACACACACACACAAAGCGTTACGACAGAAAAAACTACGAGGGCTGCGGCAAAGGCAAAATGAAATGAAAACGAAAATGAAAATTCAATTTTCCACCTAAACGCAGACACCGCATCAATTTTGAGAATGCCTTTTGCCAGAGCAATATAAACGATTTGTTGTGTTAGACGAAGGATGGATGGTTGAGTTGAGTTGAGTTAGGTTAAGGGGAGAGAGAGAGAGACACAAGAAGAAGACATGAGGAGGCAAGAGGCAGTATTAGCACTCAAAACGGCAGCCAAGAAGTCAACAGAGCAACGTTGTCGATGCTAAAGAGATGCAGGCGGTTGGCACAGACAGCCATTTCGACTTGGACTCGCCTTTTGGTTGCTGTCAACGACAAGCCCCAAGCTAAAGTGAAGAAGATGCCGTGCGGCTGGCTGGCTGGCTGGCAAATGCCCTGATTCCAAATGCAGACAATTAAAATGACTTTGTGGTGGAAGAGGTACGCGTGTCTCTGTGTGTGTGTGTGTATGTGGGCGCTCATATATTCGTACACCTTGGAATCTATTTCTCTTATTTTACCTATGGCCAAATAATCTTCAACTTTGATTTACACATCAATTTTATTTTTGATCGATCATTCAAAAGAAGAGTTCACTAAAACATTTAATTAGTTTTTATTGACCATTAAGATTCCAATCATGATTACCGCACTCACACACACACACAGTAGCTGAAAACTGCTACGCACACCCACCCAGCGGGGAACCCCACCTCCTTTTTACATCCCTCTATCCTCTAGCCATCCGACAACTTTCTACAATCGTTATTTATACTCACTCTATAGAGTTTATTACTTTTTGAAAAGAGAATTTTATGGTTTTTTGGCCTCAGAGCATCGAAATATTTATGATATTTACAACAAAAGACGCAAAATCGAGGAAAAATTTTTAACTAAAATCGAAATAAAAACATACAAATTAATTAAAGCCAATAAACAAAAATAAAACGAGAAAGAACAAGAGCAAGAGGGGTTGAGAGAGAGAGTGAGGGGGGGAGCATAAATGTGGCCATAGCCCCAGCCACGACACCATTAATGGGGGCGCCCTACGCACTGCTGAGTTTATGGCCACCGCCGCATCCATCCATCGAGTCGAGTCCATCCATTCGCCTGCCAGACGATATACATAGACAGTATTTTGTGTGTTTGTGTTGAGTGATCATGGTAGTAGTAAGTAGCTTGGCATGCACTTCGCTGCCAATTTAATGGCATTTTTACAACTTGAAAGATTCGTGCCTGCCATGCCGTTTTGAGCGATGATATTGTTCCTCTCTCTCTCTTACTCTCTCGCCGGCGGGAGACACCACTAAATGCATACGAAATGCAGCGCAACGAATGTCATTAGAACATAAAAATGATATTAATTGCAGGCAACAGAAAGAGACGCACAAAGAGAGAGAAAGAGCGATGACTCCGATGCAATGGAAATGTCAGCATTATTATGATGATGGAATGGCCAGAATGGCTCTTCATCTGGCCCCCTCTCTGCCCATTCTTTGTCTCTGCTTGCTTTGATGGTGACAATCTCACATAGCTCCAAGATAAATAATAATAAAAAAAATTAAAAATAAATTAACACCTAGTAAAAGATGCAGGCAGATGCAACAGCAACATCAGCAGATTGCAGGATTGTTTGGATGCAGCACGCAGACAGTTCGAAAATAGCACAAAAGCAATTAAAAACATAACGACACACACACACACTCCTCTTCATCTCATGCGATCCCCATCTCATGCTTAACCCCGTATATCTACTGCGCCTCTGGACCAACGCCTCTCTCATTCTCATTCACATTTCCATTTCCACTCCCGTTTGTCATAAAAATATGTTCGCCTATATTGAATTTAACAAGCGCAACATAATGCAACGAAATGTCGCCATCTCTCTCACTCTCTGTCTTTCACAGCCCCTGCCTCCTCCTACTCCTCCTCAACCGTTTCGCGCACAGATCAAAGGCAACAGCCTGCCATCTAAATGGGTGGACCAAAAAATGCCTGCCCCCGTTGATAATAATGACGATGATGCTAATGCAGTTGACATTTTATGTGACTAGAAGAATGCCACTAGCAAGCCAAGAGCCCGAGAAGCCATCAACTAATGTGGAACTCCCGACCAATAATAATTAAATGCACAAATATTTCAAATTAATTAACTACTCAAATGGCATAATCAAGTCAAAATATTTTAGTCAAGTGCCTGAAATGAATGAATTCATACAAAACTAAATTTGAATCTCATGCTTCTTTTCTCTCTGACTCTTGTCTTATACACCGATTACAACAGGCCACAGGTCATTTCACACATTAGAAATGATTTAATTTAATTTGGGCTTAGAATTCGAGACTAATCTTAAGGTCAGCTAAAGGGTTTAGTTCCTCGAAAGCATATCGGTATACATGATTTTGAATTTAAACATATTGTAGTTTATATTTTTAGTCATAGAAATATTCTAAATGTGACAAGGATTTGAGTCAAATGTTTTGACCTCTTCGTTCCCTTTAATGGATTCTAAGAGCAAAGCTGTCAATTATTGATGCAATTGAAAAATCCTAATTGAAGTGTCTCAAAAGTGAGCGTAAAGCTTTTTCGAAGCTAAATTTGGAGACTCTGGACTTACTTCATTTTATAAATGGAGATAATTTTATTAATGAAGATAATAAGTATAAAATAATTAAAGTCAACTATCTAACATAATTTTGAAGTTTTTGAACAAAATGACAAAAACAAAATTGATTTTTCTACCGAAACTAAAATTAAAAATTGAATAAGTAGCGGAGAGACTTTTGTAGAGTAATTACAGAAAAAAAAAGTAGTTGCAAAAAGTTGCAAAGAAGAGGAGACTGGAGGCGAGACGAATATAAAGAAACGGCAAATCCTACCCATTGGCAGACAAGCAGCAGAAGTCTATCCGCAAAACCTACTTGGCAAACTCTACTTGGCGGACAACAGTGGCGAACGGTGTCAACAACAGGATCATCAGAAGAGAGATAAAATAGTTTTAAATATTTTTCAACGTTTTTAATTTAATTTATGATAGAAAAGTCAAAGGGGAAGCTGTTGAAACCTTTGACAGTTAAAACGAAAATGTCTGTTCATTGTCGGTCATTAAAGTCCTGTAAATACATATGTTAAAAATTGGCCAATTAGTATGTACTTAGATAATTTACTTTACATTTCTTATTCTGATAAAAATAACTTTTCCCTTTTAAAATATGTACATGTGACTAGCAAAAAGGCTGCAAGCATTTGAAATGAAGGCATTTTCAGTATATCTGCATACAATAAGAACACAAAATCGATTCTATGTCGAGTGTGGGGTAAATCAGGTAAAACTGATTTGCATAAATTATGATATTGATTCAAATTAGGTATGGATTGTCACTTGCGTATATATAACTACCTCATACATAATTGAGTATGCTATATATACATAGTAGTTACTTTGACAGCGAAAGACGAATATATATAGCGTTTGCAGTAATAACGAAGAATAGAGGACAAAATCAAATGCTTAGTAAAGGATTTTCCTTGGAACGACAATGACACAATGTTGTATATTTCATTGAATCAATTATCGCTGGACATGGCATAATAATTACTGTCTGCCCATGTCCACCTTCAATAGACATGCACTTACACAAACAAGGTCGCTCCGAGCAACACAACCATCGCCCATCGTCCATAAAGGAACAATGAGGAGAAGGAGAGGGGTTAAGCATTGATAACTAAGTAGTTTGGGGGCAGTCAACCCATTATCCTGGCCTTGTTGCTTAACCAGCTGAAGCCTCAAGTAAGCCAGCTGAAGCAAAATCAAATAAGAGTCACAGCAAGCGAGTGTCGGAAAGAGAGGAAATGCTTCAGAGATGGCATAAGAGAGAGGGAGTGAGAGATGTAGAAAGTTCAAGCGTGAGCAAGAGAGAGAATGCATTTCGAAACCGAAAAGCTATAAAACAAATTTCGCCCATATAAAAGTAAAATAATGAAGTGAAAATGGCAACAATGTGATTACACACAGTGACAGAGCAAAGCCATAATGAATTGTTGTTAGAACGAGAGAGAATGAGGGAGAGAGAGAGAGAGAAACCGCACGGCAAAGAGTCAGAGAACAATTAAAAGCGAGAGTATCTGAGTCGGCGCTTTGCTTAATGTTGCTAGCAACATGTTGCCAATGGCTAACTTGTTGGATGCACAGCAAAACGTTTTATATTATTGTTGTTGCTGCTGCCCCTTAAACTCTTCATAAAATTCCAATTCATCAATAGCAACTGCAGTCAATCTCTCAAAGAGTTAAGCTAACTGAAAGAATGTTGAAATGTTTTTCATTTGAATTCAATCAGTTTATATCATCAACAAAAGGCAACCATATTAATTGTGTTGCCCAATAATGAAGTCATGCCACAATGTGCCGCAGTTCATAATGTGCTCTCATTACAAAAGCACAAATACAAACAACAACAACCTAGGCAACGCAGCTGTGGCACACACTTGATGGCAACATTACGACGAGTTAAATTGCTTGTAATGATGATGGCAACGCACACACGCACACACACACAAACGCTCACACACACACACACCTCGTGTGGGTTAAATAGGGCTAAATGCGCCCAATCACTCGGCCCGTCTGTCTGTGAATGACAGTGGGTGCCCAGGGTATGGATTCGGTTATGGGGGCGCCCCAGCAAATGTCAGACAACATTTATCCATTTGTAGCTGGACATTGGGGAACACATAGACGTTCGATATGGATATGACTTTGTATCCATGTGTATGTGTCTCTCTCTCTCTGTGTGTGTGCATCTAATGGATAGCTCGATTGTATTTTATCGCATATGAAATTGTTTTTCCAATTTAATATTGTAGTTTCACAGCCAAAAAGTTTCAGTTTTTTTGGCCTCTCAGGGGGATTTGCCTCTGTTGAACTATGTTTTTCCGTGTGTGTGAGTGTGTGAAAAAGTTTTGAGCAGGCCAAGAGTGCTACATCACAATGAAGACTCAATTACAGTTTTACTTCTCAAGTTGAACACACACACGAATACAGATACGTATAAAAAAAACATATTCCATATCTAAATACTTCATTTTAGCCACTTTTAGCAGAAACTTACAACTGCCGTATTACTTTTTTTTCGTTTTGTTTTGTTATTGAACCAATTCACAAAAATGGCCAACAATCGTCTAATGCCTGAAGGGCAAATCATTGAAGAAGATATGGACGTAGAGGATCAAAATGCCAGGGAATTGGACATGGATGATGACGAAGACTCCGAACTGGACGACTTGGGTATATTGAGATTGAATAATCCACAAGTGGCCATGCTGCTGGATGCTCCACATGAGCCGCCATTCAATTTAAATCATATGCTGGGACCTGTAGTCATGCCAGCCAGGATGCGTAATAAGCGAAGCTTCTTAACCATCGCCAAGCCCTTTCACATCGAGCCTCAGATGTGTGCCCTAGTTGCCAATGGTTGGCAAGCTATGCAGCATCTCCAACCGGAGATGCGTCGCGAATATTTTGCCAACTATATGTACGAGAACATGAATAGCAAAAACTATCCAAATGGTGTGGGCTTGCCTCAGCATTGGGGACAATTTTGACCACCATGTCCAATGCAAGTGAGTTACTTGGTTATACATCAATTATTTATTGATTTCACCTTCATGTTCTCTTTTAATCAGCATCATTAGCAGAATCTTTGTTCTTTTAATAGAACTGGACACAATTCGAGTATTCTTTCTTTTGGCCTTCTTGTTTGATTAGTAATTTTATTTTAAAAATTGTCCAGAATAAAATGCCGTGGGCAAATAAAAACAGTCTTAAGAATCACAAATTTCGAAAGAGTTCATGGTGTTTCCTATCGATCTGGGCACAATTAACACCAAATTTAAATATTTACAATTGGTTTTGGTTTAAGAGGAAACATTAGAAGATACTCTGAAATATATAGTGTACATCGGGCCTTCTCATAGTAAGCATCATACAAGGTAAGCGCTTAACTTGAAGGACTTCTACAAATGCGAAAGAATTACTAATTTTATATTAGTCTCAGTAAATTTTTGTTATATGAGTAGTCGAGCACAGATCTTTTGTCTGAATTATTTGGATATTTAGAAGTAACTAAAAGACAAGATTTAAGAATAAAGAGGAATAAAGCGAGGACAATAGATAACATGTCCAAGAACGCCAATAAGTTTGGGATGCGTTAATAAAAATAAGTCAGACAATTTACAAGGCCTATGAAATAGTGCCAAAACAATTTTTTAGAAACCATTTCAGTGACTTTACCCTTTGGCAAATCTCAATAGTTTTTCACATTTTTCTCAACAAATATTCAGAAATGTTTACTGTTATATTGATTGTTTCTAAAGGCAAGGCAAAACTACTATAAACAATAAAAATAAAATTCCATGATTTTATTTGTTTTTGATAATATTTACATTTCGATTTCCATTCACTTAAAATGAAGGTAAATGCAAAAATGTCTTTTACAGAGAATCCATGCGTATCCATAAATCTGAAATCCAGATTCAAATTGCCTTTGGGCCATCAGAAATAGCTTGAAATTGACAATTAATAAACTGTAGATAGAGTCGGACACACAGACGAAAAGGGGAAAATTGAAAACTGACGAACTTCATGGCAATGGCAATGGGCCATGTGTAACTGAATTGCAGGATATTTGGCCATGTCTCTTACATATGCCTAGCATACGGTTCGGCCAACAAAATGACAATGGCCAAAACCAGGCAGCAGGCTGGTTACGAGAACAATTGGGCAAAAGTGTAGCAAATAAATACAAAATGCAAAAGATAATTGCAATCAAAGCCACAAAATGTAGCCAAAAGGCTTATAAACTTGTGGGTGTGCGGCTGGTTGAGACAGAGAGAGAGAGAGAGAGAGAAAGGGGAAAGAGGGCAAACGAGGCAGAAGAGGAAAAGAGATAACAGCCGCAGGGGATGCGCACTAACAACAGAAGGTAAATGCATTTAATTTCACAAATGTGCGACACAGAGGCAAGCACACACTTACATCACGCACACGCGCACACACACACACACACACTCACACATGCAAAGTCAGTTGCAGTTGCAACAATGGGGCTTGGCGCCCCAACTACAATATAGAAACGGGAAGCGCTGGCAATTTACGGCCATTATTGCAACAGACAGGCAGCTTTTATTATGTGGTACTACCACCTCACGTGGCATGCCCCCCTTCGCAACACCACCCCGCACTATACCCCTGACCCCATTTATTAGCAGTAGCTATGAGTTTGTTGCTGTCATGATTTTTTGTGGCTGTTTTGAAGCTAAGCTTTTTGATTGCTCCTCTTTGCAATTGCCACATGCAACAATGTTGCTGGCGTTTTTCTAATTGAATTGCCTCGATTTTCGGTTTGCATTTTTCCGCCTAATTGTTGAATTCTATTTGGTAACAGGGTGTGTGGGGGGTAAACACGAAAATGCATTAAACATGAAATAAAGAACAACAAAACGAGAAAAAAAAATGTTCAAAAAACCTGAACCCAATAGGCTGCTGCAACATTTAAAACGTAATTATGCCCTTGTTGCCCTGGGGCAATACCTTCTCATTTCAGCCATCCTTATGCAGCCCCACACTCAATCACGCCTATACACACTGCGAGTTTGTTGCAAGGGTTGATTAATTTTGCCAAATGCTATGCAACCCATTCAATCTGACAAAAGCAACGCATTTGCCCCATGATGTTGCCATTGCTTGGGGGTTGTTTGTCTCGGAATGCCCTTCCCCCCGTGTGCGACAGAATGAATGCCTGAATTGTGATTGATGCTCATCCCGTGCACTAGTTGGTCTATGGATATTCTTCTGTTCCCTTTCGCTAGAGATGGCTTTGATCTATAGACCAAACTCACACTTAAGGTTAGTTACGTATTCCTACCTGCCTTTTGTTGAGTAATTGATTTTGCCACCCCAATTCGGGGGTTGGTGGCCTCATTCATGCATAGTTACACACTTGCCAGTTAATTGAATGAGCCGCTTTTTAGTTTAATCTATTTAATTGCCCCGGTGGTAAAAGTCATTATAATTTAATTACAATTACAATTACATTAATTATTACAACTTAATTCGTGTTCCACTCGCAAAAGGCGTTAAAACAGAATAATTTGCTTGCAGATTAAAGTTTCTTGGGTAATTAAAAATTTGCAAAAAAAAAAAAAATTATTTAAATTGTTAAAAATATTGACGGCAAAATCTCAGAGGAAACCCGAGTTGATTCGCTTGATTTGAGCTCCTACTCTCGACTGCTTATTCATATTTATATTAGTAATTCGATATTCAAAAGGTATTTATTCGAAACAAAAGGTCTGTATTCAGATTTCACATTTTTCTCTGCAATTTTCAGCCCCCTCTCTCTTTTTGATGATAAACAAATGCCCATGCAATTTGTGTAGCTTAAATTCATAAATCAATTGCCTATTCAAAGGTAAATAGAAACGTTTTTCCAACGTTTGGATTATAGTTTCATAGATATTTTTCGTTTACTCTCCTTTCCTCTTTGTTGTTATTGATAAGCCAGTGTGTTCAGAAAGTTTTCCACTTACAAACAATTTGCAAGCTACATAAATACCTTGACTTTTTCCAGTTACTGCATGAAGTTATGTTGAAATCATCTTCTTTTTGCGTCAGTCGAGACCTCGACTCAGACACACACACATAAGCAATATTAGGCGGAAAGAGGGAAACGGAAGGCAGAAGGCAAATGGCAAACTAAGCAGCATTTAAAGATACTTTTCGCCATAAGTATAATGTGGGTGGGCCTCACCCGAACGACTGAGTGACAACGCAATGGACAAATAAGAGTCTGAAGTCATGTTTATACACTATAAATATGTAAAATAGAATATATTTTCCAATAGAAGTAAGCTTATCATTCTCTATTGAGTGCATCAAGAGTCGAAATGAAAAGGCAGACTTTATTTTGAATAGATTTAATTAAGCATCAAAACTATTGAAATATTTATGTTATGTTGATTTAAACATTCATTTCGAAAAATGACAGCAAAAGCAAGCTAAGATGGACTTGAGATTGTCACCTTGACAATTCAAGATATATTATTATTTTTGTATAAGTTCGTGCTGGTTTAACCGTTATGATTTCTTGCAGTGTAATAACCTAATCCAACAGCTCTATATTATTCATTTGAATGCACATAACTGGCAGAGAATTTGATGGAATTTCCTGTAAACAGGTACACAGAGAGCTTGCCAAGAATACAAAACAAATGCCACAAGGAGATGGAGATACAAACAGGCCAGGCAATGGCGAATAAGAGAAATATACTGAACGAGAGAGGGAGAGGGACCCACAAAGTGGAGGGGAAGTGAGATGATGGGGAGTTATATAGAGACAGACATATTACCCGGCTTAGGCGAACAACTTCTGTTGCTGTTGTTGTAGTTGCGGATGCTTAAACAAACAGACAAAACGCCACCACAGACAATCAGAAAGGCATTCAACCAGGAGAATGCCACACACCCAGCAACAACAGATTTAGAGAGACAGAGAGAGAGAGAGAGAGAGGGAGATTGTAATAAAGGAGTTGGGAGGTCTTTTCACAACTCGAGCTTAATGCTTATACATATTTAAGAAAATATTTCAAAATTTAAATCTAAACTATAAACCAAATTCCTAAGATTCATCAGTCATAGAGCATTATGTGTTGAGTGTGTGCGTCTTGTCAGTTGGCTTAAACTCTTGGTCAATAACTTATTTGCATATGAAAAGCATTCGAAATCAGCAAATCCAATAAGGACAACAACAAGAGAAAGAAAAATTTCTGTGAGTTTTTAATTGATGGCAATTTGTGTTACCTCAGACCATTAACACATTTTAATCTGCCACTGGCTGATGGCTTTTGTGTGGTCGCCAAGACAGACAGCATAACCAACAGCAACAACATCAAGCATTCCGGCAGCAACAGAAGCTTTGCTGGCGCTCTTAATCATCAGCATAAGCAATAATCTGAAACAATTGCCGTCTGTTGGCCTCTTTCTCTCCTTTCTGTCCTCCATTTCCCTCTGGCCTCTTGGCCGACGCCTTTTACTGCCAATGTGCTGCAATTGCAGAGGCAAACTTTTATTGCATTGCCATGTCAACAGCAACAACGGCAATGGCAATCTCCAAGTGTGTATGTGTGCGAGTGAGTGTGCTGTTGCACTTAAAATGCGAATACGAATTGTGGCGCAAAATGAAGCTACTTGTGTTGCCCCGACACAGATGCCAGATTCCAGCTTCCAGAGCGAGACAAAAAGCTCTATCAGTGTGTCTGTATGTATGTGTGTGTGTCTGTCTGCCTGTCTTTCGGTCTATATGCCTGCCTGACTGCTGCCTGGCTGCTGTTGCTGCATGCCACATTCAATTAGTGCAACAACATATCCTGCCATCAGTTGATGTTGCCGTTGCTCGGCGGCAAAGAGTGAGAGCCAGAAACAGAAACAGAGCCAGAACCATAGACAGTAGGCAGGAGGCAGTGGCAGAAAGGCAGCAGCAGATTCGAACTCAGAAAACAGAGTCCGAGTCCGACTCAATGCTACACTTAATTTTATTCATTTGACAGTTGCAGCCACACACACTCACTCTCACTCATATATGAATCGCTGCTTCTGCTGCTGCTGCCACACGTATACTAGCAATTAAGGTCATTCTCGCAGCAGCAGCAAAAATATTTTTTTAATTATGTCATTTTATTGAGTGAACATTTATGCAAAAATGACAAAAATCTTCAATATTCATCCCTCTCAGGGGAAGAGTTAACTACAATTCCTTTTCCAATTACAAAATACTTTTTAATGATGGCAGGTTAACAGGGTTGCAAATAGCCGAGATACCCCTTCGCCCCTTTTTCCACCATCCATTGCCATTGTGCTGCCCCATTTGCCATTGTTAAGCCTTGCAGCAACTTGGTGAACAAAATAACATTAAGGAAAAAGAAACATAGAACAGTCCCGCGGGCATTGAAAACACAAAAATAAAATTTATATCGATAGCATAAAAATCATATTGTTCAAGCGAAAAGTCATTTAATTGGAAGACCATTCAATTGGAATGTTACCCCAAATTGACTGTTGCCGCTTGACAAGAATTTAATTTAGCAAAAATACATTTAGCAGGCGTTTAAGCCTTTATGAATTTTTCACACTTTTTAAATGTCGCAAAGCGCATAAAAATTCCATAAATACGCTAATGAAACACATGGCCATGGCAGACAAACAATATATATACAAGCATATATACAATATGAAAGAGAAAAAATACAAGAGGAATAAAAAGCAAAGGAAAAATGAAACAACAAAAATAAAAAAGGAAAACCAACTAAAGAACCACGGCACGGCGAGGATTTAAGAGGAAGAGTGAGTGACTGAGTGAGACACACATACAGCAATCCGGACCACCCAGGCAACAGCCACATGCAACACGGACAACATGGAAGCGGAAACTTCAACATCCATTTATTTGGAGACCATCAACTTCTAAATACTCTCTTCACTTACTTTAAATTATTTAAGACCCTTAGATACTGTTTAGAACACATGAAAAAAAGTAAGAAAAGGTAGATATTACATTTAGATAGAAAATTTTAAATATTAAAAGCCAATAGAACTACTTCGAACGCAACTCAAATTAAGACTACATCCAAAACGAAAATATATTAATACCTTTGCTTAAATGAAGCTGTCGACTGGAAGAAGTCGTCAAAAATCAAAAGATACTTTTGACAGTACTTTCCAAATAGTTAATCTTTTTGGTAACTTGCAAAATTAACATTCTATTAATGCACTATGCGATTTGTTAGTTCCTTCTCTTGAAATAGATTAAAAGTTAAAAAACAAAACAATTATGTATAAGCATAGATAAAATTAATGAAAAATGAGAAAATTTGGCTTTTCAGGACGTGAAGTAAGTATAAATTAAAGCTTAAATAGCCAATAGAATGAGAAAAGCAATGGTCTTTTTAATGACTTTCATTAGCATTATGAGATTTGGAACATGTATAAATGATAGTCGAAATTAAGTACAAAGGTATGTTTTTCACAATAGAAGTTCTCTCCTAACCTTATGTTAATTATTAATCTAATATATACATTTAGGCTATGTAAAGACTAAACCAAGACTAATGCAAACAGCTCCCCATTAAAATGTGTGTTTGCAATTGCGAAGAAAAGACCTTTCATTAGAATTTATTTCTGTGATAAATTCCATATGCTCGGCAACAAAGGGTAGACAAATTGTGGACTTTTCTCCACCAACATCGTTCTGTTTGAGCCCTGGCATCGTAGCCGAAATGCATTTTCGTTTTATTCCCCCTACTTTGCAGAGACAGGAACGAAACACACACACACACACACATACTTGGACAGGTTTAGTTGGCAGCTTTTGCTAGTTGCTAGCAATTTTGCTGAGATCCTGTGACTTTTGAATGCAACTACAACTGAAACTGTAACTGTATAAGGCATTAGAGAGGGCAGAGCAACTGCTCGACTTTGGCTTGTCTGGAATATATTTTGCCATTTATGAAAACCATTTAACAAACACATCATAAAAATTCAATTCAATTCGGTGTTTACGTCTACTACTCTAGGATGATATTGCTTTTTAATTGCGGACACAAGCGGAAATTGCTTTCACAAACACTCACACACACACACACAGGCATCCACGCTCACATGTTCCCCCCATATTTGTATATAAATGGCTACAACACACAGGGTGTGCCCATTGACATTTTACCGGGACATTGAGTTGGTGTGTGGCGGGGGGAGGATAGAGGAGGAGGAGCTGAAGTGGAGTGGTTCTTTGCGGAAGTGCGTTGATTGCAAGGCAACTATGGATGTGAAACTCCTTTGCCATTTCGCCTGACCTCAAAAACTCTGACCTTTTTGTTTTTGTTGCCATGCCACTTTCTGTTTTTTTTTTATTTAGTATTATTATTTTTTCTTTTTGTTGCTTTTAATTGCACACCACATGCGCCATGCAATTTCTATTTATAATTGGAATCAGCTTGAAGCTCCAAACCCACCCACCCAAAATGAAATAAAGAACCCAATGAACCACCCAACCAACCACTCACCCACCCACTCACTTCCCTTCTGCACTCATGCACGGCCTGGGTATGACTCTGGCTAAGGCTCGGGCTCTCTGCTCTCATTTAATATGAAAGTCACAGAATGTGAGCTAATTGAAAACACTTGCAATATTTATGAGTTGGGCAACATTGTTGCCAAAGCACTTGACTTGCCATGGTTGGTTTGGCAACATGTTGCTGAACTAATAAAACAACAAAATGATTTTATTATAATGGATTTATAACGCAAGCCAAGAGCAAACATAAAATTGTAGATAGAGAGCAAACGACAGAGCGAGAGAGAGCGAACCGAAGAGAGAAAGTGTTGAAAAGAGATGGAACGAATGAAGGAAAGAGCCAGCGGGAGAGAGATAGCTATGGAAAGGGAGAAAGAGCGAGAGAATGCACTTTTGAATTGAGACGCAAACGCGGCAGTCCATTAAGCGCAATGTTGTTGTCATCATTTAATGCTTTTTGTTGCTTATTTGCCTTATGCGACTTGACAGGCAACTTGTCTCCCCCACCAACCCCCTCCACCAGTCCCATTATTCCTGCCTCATCATCATCTTCGTGTCTTTGTGTGTGTGTGTGCTTGAGTGAATGAGAGCAGAGTGTGCGTGTGCGCATTTGCAGCTCGTTGTGTTCATCTGCAGCATAAATGGGCCCCCACAGCGTCGTTGGCAGCAGCAGCAACATCAGCAGAGGGCAACGGGCAGCAGCAGCAGCAGCATCGTTTGCCTTAAGTGGAGATATTTATAATAAGTTTATTTGCTTGTACTTTTTGGTTCGCCCCCCTTTGCATTGGCAACATCATCATCATCATCTTGCTCCTTGGCGAAGCAATCAGACAACATGTTGCCATTGCCATGGGATGTTGCCTGAATGTTGCCCAGCTCGTTTGGCACTGTTGGGCATTCACATTCACAATCACATTCGCAGTTGTAAATTGACGTTTATGCGTTAACGACCGTATTTCTCGGCTTCGTCATCGTCATCGTTATTGTCGTCATTGTCGTTGGCGCGTTGTCTTCTGAATAGCACAGTTTACGTGTATTTTTCCAACTCGAAATTCATTGAATAAAGAGTAAGGCAATCTTCTTCTTTGGCACCCCATGCGACGCACAATTTGTTTTGCATGCCTCCAACTATATATGTACATATGGATGTCGATTTCAGTGTGTGTGTGTGTGTTCGTATCTATGAGTGTTTTTGATTTGTGTGTGTGTGTGCGCGCCATCTCATCCATCGTTTTCCCTATTCAAGTATATCTAAATTGCTTCATCTTCTGAAGCAGCAACATCACCATCAACAACATTTTGTTATTCTTCATATATTTTTTTTATTTTGCATTTATTTTTAGTTTTCTGTTTTGACTTGTTTTGCCCTTTGAGCTCTACTACCCATATTTATGCATTTCATATACATATACATATCCCTTGCCTTTAATTTTTTGCCTTTCCTTTGCACATTTTTCTGGCGAATCCTCCTCAATTCGATTCAATTCAATTTGCTTTCGGTGTGTGTACAATTTAAATGAGCAATCAGAGATACTTGTGAGTTGCCCATTGTTATTCTTGGGTGCTCTTTTTCTTGTTGTTGTTGTGTATTATTTTTATTGCTGTTGTTGTTGTGGATTTGCTAATGATGTTCACATTTTAAGCTGTTGCTTTGGGGCGTTGAATAGCGAAATTGACTTGAGAATATTTTTACAAGAGTTCATGGAGTTCATTAGCAGCAAAAACGAAGCAAAATTGGATCGTTAAGAGATAAAGCTAACTTTTCTTAAGTGTTTAGTAATCTATAATGCTACAATTTCTTTGTATTAGGTCGGAATATTAAACACATGACTAATTGGTCTTATCAAATACATTATGCCTATTAATAAACTAAGCAATATAGAGAAAAAGGGTGTGAGCGAGAAAGAGAATGAGAGTGAGGGAGATGCCAAGAAGGCATGAATACCCCCTTTAAGCTAATTGAGCTGTCGCAACATTCAAAAGTCTTTTATAACAAATCGCTTTAGCTGACTAATTCACTTCAACGCAACTGAATTACGACATTAAAAAACAATGAAGAACCTTTGTGTGTATAAGTGTATGTGTTCTTGTGTCTGTGTGTGTGTGCAGAGTTCTCAGGAAATGAAATTATACACCAATTATTGCTAAGCAAAAAAACAAATTGCTACACCCAACCTTAATAAAAAGAAATATCATTAAAAACAAAAAAAAAAAAAACTTTTTACATAAAATTTTGGAAAGAAAACTATAAACTCAGAGCACAGCTGAGGGAGTATGGGACGCTGGGGAAATGAAATCGCAATAATTAATCAAATAATAAATCTGAGTGAACAATTAACGAAAGACAAAACCAGCCAACCAAAAGGCACCTCCACCACCACCACCACCAGCAGTAATAAAAAGCAATGGAAAGCCCGTTGGCTCAGCATTAATTAGCGCTAAACGCCGTCACAACAACAACAACAATAACGACAACAACCAAAGAAAGAAACGATAGCAACGACACAAGCAATAACAACTAAGTGAATGTCTGCCACCGAACTTCCCAAAAGCAGCAAAACCAAAGCAAAGCAGTTCAGAGCTGAGCAGAGCAGAGAAAAAACATCGCAGCATCCGCCGCCGCCACCGCCGCCATCACAGCCGCCACCAACTTATTAAAGTATGTACATATAACTCAATTATAGAGAATTAAAAACAAACTCACTGCGAACCAAAGCAGCAACCGACCATACGACCAAAGCCAACGTCGGCAATTTGCAATGCAAAAAGATACAGCCAAGCGGCAGCCAAGAGGCAGGCAGCGGCAATTCTCCAATTGCTGCAGAGACATTGTCAGAGGGGTGAGGAGTAGTAGAGGGCCGACTTATGAAGAGGCAACAACAATCAGAAGCAATAAACACATATTCAGCATTTAATAATCATTCGAATAAGCCCAAAAGCACACGGCAACATATTTGACTTCCCCGCTGTTTAGCAACATGTTGCTAAACAATAACCCCAGCCAGGCAGCAATATTTATGAGTTTCGCTCAACAGCAGAAGCAGCAGCAACGAGAACAAGATACAATTAAGCCGTAATGCATATGAAAATTTGTGTTTTATTGCCGTGCGTTATGTTCACGTGCACGGCAACTGTTTGCAGCTATGTATAGCTATATCTATATCTGTTTCAACGTGCCTGTGTGTGTGTGCACGATATCTGTGTGTGTGTGTTGAGTGTGGAGAGCATACCATAATTGTAATTATAGTAATATGTTTTATGATGGTCCCAGTCGTTTAGCAGCAGCAAAGCAACCCCCACACAGGCACACAGACACAGACAAAGAAGCGGAACACGAGACAGATAGACGGACAGACAAATGAACTGAGAGCGCTCGCGCGCCACTCGAAGTCAGCAGCAACACAAACAACAACAGCAGCAGCAGCACTCTGCGTTTGGCCAAAATGTATCTAGATACATAATTGCCACATTCAGTCGTCGTTAAATAGTTGCACGGCACAGTTCATACGTAGCAGCAGCAGCAGCAACAAGCAGTGGCAGAGGCAACTTTTATACACTACCCTTCATCGTTGTTGTCGTCGTCGTCGCTGGCGTCGTCGTTGCCGTTGTTGTCGTCATCAACATCATCATCGTAGATTGTTTGCAGTTGTTGTTGTCGTCGACAAACGTCGTTTTTGTGCCTTATAGCACTCGCAGTCAGAAATCGTTCAGAATTGTTGCCGTCGTTGTCGTGGTCGGTTTTGAATCGGAATTCGGAATCGGTAACGGACTGAGACTTAATAGAATACACTGATATTATTATTATTATTGTTATTATTGACAAGACCATTTCCAAAAACCTTACCAAATAAAAAAAAGAAAAAAAAACATTGCTGGCGTCGTCATCGTTGGCAGCGTGCGGATGTCGTGTATATTGCCGCGTACGCGTACGCGCAAATCGTTTAACCTAACAAGTGTTTTTTTAGCCGGCTAATTCCCTGCGAAAGTGTGAGTGGGAGAGAGTGAGAGTGAGTGAGAAGTCTAAATTTGAATTCAATTCAATTGCGCCGGCTTATTCCTCTACTTCATATACATACATACATATATGGCATACACGTAATCATAATTAGCAATTAGAAAGAGGCCAAAAGAAAGAAAGAAAGCAAACAAGAAAAACCCAACATTACATAGTGAAATATGTGTCTGTGTGTGTGTGTGTGGACCCTCCACGAAGAGAGATAGAGGTGCCAATGTACGTTTAGGCCAAAACTATTTTAATTAAGTGTGTGTGTGTGCGGCAACAATGAGCCTCAGTCACGCATGTGTATCTCTGCCCTCTATTCAAGTGTGTGTGTGCTGCTTTTTTTGTATCCATTAGTCACACATGAAACTAATTAGCATTTCGTCTGTTTGTTATTGTCGCATTTGCTGGTCAAAAGAATTAGCGCGGTAAACGCGACAACCTCAAGCGCCATTATACGGAATATATATATGTATTTATGTATATACCTACAAACAACAACAACAATAAATAAGCCAAAATAAGAAATATATATATCGACATATTTTAAGTATTTATATCGGCTACAAGTCTACCCACTGTGAATCTGTGTGTGTGCGTGTGTGTGTGTGTTTTTTTTTATGATTTTGCTTGGCATATACATTAATTTGTTGATTTTGTGCGACCGACGGCAATCAGCAATGAAATTTATAAAGACGGCGACAGCAATTTCTGTGCGCAATTATCATCATAACGCCAGCAGCAGAAACAGCAGCAACAGCAACAACAACAGGCACTCCTCTGCCTATTGCCGCTAATTGCTGCCGGTGTGTGTAGAGCTCTGAGCAACGGCAACAGCGTCGGCATCTCTCTATATATAATACATAAACATATATATCTATCAGATACTTTGTGTACATTGCCCTGACTTCTATTGTTGCCGTTAACATTTGCCGTTTGTCGTTTGCCGTTGGTTCGCACGCTTGCAACAGCAAGCAGCAACAGCAATTTGTCAACTCAATTTGCCGACAGGTTGCGTTACGCAGACGCACTAACAAACTCGTACAAAAATTCAATATTTTTCGAATGTGTATAAATTAATCTCAAAAAAAAAAAAAAAACACATAACCAAAAATGGAAATTTTAATTTTCACAAAAAGTATTTCAATTATTCAATTAAAATTCAGACTCTGCCCAAAAGGTGTGATAAATGAACCAAACAACGTACATATAAGAGTGCCAATCGAAATGCCTATGTGTGTGTGTGTGTGTGTATCCGTGTGTGTGTGACTGTGAATGTATTTGAGTGATTCGTTATTGCAGTCAACTTTTGTGGCCTGCCTGTCGTGTGTTCATTTCCCATTAATTACGCGCCTGACCATAAATGTTTGTTGTTTGTTAGTGTTTTTGTTGTAGTTGTTGTTGGTGTTACTGCCGTTTAGCTCATACATTAATAATACATTCGAAATGTATAACTATATAATGGTTATAAAATTTGCCAAAAAACAAAAAAAAAACCCACCAACAACAGAGAAAAAGTTCATATTTTAATTGTTGAAACGTGCAAAACGCTAATAAAATTAAACAATTAAATATATGTAATTAATTTTTAAAAAAAATTGCCACAAATTAAAAGCAGTTTATTTAAACTTTTTGTTATTCCGACGCTCTCATTTTAAATATTCGTTTGCACATTGTCATTAAATGAAACAATTAATAAAATATTAGCTCAAATTTTCCTTTCGCAACCAAAAGTTATGGCAAATCGAACATGAATATTAAATCATAATTCTATGGAATTTATATAATTTCACAGAAAAGTGCATACAAATGTTAAAGAGCTCTTAATGATCAATAAGAATGGGTTCAAAAGTTGAGTTAGTGCAGCGAATCTGGCGAAAAACGTATAGAAAAGTGCATAATTCTAACATCAAGTAAATTTAAAAGCTGCTAAAGTTCGAATAAATGGGCTAAAATTATCAACAATTGACGGTCCTTTCAGGGACATTCCATATTTATAATGATCTCTAACTCTATAGCTAACGATTATCGCATAAATATCTCAGTATTTTTATTATAATAGACTATTGTTTCTAGTTTCTAGTTTTAATTTTGTTAGGTTGAAGACGTTTTAAGCGTTTTCTTGACGAGAAGTGTGGAAAGTATTGATTACTTCTTTTGGAAGTCCTTGATAATATGTGCATCATTCCTAATGATTAGTTTCTTTAGAAATGTATTTATTACTTTGTTTGGAACATTAAAACTACATTTATTTGATACTTTTTTCCCAATAACAATTTCTGCATAGTCAATCGAAGAAAACAAAATCAAAAAGCTTGATGTAAATTTTCCAGCCATATGGAAATATGGAAAAATTCAATCTAAGCACTTTATTGTTTAAACGTTTTAAATAAGCAATGGAGAAACCTGACATTTAAGCAAATTTTTAAAACGGAATTGTACGGAATCTCATATAACTCATTAATTCAGAGAATATGAAATTAAAGACAAAGTATTCGTATTATTTTGTTTTTTTTTTTTTTTTGCCTTTTGTTTTTGTCATTTATTCTGGTTAAATTTGACTTTGAATTCTTGAAATTCTCGAATATAGTAACTAAATCATAGCACTCACTTAATTAAGTTGAATTATATATCAAATTGTGTGCACAATGTATATATATTTTTATATACATGTACGATATGCTATATGATTGTAGCAGTTTATTGGCATTTGAAATTTAAATTGAATTCAACAATTAAATGCATCTCAGCAATGGCAAATGCATATGCCAAGCAAGCAAATTAAATATTTCGCCACATTTTTAAATATTTAAACGAAGCTGACAGCTAAATTGAAAAAGAGAACCGAGACACACACACACAGAAACAGAAAAAGAAAGAGAGAGAGAGAGACAGAGAGAGATGAAAGACAAATGAAGCCAAGCGGGTCGAATATGGGGATTCAGGATTCGGTTCGTACATTTAATTAAATCAAAAAAAGAACTCAAACAAAATGCAAATAAATAAGTTAAAAATATTATGCTGCCAAGCAGAGAGAAAGAGCTGAGTATAGTGAAGGAGAGGGAAAGCTATAGTAAGAGACAATAAGCTGCCAATTATGAAACCAGAACACATTTAAAAATAATTAAAAATTAAATAAATGGCCAATGCGACCTGCGGGCATTCGCCATAACAAATTGTGCAACTAATGCTGAATGAAAACAACAACAGCAACAACAGCAACTACAGCAACAACGACAACAACAAACGCAAATGCATTGAAATTAATTTGCAACCAAAACTGGCATTGAAACAATATAATCAATAATTGTCAATTGGCTGACTGGTTGGCTAATGAATTAATTACATTTCTCTCTTTTCCTGTTTTTTTGTTCCTCCCTTTTCTTCCCAACGATTTTTACATTTTTTCTTTCTCTCCATTCGTCTTTTGGCCTTTCATTTTGTCAATTTCATTTTTTTTTTTTAATTACCATTTGCGTTTTTTACTTTATCTTCTATCTTTGTCGCTAATTTTTTTTCTGTTTTGGTTGGGTAAAACAATTTAATTAAGGAAAGTGGATTAATTTGCAACTCGTTATACTAATTAAGGATTATAATCATCATCAACAGCAGCAGCAGCAACAGCAGAGACTAACCAACGAGCCATGTAAAACGTCAGCATATAGACACATAGATACTCACACACAGGCATAGATATCCACACAGATACGCAGAAAAATGTATTAAGTGAGTGTGAAAGCAAAAGGATAAAAACAGCAATAAAACGTGACCTTTGAAAAAAAAAACTTATAAATAGAAAACGGCAAAAAAAAAAACCAGAAACAAAAAATAGAAAAAAGGAAAACCCATTTAATTGGATTTCATTTCGTCTTTTCGGCTTTCATTTCGGATACAATTAACTAAGGTAAGCAACAACAATAATTACATCCTTAACTATTTAAGTATATTACATATATATACTTATCTACCTATAGTATCAAAGTGTATTAGTAGTTGTTTTATGATATGTAATTCTTTTTTGTTAATAAGCCAACTATAACCTGTTACTCGTTCAGTAAGTACTGAGATTGTTAAAGGTCGCATACTTATTAGATACTTTCCTTTTACATCATCAAGTATGATTTGAGGGATTATAGAGCTTTGGATATTTTCAATCTTTAAAGAAGCAGAAACACAAAAAGGAGAAGGAGAGGGAAAGGTATATTCGATTATTTATTTCGCAAGGACACACAAGGCTGAGTTCATAAAAAATTACGCCCAGATTAATAAAAAGAACAGCAAACATTTTTGTCTATGTGAATGCTCCTAAAACCTTTGGTAGAATTCTAAAAAAAACTCCTGGATATAAAGTTATGTAGCAAATCGAAAAAGATGCCTTGATTTATTTACCTTTTCAAAGGTTTTCTTAAATGGTTTTTAAACAATATAAATTCGGGGAATTTTTTCTATTAACGCACATAGTGACATCATTTGATTACTTAAAACCTAGTGCAGCTCATTGCCAGATAAGAAAATTTACAAAACAAATAATTTCTAAATCTAATATGTCCCAATCAATTCCTAGAAAAATGCAATATTAATCAGTTGAGATGAATAGGTTAATGTGTTTTGCAAATCGCAATAAACACTGGAAAAATAATTCAAAACTTAGGTAAACTTTAATGCAAATGCCAATTGTAATCTCTCAGTGTAGATTTGTCTTATCATGTGGGAACTAAATAACATTTAGCTAATTTATAAATCAATTTCAATTAATCAAAATAAATGAATATAAAGAAATAGCAACAAATTAGTTGGTACTTATTTTGTTATCGTTTAATGATAAGAAAAACAATTCAAACAAGAAATTTACAGTGTGCTTTATATCGATATACATACATACATACATCAAATTGAAAAACTTCGTTTAATTTTTAATAACTTTGCTTTACTAGTTAAACAAAAGTTGGCCTTGCGCTTTACACCTGTCTTTCATTTTGTTTTTCTATAGATCAAAACAGAATATTCAGTCAAGAAATTACTTTCATAGTATATGTATGTATAATAGATATCCAACAAAGCATTTTTAACACTTTTGGTTTATTTAAATCAAATTAGATCCATCAGTCGTAACCTTAATTGGCCTTGTTGCAAAAATTTTATTGACATATAATTAATTTCAATTACATGATGATTTGGCTTATTTGCTCTGTTGGTGCTTTCTGCTACTGCTGATGACTATGAGAAATTATGCCAGAGGCAGAATCAAATGGATTCATGTATACTCCATTCTATAGGAAGCAATCACAGCGTATATATTGTATATGTATGTGTCAATCAAATTAGTGGGCCAGCTTATGGACTGCATAGTATATAGATATGTACATCTTACGTCAGCAATATGACATTTACTATGCTGACACACACACATATACACACAATCAGGCAGATAGAGCAATTCAGTCTAATCGAAACTTCTGCTGCAACTATTTGAAAAGTAAATAAACAAGCCAACAGCTAATCAATTTACACATAAACTGTAAAAGAAATTACACACAAAACCCGAGACCGAAACCAAAACCCAAACCCAATAGAATTATCAATGAGTGTGCATTATTTTGGTCTCTTTTGTGTGAATATTTGCAACTATGGCAGAGGACGACCAATAGATACAGATACATATATACACAGAGATACAGATACATTTGTAGATACGCCATAAGCATGGAATGATAATTATGCCAAGCAAGATAACAAAACTATGAGAACAAAATCGCTTTCTCTCTTGTTCTGATGGTATCTCTAATTGTAACATCATTCCCCCGTTTCGTTAGCTCTTTATCTTTTTCCTCAGCTGTCTGCGTTTTTGTTTAGTTACTCACATCATAGAAAATAATATCACTCCATGGACAATTTGTATATCATTGCAATGGCATTTAATTGAGTGTCGTGTGTATTATTCATAATTAAAAGGCAATTTCATTCATTCGACTGCAAAACAGTTGTTGATCGAATATCTAATGCATAATTGGTAAACTAAACTAATTAAATTGTTAAGCAAACACACACATCACACTAGACTGACATTTGACGCTCTCAATGAAACTAGTTCTTCAAAACTATGTATCTACAGAAATAATAATAGAAAAGGCATTTGATATTTACGTAAAAACCATTTGCCGATCCAATTACCTGGCCTGCATATTTCATGTTAATTACTTGAATAACTTAAACAAATAAACACATTGCACTAGTAATAATAATAATAATAATAAAAATACCAAATCACTCTGTGGCATATCTTTCCAAATAAAAACCGCAAGCAATGCTTTTGAACTACTTAAGATACACCACTCACTAGTGAACAAAGATGGGAGGGGAATAAGGTGCAAGATCGGTGGGTTAGCGGGGCGACGGTTTACAAGCAGTAAATAAGCACAAAGCGTCGTTGACAGAAAATGCAAAAGGAAAACATAAAGAAAAACAACATAAATACATGCAGCAATTATGTGAACATTAAGTGGGCGAAATGCGAAGTAAAATAAAGTCAGACTGAAATGAATTACATATGAAATGAAAGAAGTTGAGAGACTTCTTTTTTATAAATGACAAAATGAGAACTCACATCAGAGAGGTTGTAAGACGGAATTCCCTCAAATGTTTCCCCACAAATGGTTAAGTGATTGCAATTAACTGCGATGACTAACGTAAAGCTAACTAACTGGAATTGTAGTCATATCCAACTCATAGTTTACGGCTAAGGCTCTACAATCTTGTTTCAAATTAGGCACAAGTCTTTTTAATATTCAACACTATAATAAAATTTTTAAAGGGGTATAATAAAATTAGTCATATATTTAAAGTGGAAAAATGTGTATTTTTGGTTTCGTAAACTTTTCATCTACATGTAAACATGCAAGATTGTAAATTCGTCAAAAGTCTCCGCTCTAAAATATTATTTCATACAAGAGCTGCCCAGTGGCGGCTTTAAAAGGGATTCAGTTGGTGAAAGTTCTGACTGAAATTCTATATTACAAGCAAACGATAAACTCACTTGATTTCTGGGCAATCTCAGGAATTCGGGGCTTCTTTAATCTTTTTGGTAACAGCATGCAAAAATGGTTTTTAAAATTGATTAAGGGCAAACATTATTTTCGTTGAGTGTAGTCTGCAAAGTTCTTTCGGCGGCACAGCACGCCAAAAAGCAGATCATCAGAGAACCCAAGAATAACTCTTTGAAAAGGCAGCGGCAAAAAAAAACAAGAAGAACTGGAAGAGCCCAATCTCGTGCTCAGATTCAGATTCCGACACCGAGACTTGGACTTGGACTTATGGACAGACGACAGACTGTTGCCTGATTAGTGGCTGGTTCTCAGATGAGTCACGCAATCAATATAAAATGCCAACAGGCCACTTACATGCCGCAACAAGCTTTTTATAGCTGGGCAAGTAGTGAACTAACGGTTTGGTCTGCGGTTTTCAAGTAGAAATGGAAAGAAGAGGAAGGGGGGGAAGAGCGAGGAGCAAACCAGATGCAAAACAGCGCCATTCGAAAAGCAGACCATTAGCTTCATTTCTAATCAGTGATTCCGAGAAATTGACACACAACACATTGCTGCAGTCCCAGCCTGAGCCTCAGCCTCAGTTCCAACCAGACCCCCCCTTAGCTTTCGTCTCGTAGCGTAGTCTCTGCCGCTATTGCACTCAATCAACTAAATTTCAGCATCGATTGACGATGCTGCTGTATGTTTTTCGTTTGAAAAATGAAAAGGAAAATGAAACTAATTAGCGTTGTCCATAGCAGGCCAAACACAGTATTGGCCTGCTCATGACATTAGCAGCTTAGACCCCGTTGCCTGTTTGCAATTCAATCAATATCAATTGGGTAATTTGCATTTTGCCAACTGTCAGCCAATAGACGACTGACTTTGCAATAATGTGACCATTATCGTGCCTCTGGTTCGGGCCAGCAAAGCAAAGGCAATTTAAATCTTTGGCAAATGATTGCAACTAATTCCTACTTATAACCATTATATGCAAGACACTTTTCCTTCTTCACAATTGCCCAAAACGAATTGTGAATGATTTCCGGAATTCATTCGGATTTGAATTTTACCAATATCTGATAGGTTAAGATACTTTTTAACTGCTTGAATCGAAAGAAGAAAGAGTTTTTCTAATTGCAGCTACTTTTATATAAATGTGTGTTAACAAAATTGCTGAAGATGGGACTCTTGGCCTCTTTTTCTGTCAGAAATTCTGCTATATACATACATACATACATATATCAGTCAGTGTCAGCAGTCAGTGCTGTGAGAGTATAAAAACTTCGTCATAAATCTCAACAAAATTGACCCTTACACAGTTTAATGCAGTCCCATATATGTGTGCGTTTGTTTGCCATTGAGTGTGCTCAATTGCTTTTAAAATGTTAATAATAAATTTAATAAAACTATAAAGTAACATACAAATGTAAACATATTGGTAACTTTGTTGCTGCCCTGTCAGGCCACGCTAGAGACCAGGCCAAAGACCAGACCAGTCCCGACCAGACCAGACCAGGCCAGACATCAAATCAAATTGAATAAACGCGGTCCATTACTCTTCCAGTGATTTTGCCAAATGACTTCATTTCATATCAATTAACTTTATTGTGCCGCTGTGTTCCTGTCTGTATCTGTGTTTGTGCTTGTGTGTGAGTGTGAATGCGTTTCTGTATGTGTGAGAGTGTAAAAAAATGCACAGATACAGAAACTCTCGTACAGAGATTGCTGCCCTGCCTTTCCGCCGCCTGTTGTGTATATGAGGCAAACCTGATTCATGCGCTTAATTGCTTTGGAGCGTGTGCCTCGTTTGCCTGGGCTCTGTGTCTATCTCTGCCTCAACCCAATCTCAGCAGCAGCGCAGCGACAGCAACAAAACAAAAAAAAAAAGGTATGAAATCGAATTGTGCCAACAATAAAAGCAACAAAAGGTAACATTTGACTGAAACTGGGAACGGCGGCAAGGGCGACAGGCGACAGCAGCAACAATTTTTTTGGACAGTGGTTTCAAAAATATTGAATACATGACAAAATAAAAACCACATAAAACAAATAATATGTTGCCGCCAATCAAAACGGCTTAAACAATTGGATGCTGGAATAAAGAGAAATTGAAATTCAAGTATGTAGGTCCGATGATTGTCAACCCAATAGGCAACCCATGAGATCCATTTTACAAACAAAATACCAAGCGAATCATATTACTCGGACAAAGTCAAAGTCCCTGTAATACAATCATCTTTTAAGAATTTATTTATTTGTGCAAAATGATTATACCAGCTGCGAATTCTTAAAAAAAAATTTGTAATCTTACAAAACTTTTATCACACTCTCGACTTACTCAGTCCCTGAGAATTCGCCTTCATGTGTAACGCTTTGAAATTGCTTACAGTTTCTGGTTAATTGAATTGAATTTACCCCTTTATTTTAGAGATTAGGAAACCCCAGTATGATGGGTTTTATTGTACTTTTATGACTATATTTGTTAATCATTTGTATGATCATTTGTTTAACTAAAACTTATCCAGCATAACAGGAATATCTCAACACCCTCTAATAAACCAATTCTACGATAATTGTATTTAGTTTTGACAAGGAATTACCATTCAAAAATTGGCTCTAATTATAGAACTCTGTGAGCTGTTAGGTTCGCAATTATATTTGTTTTAATTTTATTACATTTTTTCTAGAATGGGAGTAATATTACCCATTTGTTGAAGCATTTTTTCTTATCTCAGTATTAGAATTATTTTATTTATTTTGTTGTGCCCAACCCACTTTTAATATAACCCCAATTTGATGACCCACAAATGCAATTAAGTTTTGTCGATAAAAATAGGCATTTTATGTGATTTTTGGTTGATTTTTCCCCCCATTTTCTATGATGTGAACCTCGATCTTTATTAAAGCCCGCCCTCCCTCAGACCAACATGGAGCAGTTAACTGAGCTGGGCAATCAATCTTAGATATTGTCGCTTGTTGTCGCTGTTAAGGTGATAAGGAACGACATCGCAATTAGATAGCCTGGCATGAAAGATAAGCGGTTCTCTTTTATGAGACGACCTCTCATAAAAGACAGCCGCACATACACACACACACAAGCAAACACACAGACATACATTCCATTTCTAGGGAAATTTCATTTGATAACTGCTAGTCCCATTTAAATTGCGCGCCAATGTGTAATTTTCCAACACTGTGCAACATTAGTGTTGAGTTAGCTACAGCTGAAGCTTGGGGCTGGGGAACAGCTGATCGATTTAGTAGGCCGGGCGAAACACGCCGGCGAAGGTGACTTTTGTTTTTTTGACATAAACAAATATTAAAAGTAATCATAGCAACCTATGGATATATTTTTGATGTTGCCTGACGACATGTTTCACTTTTCGCATTCTCATTTTAGTCTCGCAGCTAGTCAGGTCAGTTCAGTTAACAAAAATAATAAAAATAACCACCAGAGAAACAAAAATCGCCAGAGAAACGGGACACAATGACTGCGAATATCGTGATGGACACGAAGCTGATTTGTCAGCAACTGGAGAACAGTGATAGACGTATCAAGACGGCTGCATTGGCCCAGCTGCGGGAACAGTGCAAGAGCATTCCAGCCGATACCGGCGTACGTGATCTTGAGCAATTGGCATGTTACTTCGATGAGTTGTACTTGCATTTGCTCAAGTGCTACACGGATCACTATGAGGCAGTGCGCGACCATGCTGTGATGGCTGTGAATGCATTTCTGGAAATTCTTCCACCCTTGGACTTCCATTTGACGAATGTGATGGCAACACTGGGAGAACGCATGGGTCAGACGGAGACTGTGGAGCCGAGCGAGGAGATACGTTTGCTGTATATCTCACAAATGCATTTGATCGTGCGTCTATATGTGCCTATGGGAAACGCGGGTATCTTTCGTGAGTGTTATCCTCTGGCCACTAAGGTGCTGATCAAGTCCATTAAGGACGCATATCCGATGGTGCAGCGTGAGGGATGCGCAACTCTGGTGAGTCTATCGCGTGTGGCCGATTCTGCTGAACTGCGTCCACATACCCAGGCTCTAGCTGTGGCCTTGTACTCCATGTTGAATCACAAGCATGCTCAGGCGCGCATATCAGCCGTTGAGGCATTGGGCAGACTTAGCCTTCACATGGATGCCAGTGGAGAGAATATGCGGCGTTTATTCTCAGAGGTATCGCCTCTACTGAT